>LR738709.1:266372688-266765693 GCA_902687465.1 Secale cereale
GATTCAATCAACCCCGTATACAATTCCCTTTGTCTATCGGTACAGTACTTGCCCGAGATTCGATCGTCGGTATCCCGATACCTTGTTCAGTCTCGTTACCGGCAAGTCTCTTTACTCGTTCCGTAACACATCATCCCGTGATCAACTCCTTGATCACATTGTGCACATTATGATGATGTCCTACCGAGTGGGCCCAGAGATACCTCTCCGTCACACGGAGTGACAAATCCCAGTCTCGATTCATGCCAACCCAACAGACACTTTCGGAGATACCTGTAGTGCACCTTTATAGCCACCCAGTTACGTTGTGACGTTTGGTACACCCAAAGCATTCCTACGGTATCCGGGAGTTGCACAATCTCATGGTCTAAGGAAAAGATACTTGACATTTAGAAAAGCTTTAGCATACGAACTACACGATCTGTGCTAGGCTTAGGATTGGGTCTTGTCCATCACATCATTCTCCTAATGATGTGATGCCGTTATCAACGACATCCAATGTCCATGGTCAGGAAACCGTGACCATCTGTTGATCAACGAGCTAGTCAACTAGAGGCTTACTAGGGACATGGTGTTTATCTATGTATCCACACATGTATCTGAGTTTCCTATCAATACAATTCTAGCATGGATAATAAACAATTATCATGAACAAGGAAATATAATAATAACCAATTTATTATTGCCTCTAGGGCATATTTCCAACAGTCTCCCACTTGCACTAGAGTCAATAATCTAGTTCACATCGCCATGTGATTAACACCCATAGGTCACATCGCCATGTGACTAACATCCAAAGAGTTTACTAGAGTCAGTAATCTAGTTCACATCAATATGTGATTAACACTCAATGAGTTCTGGGTTTGATCATGTTATGCTTGTGAGAGAGGTTGTAGTCAACGGGTCTGCAACATTCAGATCCCTATGTACTTCGCAAAAACTTTATGTCATATCGTAGATCCTGCTACCACGTTCCACTTGGAGCTATTCCAAACAGTTGCTCCATTATACGTATCCGGTATCTCCACTCAGAGTTATCCGGATAGGTGTTAAGCTTGCATCGACGTAACTCTTTACGTCGAACTCTTTATCACCTCCATAACCGAGAAACATTTCCTTATTCCTCTAAGGATAATTTTGACTGCTATCTGGTGATCCACTCCTGGATCACCTTTGTACCCTCTTGCCAAACATTTGGCAAGGCACACATCAGGTGCGGTACTCAGCATGGCATATCGTATAGAGCCTATTACAAAAGCATAGGGGACGACCTTCGTCCTTCCTCTTTCTTCTGCCGCGGTCAAGCTTTGAGTCTTACTCAACTTCATACCTTACAACTCAGGCAAGAACTCCTTTGACTGATCTATTTTGAACTCCTTCAAAATCATTTCAAAGGTGTGTGTTCTTTTGAAAGTATTATCAGGCGTCTTGATCTATCTGTATAGATCTTGATGCTCAATATGTAAGCAGCTTTATCTAGGTCTTCCTTTGAAAAACTCTTTTCAAACAACCATTTACGCTTTCCAGAAATTCTACACCATTTCAGATCAACAATATGTCATTCACATATACTTATCAGAAATGTTGTAGTGCTCCCACTCACTTTATTGTAAATACAAGTTTCTAACAAACTTAGTATAAACACAAAAACTTTGATCACTCCATCAAAGCGTATATTCCGACTCCGAGATGCTTGCTCTAGTCCATGGAAGGATCGCTGGAGCTAGCATACCTTTTAGCATCCTTAGGATCAACAAAACCTTTCTGATTGTATCACATACAACCTTTCCTTACGAAAACTGGTAAGAAAACTTGTTTTGACATCCATCTGCCAGATTTCATAAATGCAGCTTATGCTAACTTGATTCCGACGGACTTAAGCATTGCTACGGGTGAGAAAATCTCATCGTAGTCAACTCCTTGAACTTGTGGAAAACTCTTCGCCACAAGTCGAGCTTCATAGACGGTGACATTACCGTCCACGTCCGTCTTAGTCTTAAAGATCCATTTGTCTCAATGGCTTGCCGATCATAGGGCAAGTCCACCAAAGTCCATACTTTGTTTTGATACATGGATCCTATCTCGGATTTATCGGCTTCTAACCATTTGTCGGAATATGGGCCCACCATCGCTTCTCCATAGTTCGTAGGTTCATTGTTGTCCAACAACATGACATCTAAGACAGGATCACCGTACCACTCAGGAGTAGTACTTATCCTTGTCAACCTACGAGGTTTGATAGCAACTTGATCCGAAACTTCATGATCACTATCATTAGTTTCCTCTTCAACAGTCGTAGGTTCCACAGAAACATCTTTCTGTGTTGCACTACTCTCCGGTTGAAGTGAGGGTTCGACAACCTCATCAAGTTCTATCTTCCTCCCACTCAAATCTTTCGAGAGAAACTCCTTCTCGAGAAAGGACCCGTTCTAAGCGACAAACATTTTTGTCCTTGGATCTGAGATAGAAGGTATACCCAACCGTTACCAGTGGGTATCCCATGAAGATGTATTTGTCCGCTTTGGGTTCGAGCTTTTTCCGGCTGAAGCCGTAAGCATCGCAGCCCCAAACATTGAGAAACGACAACTTTGGTTTCTTGCCAAACCTTAGTTCATACGGCGTTGTCTCAACGGACTTTAGATGGTGCCCTATATAAAGTGAATGCAGCTATCTCTAATGCATAACCTCAAAACAATAGCGGTAGATCGGTAAGATACATCATAGATCGCACCATATCTCATAAGGTTCGATTACGATGTCCGGACACACCATTACGCTGTGGTGTTCCAGGGGGCTTCAACTGCGAAACAATTCCACAATGTCTTAAGTGATTGCCAAACTCATAATTCAGATAATATCCCCTTGATCAGATCGTAGGAACATGATCTTCTTGTTATGATGATTCTTAATCTTCACTCTGAAATTTTTGAACCTTTCAAACGTTTCAGACTTTTGCTTCATTAAGTAAATATACCCATATCTACTCAAATCGTCAGTGAAGATGAGAAAATAACGATATCCACTACACGCCTTAATTCTCATTGGATCACACACATCAGCATGTATGATTTCCAACAAGTCACTTGCCCGTTTCATTGTACCTGAAAACGGGATCTCAGTCATCCTGCCCATGAGGCATGGCTCGCATGTGTCAAGCGATTCAAAATCAAGTGACTCCAAACATCCATCAGCATGGAGTTTCTTCATGCATTTTATGCCAAAATGACCTAAGCGGCAGTGCCACAAGAGAGTGGTACTATCATTATTAACTCTACATCTTTTGGCATTAATATTATCATCATGTGTATTACTATGATCGAGATTCAACAAACCATTGGGTGCATGACCATAAAGGTATTTTTCATGTAAACAGAATAACCATTATTCTCTGACTTAAATGAATAACCGTATTGCAATGAACATGATCTAATCATATTCATGCTCAACGTAGACACCCGATAACATTTATCTAGGTTCAACACTAATCTCGAAAATAGAGGAAGTGTGCGATGGTGATCTTATCAACCTTGGAAACACTTCCAACACACATCGTCACCTCGCCCTTAGCTAGTCTCCGTTCAGTCCGTAGCTTTTGCTTCAAGTCACTAATAATAGCAACTGAACCGGTATCCAATACCCAGGTGCTACAAGGAGTACTACTAAGGTACACATCAATAACATGTATGTCAAATATACTTTGTTGAAGTTGCCAGCTATCATATCTACCATGTATTTGGGGTGGTTCCGCTACCATGTGACCGTTCCCCTTACAATAGAAGCACTTAGTCTCGAGGTTTGGGTTCAATCATGGGTTCCTTCATCAGAGCGACAACAGGTTTGCCATTCATGAAGTTTCCCTTCTAGCCCTTACCCCTTTTGAAACCAGTGGTCTTGCTAAACCATCAACACTTGATGCTCCTTCTTGATTTCTACTTTTGCGGTACTAAGAACCGCTAACAGCACCGGGATCATCTCCATCCTTTGCATGTCATAGTTCATCACGAAGTTCTAGTAGCTTGGTGATAGTGTCTAGAGAATTCCGTCAACCACTATCTCATCTGGAAGATTAACTCCCACTTGGTTCAAGTGATTTTAGCACCCAGACATTCTGAGCACACGCTCACTAGTTGAGCTATTCTCCTCCATCTTTTTGGCAAAGGAACTTGTCAGAGGTCTCATACCTCTTAATACGGGCATGAGCCTGAAAACCCAATTTCAGCTCTTAGAACATCTGATATGTTCTATGGCGTTCAAAACGTCATTGGAATCCCGATTCTAAGCCGTAAAGTATGGTGCACTAAACTATCAAGTAGTTATCAGGACGTGTCTGTCAGGTGTTCACAACATCCACAGACAAAGTTGTAGGGGTTTGCACATCGAGCGGTGCATTAAAGATGTAAGCTTTCTGTGTAGCGGTGAGGACACTCCTCAGACTACGGACCCAGTCCGCATCCTTGCTTACAATATCTTTCAACTTAGTCTTTCTCTAGGATCGTATTAAACAGGGAGCTACAATGCGGTTATTGGTCTACTACATAATTTGCGAAGACAACTTAGACTATTGTTCATGACAATGAAGTTCATCTAATGAACTCCCACTCAGATAGACATCTCTCTAGTCATCTAAGTGATACATGATCCGAATCGACTAGGCCGTGTCCGATCATCACGTGAGACGGACTAGTCATCAACGGTGAACATCTTCATGTTGATCGTATCTTCTATACGACTCATGTTCGACCTTTCGGTCTTCCGTGTTCCGAGGCCATGTCTGTACATGCTAGGCTCGTCAAGTCAACCCTAAGTGTATCGCGTGTGTAAATCTGTCTTACACCCGTTGTATGCGAACGTTAGAACCTATCACACCCGATCATCACGTGGTGCTTCAGAACAATGAACCTTAGCAACGGTGCACAGTTAGGGGGAACACTATTCTTGAAATTTTAGTGAGAGATCATCTTATTCACTACCGTCGTTCTGAGAAAATAAGATGTAAAACATGATAAACATCACATGCAATCAAATAGTGACATGATATGGCCAATATCATTTTGCTCCTTTTGATCTTCATCTTCGGGGCTCCATGATCATCATTGTCACCGGCATGACACCATGATCTCCATCATCATGATCTCCATCATCGTGTCTCTATGAAGTCGTCTCGCCAAACATTACTTCTACTACTATGGCTAACGTTTAGCAATAAAGTAAAGTAATTAAATGGCGTTATTCAGTGACACGCAGATCATACAATAAATAAGACAACTCCTATGGCTCCTGCCGGTTGTCATTCTCATCGACATGCAAGTCGTGATTCCTATTACAAGAACATGATCAATCTCATACATCACATATATATCATTCATCACATCCTTTTGGCCATATCACATCACACGGCACATGCTGCAAGAACAAGTTAGACGTCCTCTAATTGTTGTTGCAAGTTTTTACGTGGCTGCTATAGGTTTCTAGCAAGAACGTTTCTTACCTACGCCAAAACCACAACGTGATATGCCAATTTCTATTTACCCTTCATAAGGACCCTTTTCATCGAATCCGATCCGACTAAAGTGGGAGAGACAGACACCCGCTAGCCACCTTATGCAACTAGTGCATGTCAGTCGATGGAACCTGTCTCACGTAAGAGTACGTGTAAGGTCGGTCCGGGCCGCTTCATCCCACGATGCCGCCGAATCAAGATAAGACTAGTAACGGCAAGAGAATTGACATGATCTACGCCCACAACTACTTTGTGTTCTACTCGTGCAAGATACTACGCATAGACCTAGCTCATGATGCCACTGTTGGGGATCGTAGCAGAAAATCAAATTTTTTCCTACGCATCACCAAGATCTATCTATGGAGTAATCTAGCAACGAGCATAAAGGGGAGTGCATGTACATACCCTTGTAGATCGCGAGCGGAAGCGTTCAAGAGAACGTGGATGATGGAGTCGTACTCGTCGTGATCCAAATCACCGATGATCCTAGCGCCGAACGGACGGCACCTCCGTGTTCAAAACACGTACGGAGCAGGGACGTCTCCTCCTTCTTGATCCAGCAAGGGGGGAGGAGAGGTTGATGGAGATCCAGCAGCACGACGGCGTGGTGGTGGAAGTAGCGGGATTCCAGCAGGGCTTCGCCAAGCGCTACGGGAGGAGGGAGATGTGTCACGGGAGGGAGAGGGAGGCGCCAGGGCTTGGGGTGCGGCTCCCATGCGCCTCCCCACTATATATAGGGGTGGAGGGGGCTGGTTTCTTGCCCTCCAAGTCCATTGGGGCGTTGGCAAAGGTGGGGGAAAGAAATCCCATCATTTCCTTTCCCTACCGATTGTTATCCCCCCTTTTTAGGGATCTTGATCTTATCCCTTCGGGATATGATCTTATTCCTTCTAAGGGGGGATCTTGGTGCGCCTTGACCAGGGGTGTGGGGCCTTGCCCCCACTACCCACGTTCATGTGGGTCCCCCCATGCAGGTGGGCCCCACTTCGGAACCTTCTAGAACCTTCCCGGTACAATACCGAAAAATCCCGAACATTTTCCGGTGGCCAAAATAGGACTTCCTATATATAAATCTTTACCTCCGGACCATTCCGGAACTCCTCGTGACGTCCGGGATCTCATCCGGGACTTCGAACAACTTTCGGATTTCCGCATACTTATATCTCTACAACCCTAGCGTCGCCGAACCTTAAGTGTGTAGACCCTACGGGTTCGGGAGACACGCAGACATGACCGAGACGACTCTCCGGTCAATAACCAACAGCGGGATCTGGATACCCATGTTGGCTCCCACATGCTCCACGATGATCTCATCGGATGAACCACGATGTCAAGGATTCAATCAACCCCGTATACAATTCCCTTTGTCTATCGGTACAGTACTTGCCCGAGATTCGATCGTCGGTATCCCGATACCTTGTTCAGTCTCGTTACCGGCAAGTCTCTTTACTCGTTCCGTAACACATCATCCCGTGATCAACTCCTTGATCACATTGTGCACATTATGATGATGTCCTACCGAGTGGGCCCAGAGATACCTCTCCGTCACACGGAGTGACAAATCCCAGTCTCGATTCATGCCAACCCAACAGACACTTTCGGAGATACCTGTAGTGCACCTTTATAGCCACCCAGTTACGTTGTGACGTTTGGTACACCCAAAGCATTCCTACGGTATCCGGGAGTTGCACAATCTCATGGTCTAAGGAAAAGATACTTGACATTTAGAAAAGCTTTAGCATACGAACTACACGATCTGTGCTAGGCTTAGGATTGGGTCTTGTCCATCACATCATTCTCCTAATGATGTGATCCCGTTATCAACGACATCCAATGTCCATGGTCAGGAAACCGTGACCATCTGTTGATCAACGAGCTAGTCAACTAGAGGCTTACTAGGGACATGGTGTTTGTCTATGTATCCACACATGTATCTGAGTTTCCTATCAATACAATTCTAGCATGGATAATAAACAATTATCATGAACAAGGAAATATAATAATAACCAATTTATTATTGCCTCTAGGGCATATTTCCAACACTTTGGCTCGTTGGAAAGCTAGCGACGTGCCCGAGCTGCTCATCTTGGTTTTACCACCATTTCACTCCATCATATTTTGTGAATTTTGACATCTCTTCCTAGGGCTTCCACCACATCATCCGCTATACCACCACCGACTTCCGCAACCTAACCATTTTGTCCCCCATAGTATTTGTGGTTGCTTGAGTAGTGATTTGAGTCTCCTACGGTGTTTAGGCTACTTAGGGACCATTGCTTCTTCATCAACCACCACCACCACTTCCGCATAACCTTGTCCACTATACATAGCCAACGAAACTTAACCCAATTTTGTGTGAGCTTGTTTGAGTTGTGGCTCGTGTCTCCTAAGGTGTTTCGGCTACTTAGGGACCGTGACCTCAACTCCAACATCGTGTATAGACCATCATTGTCATCTTCGACACCACCACCATCGCTTTCCGCTACCACCATTTGACTTTGGCCCTTGAGATTTTGGGTTGTGGTTTTTCCGTTTCCTAAGGTGTTTCGGCTAATTAGGAACGGGTCGCCATCGACAACACCGCCTCTCATCATCATCATCGGACGGTAACCTCGACGACACCGTTGTATATTCTCCTTGCAATTGCATTGTTAACCCCTAGCCCATTTTGCGTCACTTGCCTATCGAGACTAGCCTTTGAGTATTGCCGGCAACGTTACTTGTGCACATTAGTAATCATCGATCCGCCCTTCCATTGTATACATACCATATCATCTTGGTATCATCATATCATCCCTTGTGTCACAAGATTGTTCCCGCATATACACAATTGCTATCTTGGTTTGTGCATTTCGCATAGTGGCCTTTCAAAAAAAAAGAGAAGAAGAATAAGCTTTTAAGCAAAAGAGAGCAAAGAGCTTGTAAGCAAGAGCCATAGCATCGCATCATATCATATCATACTTGATCATCTTGGATCATCTTGTGCTAAAAGCACCGGAACATCATACACATAGCATACTTGGGATAGAAAGCTCATACATTTTGCATCCTATAGGTTGTGCACAAGTGTCGTATCCGCCTATTGAGCAATCGTGCTAGCGTCTCTCTTGAGTTGTGCAACACGAGCGTTTTCCGTGGACTCCACATTTTGTGCTCATTCCTTGGTTGCACGACCCCATTTATCTATCCGTGTGTGTGTTTCCGTGTGCCACATTTTGCTATTGGTCTACTTGTTACATTTGCGAATTTGTGAATCTCTTTCAACATTATTGACTCTTTCTAACATTTTGCATCAATTTTTTGTGCCACTATCCTCACCGAGCTCCACCATAAGCCTTACTTGTGTAGGTGTGAGAATTGACAAGATCCGGTACCAATTGTGCTATTTCCTTGATACATTATTGAGTGATCATTGATCCATCTTCAACATTGGAAAGGTACATTTGGTCTAGTTCTTTCCTTTCTCCGACTCACATTTGCTCGAGTCTTGTGATGGATAGGAAAAACATTTCATCTCCGGTCTACAACAACAACGACGAGTTCGGTGCCATGTCTAGATCACATCGGCATCGACACCATCAACGACAAGAACGTGAAGGTCACGAGCTCAACATCAACAACCGCTCAATGACTTCACCATCTACCTTGGCATCTTCGCCAAGTGGCTTCAAGGCATCTTCGCCTTCGGACTTGCGGCATCTTCGCCGACCCGCACCTCAAGAAAAGCTTCCCAAGCTCAAGTCCGCGACTTCCACGAGCTACTTCGACCTCGTCAACGACCACGGGATTCCTTTCTATGGGACTCAAGACCCCGAGGAGTATCTTGAGTGGGAGCGCAAGATGGACGACTACCTCAAGCTACATCAAGTTCCCCACGAAGATCAAGTGAAGTGCGCCACAAGAAACTTCCACGACCGCGCGTCGACATGGTGGCTTCACACACCTTCGGAGAGCTACAACATGAATTGGCCCAAGACGAAGAGAGCTATGCGGCGAGAGTTCGTGCCTCCTACTTACACGGAACATCTTCTACACCAATTGGAGAACACCATACAAGGATCCAAGTCCATCGACAAGTACTTCAACGAGATGAAGAAGGCCTTGCGACGAGCCGGCGTGGACGACCCCATTTGGATGAAGTTTTACTTCATGATGAGATTGGACAACGACATCTCCAAGACCATCTTCCTCGAGAACTACCAGTCCCTCGACGACAACTACATTGGTGCTCTCAAGGCGGAACAAGAACTCAGGATGGCCAAGACTTCTCCACCGCAAGCACACTTCTCGAAGACCAAACCCCAAGACGGCGAGCATGAGGCTAGTACCACCACGATGTCCAAGCCCAACGAGCTCCACGATGATGCTCCCAAGTTCGACTCCACCGCCATCCCTCTTTGTGGCATTGATGATGCCGAGTCTACTTCGACTCTTTTTCAAGATGGTGCGGCACCGACTACGACTACGGAGCCATTCGAAGACCAAGCTTTGGAGGCGAGCGACAAGGTGGCGAGCGAGGATGATGCTTCCATCTTTGGAGGCGAGAGTGATGATGTGCCATTTTCGGCCTTCATCCACGACGACGACTATGAGATGGTTGAGCATGGGATTTTCCCTTCGACCACGACGACGTATGATGACTTGAGTGACTTTTTCCACCATATTGAGAGTGAGAGTGGTTTCACCACTAGCCCCATATATGATGAGTTGCCACAATTGCCATGTGAGGAGAGCCACAACCCCCACCACTTGAGTGAGATGAGTGCCTCTACCATATGTGACATTCTGTGCACCTACCTTGAGGGAGTGAGTGAGCCACCACCACATAGAGAGAGTGAGGAAGTTGATAGGGCACGTGAGGCCATTCGCATTTCTAACAACTTGACCTCTACCTCTATTGTGTCTTCTCAATTGGTGCTAGGTCCAACATTTGATGACGCGCCGATCCGCGACGACTTCGTCCTTCCTATGGACAAGACGATGGCCATGGTGGATTATGACGCACCCCCCACATGGTTCCATCAAGATGAAGATGACCACCATTTGGTCTTTGCCACCTCACCTACACCACTTGAGTGGAATGAACAAGGTAATATAGGTGAAGGTGATGCGCTTGTCCCACTAGTGGACTATCTTGACAATGATTGCTTGCATGATGTTGACACACCTATTGCCATGCTTCATGCTAGTGTGACTTCATCATGTCTTGACTTACCTATTTATGATGGATATGATGATGAGCATGTTGAGTTGCCTAGTTGTGATGCTATGTTCCATAGGATATCATGTGAAAATTCTTTTGGTCACATCATGTTTGATAATCCTTTGAGCTTGTCATATGCTATGAGTGAGATCTCACATATTGTATCATTTCAATCTCAACATAGTAGCTATGCATGCCCCATTAAAGTAAATCCTATTTGCACTTGTGGCATAGATGACAAGATGATGGTCATTGGCTTGTGTTTCTCTTGCGATGATATTGCCATGCTTCCTTTACATGATTTGCGCAATTCAACAACTATGCCATGCCATGAACACATTGTTCCAAATATGCTTTGCTTTGAATGTTGTCAATATTCTCCATGTGAACTTTCCAATAATGCTCATGAGGAGACCCCCATAGTTTCCTCATACATACTAGGAGATCTTGATGCATTCCATTCCTTGCATGATTACCATGATTGTGTGCACCATATGCATTCCATGAATAACAATGCTCTACATATTTCTTGTCATGATGCATTACACAATTTGAGTCTCCATTATGCTATACATAATAACAAACCTCTCATGATGGATGACATGTTTCTATATCTCGCATCTCATCTATTTGAGCATTGGTTATTTCGTGCTAATGAACACATGCACGTGCGCATCATGATGGATGATGTGTACATTTACCACGCACACACTTTCTTTGGTTTGTGTCTCTTTTGTGTAGGTACCCATGCATACTTGTCAACCTCACAATCTCATGAGTTGACAAAACGAGCTCTAGAGAGCAACGACGACTTGGGATCCCGTGGATTGTCCCTACCACCATTTTCTTCGCGCAACAACTACGCGCATCTCTTTTACTTGGCTCTCACACGGCTATGGGCTATTTGCCACTTGTCACATTATGCCCCTACTATCGTGTTCACTTTGCATGTTATGCCTCTTGCTATGAATTTGCCATGCAATTGTGACCCTTGCTTGCCTTTACACATGATTCACCATTATGCTACTTCTATGTGTATTTGCATGCTTGGTGGAGATACTTGTTGCTATTGCCATGTTTACATTGTGCCTCATGCTATTGATGAGACTTTGCTCACATCTTGCTTTCATGATTGTGTTATGCCATGTGCATTATGCATGCCCACTATTTACACACATGCCATGATTGCCATGATTACCTCTAGTAGATTGCATCTTCGCACTACTAGCTTACACTACTTGATTTCCATGATTGCTTGCTATGTTGCATCACCCATGTTCCACTCTTACTTGCTTTCTTGGGTTGATGACATCTATGGTCATGCTTTTCACATGATATATCTTGATCATTGTCACTTGTCTCCAATAGTTGCACCTCTCATATTCACTTGTTGTGAGTGCAACCATGCTATACTTGTTGATCTCGGAGACTTGGACACCTTGCTTGTGATGCACGCTTGCTTGTTTGAGCTTAATGCCTTTGGTTGTTATCGCATCATATGCTTCCATACATTGCCATGTCCCCTTGTCCTTTCTTATGATAAGAATGACGAACATACTTGTTGGGTGACTCACCACATGAATAAGTTTTGCATCTTCGCTAACCTCATTTGTTTTTCCGAGTGTTTGTCATGTTCTTTCATTTTGAAGGATTCACAAGGCGGTACCATCACGAGGCACCTTGAGCATGTGAAGGCATACACGTTGCGCGACAACAACACCGTTTTCGACATCCTCATCAAGGTGCATTCCTTCCTAGTGAGCCATCCTCACATACGCTTGGATTTCATGGATGCACCACCGGTCTACCACTATTGCCATGACTTTGAGCATGAGTATATCAACACTCCTTTGGCACATGGCACCCAAACCTTCATATTTATTGATTGTGCGATCATATGCCATGCTCCTTGGAGATATCATTCCCATAAAAAATTTCCATCTTGTGCATGGATTGACTCCCATTATGATTGCCTTGTTGCATCTTGTATTCCCATGTCATCCATGATATACGAGCTTGTGCATTTTCTTAGCAAATTTGTTGTGATCTTTCTTGATGGACTCTTCATACATATTGATCACATTGCCAAGCATCAATTGCATGATCACATACTCACATTGAGCATCATTTACCATGTTCATGCTTTTGATACACAATCCCATTACGACATCATATTGCACAATGGTAGCATTTGAAACTTCTTGCACAATGAGCTTGATCACATGAATGCATTGTATGCCATGCTCTTTCATTTTGCTACAATTCATGCTCATTGCCTCTACCGTTTTCTTTGGACGAACTCATGCTTAAATGATGGACACCTTGTGTCCGCTAACCATTGTATTTCCAAGTGTCCCTTGTGTTTGCTCTTTTTGCATGTCTACCATTCCGACGATATCTTGGAGTCGCCCAACTCCAAGTTCATCCATGCCTACCGTGTACATGATGGTATGGTTCACGATCCGAGGACGGATCTTTCCCAAGGGGGAGGAGATGATGCGGAGCATCCTACGGCTATCTCCATGTACATCGTCATAGCTCCTCATGCCCCAAGTGAACCTACCGGACTTAAGGTGAACCCGCTCCTCTTCGAGAGTTACATGAATATCATTTGGACTTGGTCACTACCTCACCACGGAACATCGTGCATCTTTAGGTACAAGGACGGCCACCTACATGAAGCCGGGGAGCACCACCAAGTCCACATGGAGACGTACGAGAAGAAGGAGGAAAGGAGCGACACAAGCAAAGAAGGGCATGTCCAGTCCGGAGCGAGCGGTACTACCGCTCCCATGCGGTACTACCGCTCCCATGCGGTACTACCGCCTACAGGCGGTACTACCGCTCCCAAGCGGTACTACCGCCCGAGGTCCGGTACTACCGCTCTGCCTGTGCGCAGCCGCGGGCCTTTGGCCTTGTATCCCTCTCCACTTACCCCTTCGTGGCGTAGACTATAAATAGACCACCCCCACTTTCTTTCTAAAGTTTAGCAAAGTATTTGATAGACATTGAGAGCTTTGCTCCTTGTATCCTCTCCTCTAGGAGATCAAGACCTCCCAAGGGAGAAGAATCCTTGTGGGATTGCAAGACCTCCCACGGGAGAAGAATCCTTGTGGATTGCAAGACCTCACCTCCTCAAGGAGTGGGATGAACTAGTTACCTTGTATCTTTCCTTTTGTTGTTCTTGAATCATTGTGAACTCTTGCATGTTCTTGGAACTAGCATATGTGTGATTGGATCTAGTCAATTTGAGTGTTTTCCCTCTCTTGTGTTCATCGTGTTCTTGGGGATTCCCCTCCAATTCGTGAAAGATCGTCACCTAGGGTTCTACCCTACAACAGTAAAGGTATCCAAGGGTATGGTCATCTTGCCTGAGATCCCGCAAGGAAGAAGAATGAGTCCATGAAGTAGACGAAGAAGAAGCCTCGAAGACGAACCATGTGTAGCCGAATGAATCCTCACGATCGCAAAGGAAAAGAACTAGCGAGAAGGAACACACAACATGGTAAACACACCACTCAAGAACATGACAAGAAGCTCAACCAAGTATGATGCAAGACAAGTCTATATGATGCAACTCATGGCAAGGGATGAAGCACACAAGAACAACACAAACCAACAAGTTTAAATGAGGCCGGAATCAACATATAACAAATCCGGTAAGTCCTCATATGCACATTTAGAAATGGGTCCAGATCTGAACAAACCTTAAGTTAAAGTTGTTAAACAGCAAGTTAACATGCACCACGATGATATACACGAAATTCTAGACAAGTTTCATATAAAGTTTGTTTGATTCGGAGCTACGGCCTAGAAGATATGAGCAAGACAAGTCAAGCATGGCAACGGTGCAAGATGCACCCAAACATCAAGCAAACACACTCCAAACATGGAAACAACATGATATTATGCTTCTACATGCAAAATCATACAAGTTTCATATAGGGCACACTCAAAACGGAGCAACGGTTCAACACATACACACAAAACAAGATATAACAACAAGCTGTCCAAAGTCAGCAACATAGCAACTTTGGAGCAAGGTAAAATATGCTACAGCACCCAAACATGATAACGAGAGGCATGGATGTGAACTATACATGATATTTAACAAGCATGAACTTAGAACACACCCAAAAGCTTGCCGAAACACAATTAAACAAGAATGGCAAGTTGCAATAAATTTATCCAGACTTAGTCAAAATCTGGGAAGGCAAAAACATCATCACGGTGTTGCCTTCGGAGGCACAAAACAACAAGCATATCAACTCTACTAAGTATATAAAGAGCATGGACATGTAATAGACATATCATACATCAAACAACTCCATTGGAGCAACTCCATAGGAGGCATGGATCCTTAACAACAAGCTTCACCAAATTGATCATGCTGATAAAAGTCTGACAGGTAAATTTATAGCAACTTGAGAGCAAGAAATAAATAAGCTACAGCAGGCCATATATGCAAACAAGGGCATGGATAGATAGACAATAACATGCATAACAAGACATGATCAGTTGACATACTAAAACATGCATGGATTTGAGTGGGGCATCAAGCAAACATGGCATCAGGTTTAACAGATTCCAGACTTAGTAGCTTTTTCACTAAGTATAAAACAGCAACATTGGCATGGCAAGTTTACAAGCTTGTTTAAGTCACCTCAAGGCATAACATGGAAAAATAATTGCACCAGAGCAAAGACCATATGATTGTGCTTCTAAAACATCAAGACATGTGGCATGAAGACAAACACACCAATACCAATGAGCAAGTCAAATTAGCATCTCATAACAAGTTTCAGCACTTAACAGCCACATGCACTTTTGCAACAGAGATTAACATGGCAGTATGACACCTAACATGAATGCTACAGCAACCAACATGTAGAGCACTTCACAATGAACATTTTGACATATCATATGCTCCATTTGGACCAACATGCACAAAGTTATCACATCTCAAACATACTAACAAAATTACAATTAACAGTAGTTTTAAACATATAGTGTAATGCCCCAGATGTAACACTTTCCCTATATGGCAATATATAAACTTTGGCTTCATCATTTTCCTTCCGGGTTCTTCTTTCATTTCGGGTTTCGTCGTTTTGTCGTGTGCGTGTGTGCATTTCATCCGGTCCCACTCGTCTCTTCCCATTGTCCGTTTCGAGTTCCGACACTCTCACACGTGCCCGTGGCATCCCCGAGTCCTTCTTTCGTGTGTGGCCGTGTAACGTTTCCGGAATGACGTGAGACTTGTCGTGCGATGTTGTTTTGGTACATGTAGGCCGCCTGTCAAGTTTTGTCGCGTTTGGAGTTTGTTTGCTACTCCAACAGTTACCCTAGTGGGCTAAAAGAACCTCTTCTTTGAGGCCCAAGACCCCCTCCACAACAGCCCACCAACCCAGCACAACCCTACCCATCATCTCGGTCGTCGAATTGTGATCGTGTGGCCGAAAACCGCTCCCCATTTGGAGTCTCCTAACTCTTGTGCCTATAAAAACGTCCACCCCCCTCCATTTTGCGTCCAAACCCTAGCTCCTCTCTTCTTTTTTCCGTTTTTCTCAGCGTCCCGCAGTCCCACCGCGCACCGGACGTGTCCGCCGGCGCCGGACACGTCCGCCGCCGCCCCCGCGTCCAATCCAGGGACACCACGTCACCGTGGCTGCCCCGCCTCCCACCGCGGCCCGCCGGCCCGACCGCGGCCCTCCGGGCCCACTCTGCTGTCGCGCCCCATCGCTCCCTC
This sequence comes from Secale cereale, assembly GCA_902687465.1. Taxonomy (NCBI): domain Eukaryota; kingdom Viridiplantae; phylum Streptophyta; class Magnoliopsida; order Poales; family Poaceae; genus Secale; species Secale cereale. Next base: position 266,389,141 of record LR738709.1, read on the forward strand.
GCGCGTTCGTCGATCCGCCGCCGGCCGCCGCCGCGACCCTCGTGGCCTCTCCGCTGCCACTACCACCGCCGGCCGCGGCCTATCCGCCGCCGATCCCGCGGGCCATCCCGTCGGCCCCAGCCGCCGTCGTTCCCCGTCGAAGCCGCCGAAACAGGCCACCGCAGGGCCTCCCGCCGGCCGGGATCGAGGCGCAGCGCCGCCGCCGGATCGAGGGCAGCAGGCCGATCCAGATCCGCCCGCGGGTTCGACCCTAGCGGGTTCCCAGGTCCGCGCCCTCACCCGCAACCCGCTCCGCCCGATCCGCGTTGACCGGCGACCCGACCCGTTGACCCTCTGAGGTTGACCCCATTTCCTCTAAGTCTTTTGTAGTTATTTTTGTTGTCTGATGCATTCTTGTGATGGCAATAACTTTTACTGTGCATGTCCGATTTGTGCATATGATATGTAAAAATGATCGTGGTGATGTGTACTACGTTTTGTTCCATTGTGTCATGCTTGTTTGAGTCCATCTAGATGTCTTAATCTTCATGAAAAGAGTGCTACATGATATAAACTGCTGCTACTTGTTATTTTCATGCCATGTTTGAGATGTGATAACTTGGTGCATGTTTATCCAAATGAAGCAAATGATATGTCAAAATGTTCATCATGAGATGCTCTACATGTTGGTTGCTGTAGCATGCATGTTAGAGTTCATTTTTTCATGTTTATCCATGTTGCAAAAGTGCATGTGGATGTTAGGTTTTGTAACTTGTTACGAGAAGCCTAGTTGAGGAGCTCGTTGCTATTGTTGTGTTTGTCCCCATGTCACATGCTCATATGTTTTGGATTCCCCATCATGTGTTCTTTGCTATGGTGCAAACCATTTGCCATATTATGCCTTGAGATGACTTAAACATGCTTGCAAACATGCCATGCTAATGTTACTATTTTAACACTTAGTGAAATTTCACTAAGTCTGGAATCTGTCATATCCTGATGCTATGTTTGCTTGTTGTCCTAGGGAAATCCATGATAGTTTTGAGGTGGCCTTTGATCATTCCTTGTTGTATATGTTGTTGTCTATCCATCCATGCCCTCAATTTCTCATTTGGGTTGCTGTAGATTATTTAATTCTTGCTCCCAAGTTGCTATAAAATATTACTATCAGGTTTTTAGTGTCATGATCAAAATGTTGTAGCTTGTTGCTATTGATCCATGCCTCCTATGGAGATGCTCCAATGGAGTTGTTTGCTGTAGGATATGTCTACTTCATGTCCATGCTTCTTGTCACCATGTTTGAGTGTTGTAGAGTATGTATTTCTTGCTCCAAAGTTGCTATGTGGCTGTTAATTTCAGCTTTGCATTGTTTCTTGTTTCGGGTGTATCTTTTAGTCCGTTGCTCCGTTTTGAGCGTGCCCTGCATGAAACTTGTGTGGTTTTGCATGTAGATTCATAATATCATCTTGTTAACATGTTTGGAGTATGTTTGCTTGATGTTTGGGTGCATCTTGCACCGTTGCCATGCTTATCTTGTTTTGATCATATCTTCTAGACCGTAGCTCCATTTTAAACAAACTTTATATGAAACTTGACTAGAATTTCGTGTAGATTATCATGGTGCATGTTAACTTTCTGTTTAACAACTTTAACTTAAGGTTTGTTCAGATATGGACTAATTTCAAACTATGCATATGAGGACTTACCGGATTTGTCTTAAGTAGTTTCCGGCCTCATTTAAACCTGTTGTTTCTTGTGTTGTTTCTATGTGCTTCCTACCTTGCCTTGTTTTGCATCCTAAATAGACTTGTCTTGCATCCTACTTGCTTGAGCATATTGTCTTGTTCTTGTGTTGTTCTGGTGTGCTTCCTATGTTGTCATGTTGTGCATCCTAAGTGCATCTGCGGTGCATCCTACGTGCAACATACATGCATCCTGTAGTTTGCGCATTGCACCTTGTTTGATTTCGTGCCTCGTGTGTTCTTGTGTTGAGTAGAGCCGAAAGTCGAGACCGAGTATGAGAACGAGGTTACTACCGAGGTTGAGAACGAGGAGCCGTCTTACGATCCCATCGGCGACTCGACAGGCAAGATGACCTGACCCAGATATCATTACTATCTTTGCCTATTGCTAGAAGTCTCGCTCTTTAGCTTATTGCCTTGATCCCCATGTTTGTCTGCCAACCTCCTATTGTAACCATGAATCTGTCTAACCACCCCAACCTATGCAAACCTTTGATTGGCTACGTAGGCTTCGCTCATCCCCTCTTATAGCATTGCTAGTTGCAGGAGAAGATTCGAAGATTCTTGCTTCATGTTGAAGTATTTGTTGGGATATCACACTATATAAACTCTTAAACTAAATCATCTATATATTGGTAATGGGTGGAAGGCTAAGCCTCTTGCTTGGTGTTTTGTTCCACTCATGCCGCCCTAGGAACCGTATAAACCGGTGTTATGTTCCTTGATTATGCGTTCCTCACACGGTTGGGGTTATGGGACCCTCTCGATAAACCGCTTAGCGCTAAGGCTTTTCCAGCAAGTCCCAACATTGGTACTCCATTTGCCTAAACAACTGAAAACTTGCATAGGGAGTTATAAACCCTCTTCTTAATCAACAACCCGGGCCAGTGCTCCACATGAGTGTTGGTCCAAACTAGGGGTTACGCGGGGCCACCTTGGGGGAACCCGAGGGCTGGTAAAAACATATGGGATCACCCATCCGGTCGTGGCCTGAGACGAGATACGCGCGGCTACTATCAGGGTGTCGGCACGCCGGGAGGATTTGCTGGATTAGTCTTACCTTAGTCGGAGTATCTTGAGCACGGGATTCCGAGGATACTCGGGCCTTCCCACCTTGGAGTTGCGACTCCGCGGATCATGGGCTTGTAATGGGCCAAGTTGGAACACCCCTGCAGGGTTTTGAACTTTCGAAAGCCGTGCCCGCTGTTATGTGGCAGATGGGAATTTGTTAATATCCGGTTGTAGAAAACTTGACACCATGTTCAGAACACACTACCAGCGTGAGTAACCGTGACTGTCATTTTCCGAAAGGGGTTCGGGAAGTGAACACGGTGGGGTTATGTTTGACGTGCTTAGATAGGATCACTTCATGATCACTTTCTCGCTCGTGGCACTTCTCTTCTCGCTCTAAACATGTAAGCTAGTGCTAGTGCAGCTTCAACCTTTTATCTTTCTTCAGCCTTGTTCCACACCCAAGGCTTAGATAGTTTTGCTACCCGGGAACGGGATTGCTGAGTCCTCCGTGGCTCACAGATTCTACACCACACCAGATGCAGGTACCATTGTGAACTACTCAGGTGACAGCACAGAGTTGTACTGGGAGTACGATGAAGAACGTAGCCGATACTATGTGCACTATCCCGATGATCAGTAGTGGTTTCTACTAGGGGCGATTCGGACATGTGGCTTTATGTTTTTGGTATCTTTCATTTGGATCTTCACCCGTAGTCGGGTTGTGATGTTATTTGGATGATGTTTTGCTATGTAATGAATTGTGTTACGTGGCGAGTGTAAGCCAACTATCCTTTTGCAATTTCATCCCTATTTTTACACGAGTCGTGCAAAAATACCGAACTTGAGATCAATCCAGAATGGGCTTATACCTTTAAGTCGTGCCTCGACACGTAGGAGGTATAGTCGCATCCTGGGCATTACAAGTTGGTATTCAGAGCCTTCTCCGACCTAGAAGCCCCACTGATTGATCGAATCGTTGACGGTTGAGTCTAGGCACACACTTATAATGTTTTGAGTCCTGTATATATATCGGAGAGTACGATTTGTTTTGCTCCTCATCTCTTTTCACTTTGGTGAGGACTCTTGACGATTACTCTTGCCTCTTCTACTCTCAAAAATTCACCAAATTTGTTTTAGGAATCTCACGAGTATTGTTTGGATTGTTCCGATGTCTTTGTGACGAGAACATTGTTTTCGATGCCTCCTGTCATTTAGGGGTTGTTGCAGTGTCCCGGGGAGTTGAACTCCGAGGTGTTGTCGTCACAAATATATCGCATCAGTTCTGGAATACTTAAGACGGCCGACATCAAAAACTCTCCTATGCGGTTAGTGGCAAGATAACCCCGACGTCACCCAGTACTGGGGAGGTAGTTCGGGAGTATTGCCATAGCTTGTATACTAGATGCGTTTCGAAGGTCTGAGGTAGACGGTTTTCGGAAATAAATGGTTATGTGTTGAAGGATGGATACAGCTGGATGTAGGATTAGAGTTGAGTGCGCGATGCTTCCCCTGTATCCCCATCACCTGATTGCATAACTGGAAACTTTCGGAAATTAATAGGTGGGTTCATCTAGTAGCTCATAGGCATTCTTCCAACTAATGCATGATATGTAGTTCGGGGTTCTACATTGAGTGAAGTGGTTTTATGGCCGTTGTTCCGATCGGGAGTTGCATCTTAAAGGGTCCTTGGCTATGCTGATCCGGGGATTGCAAAACCCTTTTGTAACACGTTCCATAAGCTTTCAGCACGAATATGTCGAATGAAGCTTCTATCTTGTATTTGTTCTATCTGCTCCTTGTTGTTTTATTTACCTTTTGTCCTCCCAAGTGGCTTCTCGTGAAAATTGTTGTTATCATTAAACTATGGATTACATTCGTTCATTGTTGTTCGAATGTGCTTGTGAAGACTATGTTGCAATTTCTAGTCGTTGATTCAGCTTATATATTCTTTCAATCAATGGCTAATAGTTGTCATCTCATTCAGGATGGCTCCTAAAAAGGTTCCCAACGCTAACCCAGAGGGTGAAGAGGTTCCTGATTGTCCTCCTTCCCCTCCTCCTCCGTCTGAGGCCTGGAGAGCAATTATGCAAGCGACGAACCAGAACACCCAGATGCTTATGCAAATGATGCGGAACATTCAAGCAAATCAAGCAAATCAGGGTGCTCATGGGAACCAAGGCCAAGGCAATTTGTTCAACCAACCTCACTTTGCTACGCTCAACCAGTTTCTGGCAAGCCAACCAAAGGCATTCAGTTACTGTGTGGACCCTCTAGATGCTGAAGACTGGATAACAGATATCAAGAAGCATTTCGAGTGCAGTAATGTCAGGCTCGAGGACTATGTGAAGTTTGCAGCCTTCCAACTCAAGGACCAAGCCGCTGATTGGTGGCAGCAGTACAAAGATTCCAGAGAGGGTCGTGTAATCTCCTTGGATGACTTCTGCAAGGACTTTCGCTCTCACCACATTCCAACAAGTGTCATCGAGGGTATGCGTGAGCAATTCCGCAACCTGATGAAAGGCTCAATAACTGTTTACCAATATAGTGTCAAGTTCCAGAACCTTGCCCGCTATGCCAAGCAAGATATCCCAGATGCCAAGAGCAAGATCTATCAGTTCTGCAGTGGTCTGAAAGATGAACTCCAACTAGCTCTCACCTTGTTCGAGCCTGATGAGTTTGATCAATTCTATAACATGGCACTTAAGCAAGAGGCAGGCCAGCTCAAGATGGAAGCTTCCAAAAAGAGGGTCACAGACGCTGTTCACTCCTCCTCTTCTTCTCAAGTGGACGCAAAGCAACAGAAGTTTTGGCTTCCACCTCCTCCAGTGATCCGAGCTCCCTACAACAACAACAAGAATTCTGGTGGTCGTGGTTTCTCCCACCCACCCAACCCAAGCAACCAGTCAAAGAATCATTTTCAAGCTTCCAAGTCAAGTGCTCCTTATCACCGTCCTCTCTCAGAAGTGGTTTGCAATAAGTGCACTTAGAAGGGTCATTATGCTAACAAGTGCCCCAACCCAAGGCGCCTTCCGCCTCCTCCACCTGTCAGCACTAATATTGTCAAGCATAATCCAAAGTCAGCAAGAGTGAATCTGATGAATGCAGCTCAAGCAGAGAATTCTTCAGATGTAATACTTGGTAATCTTCCAGTCAACCTTAAACCTGCTAAAGTCTTGTTTGATTCGGGTGCATCATGTTCTTTCATGTCTCAACCTTTTGCATCCAAGCATAATGTTGACATCAAAAGTTTTCCAAGGGAATTATCAGTTGTTTCTCCGGGTAAACTAATGCATTCAAAGATATTTGCTCCGGATGTATCTATTCGCATGGGTGATTACCGCTTTCTGGCTTCTCCGGTTGTTCTCGGCAACTCCGACATTGATCTTATTCTTGGGATGGATTGGCTTTCTCAGCATGATGCTCACATTGATTGTGCAAATAAGGAAGTCAAGATTACTCATCCTAACGAAGACGTGATTATCTTTGCCTCTCGAGATAACACAATCAGGCTATTCTCTCTCAATGACAAGGGCGAGATTAATGCCATCTCTCAAATTCCAGTGGTCAATGAATATCAGGATGTTTTCCCTGAAGAGCTTCCAGGCATGCCTCCGCATCGTCAAGTTGAATTCGTCATTGAACTCGAGCCTGGTACTGAGCCAGCATGCCAGCGTCCGTACAAGCTTTCCCCTGAAGAGTTGAAGGAGTTGAAGAAACAGCTCGATGAGCAAGAGCGTATGGGTCTAATCAGGCCTAGCACTTCTCCTTGGGGCTGTGGTGTCTTATTTGTCAAGAAGAAGGATGGCACGGAGCGCCTTTGCGTTGATTACCGGCCATTGAACAAGAAGACAATAAAGAACAAGTATCCTCTCCCCAACATCAATGAATTGTTCGAGCAGCTCAAAGGAGCTAAAGTGTTTTCAAAGCTCGATCTCCGGATGGGTTATCACCAGATCCGCATCCGTGAAGAAGATATTCACAAGACTGCATTCAGAACAAGCTACGGCTCCTATGAATATACAGTCATGTCTTTTGGCCTCGCTAATGCTCCACCCACCTTCTCGAGAATGATGCACTACATTTTCAACCCCTACACCAACGAATTTGTGCTTGTTTATCTGGATGACATCTTGGTATTCTCCAAGAATGAAGAGGATCACGAAAAGCACCTCCATCTGGTTCTCGACAGACTCCGTGAACATAAGTTCTATGCCAAGTTCTCCAAGTGCGAATTCTGGCTCGATAAGGTCTTGTATCTGGGCCATATCATCTCCGCTGACGGTACTGCGGTCAACCCCGAGAAAGTTGAAGTGATTGTCAACTGGGAACCTCCTCAGAACGTCAAGCAACTCCGAAGCTTTCTTGGTCTTGCTAGCTATTGCAGAAGGTTCGTTGAGAACTTCTCCAAGATTGCCAAGCCTCTCTCCAACTTGCTGCAGAAGAATGTCAAGTACAACTGGTCTCCGGATTGTGATGTGGCATTCAGAACTCTCAAAGAAAAGCTCGTCTCTGCTCCAGTGCTTACTCCTCCAGATGAGTCCAAGCCCTACGAAGTTTTCTGTGATGCTTCTCTTCAAGGACTTGGTGGTGTTCTAATGCAAGACTAGAAAATTGTGGCATACACCTCTCGTCAATTGAAGCCAAGTGAGAAGAACTACCCCACACATGATCACGAGCTAGCAGCTGTGGTACATGCTTTGATCACGTGGAGACACCTTCTGTTGGGTAGAAAAGTCGACATCTTCACCGATCACAAGAGCTTGAAGTACATCTTCACACAGCCGAACCTGAACATTCGCCAGACTCGTTGGGTTGAGATGATCCAAGAGTATGATCCAAGCATCGAATACACACCTGGCAAGGCCAATGTCAATGCAGATGCCTTGAGCAGAAAGGCATATTGCAACAGACTCCTTATCAAGTCGTTTCAGCCTGAGCTTTGTGAAGCATTCAGGAAGCTCAACCTCCAAGTTGTTCCGCAAGGCTTTCTTGCAAATCTTCAAGTTTCTCCTACCTTGGAAGATCAGGTCCGTGAGGCCCAACTTAGTGATGCTATGGTGCAGAAAGTGAAACATGGTATTGCAAAGGATATTCCCAAATACAAGTGCTATCGCGTTGATGAGAGAGATACCTTGTTCTTTGAGGACAGACTTGTGGTTCCCAAGGGTGATCTCAGGAAGCTCATAATGAATGAAGCACATGACTCCCTCCTCTCGATTCATCCTGGAAGTTCTAAGATGTACCAAGACCTCAAGCAATCTTACTGGTGGACTCGCATGAAAAGGGAGATTGCCCAATTCGTGAATGAATGCGATGTCTGCAGAAGAATGAAGGTAGAGCATCAACGTCCAGCCGGTCTTCTCCAATCTCTTCTGATTCCCGAGTGGAAATTCGACCACATTGAAATGGATTTCTTCACTGGTTTTCCTAAGTCCAAGAAGGGGAATGATTCTATCTTTGTGGTGATTGACAAGCTAACCAAAGTAGCTCACTTCCTTCCAGTCAAAGAATCCATCAATGCAGCTCAACTGGCAGAGTTGTACACTTCCAGAATTGTGTCCTTACATGGCATCCCTCAAGTTATCTCCTCAGACCGTGGAAGTTTGTTCACATCCAAGTTCTGGGACTCTTTTCAGTCTGCCATGGGCACTAAGATCCGATTCAGCACTGCGTTTCACCCTCAGACTAGTGGTCAAGTTGAGAGAGTGAACCAGATCCTAGAAGACATGCTCAGAGCTTGTGTCATCTCTTTTGGCATGAAGTGGGAAGACTGTCTTCCATTTGCCGAGTTCTCTTACAACAACAGTTTCCAAGCAAGTGCCGGCAAAGCTCCGTTTGAAATCCTCTATGGCAGAAAGTGTCGTACTCCTCTCAACTGGTCTGAGACTGGTGAACGTCAACTTCTTGGCAATGACTTGATCTCAGAAGCCGAAGAAATGTGCAAAGTCATACGTGAGAATCTCAAGGCCGCTCAGCCACGTCAGAAGAGCTACTATGACGGCAAGCACCGTGATTTGGCCTTCAACATTTGTGACCATGTCTATCTCCGTGTTTCTCCAATGAAAGGCACCCAAAGATTCGGTATCAAAGGAAAGCTTGCTCCAAGATACATGGGCCCTTTCAAGATCCTTGGCAAAAGAGGCGATCTAGCCTATCAACTTGAGCTCCCTTCCAACTTCGCTAATGTTCATGATGTGTTTCACGTGTCTCAACTCCGCAAGTGCTTCAAGACACCTGAACGCACCATTCCGTTTGAGGAGATTGATCTTCAACAAGACTTGTCTTATCGTGAGCACCCCATTGCTATTCTTGAAGAAACCGAGTGCAAGACCCGCAACAAGTCAATCAAGTTCTTGAAAGTTAAGTGGTCACACCATACCGACCGAGAAGCTACGTGGGAACGAGAAGATCACCTTCGTTCCGAGTACCCTTCCTTCTTCCAGTCCTAGATCTCGGGACGAGATCTTTTCGTAGTAGAGGAGAGTTTGTAATGCCCCAGATGTAACACTTTCCCTATATGGCAATATATAAACTTTGGCTTCATCATTTTCCTTCCGGGTTCTTCTTTCATTTCGGGTTTCGTCATTTTGTCGTGTGCGTGTGTGCATTTCATCCATGTCATGTGCATTGCATTGCATTTGTGTTGTCACTTGCATCCGGCCCCACTCGTCTCATCCCGTTGTCCGTTTCGAGTTCTGACGCTCTCACACGTGCCCGTGGCATCCCCGAGTCCTTCTTTCATGTGTGGTCGTGTAACGTTTCCGGAATGACGTGAGACTTGTCGTGCGATGTTGTTTTGGTACGTGTAGGCGGCCTATCAAGTTTCGTCGTGTCTGGAGTTCGTTTGCTACTCCAACGGTTAACCTAGTGGGCTAAAAGAACCTCTTCTTTGAGGCCCAAGACCCCCTCCACAATAGCCCACCAACCCAGCAAAACCCTTCCCATCATCTCGGTCGTCGAATTGTGATCGCGTGGCCGAAAACCGCTCCCCATTTGGAGTCTCCTAGCTCCTTGTGCCTATAAAAACGTCGACCCCCCTCCATTTTGCGTCCAAACCCTAGCTCCTCTCTTTTTTTTCGTTTTTCTCAGTGTCCCGCAGTCCCTCCGCGCGCCGGACACGTCCGTCGCCGCCCCCGCGTCCAATCCAGGGACGCCACGTCACCGCGGCTGCCCCGCCTCCCACCGCGGCCCGCCGGCCCGACCACGGCCCTCCGGGCCCGCTCCGCCGCCGCGCCCCTCCGCTCCCTCGCGCGTTCGTCGATCCACCCCCGGTCGCCGCCTACCGCCGCGCTTGCCGGCGCCGGCCGCCAACCGCCGCCGCGACCCTCGTGGCCTCTCCGCCGCCACTACCACCGCCGGCCGCGGCCTCTCCGCCGCCGATCCCGCGGGCCGTCCCGTCGGCCCCAGCCGCCGCCGTTCCCCGTCGAAGCCACCAGAGCAGGCCACCGCAGGGCCTCCCGCCGGCCGAGATCGAGGCGCGGCGCCGCCGCCGGATCGAGGGCAGCAGGCCGATCCAGATCCACCCGCGGGTTCGACCCTAGCAGGTTCACGGGTCCGCGCCCGCACCCGCAACCCGCTCCTCCCGATCCGCGTTGACCGGCGACCCGACCCGTTGACCCTCTGAGGTTGACCCCGTTTTCTCTAAGTCTTTTGTTGTTATTTTGTTGTCTGATGCATTCTTGTGATGGCAATAACTTTTACTGTGCATGTCTGATTTGTGCATATGATATGTCAAAATGATCGTGGTGATGTGTACTACGTTTTGTTGCATTGTGCCATGCTTGTTTGAGTCCATCTAGATGTATTAATATTCATGAAAAGAGTGCTACATGATATAAACTGCTGCTACTTGTTATTTTCATGCCATGTTTGAGATGTGATAACTTGGTGCATGTTTATCCAAATGAAGCAAATGATATGTCAAAATGTTCGTCATGAGATGCTCTACATGTTAGTTGTTGTAGCATGCATGTTAGAGTTCATTTTTCCATGTTTATCCATGTTGCAAAAGTGCATGTGGCTGTTAGGTTTTGTAACTTGTTACGAGAAGCCTAGTTGAGGAGCTCGTTGCTATTGTTGTGTTTGTCCCCATGCCACATGCTCATATGTTTTGGATTCCCCATCATGTGTTTTTGCTGTGGTGCAAACCATTTGCCATATTATGCCTTGAGATGACTTAAACATGCTTGCAAACATGCCATGCTAATGTTACTGTTTTAACACTTAGTGAAATTTCACTAAGTCTGGAATCTGTCATATCCTGATGCTATGTTTGCTTGTTGTCCTAGGGAAATCCATGATAGTTTTGGGGTGGCCTTTGATCATTCCTTGTTGTATATGTTGTTGTCTATCCATCCATGCCCTCAATTGCTCATTTGGGTTGCTGTAGCTTATTTAGTTCTTACTCCCAAGTTGCTATAAAATATTACTGTCAGGTTTTTAGTGTCATGATCAAAATGTTGTAGCTTGTTGCTATTGATCCATGCCTCCTATGGAGATGCTCCAATGGAGTTGTTTGTTGTAGGGTATGTCTACTTCATGTCCATGCTTCTTGTCACCATGTTTGAGTGCCGTAGAGTATATATTTCTTGCTCCAAAGTTGCTATGTGGCTGTTAATTTCAGCTTTGCATTGTTTCTTGTTTCGGGTGTATCTTTTAGTCCGTTGCTCCGTTTTGAGCGTGCTCTGCATGAAACTTGTGTGGTTTTGCATGTAGATTCATAATATCATCTTGTTAACATGTTTGGAGTATGTTTGCTTGATGTTTGGGTGCATCTTGCACCGTTGCCATGCTTATCTTGTTTTGATCATATCTTCTAGACCGTAGCTCCGTTTTAAACAAACTTTATATGAAACTTGACTAGAATTTCGTGTAGATTATCAAGGTGCATGTTAACTTGCTGTTTAACAAATTTAACTTAAGGTTTGTTCAGATATGGACTAATTTCAAACTATGCATATGAGGACTTACCGGATTTGTCTTAAGTAGTTTCCGGCCTCATTTAAACCTATTGTTTCTTGTGTTGTTTCTATGTGCTTCCTACCTTGCCTTGTTTTGCATCCTAAATAGACTTGTCTTGCATCCTACTTGCTTGAGCATATTGTCTTGTTCTTGTGTTGTTCTGGTGTGCTTCCTATGTTGTCATGTTGTGCATCCTAAGTGCATCTGCGGTGCATCCTAAGTGCAACATACATGCATCCTGTAGTTTGCGCATTGCACCTTGTTTGATTTCGTGCCTCGTGTGTTCTTGTGTTGAGTAGAGCCGGAAGTCGAGACAGAGTACGAGAACGAGGTTACTACCGAGGTTGAGAGCGAGGAGCCGTCTTACGATCCCATCGACGACTCGACTGGCAAGATGACCTGACCCAGATATCATTATTATCTTTGCCTATTGCTAGAAGTCTCGCTCTTTAGCTTATTGCCTTGATGCCCATGTTTGTCTGCCAGCCTCCTATTGTAACCATGAATCTGTCTAACCACCCCAACCTATGCAAACCTTTGATTGGCTACGTAGGCTTCGCTCAGCCCCTCTTATAACATTGCTAGTTGCAGGAGAAGATTCGGAGATTCTTGCTTCATGTTGAAGTATTTGTTGGGTATCACACTATATAAACTCTTAAACTAAATCATCTATATATTGGTAATGGGTGGAAGGCTAAGCCTCTTGCTTGGTGTTTTGTTCCACTCATGCCGCCCAAGAACCGTATAAACCGATGTTATGTTCCTTGATTATGCGTTCCTCACACGGTTGGGGTTATGGGACCCCCTCGATAAACCGCTTAGCGCTAAGGCTTTTCCAGCAAGTCCCAACATTGGTACTCCATTTGCCTAAACAACTAAAAACTTGCATAGGGAGTTATAAACCCTCTTCTTAATCAACAACCCGGGTCAGTGCTCCACATGAGTGTTGGTCCAAACTGGGGGTTACGCGGGGCCACCTTGGGGGAACCCGAGGGCTGGTAAAAACCTGTGGGATCACCCATCAGGTCGTGGCCTGAGACGAGATACGCGCGGCTACTATCAGGGTGTCGGCGCCGGGAGGATTTGCTGGATTAGTCTTACCTTAGTCGGAGTATCTTGAGCACGGGATTCCGAGGATACTCGGGCCTTCCCACCTTGGAGTTGCGACTCCGCGAATCGTGGGCTTGTAATGGGCCAAGTTGGAACACCCCTGCAGGGTTTTGAACTTTCGAAAGCCGTGCCCGCGGTTATGTGGCAGATGGGAATTTGTTAATATCCGGTTGTAGAAAACTTGACACCATGTTCAGAACACACTACCAGCGTGAGTAACCGTGACTGTCATTTTCCGAAAGGGGTTCGGGAAGTGAACACGGTGGGGTTATGTTTGACGTTCTTAGATAGGATCACTTTGTGATCACTTTCTCGCTCGTGGCACTTCTCTTCTCGCTCTAAACATGTAAGCTAGTGCTAGTGCAGTTGCAACCTTTTATCTTTCTTCAGCCTTGTTCCACACCCAAGGCTTAGATAGTTTTGCTACCCGGGAATGGGATTGCTGAGTCCTCCGTGGCTCACAGATTCTACACCACACCAGATGCAGGTACCATGGTGAACTACTCAGGTGACGGCATAGAGTTGTACTGGGAGTACGATGAAGAACGTAGCCGATACTATGTGCACTATCCCGATGATCAGTAGTGGTTTCTACTAGGGGCGATTCGAACCTGTGGCTTTATGTTTTTGGTATCTTTCATTTGGATCTTCACCCGTAGTCGGGTTGTGATGTTATTTGGATGATGTTTTGCTATGTAATGAATTGTGTGACGTGGCGAGTGTAAGCCAACTATCCTTTTGCAATTTCATCCCTATTTTTACATGAGTCGTGCAAAAATACCGAACTAGAGATCATTCTAGAATGGGCTTATACCTTTAAGTCGTGCCTCGATACGTAGGAGGTATAGTCCCATCCTGGGCATTACATATAGCACTCTTGCAACCGGGATTAGGGCATCAAGATGATCTCAAGCAAGCATGCCACAATGGAACAAAATTAAGACCATATCACAACGATCATTTTGACATATCATTCACTCAATTTGGATCACCACACAAAAAGTTACACCACTCAAACATGCTCATATAATTACAAAATCTAGGGACTTAGCAGTTTTAACAGAGGAAAAAAACACAGAGCGGTGGATAGTAAAAAACGCACGGGCGAGGGATAGCGGGCTCACCACTGGGCCTCTCGGGACGGATTGGTGAAGAGGTACGATGGGCCGGCACGGGGGAGGTAGCTGGGCCGCGGCTGGGCCCACGAGGCCAGCGCGCTGGTGCGGCCTCCCGATCTGATCGGGGTCGAAGGCATCGGCGGCGGCGCTTGATCCAGGACGGCGATGGGGGTCGGCGGCAGCGCAAGGGAAGACCAGGGATGAGGTGGCGGCAGGCGGATCCGACCGGGGAGGCGCAAGGCAGCGGGGATCCGGCGGCCGGTGGCGTGCAGACGACTGCGGCGGGCGCCGGTCGCCGGCGGCGAGGCGGCGTGCAGAAGAGGCGGCGGGGATCCGTGCGGCGGCGGAGGCAGGCGCTGCGCCCGGCTGGCAAAGCGACGAGGCGGGGAGGCACGGGATGAGGCTGGCCCGGCGCGGCCCGGGCGCGGGCCCGTCGGGGGTCGAGCGGGCCGCGGCGGCGCGGGGGAGAGAGGAGGCGCCGATGGGACACGTGGATTGGTTGAGGTGTGTGGCCGGCGGACATGTTCGGCGCGAAACGGACGTGTCCGGCTGCGCGAGGAGGAAGAAGGCTAGGGTTCATCCGCAAAATTCGGGGGTGGGTGCTCTTTTATAGGTAGAGGGAGTTAGGAGACTCAAAATAAGGAGCGGTTTTCGGCCACGCGATCCTGATCCAACGACCGAGAGCATGGAGGGGGTTAGGATGGGCTTGTGGGCTGTTGTGAAAGGGGTGCTGGGCCAAAAGAGAAAAGGCTTCCGGCGGTTAACACGGTAACCGTTGGGCTATCAAACGGACTCTGAATGCGACGAAACTTGACAGGCGGTCTACCTATGCTATAATAAGACCACACGCCAAGTTTCATCCCATTCCGAGAACATTTTTCGGCCATTCATAAAATAAATATTTGGAGGCGCCGCGGGCGCGTGCAAGTGTGTCTGGGCTCAGAACGGACAACGGAAAGGATGGACGGACTAGGACGGATGCAAGTTTTGGAAACATGATGATGCAACACACATGATGACATGGCAAGATGCAACACGCAAGCAGATGACATGGCAACGACGACGAATAACTGGCTGACACCTGGCGCGTCGGTCTCGGGGTGTCACAACACTCCCCTACTAACAAGAGATCTCGTCCCGAGATCTTAGGAACGAGACGGAAGAGGAAAATGAAGAAAAAAGTTCTTCGAGGACAAAAGAGTGAAACCAAAGAACCTCGAGGGGTGGAACAACTGGAAAGAAAGGATACAACGGAGATGAACGAAGTTGCAAGGACTTCATTAAACAAGAGGAACAAGGAATACGACGAGAATCAAGGAGGTTAAGTGACAAGAGAGAAATTAAACCACTCCGGTTAAAAGAGATAGAAAAGGAATTTGAACGAAGTAATTCGGGCAGCACTTCGGCTGAAAAAAGGAAGGGATAGAGCATAAACTCGAGAAGAAGGAATAACACATGACGAGAGGAACAACACAATGCCTCCGGAAGAATTACAAGAGTGAAATGAAAAAGAACGGATAAAAGAACAACAGGGTCCACTGCGAATGAATTCGAAAGAGGATCTTAGGAGAAAGACTTGAACGGAGTTGTTGAGAAAATCAACAACAAAAGAATAAGCTTGATGTGGACTTATTTAAACATCTCGAGACTTGAGGTGAATTTGTGCCACTACCAAAAGATTGAATAGTTGAGGATGAAGAAAGAAATGCAAAACTCCACTGAAAAGAATACGGAGAATTATTTGCACTCGAGAGGTAAAAGAACAAGAATGCTTGAGCTGCTCCAGAAGAATTTGATGAACACTAGAAGAATGAATTAAATGATGAAGAACCACCCTCAAGAACTCCGGTAACGAAAAGGATGATGAAGATAGAATTGAATGGTCCAAAGAATAATGTTAAAGCCTTGCGATGATTTAGACTGGGGCTCCTGCGAGATAGCCGAGAAATTTTTTAACTCCGGGGAAGGAAAGATTAAAGCACTTGGAACTAGAATTTATTCATCAAGAATAAACTCCGAAGGAAGGAATTAAACAACTTGATGAAAAGAATAAGAATTATGTTATGCTTATCCTTCACCAATTAATTGATGAAAGCAATGGATCTGCATACTACTTATTCGCGTTGAAAATTGATTAAAGAGGAACATATCGCGAACTTGCGAAAATCTTCATGAAACACCGGTAGGATTGGAATAATAATGATTGAATTGATATGATAACACCGGAAAAGAACTCTTGAGCGAACCACCGTAAGAATTGAAGTCGATTGAAAAAAACCACAGTGAATAATTAAAATCGAGTGATGAAAGAGAACGACCACCGTAAGGAATTAAATCGAGTGAAAACAATAAAATGAATCACCGGGAAGAATAAAGCACTTGGGGAATTTAAAAATGACGAGAACGAAGAGATCGTGAACTGATTAAAGAATACTTGAATGAAGCACCGGACAAATGTGAGACGAACGAAGAGGCATCAATAAAGAATATTTGGAGGACGAAGTTGAAAACTGAGAACGAAGAAATCTTCTGAAATGATGGCCTTCGGAGGAACACAAAGAAAAGAATTCCTGAAATACTCCGGAAGAATAACAAGAAGAAAGGTTGAACCAATGATCAAAAGAATTGAAAGCGATCTTGGAGAAGGCATATGACTGATGGAATCCATACTTACGTCACATTTTTAAAAGAAATTGAGAATAGCTCCGAAAAATTAAAAGAGTCAAGGTAAGATCCTGGGAAAGACCTGTGGGTTATGAGCCCACCGAAGAGAAACACCGTTGTAAAGAATTGAAAGGAGATGATGAACCGGAACGCTTGAAAGACTCGAATGAGGTGACAACCTTGAATTAATTAGAACAGAGATGAATCTCCTGACATGTCTTCGGAACTCCGGAACAATTAAATGGCGAGAGGCAAACGAGAGAAGGGGAAAACACTTGAGCAATGGAAAAGAATAAGATCAATATCGAAAACTTGAATTGAATCCACCGGAAAAGAAAAGAGATGAAGAATGATGAAGTAGATGAGAATTCACCAGTTGAAATAAATGAAGGAAGGAATTCAAAAGCTTCACATGAGTAGGAAGGATACTCGAATAAGGACTCCGGCTCCGAGAAGAAAATGGGTGGGCGGGTGGGAAAAACAAAGACCACTTCGAATGAGGAAAACACTGTCGGTTGAAAAGGACTGAGGGTTAAACTTGCAAAGAAGAAGAGGGTCGAGGTCACTTGACGAGAGATGCACCAGATGAAAGAACTGACAACGCAACAAACGAAAACTAACCGCGTGATCCTAAAAAAATTTGAAGGGGAAGAGAAGTAATTCAAAACACCTACGTCAAGACTCCTCCACCCAAGGGTGATCCCATGTTTGAACTTAAACCATTACCTGATACTCTTAAGTATGTTTATCTCGATGAATAGAAGATATATCCTGTTATTATTAGTGCTAACCTTTCAGAGTAGGAAGAAGAGAAACTATTGAAAACTCTGAAGAAGCACCGTGATGCTATCGGATATACTCTGGATGATCTTAAGGGCATTAGTCCCACTTTATGCCAACACAAGATAAAATTGGAAGAGGACGCGAAACCGGTTATTGAGCATCAACGACGGTTAAATCCTAAGATGAAAGAAGTGGTAAGGAAGGAAATACTAAAGCTTCTAGAGGCAGGTATTATCTTTCCAGTTGCTGATAGCTAGTGGGTAAGTCATGTCCATTGTGTCCCTAAGAAGGGAGGTATGACTGTTTTCCTAATGATAAAGATGAATTGATCCCATAAAGAATTGTTACAGGTTATAGGATGGTAATTGATTTCCGCAAATTAAATAAAGCTACTAAGAAAGATCATTACCCTTTGACTTTTATTGATCAAATGCTAGAAAGGCTATCCAAACACACTCATTTTTGCTTTCTAGATGGTTATTCTGGTTTCTCTCAAATACCTGTGTCAAAAGGGGATCAAGAAAAGACCACTTTTACTTGTCCTTTTGGTACCTTTGCTTATAGACATATGCCTTTTGGTTTATGTAATGCACATGCTACCTTTCAAAGATGCATGATGGCTATATTATCTGATTTTTGTGAAAAGATTGTTGAGGTTTTCATGGATGATTTTTTCGTTTACGAAACTTCTTTTGATGATTGCTTGAGCAACCTTGATCGAGTTTCGCAGAGATGTGAAGACGCTAATGTTGTCTTGAATTGGGAGAAATGCCACTTTATGGTTAATGAAGGCATTATCTTGGGACATAAAATTTCTGAAAGAGGTATTAAAGTTGACAAGGCTAAGGTTGATGCTATTGAAAAGATGTCGTGTCCCAAGGACATCAAAGGTATACGAAGTTTCCTTGGTCATGCCGGGTTTTATAGGAGGTTCATTAAGGACTTCTCTAAAATCTCCAGGCCTTTGACTAATCTCTTACAAAAAGATGTTCCTTTTGTTTTTGATGATGATTGTGTAGAAGCATTTGAAATACTTAAGAAAGCATTGATCTCTGCACCTATTGTCCATCCTCCTGACTGGAATTTACCCTTTGAGATTATGTGCGATGCTAGTGATTATGATGTAGGTGTTGTTCTAGGACAAAGAGTTGATAAGAAATTGAATGTTATCCAATATGCTAGTAAAACTCTAGACAGTGCCCACGGAAATTATGCTACTACTGAGAAGGAATTTTTAGCAGTTGTATTTGCATGTGATAAGTTTAGACCTTACATTGCTGATTCTAAAGTAACTATTCAAAGTGATCATGCTGCTATCACATACCTTATGGAAAAGAAAGATGCTAAACCTAGACTTATTAGATGGGTTCTCTTGCTGCAAGAATGTCACACCCTGCATTTTGTAACATGTTATTTGCAACTTTGAAGCATGAAAATTTGGACCAGCAAAAATTTTCAGCATCATTCGGCTTTTATTTGGAATTGAGTTTTCTTCATTTGCTTTTTCATGTGCTTGTTAAAGTCAACTATGACCTCTTGTAGATTTCATCTCCATACCCAAAACTTCTGCCCAATGATCATGCCAAGTGTTATATAACAGTATAGTATTTTCTTACAAAAATAATTTGGCCAAAAAGTATTTTATAAATTTAGTTTTCCAAAAACCCCTGAATTGAGATTTGCACTGCAAGTACTTGATTTAGGGTATGAAAATTATTTCAAAAGGTTTAATTGAGACCTAGTAGTCATAGGACTCCCAGAAACCACAAAGGTATAATTTTAAAAGTTATTTTCCTATTCTATTTAAAAGATTTTTCTTAAGGCCATAAATGGTCTTTAATAGGGGAAAATCATTTAGCTGTTTCAAAAATATTTGCCAAAATTCAGAGAGACTCATAGGACATATATTGTCCATATATAAGAGTTTCAACACTTGGTCATGTTCAAAATAATGGGCTAAACCCTCTAAAAACCTTTCTGGATATTTCAAGCTATTGAAATATTTACAAAGGAAACTTTCTCCAAAAATTCCAGGGAAATTCTATCATGTCATATATGACATATTTGATGATCTTGCCAAGTCCCATGCCTTGGGAAGCAAGAAAACCTCCTCAAACCCCTTCATAACCATTCTGTCCATATTTGAAGTTTGAGCAACTTTACATTGCCAAACTTGTCCAAATGCTCTCAAACTTGGTGCACATGCTAGAATGGCCTAATAAGGCACCTAGACCAAATGGCACAAGATTTTGAATAGTGCAACTTGATCAGATCACCTCAAAACCCTTTCTGCTCAAATGCAAATTTGAACAACTTTACATTACCAACTTTTTATCTGGAGCTTCAAACTTTGTGGGCATGATCAATACCCCAAATGATGATGCTACACCAAGTGGTGCATCAAGGGGAGATGATTAGCTTGACTCAATCAAGATGAAACTGTTTCTGTTGATTTCTAGGGTTCACCAAAGTTACATTGGCTAGTTTCTTCAAATGAGCCCAAATTTGGTGAAGCACCCTATTTTCTCATGTCTTCCAACCCTGTCAAGTGCCATGTCAAGTGGACTTCATTTACTTGATCAAACACTGATCAAACACCTTCTGCAGAAATTCTAAAACCTCCAACTTGACCACTTTCACCTTTCTCCATGGCCTCAACTTCTTACCACAGGCTCATTGGGTTACCAGCTACCTCCAGTAACTTCCCCAGCTCCTCAGCTCCATGATTGGGAGGTGAAACCTCTGCTTTACCTTGCTGTACAGCCAGTTTCCACCTTGTTACCAGCCCTCTCACTCTCTCTCTACATCCCCAGGGCATCCAAGGCCTCAGGGCATTTCTTTACTCCTCCTACAACGCACCAGACACTGTTGGACACGCTGGAACGGACCAAGCCGGCGAGAGCACGCTCATGCCAGCCATACGCATGCTCTGGAGCGCGCGAACAGTGCACCCCGCACGCTGGTTCCAGCCAATCGCTGATCCCCGACAACCTCGAGCCTCCCCCTCGCGCCAGTCGAGGCGCCTCGACGTCCGCAACCTCCCCGGCGCTGTCCCCCCCTCCTCCTGCGCCCACTAGTGAGCGTCGCCGCACGCGCACCGGCCGCCCGCTTCGGCCATTCCTCTGCCTCACACGCGCACGCCCCTCTGCCGCTCCCCCGCTCCTCCTCTTACCTCAGCTGGACGTAGAGCTCGTCCAGGAACTCCCCAGACTCATCCCCGTCGCCTCCCGTGCGCTGTAGCGTCGAGCCGGAGCTCGCCGGCGCACTGGACCACGGGTCTCCGTCGAGCCCCTATAAATAGGCCCTCCCGAGCTCCTCCAACACCATCACCAGCCTCACACCTCTCCTCTGAGACCCCCAGCACCCTCCACTCCTCCCCAGAAGGTCCCAGTGCTCGGGATCGACCGGAGCTCCGCCGCGATCTCGAGGTACAGGCCTCCCCTGCCTCTCCTTCCACTCATTTTGGAACCGCCGCACCTCACTGATCCTTTCCCCTCTATTTCCCCCTCCGTTTGCAGTCGGAAACGGCCGCAGTAACTACCCTCCGACGAGCCTCCGCCGTCGCACCTCGCCGCCGGTAAACCAGGACTCCCCGCCGTGCCGCACTACCACCACTACAACCGCGACACGACGCTGAGCTCAACCTTGCCCTCCGTTGCCGTCGCCGTGGCCGGAATCCTCGCCGGTGAGCTCGCCGCCGCCATGGCCACGGGGTTGGAGATGACAGGCGGGCCCCGCCTGTCATCCCCCTACCTCTCTCCCCCTCCTCTGTGCCGCTGACCCACGGGCCCCGCCCGTCAGGTTTGAAAACCTGACGTGCGCGCGCGCTGGCTCCGTGCGGCTGGGCCAGTCCATCTGGGCCGTGCACTGTGGCCTTCTCTGGCCCAGTGCACAGGACCCTTTTTCTTTATTCTTTTCTGTTGATGTTTTAAACATTTATACAGAAAAGAATATTGATCCAAATTAAATATTTCCAACTCCAAAAATCTTGTAATATTCCAACCTATTTAATGGTACTACTTTCATTCAAATCCATGAAACTTTGCTGTACTGTTCAAATTTAAATTCAAATTTGAGCAGTATAACTCCTGTTCAAAAATCAATATGTCCTATTCTGTAACTCCAAAACTCCAACTAAGATTTTTCCCCATCTTAGAAATCCCTCTAGTATTTTACAAAATTAAGTTGACATTTTTCTGAGCACTTTGGTTTTTCTGTTTTATTTGTATTCTTATTTTCCCGTGGTTATTATGCGACGTATAGATCCCGTATTTGACGAAGTTGCTGTGGAAGAAGAAGGAGAAGGATTTGAAGACTTTGAAGAACAAGCCAATCCAGGCAAGCAGCCCTTTGACCATGATACACTTGTTCTTCGGAACCCGTTTGTTTCCGATGCATGATGATTAGGGTTACGATGGTAACCGAGATGAACCACCACATGATGCATGCTTTGTTGTTGATCTTGCTATATGCCAGATAACATGCAATAGGTGGTCACGATGCTTATATGATGCATGACATGATCTTGATCTTGCTATGTGCTAAATGACTTGCATATGGTTAGTAGTTATGGAAAGTGATGCATGTGTGACAAGAACCCTCATGGTTGAAGTCTTTGCATAAACCCCGTCGGGTGCCATTTATGCCCAAGGGAGATGATGATGATGAGTTGGGTGACCACTTGATGACGAAGTGGTGTGCCAAGGCAAGTGTGTGTGTTTTTTAAACGGATTGGTTGAAGTTGCGACCGTTATTCCAACCATACATGTGCAACCACACTACCCCTTATGGGACGGGGCTTTATTGATTACTTAGGTCGATACTAGCATGGTGCCCGCATTACTAGTGACGGGAAGACTTGAGGTCTTTCCCGGGACGGGGTCGTGCTTGGATAGACGACCATGACTATTTTCACAGGGCACCGGACACACCGTTGGTCCCTTCGGGTACGCGTGAACACTGAAATTAGGGCAAGTCCCGTGATCTATTGTTTGTACCCGAGGGCCGTGTGCCAACGAGTGGACTCTATGTTAGTGTCATCTAAGGAAAGGTAATGACCGGGTGCTTACCCCGGGTACTTGAGGTACCGCGGGTCGTGGATGACACGAAAGTTCCCCGGATCTTATGGGTAAAGTGCGCAACCTCTGCAGAGTGTCAAACTATTCGAATAGCCGTGTCCACGGTCATGGACAGTTGGGTAACCGCTCTTGGGCTACGTCCAATGTTTGTGAAACCATGCGTGTGTATGTGAGTCAAGGTGGTGACTCGACTCGATGAGATGAATCATATTCATGTTGATATCGGTAACCTGTCTTCGAGGTTACGCGAGGTTATTGATGCATAAACTTGTTGATAGCATTTTGTTCTAGCCTTGCTAGATTGATCATTGTTATTCAATTGCACTATTACTTGAACCACATCATGGGTTGCTTGCGAGTACATTCAAAGTACTCATTGGCTTGCCACTGGTTATTTAATTGGCCAGGCATGGAAGAGCAGGATTATGAGGAAGAGTTCTTTGGAGACGAACATGCGAACTAGGACGCTATCCCAGTCAGAATGCCTGTAGGGTTAAGGCAGATGGCATGGTTTCTGCCCGTTTATCGAAGACTTCCGCTATTTGAGTTATTTCCTATTCAGCCCGTGAGGCTCTATCTATGTAAGACTTGGCCATAATGGCCTTGATTCGTGTAAGACTATTTGTATGGATGTAAGACTCTTGTTATTTCAGCTTCTGTGTGTTCAGTGAGCATTGATCTCTGGGATCACTGTACACGTGCATTCGGTGATCTCGACTTCTAAGTCGGGGTCCCCACAGAGCTGGTATCAGAGCCATCTTGACTGTAGGAAGCCTTAGTTAGCATGGGCGTTAGTTAGTTGAGACCCCTTTTCAAAAACCTTCTGAACCTCTCTTCTTTTCTAAACCTGAGATTTCCTCAGCTTATTAACCCCTCCTATTCCACCTTTGTAGATGGCCGCTGTTCCCGAAGAGCACCTGACCACTGGGTTTCCCCTACTTCTCGAGGATAGCCTCCAGGAGTGTCAGTTCCATCGAGCACCCATCCTCACCTACCTTGAGCATTGGGTGAGCGATACTGAGGTGGAGTACCATGTGGAAGTGATCGTGAAGGCAAACGATCCTCCCACAAGTTGGTTCTTCGAGGGACCCCAGATGGCGACACTACCACTTGCTGTCGAGGCTGCTGCACTCAAGGCATTAACCCGTCTCCGTGAGCTTCTTCCGGAGATGGCAGCCAAGATGGCAACTCGCTTCTTACCTTACCGAAAGGAAGGTGACGAAGAAAGCAGCGCACTAGCCCCTCCACTGAAGGAAGGACTCTCGCTTCGATTCCAGACCTACTTCAGTCTATGTGCCGACAGCCTGGCACAAGACTTGGCCTCAGAATCAATGAAGCTTCGAGAAGAACTTTACAAGACGAAGGCACTTCTTCGTCGAGCTCAAGAGAAGGCAAACAGGATCAAGAAGGAAGGAGCACCTTCTGGACAATCCGCTATCGCATATCGAGGCGGAAGGCCCTCCGAGGATGTGTCTTCCAAGGGTGAAGAACCACCTCGGCGACGCCGGATGACAGCAAGGGAATACCGCAAGCTTTTC
Organism: Secale cereale; assembly: GCA_902687465.1. NCBI lineage: Eukaryota > Viridiplantae > Streptophyta > Magnoliopsida > Poales > Poaceae > Secale > Secale cereale. The sequence continues at coordinate 266,413,128 of LR738709.1, forward strand.
CCTGCACCACCATCGAAGCACCGTCGTATCCAACTCCTCCACTCCCCCACTCCCTCCAGCGACAAGGGAGCCCAGACAGATGAAGACAAGGAGGAAGACCCAGAAGAGCCGGAATACGCGACCGAGCATTCCGCCGCTTAGGCATTATTCGCTACTCGGATATGCCAGTTGTAACCCCTACGGTAGGATAGGTCGTGTAACCCCTATGCGCAGTCGAGTCCTTGTATGGTTCATATGAAACCAGCTAGTGTTCGCTTTTGTTGTGTCTGGATGTAAGTCGTAATCTTCCTTCGGGAATGTGTAAACGACTACATCACCTATCTGGATTTTAATGAATGTGTTTTGGCCTTACGGCCCTTGCATGATTTGATTTAGTGTCACACCCACCCCCTTACTAGGCACCCATCTTTCTTGCTTTCCCTCTTCCGAGTCATGAGACCTTTTACCACTCCAACAAGATGCCTGTTGTAACTCGTACTGGTACCTCTACCCAGCAGCCTGAAGCCGGAGCATCCTCTCAGCCAGAGGCAGACCACGACCAAACCAACGACCAAGCTCCACCACCACCTCCTCCAAGCATGGACATGGCTCAACTTCTCCAAGCTTTCCGAGAGGAACGCCAAGCCAACACTGCAGCTCTCCAGCTGATTGCTCAAGCTGTCACCAACAACCGCCAGCCGGCGGGGAACGGCAATGGACGTTCCACGTTGGCAGAGTTCAAGAAGCATGCACCGCCAACCTTCATCGAGACTGCAGAACCCCTGGATGCAGATGACTGGATCCGTTCCATTGAGGAAATCCTAGAACTAGTCGGATGCACCGAAGATCGCGAGAAGGTGGCTTATGCAGCCCACTGCCTCGGGGGAACTACTAGAGCTTGGTGGGATGGATTCAAGGTCATGCATGCTGAACAAGACATCACTTGGGTGAACTTCAAGGCAGAATTCCGCAAGGCCCACATTCCTTCCGGAATCATGGCTATCAAAAAGCGCGAGTTCCGAGCCCTGAAGCAAGGAAGTGGCACTGTCAAGGAGTACATGCAGAAGTTCAGTATTCTGTCAAGGTATGCCCCTGAAGATGTCAGCACTGATGATGCCAAAAGGGAGCGCTTCATGGAAGGCCTTAATCAGACTCTGCAATACTCGCTTGTCGTGTGCGACTGCCCATCTTTCCCTGACCTGGTGAACAAGGCACTTATGCTTGAAGACAAGCGGCGTGCTTTGGAAGACACTCGCAAGCGCAAGTTGGTCAGTAAGGGAAGTTCCAGCAACCAGAAGCCTCGTCCGTGGCAGTCAGCCCCGGCCAAGCCAACCTATCAGCAGCCAAGAGCTCCTGCACCGCGTGCCAATCCTCAGCCTCAGCAGTATGCCAACCCCAGGCCAGCCTTCAACCCCAATACCAATGGTGGCAACAAGATGAGCACTCCAAACCAAGTCACTTGCTTTGGATGTGGTCAGCCCGGACACATCTCCAGGGTGTGCCCCAACAAGAAGCCTGATGCCCCGCGCCCCAATGCACAGAACCAGGGACAAGGCCGTGGTATGCCACCAAGGAACCCAGCTCCTCGCAATCCACCGAACTATGGGAAGGGGCGTGTGAATCACGTCACTGCTGAAGAAGCCCAGGAAGACCCGGACGTCGTGCTGGGTACGTTCCTTGTCAACTCAGCACCTGCAACTGTCTTGTTTGATTCTGGAGCAACGCATTCATTTGTCACTCAAAGATTTGCATTAAAAAGTGGCATGACCCCTACACCCCTGAATAACCCTATGGTGGTGCAAACCCCCGGAGCCGAGATGAGAGCCAAGATAGGCGGTAAAGGAGTCGGTATTACCATTAACAGTGTAGACTTCCTAGCAGACCTTATCATCCTGAGATCGCAAGGCTTGGATGTGATCTTAGGGATGGATTGGCTCAGCAAGCACCAAGGCTTGTTAGACTGTGCCAATCGGACAGTCACTGTGACCAATGACCAAGGATTCGAAGTCAAGTTTGCCCCCAACTCCTCTTTCGCTCAAGCCGCTAAAGTCAACTGTCTGTCTGAAGTTGGGCTAGATCAAGTACCGGTGGTATGTGAGTATCCTGATGTCTTTCCGGATGAACTACCGGGAATGCCCCCTGACCGTGACATTGAGTTCATCATCGAGCTCGTGCCCGGAGCAGGACCCATCTATAAGAAGCCTTATAGAATGGGGACGGAAGAATTAGCCGAGTTGAAGAAGCAGCTAGAAGAGCAGCTAAGGAAGGGATTTATCCGCCCGAGTGCCTCCCCTTGGGGATCTCCTGTTCTGTTTGTGGCAAAGAGGGACGGTACCATCCGCTTATGCATTGACTAGTTCCCTCAATGAAGTTACAATCAAGAACAAGTATCCACTTCCCAAGATCGAAGATCTGTTTGATCAACTTAGCGGAGCCAAGGTATTCTCCAAGATCGACCTCAGATCTGGGTATTACCAGCTGAAGATCAGACCCCAAGATATTCCGAAGACGGCATTCGTAACCAGATATGGCCTGTACGAGTGCACGGTCATGTATTTTGGGTTAACCAATGCCCCACCTTACTTCATGTATCTCATGAATAAAGTCTTCATGGAATATTTGGACAAGTTCGTTGTTTTCTTCATTGATGACATTCTTGTGTTCTCGAAGTCGGAGGAAGAGCATGAGCAACACCTGAGGATGGTCCTAGACAAGCTTCGTGAGCACCAACTGTATGCCAAATTCAGCAAGTGTGAGTTCTGGCTGCATAAAGTTGGATTCTTAGGTCATGTCTTGACCGAGGAAGGATTATCTGTTGATCCTGCAAAAATCGAAGCTGTGACCCAATGGCAATCTCCAACGACCGTCAAGGAAGTCAGAAGCTTCCTCGGATTAGCGGGCTATTACCGCAAGTTCGTGGAAGGATTCTCTAGCATTGCACGACCGATGACTCAGCTCCTCAAGAAGGACAAGAAGTTCGAGTGGACGCCAAAATGCGAAGAGAGCTTCCAAGAGCTCAAGAAGAGATTGACCACCGCCCCAGTTCTGGCAACACCTGATATTCACAAGGAGTTCGTGATATATTGTGATGCCTCTCCAACCGGATTGGGAAGCGTTCTGATGCAAGAAGGCCGCGTCATAGCATACCTCTCCAGGCAGCTACGACCCCATGAGGAGAACTACGCTACTCATGATCTTGAGCTACCGGCAGTAGTTCATGCCTTGAAGACATGGCGGCATTACCTCCTAGGGAAACGGTGTGAGATTTACACAGACCACAAAAGTCTGAAGTATATTTTCACCCAAAAGGAATTGAACATGAGGCAGCGGAGATGGTTGGAACTCATCAAGGATTATGACCTCAGTGTTCAGTATCACCCTGGGAAGGCTAACGTGGTGGCCGATGCCTTAAGCAGGAAGGCTTGCTCTTTGAATGCCGTTATTCAAGAAAGGCAGCCAACCTTGTTTAAGGAGATCGAACAATTCAGTTTGGAATTAGTCACCCCCGGATATCTGGATCATTTGGAAGTCAGACCGACCCTGCTGGACGACGTCAAGAAGGCTCAAGATGGACATGCAAGCATCGAAGGTATCAAGAGGAAGATGAAGCTGGGCAAGGCCCCAGGATTCTCCGAAGACGAGCACGGGATTGTTTGGTACAAAGGTCGCCTCTGCGTACCAAACAACACCGAGCTGAAGACGCTGATCCTGCAAGAAGCCCACGACACCCCGTATTCCATCCACCCCGGAGGAACCAAGATGTACCAAGACTTGAAGGCACGATTCTGGTGGCACGGTATGAAGAGAGAGATTGCAACCTATGTTGCAAAGTGTGATGTGTGCCAAAGGGTCAAGGCTGAATATCAGCGACCTGCTGGATTGCTTCAACCACTCAAGGTTCCTGAGTGGAAGTGGGATAAAGTCGGAATGGACTTCATCACTGGACTACCAAGGTCGAATAGAGGACATGACTCTATCTGGGTCATAGTCGATCATTTGACCAAGGTGGCTCATTTCATTCCTGTCAAGACTACCTACTCAGGCAACCAGCTGGCAACTCTCTATATCAACCGAATCGTAAGTCTTCACGGTGTTCCCAAGGAGATTGTGTCAGATCGAGGCACCCAGTTCACTTCAAGATTCTGGAAGAGATTCCAAGAAGCCTTGGGAACCAAGTTGTCTTTCAGCACAGCTTTCCACCCACAGACCGGAGGTCAAACTGAGCGAGTCAATCAGATTCTCGAAGATATGCTCCGAGCCTGTGTCCTGGCATATGGAGCCAAGTGGGAAGACTGTCTCCCTTTTGCCGAGTTCTCTTACAACAACAGTTACCAGTCAAGCCTTCAGATGGCACCATTTGAGGTGTTGTACAGACGCAAATGTCGCACCCCCCTCAACTGGTCAGAGACTGGAGAAGGACTAGTCTTTGGACCAGATATTCTCCGCGCAGCAGAAGAGCAAGTCCAACTAGTCAGAGAGCGATTAAAGGTAGCCAAGTCAAGGCAGAAGAGTTATGCTGACACTCGACGCCGAGACATGAGTTTTCGTGTCGGAGACCATGTGTACCTGCGGGTAACTCCTCTGAAGGGAACCAAGCGTTTCCACGTCAAGGGGAAGCTCGCGCCAAGGTTCATTGGCCCTTTCAAGATCACCGACCGACGAGGAGAAGTGGCTTATCAGTTGGAACTACCACCTGAGCTATCCGACGTGCACAATGTATTCCATGTGTCACAACTCCGGAAATGTCTCCAAGTTCCAGACATGCCCAATCTCTACAAGGATGTGGATCACCAAGCCATTGATCTATAGCCTGATTTGACCTACCGCGAGAAGCCCATTCGCATTCTGGACGAAGCAGAACGACGTACGCGGAGCCGTACCATCAAGTACTTCAAGGTCCAGTGGAGCAACCACACCGAAGCAGAAGCAACCTGGGAACGAGAAGACTATCTTAGATCCGAGTTTCCCGACCTCTTTTAAGCCCTAGTTTAGGAATCTCGGGGACGAGATTCTTGTAAGGGGGGTAGGTCTGTCACACCCTGCATTTTGTAACATGTTATTTGCAACTTTGAAGCATGAAAATTTGGACCAGCAAAAATTTTCAGCATCATTCGGCTTTTATTTGGAATTGAGTTTTCTTCATTTGCTTTTTCATGTGCTCATTAAAGTCAACTATGACCTCTTGTAGATTTCATCTCCATACCCAAAACTTCTGCCCAATGATCATGCCAAGTGTTATATAACAGTATAGTATTTTCTTACAAAAATAATTTGGCCAAAAAGTATTTTATAAATTTAGTTTTCCAAAAAACCCTGAATTGAGATTTGCACTGCAAGTACTTGATTTAGGGTATGAAAATTATTTCAAAAGGTTTAATTGAGACCTAGTAGTCATAGGACTCCCAGAAACCACAAAGGTATAATTTTAAAAGTTATTTTCCTATTCTATTTAAAAGCTTTTTCTTAAGGCCATAAATGGTCTTTAATAGGGGAAAATCATTTAACTGTTTCAAAAATATTTTCCAAAATTCAGAGAGACTCATAGGACATATATTGTCCATATATAAGAGTTTCAACACTTGGTCATGTTCAAAATAATGGGCTAAACCCTCTAAAACCCTTTCTGGATAATTCAAGCTATTGAAATATTTACAAAGGAAACTTTCTCCAAAAATTCCAGGGAAATTCTATCATGTCATATATGACATATTTGATGATCTTGCCAAGTCCCATGCCTTGGGAAGCAAGAAAACCTCCTCAAACCCCTTCATAACCATTCTGTCCATATTTGAAGTTTGAGCAACTTTACATTGCCAAACTTGTCCAAATGCTCTCAAACTTGGTGCACATGCTAGAATGGCCTAATAAGGCACCTAGACCAAATGGCACAAGATTTTGAATAGAGCAACTTGATCAGATCACCTCAAAACCCTTTCTGCTCAAATGCAAATTTGAACAACTTTACATTACCAACTTTTTATCTCGAGCTTCAAACTTTGTGGGCATGATCAATACCCCAAATGATGATGCTACACCAAGTGGTGCATCAAGGGGAGATGATTAGCTTGAATCAATCAAGATGAAACTGTTTCTGTTGATTTCTAGGGTTCACCAAAGTTACATTGGCTAGTTTCTTCAAATGAGCCCAAATTTGGTGAAGCACCCTATTTTCTCATGTCTTCCAACCCTGTCAAGTGCCATGTCAAGTGGACTTCATTTACTTGATCAAACACTGATCAAACACCTTCTGCAGAAATTCTAAAACCTCCAACTTGACCACTTTCACCTTTCTCCATGGCCTCAACTTCTTACCACAGGCTCATTGGGTTACCAGCTACCTCCAGTAACTTCCCCAGCTCCTCAGCTCCATGATTGGGAGGTGAAACCTCTGCTTTACCTTGCTGTACAGCCAGTTTCCACCTTGTTACCAGCCCTCTCACTCTCTCTCTACATCCCCAGGGCATCCAAGGCCTCAGGGCATTTCTTTACTCCTCCTACAACGCACCAGACACTGTTGGACACGCTGGAACGGACCAAGCCGGCGAGAGCACGCTGATGCCAGCCATACGCATGCTCTGGAGCGCGCGAACAGTGCACCCCGCACGCTGGTTCCAGCCAATCGCTCATCCCCGACAACCTCGAGCCTCCCCCTCGCGCCAGTCGAGGCGCCTCGACGTCCGCAACCTCCCCGGCGCTGTCCCCCCCTCCTCCTGCGCCCACTAGTGAGCGTCGCCGCACGCGCACCGGCCGCCCGCTTCGGCCATTCCTCTGCCTCACACGCGCGCGCCCCTCTGCCGCTCCCCCGCTCCTCCTCTTACCTCAGCTGGACGTAGAGCTCGTCCAGGAACTCCCCAGACTCATCCCCGTCGCCTCCCGTGCGCTGTAGCGTCGAGCCGGAGCTCGTCGGCGCACTAGACCATGGGTCTCCGTCGAGCCCCTATAAATAGGCCCTCCCGAGCTCCTCCAACACCATCACCAGCCTCACATCTCTCCTCTGAGACCCCCAGCACCCCCCACTCCTCCCCAGAAGGTCCCAGTGCTTGGGATCGACCGGAGCTCTGCCGCGTCGGGCCGCCGGCGATCTCGAGGTACAGGCCTCCCCTGCCTCTCCTTCCACTCATTTCAGAACCGCCGCACCTCACTGATCCTTTCCCCTCTATTTCCCCCTCCGTTTGCAGTCGGAAACGGCCGCAGCAACTACCCTCCGACGAGCCTTCGCCGTCGCACCTCGCCGCCGGTGAACCAGGACTCCCCGCCGTGCCGCACTACCACCACTTCAACCGCGACACGACGCTGAGCTCAACCCTGCCCTCCGTTGCCGTCGCCGTGGCCGGAATCCTCGCCGGTGAGCTCGCCGCCGCCGTGGCCACGGGGTTAGAGATGACAGGCGGGCCCCGCCTGTCATCCCCCCACCTCTCTCCCCCTCCTCTGTGCCGCTGACCCATGGGCCCCGCCCGTCAGGTTTGAAAACCTGACGTGCGCGTGCGCTGGCTCCGTGCGGCTGGGCCAGTCCATCTGGGCCGTGCACTGTGGCCTTCTCTGGCCCAGTGCATAGGACCCTTTTTCTTTATTCTTTTCTGTTGATGTTTTAAACATTTATACAGAAAAGAATATTGGTCCAAATTAAATATTTCCAACTCCAAAAATCTTGTAATATTCCAACCTATTTAATGGTACTACTTTCATTCAAATCCATGAAACTTTGCTGTACTGTTCAAATTTAAATTCAAATTTGAGCAGTATAACTCCTGTTCAAAAATCAATATGTCCTATTCTGTAACTCCAAAACTCCAACTAAGATTTTTCCCCATCTTAGAAATCCCTCTAGTATTTTACAAAATTAAGTTGACATTTTTCTGAGCACTTTGGTTTTTCTGTTTTATTTGTATTCTTATTTTCCCGTGGTTATTATGCGACGTATAGATCCCGTATTTGACGAAGTTGCTGTGGAAGAAGAAGGAGAAGGATTTGAAGACTTTGAAGAACAAGCCAATCCAGGCAAGCAGCCCTTTGACCATGATACACTTGTTCTTCGGAACCCGTTTGTTTCCGATGCATGATGATTAGGGTTACGATGGTAACCGAGATGAACCACCACATGATGCATGCTTTGTTGTTGATCTTGCTATATGCCAGATAACATGCAATAGATGGTCACGATGCTTATATGATGCATGACATGATCTTGATCTTGCTATGTGCTAAATGACTTGCATATGGTTAGTAGTTATGGAAAGTGATGCATGTGTGACAAGAACCCTCATGGTTGAAGTCTTTGCATAAACCCCGTCGGGTGCCATTTATGCCCAAGGGAGATGATGATGATGAGTTGGGTGACCACTTGATGACGAAGTGGTGTGCCAAGGCAAGTGTGTGTGTTTTTTAAACGGATTGGTTGAAGTTGCGACCGTTATTCCAACCATACATGTGCAACCACACTACCCCTTATGGGACGGGGCTTTATTGATTACTTAGGTCGATACTAGCATGGTGCCCGCATTACTAGTGACGGGAAGACTTGAGGTCTTTCCCGGGACGGGGTCGTGCTTGGATAGACGACCATGACTGTTTTCACAGGGCACCGGACACACCGTTGGTCCCTTCGGGTACGCGTGAACACTGAAATTAGGGCAAGTCGCGTGATCTATTGTTTGTACCCGAGGGCCGTGTGCCAACGAGTGGACTCTATGTTAGTGTCGTCTAAGGAAAGGTAATGACCGGGTGCTTACCCCGGGTACTTGAGGTACCGCGGGTCGTGGATGACACGAAAGTTCCCCGGATCTTGTGGGTAAAGTGCGCAACCTCTGCAGAGTGTCAAACTATTCGAATAGCCGTGTCCACGGTCATGGACAGTTGGGTAACCGCTCTTGGGCTACGTCCAATGTTTGTGAAACCATGCGTGTGTATGTGAGTCAAGGTGGTGACTCGACTCGATGAGATGAATCATATTCATGTTGATATCGGTAACCTGTCTTCGAGGTTACGCGAGGTTATTGATGCATAAACTTGTTGATAGCATTTTGTTCTAGCCTTGCTAGATTGATCATTGTTATTCAATTGCACTATTACTTGAACCACATCATGGGTTGCTTGGGAGTACATTCAAAGTACTCATTGGCTTGCCACTGGTTATTTAATTGGCCAGGCATGGAAGAGCAGGATTATGAGGAAGAGTTCTTTGGAGACGAACATGCGAACTAGGACGCTATCCCAGTCAGAATGCCTGTAGGGTTAAGGCAGATGGCATGGGTTCTACCCGTTTATCGAAGACTTCTGCTATTTGAGTTATTTCCTATTCAGCCCGTGAGGCTCTATCTATGTAAGACTTGGCCATAATGGCCTTGATTCGTGTAAGACTATTTGTATGGATGTAAGACTCTTGTTATTTCAGCTTCTGTGTGTTCAGTGAGCATTGATCTCTGGGATCACTGTACACGTGCATTCGGTGATCTCGACTTCTAAGTCGGGGTCCCCACAAAGAATTTGATTTGCATATTATTGATAGAAAGGGAGCCGAGAACCCCGTTGCAGACAACTTGTCTAGGCTAGAGAATATTCTTGATGACCCACAACCCATTGATGATAGCTTTTCTGATGAACAGTTAGCTGTCATAAATACTTCTCGTACTGCTCCATCGTATGCTGATTATGCTAATTACATTGTTGCTAAGTTTATACCACCTAGTTTCACATACCAGCAAAACAAAAAGTTCTTCTATGATTTGAGACATTACTTCTGGGAAGACCCACACCTTTATAAAGAAGGAGTAGATGGTATTATTAGACGTTGTGTACCTGAGCATGAACAGGAACAGATCCTACGCAAGTGCCACTCCGAAGCTTATGGAGGACACCATGCTGGAGATAGAACTGCACATAAGGTATTGCAATCTGGTTTTTATTGGCCTACTCTCTTCAAGGATGCCCGTAAGTTTGTCTTATCTTGTGATGAATGTCAAAGAATTGGTAATATCAGTAGACGTCAAGAAATGCCTATGAATTATTCACTTGTTATTGAACCATTTGATGTTTGGGGCATTGATTATATGGGACTATTTCCTTCCTCTAATGGGTATACACATATTTTAGTTGATGTTGATTACGTTACTAAGTGGGTAGAAGCTATTCCAACTAGTAGTGCTGATCACAACACCTCTATTAAGATGCTTAAAGACGTTATTTTTCTGAGGTTTGGAGTCCCTAGATACTTAATGACTGATGGTGGTTCACACTTTAATCATGGTGCTTTCCGTAAAATGCTTGCTAAGTATGATGTTAATCATAGAATTGCATCCCCTTATCACCCACAGTCAAGTGGTCAAGTGGAACTAAGTAACAGAGAGCTGAAATTAATTTTGCAAAACACAGTTAATAGGTCTAGAAAGAATTGGTCCAAGAAACTTGATGATGCATTATGGGCCTATAGAACTGCATACAAAAATCCTATGGGTATGTCTCCATATAAAATGGTTTATGGAAAAGCATGTCACTTACCTCTTGAGCTAGAACATAAGGCATATTGGGCTATTAAAATCTCAATTATGATTTCAAACTTGCCGGTGAGAAGAGGTTATTTGACATTAGCTCCCTTGATGAATGGAGAACCCAAGCTTATGAGAATGCCAAGCTGTTTAAAGAAAAGGTTAAAAGATGGCATGACAAAAGGATACAAAAGTGCGAGTTTAACGTAGGTGATTATGTCTTGCTATACAACTCTCGTTTAAGATTTTTTGCAGGAAAACTTCTCTCTAAATGGGAAGGTCCTTATGTTATCGAGGAGGTCTATCGTTCCGGTGCCATAAAAATCAACAACTTTAAAGGCACGAATCCGAAGGTGGTGAACGATCAAAGAATCAAACATTATATCTCAGGTAACACTATAAATGTTGAAACCAATGTTATTGAAACCGTAACCCCAGAGGAATACATAAGGGAAACTTTCCAGAATGATTCAGACCCCGAAAAGGAAGAGGTATGCGGTACGGTAAGTAAACCAACTCCAAAACAGTTCTAATGGCAATTTTTCACCGTTTTGGGATATTTAGAAAAATAGAAAAATAAGAGGCAGTCCGGAAAGGACACGAGGCGTCCACGAGGGTGGAGGGCGAGCCCCCTTCCCCTGGGCACGCCCCCTGCCTCGTGGGCACCTCGTGTGCCTCCTGGACTCCGATTTCTTGCACGTTACTCCTTTTGGTCGGTAAAAATTCATTATATATTCTCCCGAAGGTTTTGACCACCGTATCATGCAAAAATCATATGTTCTTGTTTCGAGCTATTTTCTGGTAGGGTTGACAAGGCGAGGCATCATGTCGTCCTCCTCCTCCAATAATAAGGGCAACGATGCTTGGCTAATGAAGATAGAGCTGAAGAGGGAAGAACCCGAGGAGATCAACAAGGAGAATAGGATCAAGAAGGCTATGGAAGATCAGGCTCTGGCAACAGGAGAAGAAGACATCCTTCAACCCCTTCCAAACCTTTTTACTTCAACTGAGATTGAAGCTTTCAAGATGATTGAGTTAGCTCAAATACAAAACAAGTATCTCACAAGTGAAAATATTTTGCTGAAGGAGCATATAGCCGCACTCAAAGGTATTATCCGCAAGTTGGAGGATCTCCTACGCTCGATGTATGATGATCCGACGTCACTACTTTCAACTCCATCATCACCAACTTCGAAGAAGGAGACATAATCATATGTCTATGGGCACTCCCCTTGGCAACTGCCAAGCTTGGGGGTGGTGCCCCAGTATCGTATCACTATCACACTCCTATCTTTACCGTTTTTCTTAGTTCGATCCTTTTTGGTAATATCTTGATCTAGTAGAATAAAGTTAGCACGATCTAGTTGTGAGCTTTTGCTTTATGATCTTTACCTTTGTAACCGAGTCCGTGAGCTATATAATAAAGATTAGTGCTGAGTCAAGGGCTTGATTTCCTCACTTTGGTCATGAGAGAATAAAAGAAAATATAAAAAGTATCAAAGAGATCATATTGATCTTATGGGAAGTAATGACTTCACATATAAAGAGTATGATGAATAAAAGTTGTTGAGAGTTTACAAACATAGTTTTGATCATCGTTGCAATTAATAGGAAGTAATAAAGAAAGAGAGGTTTCACATATAAATATACTATCTTGGACATCTTTTATGATTGTGAGCACTCATTAAAATATGACATGCTAAAGAGTTGATGTTGGACAACAACGTATGTTCTTATGCGGTTTGACCGATAAAGATCTTCGTAGAATATGTAGGAACCAATATGAGCATCTAGGTTCTGCTATTGTTTATTGACAGGAGATAAGTCTCGGTCATGTCTACATAGTTCTCGAACCCATAGGGTCCGCACGCTTAACGTTCGATGACGATCGGTATTATGAGTTTATGATTTTTGATGTACCGAAGGTAGTTCGGAGTCCCGGATGAGATCACAGACATGACGAGGAGTCTCGGAATGTCTGAGACATAAATATTGATATATTGGACGGCTATATTCGGACACCAGAAGTGTTCCGGGTGATTTCGGAGAAAACCGGAGTGCCGGGGGGGTTACCGGAACCCCCCGGGGGAGTATTGGGCCATAGTGGGCCTTGAGGGGAAGTGAGAGGCAGCCCATAGGGGCTGGCCGTGCCCCCTCCCAAGGAATCCTAGTTGGACTAGGAGTGGGGGGAGGCGCCCCTCTCCTTCCTTCTTCTCTTCTTCTCTTCTTCCTTCCTTTCTCACTCCTAGTAGGAATAGGAAAGGGGAGTCCTACTGCTACTAGGAGTAGGATTACTCCCTCTATGGCGCGCCCTTAGGGCCGGCTGGCCCTCTTCCTTGCTCCTTTATATACAGGGGCAGGGGTACCCTAGAACACACAAGCAACATTGTTTTAGCCATGTGCGGTGCCCCCCCTCCACAGAAACACACCTCGGTCATATCGTTGCAGTGCTTAGGCGAATCCCTCTGCCGATAACTTCATCATCTCCGTCACCACGCCGTCTTGCTGATGAAACTCTCCCATGAAGATCAACTAGATCAACAGCTTGTGGGACGTCATCGAGCTGAACGTGTGCTGAACGCGGAGGTGCCGTACGTTCGGTGCTTGGATCGGTTGGATCGCGAAGACGTTCGACTACATTAACCGCGTCACTAGACGCTTCCGCTTTCGGTCTACGAGGGTACATAGACACACTCTCCCCTCTCGTTGCTATGCTTCTAGTAGATAGATCTTGCGTGATCGTAGGAAAATTTTGAAATACTACGTTCCCCAACACTATGGATTTGAACTTGATGCCTCAAGAGGAGGAAGATGAAGCTATGAATTGGATGCCTCAAGCAGATGAAGAGGAAGAGGAAGAGGATGAAGTTATGAATTGGATACTTCCAGAAGATGAACAAGCTCAAGGAGATGAAGAATATCAAGAAGATGTAGCGGGTAAACACAAAAGAAGAGAATTGTCAGATAAGGAGAGGCATGGCGTTTACTTCGCCTTGCTGGTAATTGAGCTTAGAGTTGGATCTGTTCAACCAGACGACAAGCTGCTAGTCTCAACCCTGTTGAACATAAGTGTACAATTTGTTGAAAGAATCTGGGAAGACGCCAAAAATCAGATTGCCGAGGGCAAAGAAGTAGATGTCTCAAACAAGAAGAAAAGAAGATCTGGCCAAAAGAGAAAAGAGTTGGATCTTGCAAGGACCTCAACAACCCACTGAATAGAAGAAGGACAATTTGATCTCTGGCACGGTCTCTAGGTGTGGCCCGATCAACCCTACATAACGGGTTCCAGTTGAATGAGCTCAACCGCATCACACGCACTGTGAAGCCTCACCTCAAGCTAGAGAACAAGCTTGCGAGATTGAAATTTTGCATGTCCATACTCGATGACAATTGGATCTCAACTTCCCAAGCTCTGTTCAAACTAGTGACCAATATGGTTCACATCGATGAAAAGTGGTTTGACATGACAAGATTGAAGAATAGTTACTATGTACTTCCAGGAGAACCTGAACCCAAGCGCACTGTGTCAAACACTAACATCATTGGGAAGGTAATGTTCCTCACTGCTGTGGCCAGGCCTCGATATAACAATGAGGGAGGAGCCAACATTCGAGGAAAAAATTGGCATTTGGGCATTCATCGAAGCGACTAAGGCGGTGCGAACCAGTCAAAACAGAGCAAAGGGAGCAAAAGTGCTGAAACTAGTGAAAGTAACCAGGCCCGTGTCAAGAGATTATCTCATCAATACGGTTATCCTAGAAATTCAAGATAAGTGGCCTGACGATGATGAGGGAGTAACAATATTCATCCAACAAGACAACGCAACGCCTCATGTCCTTCCCAATGATGTAGCTTTTTGAGAAGCTGTGGAACAAACTGATCTAGGCATCTGATTGCTACAACAACCGCCAAATAGCCCTGAGCTCAATTGTTTGGACCTCTGATCTAAACATCTGATTGCTACAACAACCGCCAAATAGCCCTGAGCTCAATTGTTTGGACCTCTGCTTTCATAACTCTCTCCAGTCTCTAACCAACTACAGGTCACCTACAAACATCCAGGAACTGGTACAAGGTGTGGAAGAGGAATTCGAGAACTATGATCCCCACAAGTTGCACAGAAGCTTTATCACATTAGAAGCAGTTATGTTCGAAGTTACGAAAGACAAAGGAGGAAATAAATATAAGTTGCCACACTTGCACAAGGATTGTATTGAGAATGATGGCAGGGAAATAATTAGTGTATATTGCGACAGTCAGGTAGTTGTTGATACCAGGGTCATTATAGAAGAAATGGAAATTGCAATAGGAAAAGAAAAGGAAAGGAAAGAAGTAGCTGTAGAAGGGAAAAGAAAGAAAAGGGAAGGGAAGAAGTAGCAATAGAAGGGAAAAGAAAGAAAAGGGAAGAGAAGGGAAGTGAAGAAGTGGCCATAGAAAGGAAAAGAAAGAAAAGGAAAGGGAAAGTAAGTGTATGTCTTGTGTATGCCTTGTGAATGCCATGTGTATGTCTTATGCTAGTTACTGATACCAGGGCCATTGTATAAGAAATGCAATAGAGGGGAGAAAGAAATTATCGGAAGATGAATGGTGTAATCCTTGTGCTCCTTGCGTATGTCTTGTGTAATCTTGTGTCAAAAGGGGACAAAGAGACCCTTATGCCATGTCCTTGTGTGTGCCTTGTCTAATCCTTGTATATCAACTCCTTGTTCGAATTTATTTGAATTTATTGGAAATGTTGGAATTTATTGCAATTTGTTCATCAACTTGAACATGGAGTGTTTTCAGAGAGTATTTACACCAACTTACAGAGAGTATTTGAAAATTTGGTCACTACAGGACCACTACACTACTCCATGTCACTACTATTCAGAAACAAACTCGGCTGAAAATTCAGTCATTCTAAAATTCTAAAATGCATTAACAGCATTTAAATTCAGTTAACTATTCTTTCCAGAAACACACACAACACAGGATGTGAAGATGAACCAACTTTTTTTTCAGAAACAGAATTCAGAGTGGTTAAAAAATATCCATTCAACTGACAAAATTCAGTTAACTATTTCAAGTTGAGACTAGTTCACTGAAACCTGTGCACACCATTTAAAATGATTTGTCAATTAAACATTTAAATAAAAAACTACAGTACATCATGACTCAATAGCTGACACTAGTTCACTAAAAGAAAAAGAAAATGCACAAGATCGGGACTCAAGCTGAGACTAGTTTCTGATTTACTCATGATTGAAAATGTCAAATTGCTTTGCTTTACAACCAATGAGGAGGCCCACATCAAGGAATACTTTACTCTTTGTTAGTTATCGTTACTTTAGTCTTTCTTAGTCACAAACAAGCATGTAAAATGGTCTTGATTTGTTTACTTGATGATAGTAGCAGATAATTAAGCCGAACAAATAATTCAGGTAAGCTTAGCTTCTAGCTAGCTGCACCACAAGTGCTAGTGCAGCAGCAACTACAGTCACAAAATATCTATAGTAAGCCCGCCGTAGCACCATCAAAAAAATTTCTAGTCCCCTATTATGGAAAGCTACACTACAAAGCAAATGAAAAAGAATCAGCAACATTCACTTGAACATGGTTTGATTTGCTTAATTACCCGATAGCATGCCGATAAATGAACTCTAACACCGAGATGTGATGTCACCGCCTTAATTTAACCCAACTAGAGGAGACCTCTACATCAACACTAAAATGTAAGCTACATGCCAGCATGACCTATGTCCCTGGATCTAAAGAAAAGGGTGTGAAACCAGATACAAGTTGTAGAAGAACTACTCCCAATCATGGCCAGATCGAAAGCATCAAACTTTAGCGGCAATCAGTAAACAAACGCCGATGAATTATTGACGTGTTACTGTTGGGGAACGTAGTATTTCAAAAAAAGTCGTACGATCACGCAAGATCTATCTACTAGATGCATAGCAACGAGAGGGGAGAGTGTGTCTACGTACCCTCGTAGACCAAAAGCGGAAGCGTTTATCAACGCGGTTGATGTAGTCGTACACCTTCACGATCCGTCCCGATCTAGTACCGAACGTATGGCACCTCCGCGTTCAGCACACGTTCAGCTCGATGACTCGCCTTCTTGATCCAGCAAGACGGGTGAAGTAGTAGATGAGTTCCGGCAGCACGACGGCGTGGTGACGGTTGTTAATGAAGAACAATCTCTGCAGAGCTTCGCCAAGCACTACAGAAACTAGACGAAGGATAAACTAGAGGCTCGGGGTTGCCGACACATGGCTTGGTGTATCTTGATGTGTCTTGGGTGCTAGCCCTACCCCTCTATTTATATGTTGAGCCTTGGGGTCGAAACTTGGAGTAAAAGCCTTCACAAAGTCGGTTTCACCCGAAGGTCAAGAGTCCTTCTCGGACTCCAGGGCCAGACGCCAAGGACCCTCGCGTCTGGCCCCTGGACTCCGCAAAACTTCCTTTTGCGCTTTCTAAAAACCTTCTGTGCTTTCCCCTTTGGCCCAAATAAAGTGTTCTCGTACCCAAACATTTCTGGAAACATCCGAACCCCCTTCCGGTGAATTCCACAACCCTTCCGGAGGTCAAACACTATTATCCCATATATTAATCGTTATCTCCGGACCATTCCGGAGTTCCTCGTCATGTCCGTGACCACATCCGGGACACCTAATAACATTCGGTCACCAACATACATAACTCATTAAATATTATATCGTCAATGAACGTTTAAGCGTGCGGACCCTACGGGTTCGAGAACTATGTAGACATGACTGAGAAATCTCTCCGGTCAATAACCAATAGCGGAACCTGTATGCCCATATTGGCTCCTACATATTCTACGAAGATCTTTATCGGTCGAACCGCATAACAACATACGTTGTTCCCATGGTCATCGATATGTTACTTTCCCGAGATTCGATCGTCGGTATTACCATACCTAGTTAATCTCGTTACCGGCAAGTCTCTTTACTCGTTCCGTAATACATCATCTCGTGACTAACTCATTAGTCACTTGCTTGCAAGGCTTATTATGATGTGTATTACCGAGAGGGCCCAGAGATACCTCTCCGACACTTGGAGTGACAAATCCTATTCTTGATCTATGCCAACACCACGAACACCTTCGGAGACACCTGTAGATCATCTTTATAATCACCTAGTTACGTTGTGACATTTGATAGCACACAAGGTGTTCCTCCAGTATTCTGAGTTGCATAATCTCATACTCATAGGAACATGTATAAGTCATGAAGAAAGCAATAGCAGTAAAACTAAACGATCATAGTGCTAAGCTAACGGATGGGTCAAGTCCATCACATCATTCTCCTAATGATGTGATCCCGTTGATCAAATGACAACTCATGTCTATGGTTAGGAAACATAACCATCTTTGATCAATGAGCTAGTCTAGTAGAGGCATACTAGGGACACTCTGTTTTGTCTATGTATTCACACATGTACTAAGTTTCCGGTTAATACAATTCTAGCATGAATAATAAACATTTATCATGATATAAGGAAATAAATAATAACTTTATTATTGCCTCTAGGGAATATTTCATTCAGTCTCCCACTTGCACTAGAGTCAATAATCTAGTTCACATCTCCATGTGATTTAATACCGATAGTTCACATCGTTATGTGAATAACACCCATTGTTCACATCGCCATGTGACCAACACCCAAAGGGTTTACTAGAGTCAATAATCTAGTTCACATTGCTATGTGATTAACACCCAAGAGTAATAAGGTGTGATCATGTTTTGCTTGAGAGAGAAGTTTAGTCAACGGGTCTGTTGCATACAGATCCGTATGTATTTCACATTTTCTATGTCTACAATGCTCTGCATGGAGCTACTCTAGCTAATTGCTCCCACTTCCAATATGTATCCAGATTGATACTTAGAGTCATCTGGATTAGTGTAAAGCTTTTATCGGTGTAACTCTTTACGATGAACTCTTTATCACCTCCATAATCGAGAAAACATTTCCTTAGTCATCCAGTAACTAAGGATAATTTTGACCGTTGTCCAGTGGTCTACTCCTGGATCACTTTTGTACCTCCTTGCCAGACTCATGGTAAGGTACACAACAGGTTTGGTACACAGCATGGCATACTTTATAGAACCTTTGGCTGAGGCATAGGGAATGACTTTCAATCTTTCTCTATCTTCTGCCGAGGTCGGGCTTTGAGTCTTACTCAACTTCATACCTTACAACTCAGGCAAGAACTCTTTCTTTGACTGATCCATTTTGAACTACTTCAAAAACTTGTCAAGGTATGTACTCATTGAAAAAACTTATCAAGCGTCTAGATCAATCTCTATAGATCTTGAGGCTCAATATGTAAGAAGCTTTACCGAGGTTTTTCTTTGAAAAAACTCCTTTCAAACAGTCATTTATGCTTTCCAGAAAATTCTACATCATTTCTGATCGACAATATATCATTCACATATACTTATCAGAAAGGTTGTAGTGCTCCCACTTACTTTCTTGTAAATACAGGCTTCACCGCAAGTCTGTATAAAACTATATGATTTGATCAACTTATCAAACTGTGTATTCCAACTCTGAGATGCTTGCACCAGTCCATAGATGGATCGCTGGAGCTTGCACACTTTGTTAGCACCTTTAGGATCGACAAAACCTTCTGGTTGCATCATATATAACTCTTCTTTAAGATATCCATTCAGGAATGCAGTTTTGACATCCATTTGCCAGATTTCATAATCATAAAATGCGGCAATTGCTAACATGATTCGGACAGACTTAAGCATCGCTATGGGTGAGAAAGTCTCATCGTAGTCAACTCCTTGAACTTGTCAAAAAACCTTTCGCAACAAGTCGAGCTTTGTAAATAGTAACATTACCGTCAACGTCGGTCTTCCTCTTGAAGATCCATTTATTTTCGATGGCTTGCCGATCATCGGGCAAGTCAACCAAAGTCCACACTTTGTTCTCATACATGGATCCCATCTCAGATTTCATGGCCTCAAGCCATTTTGCGGAATCTGGGCTCATCACCGCTTCCTCATAGTTCATAAGTTCATCATGGTCTAGTAACATGACTTCCAGAACCGGGTTGCCGTACCACTCTGGCGCGAAACATACTCTGGTTGATCTACGAAGTTCAGTAGTAACATGATCCGAAGTTTCATGATCATCATCATTAGCTTCCTCACTAATTTGGTGTAGGAATCACTGGAACTAGTTTCTGTGATGTACTACTTTCCAATTCGGGAGAAGGTACAATTACCTCATCAAGTTCCACTTTCCTCCCACTCACTTCTTTCGAGAGAAACTCCTTCTCTAAAAAGGATCCATTCTTAGCAACGAATATCTTGCCTTCGGATCTATGATAGAAGGTGTACCCAACAGTCTCCTTTAGGTATCCTATGAAGACACATTTCTCCGACTTGGGTTCGACCTTATCAGGTTGAAGCTTTTTCACACAAGCATCGCAGCCCCAAACTTTAAGAAACGACAACTTTGGTTTCTGGCCAAACCAAAGTTTATAAGGCGTCGTCTCAACGGATTTAGATGGTGCCCTTATTAAACGTGAATGCAGTTGTCTCTAATGCATAACCCAAAACGATAGTGGTAAATCGGTAAGAGACATCATAGATCGCACCATATCTAATAAAGTACGGTTACGACGTTCAGACTCACCATTACGCTGTGGTGTTCCGGGTGGCGTGAGCTGTGAAACTATTCCATATTGTTTTAAATGAAGACCAAACTCGTAAGTCAAATATTCACCTCCACGATCAGATCGTAGAAACTTTATTTTCTTGTTACGATGATTCTTTACTTCACTCTGAAATTTTTTGAACTTCTCAAATGTTTCAGACTTTGTGCTTCATCTAGTAGATATACCCATATCTGCTCAAATCATCAGTGAAGGTCAGAAAATAACGATACCCGCCGCGAGTTTCAACACTCATCGGTCCACATACATCAGTATGTATGATTTCCAACAAATCTGTTGCTCGCTCCATTGTTCCGGAGAACGGAGTTGTAGTCATCTTGCCCATGAGGCATGGTTCGCAAGCACCAAGTGATTCATAATCAAGTGATTCCAAAAGTCCATCACCATGGAGTTTCTTCATGCGTTTTACACTAATATGACCTAAACGACAGTGCCACAAATAAGTTGCACTATCATTATAAACCTCGCATCTTTTGGCTTCAATATTATGAATATGTGTATCACTACGATCGAGATTCAACAAACTATTTTCATTGGGTGTATGACCATCGAAGGCTTTATTCATGTAAACAAAATAAAAATTATTCTATGACTTTTAATGAATAATCGTATTGCAACAAACATGATCAAATCATATTTATGCTCAACGCAAATGCCAAATAACATTTATTTAGGTTCTACACTAATCCCGAAAGTATAGGGAGTGTGCGATGATGATCATATCAATCTTGGAACCACTTCCAACACACATCATCACTTCACCTTTAACTAGTCTCTGTTCATTCTGCAATTCTCGTTTCGAGTTACTAATTTTCGCAACTGAACTGGTATCAAATACCCAGGGGTTGCTATGAACACTAGTAAAATACACATCAATAATCTGTATATCAAATATACCTTTGTCCACTTTGCCATCCTTCTTATCCGCCAAGTATCTAGGGCAGTTCCACTTCCAGTGACCATTTCCTTTGCAGTGAAGCACTTAGTTTCTGGCTTGAGTTTAGCTTTGGGTTTCTTCACGGGAGTGACAGCTTGCTTGTCATTCTTCTTGAAGTTCCCCTTCTATCCCTTTGCCCTTTACTTGAAACAAGTGGTCTTGTTAACCATCAACACTTGATGCTCTTTCTTGATTTCTACCTTCGCCGATTTCAGCATCGCGAAGAGCTCGGGAATTACTTTCGTCATCCCTTGCATATTATAGTTCATCACGAAGTTCTACTAACTTAGTGATAGTGACTAGAGAACTTTATCAATTACTATCTTATCTGGAAGATTAACTCCCACTTGATTCAAGTAATTGTAGTACCCAGACAATCCGAGCACATGCTCACTGGTTGAGCTATTCTCCTCCATATTGTAGGCAAAGTACTGTCAGAGGTCTTATACCTCTCGACACGGGCATGAGTATGAAATACTAATTTCAACTCTTGGAACATCTCATATGCTCCGTGGCGTTCAAAACATTTTTAAGTCCCGGTTATAAGCCGTAAAGCATGGCGCACTAAACTACCAAGTAGTCATCATACCGAGCTTGTCAAACGTTCATAACGTCAACATCTGCTCCTGCAATAGGTCTGTCACCTAACAGTGCATCAAGGACATAATTCTTTTGTGCATCAATGAGGAAAATCCTCAGATCAGGGAACAAGTCCGCATCATTGCTACTAACATCTTTCAACTTAGTTTTCTCTAGGAACATATAAAAATAAACGGAGAGCTACATCGCGAGCTATTGATCTACAACATAGATATGCTAATACTACCAGGACTAAGTTCATGATAAATTAAAGTTCAATTAATCATATTACTAAATAACTCCCACTTAGATAGACATCCCTCTAGTCATCTAAATGATCACGTGATCCAAATCAACTAAACCATGTCTGATCATCACGTGAGATGGAGTAGTTTTCAATGGTGAACATCTTATGTTTATCATATCTACTATATGATTCACGCTCGACTTTTCGGTCTCCAGTGTTCCGAGGCCATGTCTGTACATTCTAGGCTCGTAAAGTTTAACCCGAGTATTCTGCATGTGCAAAAATAGGCTTACATCCGTTGTATGTGAACGTAGAGCTTATGACACCCGATCATCACGTGGTGTCTCGGCACGACAAACTTCCGCAACGGTGCATACTCAGGGAGAACACTTATACCTTGAAATTTTGTAAGGTATCATCTTATAATGCTACCGCCGTACTAAGCAAAATAAGAAGCATAATAAGATAAACATCACATGCAATCAAAATATGTGACATGATATGGCCATCATCATCTTGTGCTTTTGATCTCCATCTCCAAGGCACCGTCATGATCACCATCGTCACCGGCGCGACACCTTGATCTCCATCGTAGCATCGTTGTCGTCTCGCCAACTATTGCTTCTACGACTATCGCTACCACTTAGTGATAAAGTAAAGCAATTACATGGCGATTATATTTCATACAATAAAGTGACAACCATATGGCTCATGCCAGTTGCCGACAACTTTACAAAACATGATCATCTCATACAATAACGTATAACTCATCACGTCTTGACCATATCACATCACAACATGCCCTGCAAAAACAAGTTAGATGTCCTCTACTTTGTTGTTGCAAGTTTTACGTGGCTGCTACGGGCTTAGCAAGAACCATTCTTACCTACGCATACAAAACCACAATGATTTTTCGTCAAGTATGTGCTGTTTTAACCTTCACAAGGACCGGGCGTAGCCACACTCAATTCAACTAAAGTTGGAGAAACTGACACCCTCCAGCCACCTGTGTGCGAAGCACGTCGGTAGAACCAGTCTTGCGTAAGCGTACGCGTAATGTCAGTCCGGGCCGCTTCATCCAACAATACCGCCGAAGTATGACATGTTGGTAAGCAATATGACTAGTATCGTCCACAACTCACTTGTGTTCTATTCGTGCATATCATCTACGGATAGACCTGACTCACTGTTGGGGAACGTAGTATGTCAAAAAAGTCCTACGATCACGCAAGATCTATCTACTAGATGCATAGCAACGAGAGAGGAGAGTGTGTCTACGTACCCTTGTAGACCGAAAGCGGAAGCGTTTATCAACGCGGTTGATGTAGTCGTACACCTTCACGATCCGTCCCGATCTAGTACCAAACGTACGGCACCTCCGCGTTTAGCACACGTTCAGCTCGATGACGTCCTCGCCTTCTTGATCCAGCAAGATGGGCGAAGTAGTAGATGAGTTCCGGCAGCATGACGGCGTGGTGACAGTTGTTAATGAAGAACAATCTCTACAGAGCTTCGCCAAGCACTACAGAAACTAGACGGAGGATAAACT
This sequence comes from Secale cereale, assembly GCA_902687465.1. NCBI lineage: Eukaryota > Viridiplantae > Streptophyta > Magnoliopsida > Poales > Poaceae > Secale > Secale cereale. The sequence continues at coordinate 266,436,597 of LR738709.1, forward strand.
AGAGGGTCGGGGTTGCCGGCACATGGCTTGGTGTATCTTGATGTGTCTTGGGTGCTAGCCCTACCCCTCTATTTATATGTTGAGCCTTGGGGTCGAAACTTGGAGTAAAGCCTTCACAAAGTCGGTTTCACCCGAAAAGCAAGAGTCCTTCTCGGACTCCAGGGCCAGACGCTAGGGACCCTCGCGTCTGGCCCCTAGACTCCGCAAAACTTCCTTTTGCGCTTTCCAAAAACCTTCTGTGCTTTCCCCTTTGGCCCAAATAAAGTGTTCTCGTACCCAAACATTTTTGGAAACATCCGGAACCCCTTCTGGTGAATTCCGGAACCCTTCCGGAGGTCAAACACTATTATCTCATATATTAATCTTTATCTCCGAACCATTCCAGAGTTCCTCGTCATGTCCGTGATCACATCCGGGACTCCGAATAACATCGGTCACCAACATACATAACTCATTAAATACTATATCGTCAACGAACGTTTAAGCGTGCGGACCCTACAGGTTCGAGAACTATGTAGACATGACCGAGACATCTCTCCGGTCAATAACCAATAGCGGAACCTGGATGCTCATATTAGCTCCTACATATTCTACGAAGATCTTTATCGGTCAAACCGCATAACTACATACGTTGTTCCCTTTGTCATCGGTATGTTACTTACCCGAGATTCGATCGTCGGTATTACCATACCTAGTTAATCTCGTTACCGGCAAGTCTCTTTACTCGTTCCGTAATACATCATCTCGTGACTAACTCATTAGTCATTTGTTTGCAAGGCTTATTATGATGTGTATTACCGAGAGGGCCCAGAGATACCTCTCCGACAATCGGAGTGACAAATCCTATTCTTGATCTATGCCAACACCACTAACACCTTCGGAGACACCTGTAGAGCATCTTTATAATCACCCAGTTACGTTGTGACGTTTGATAGCACACAAGGTGTTCCTCCGGTATTCGGGAGTTGCATAATCTCATAGTCATAGGAACATGTATAAGTCATGAAGAAAGCAATAGCAGTAAAACTAAACGATCATAGTGATAAGCTAACGGATGGGTCAAGTCCATCACATCATTCTTCTAATGATGTGATCCCGTTGATCAAATGACAACTCATGTCTATTGTTAGGAAACATAACCATCTTTGATTAATGAGCTAGTCTAGTAGAGGCATACTAGGGACACTATGTTTTGTCTATGTATTCACACATGTACTAAGTTTCCGGTTAATAGAATTCTAGCATGAATAATAAACATTTATCATGATATAAGGAAATAAATAATAACTTTATTATTGCCTCCAGGGCATATTTCCTTCAGTTACGTTGGCTCTAGATGTGCGAATGGGTCGCTTAATATTCTGAATCTCTGGATCAAACTAGCAATGCCCACATCAAGGAGCAAATTGAAAGTTTTGACAGTGAACTTTAGTCTGAATCTTAACATCAAGTAGTTTCAGCACTCACTTCTGAATCTGAAATCTTGAACAGGAGTGGACGACCTTGAGGTGCTGGACGATGTCGGCCTTGAGGTGTTGGACGATGGTGTTGTGGCTGAGCATGAGTGGACGGCGTCGTCTACCTGCTGGCGACGACGACACGGGGTGGAAGGCGGCGTCGGCTTGCTGGCGAAGGAGCTGCGGCATGGCGGGGCCGCCGGCCGAAGATGACGCGGGAGCGGCGGGGGGAAGGGATGGGCTCGCCGGAGGTTAGCCGACGAGGAGGTGATCCACGACGTGCAGGGGAACCAGGTGGTGGGGCCGCTTGCTCTGTTTTGGCAGGGGAACGAGGCATCGGTGTAGGGGGGGACGAGGTCGCGGCGTGGGGAGGGGAAGGCGGCGGCTACGTGGTGCGGCGGAGAGGTGGGTGGGGGGAGCAAGGTGGTGTGGAAGGGAGGGTCGGAGGGAGCGCCGTCGCCGACGTGGGGAGCGACAAAGAGAGCGAGGAAGGAGACAGGGTGGACTGATGGTTTGGTCGGGAAAGTTTGAAGGACTAAATTGCGAAAAAGCCCATTGCGACAAGAATTACGGGATGGAGGGAGTATTAGTAAAAGATTTAAAAAAATATCTTTGCACATGTGGGTCCCTACCCAAAACCTTCCCGGCCCCACCAACTCTAAACCCCAAACCCTCTCCTCCCTCTTGCTCCGGCGTCGCCACCCACGAGCTCCACGCCTCCGCCGACGGGGCGCTGACTGCGCCGCCGGCCGCTGATTGAAGGTATCTTCCCCTTCCTCGCTCTAGCCCCTCTCGAGTCTGTGCGGCACGTCCTCTGATTGGCATGGCTAGCGCAGCAGGCCTGCAGGGCGCTACGGTGTGGTCACGGTTTCCTCGCGGGAATCACGGAGCTCCGTTCTGGGAGACAAGTCGCGGAAGGTCTGCTTATGCGAGATTCTGATGCTAGAAGGAGCCCCCTTGTTTGGTATAATCGTTGGCGTTAGAGTGTGGGGTTTTAAGCTTGTTCCCATAGTGTTGGCACGCTGCTGCTTGAGATCGAGCGGTGTTAGACCTTTATCAGCTTGGCGTGTGCTTCGATTTAATCGTAATCTTGTACTAGTATTTGTGTCTCCGGTGTGTGTGTGTGTGTGGCTGCCTGCAAGTTATGTACTTGTTCCTGCATTCTTTGTTATGCCTGAGTTCTTGATTTCAGTCTTTATCTCGGTAGAAATGTGATTTAGCTTAACAGGAAAATCCTACTAGCTGTGATCCATTTATTCCTAGGTTCGTTTTTATGGCTGTGCTTTTCTATCTGTGCTAGTGGGAATGTGTGAAATGCACAAGACTTTTCAGTATTGTATTTATCTTTATCATACGGGATGACCCGACCTTCTTAGAGACCGACGTAGATAACTTTGTAATTCTGCAATTTCTTCGGCTATTCGCTCGTAGCCAGATGCAACGATTTGCAACCCGACAGAAATTCGCAACACCATACACTTGCGTAAGGATCCTCCGAGCACAAGCAGTTCCCAATTCCCAGCAGAACAACAGATGACGCCCGAATTTTCAGTAGCAAATGCACCCTGTTAACGAACTTGGTGTATAGGAATTCAGATGAATGCTTGCGCAGTTCTCTGGAGTTTTGTACAGTAGTCTTAACATGGACTGACCTCCAAGCCACGACTTACAAGGGTATATAAAGACTTCTGGATGCTCAAAGGTTGGAGTCGAAAACAAACCGGCCTATAACTTTCCTAACTCATATGACTCTGTTTGGAAACTCAGATTAGCACCGAGGTATTGTTTTGAAGATACCTACTCGATCTCTTCGAATCAAAGGCTGGCAGCATACAGTTTGGAAAGCACACAGATCCAGCTTTCCAAGTTGTATTTATTTGCCTTATTTGGAGCACGCATACACATTCTGCACCTATTTCGTTTTTGCACTTTCTGGCAGTCAATCCGAATCTGAAAGGGAATATCGTATTTCCATCTTGTGTTCTCTTCATTTGATGCCCATGCCTCCTCGTGCACACCGTATTGTTAGATGTCAACATGTTCCACCCCTTGCTCATGTTCTCCGATGCCTCGAACCTAATCATTCAAGATACAAGGATTTAGGCAGTATAAAGTTCTCTTCATTTAAATTATCAAACTCAATTAAGAGAGAATTCATTGGTTGTGATAGTAACTTGGCACGCAGGGGCGTACCCAGGTTCAACCATAAGGTTGCACAGGACACTATGTCCAAGAAATTTCCTTGCCATATGTCATGCATAGTATAGTGTGTGAGTGTGACACCCCATATTTGAGTGTGAAAAATGAGTGATTTACATGTGAGACACCGGGTATTTTTTCCACTGGGTCCACTCCTGTTGGCACGTGCTCTTGTTATTGGTCCAATACGTGGATCATTAGGTTTATTTGAATAGCGACTTGATCAGCAACATGAGAAGATGGTAAAGAGCTTGGGCCCTCATCACTTTATGCTGTGATGCTTCAGTGCTACTGGGAATAGCTAAAGTTACACAGTTTTTCACTATCGTATTTGTCTATCTGTTGTGATGCTTCAGTGCTTCGTGGGAATGACTGAGATGCAGAGAAATTCAACAGAGCGGTGGGTTACTCAAATGGTCAGAAAATCTCAGAAGGAAGCTCTCGGGACTGTTACGGGACAAGACATTACTGATGATGTAGGCCCTGGTGACGATACCACTTGCTCTGCTGGTGAAAATAGGTACCCTGATTGGCCTGGAACTACAGTCTTCAGGATGCTAATTTCTGCTACAAAGCTCGGTCCGATAATTGGTTATAAAGGAGAGAGGGTTAGAAGACTGTGCGAGGAAACAAAATCATGTATCCGTATAATAGGTGGTCATCTTGCGGGGGCAGAAAGAGCTGTAAGTTGTTGATTGAACAGATATCTTATTTCTACTCTGTACTTTTTGAACAACCTAAGCGCACCTTTGTATTCTTTTTATGTCTAAAATATGGTAGAATTTTCTTAATTGTTGACATAGGTGTTCGTTGTCCATATACTTTGCTTTATTTTCCGTTGCAACCAAGTCTTTTTTTGGATATTTAGACCAAAAAAGTTTCATGTTTACACTAAATTTCTGGCCCCATCTGTCTTGGCTTAACAATTACTCCCTCCGTCCCATAATGTAAGACGTTTTTTGACACTACACTAGAGTCAAAAAACGTCTTACATTATGGGACGGAGGGAGTAACTAATAATTCACATGGACATGTGGACATTATTTTCTCAGCATGCTGTGTTAACACTCTAGTATGTTGCACTCCAGCAGGGAACTGGCTGCTATGGATTTAATAGTTCTGTAACTTAATGCTTAGTATTCCATCAATGATGCATCTTGCCACATTCTTTACTTATTTTCCTTTCTTAGTGTATATCAACATATGGAAGAAGGCATGTTTTGCAATACAGTGGTCCTAAAGCCGATGGCCTTCAGTTTATGGAAAGGAGACATTATTCGTCTTTCAGTTGTTCTAAAAAATTATTTCATCTTTTTTATTGAAAGGTCATCATTTTCGCAAAGGAGCAACCAGATGAATTAATATCTCCAGCCATGGATGCACTATTGAGAGTATATCAGCACATAATTTATGATGATGGCTTAAACATGGGATCTGATAGTACAGTTGTGGCACGGATCCTTATACCAAGTGAACAGGCAGTGAGCCTTATTGGGGAGCAAGGTTTGATGATATATTCCATCGAGGAAGCTTCCAAAACTAACATTTATGTCCTTGGTATGTTATTTTTTCTGGTCTACCTGTAAGCTCACTTATCCACATCCACTATTTCCTTGCATCCATATCATTGATTTGTCATATTGTACTGGTATACATGTGATTCTGTGGATGATATGCACTTATGGAGTTAAACTGTTAATGTCTGTCAATAAGGAACATGAACTGTGGCTTACTTAACCATATAGTTACTTACTTTGCTTGGCATCTCTGTTGGGGCAAAGCTGAAATTCGGAAAACATATGATGTTTTGTTGCTTTTACATTAGTATATTTTCTCAAACAAGGTTGCATGTGTCAATCATAGGCTGAAAAGCAGTTCCGAAATGTTGTGTAGCTGTAGTAATGGTTTGTGCCTTAACGATGTATATGTGTGCTACTTGAAAATGTTGGGCTTGCTTCCCTAGTAGTTTGGTTATGGAGAAATCAGTCAAGTTGCTAGTGAAGGCAGAAGAAGATAGTTCAGTCAATGTAGACCAAGAGTCTACTTGTATAACTTGCACCTGTATTTGTCTACATGTAGAGGGTTTCGATAGAGTACATGTACTTCAAATTCTATGTCCTACCAACCATCCAATCATGTATTCTTTGATTTTTTGTGTAACTGATTTGCTTGACTTGTGTGTTAGTACTGTAGTCATATGCACCTATCACCAAAAGATTGCCCATGAATGCTACGGCAGGAAACTGTTTCTACAACGAGTTCACTAAATAAGAGAATGCATCATCTGTTAAAAATGAGATGAATTAAGTTTTCCACTGCATCCATCATTTAGACAAAAGCAGGTTTCACCCTTATGCCGAGCTCACTTTTATTTTAACAGAAAGTTGCTATTACCTCGAGTTACTATCTTTTCCATACGATTATAAGCAGTTTCAGTATGCCATTCTTCCAGTTGATGTCCTTTGGATTATATACTATCTTTTTTAAATTGAACTAAAACCAAGTCGCTTATTTATGAATGGAGGGAGTATTTGTTTCGGTGGTTATTCTGCGGTTTATTGTTCCAGCATCTAGTGTCCTTTAGCCAGTATATTATTCCTTGCATGCTTTGACCATGCAGATTGTGACTTGCCGCCTGTTGCACTCGAAGAAGATAGGGTTGTTGAAATATGGGGACAACCTGCACGAGTGTGGAAGGCTTTGGAACTTGTTGCTTCTCATTTGAGGAAGTACCTGGTTGATCGAAGTGTTATCCCATTGTTTGACCCTCATGTAAGTAAATGCATAATTCGTATCCGAAACATCCACGTCCAAACTAAAATGGAAACGGAAGATATCCGGGTTTATTTTACAAATATAAATACAAATTTGGTACTGGATTTTGACACAAATATGGATATGGAAGTGGATATATCTGTATCTGAATAAAATTCCGTGAGCTAATTTAAGCAATTCTAGCCCCAATATGCCAATTATCCAATATAAAAGCCTAATACATTGTCAAATTTACTTTTTGTATGATTGAACTTGAAAGTTATTATGCATTATAGTAGTATTTATTCATTACCATGTCTACCATTAACTTATTATGTGTTTCAAGTTGATTATTTTGTGTCACATAGCTATTGACTCATTTCCTTTAACTAATATGTCGCCATTATTTTTTTTCTGTTCCGAATTGAGTAAACATCCGATATGTCTCCGTATTCGAGTAACATCCGATCCACATTCGTATCCGATAACATCCGTATTCGCATTCGTATTTGTCCTGAAAATATGAAAATCGAAGTGTTAAGAGCACTATCCGATCCGCATCTGATCCGTTGCCACCGCTTTCTACCCTACCCAATATTTTATTCAGAGGAACTCTTATATCTTCAGGTGCCTTTGTCAATGTTACACGTGGAAATGCCCCCATGTCATTACAGTGACCATCCTGAGGGAATGCCCCCGCTTTACTATAGTAACCATCCGGAAGGCCCTCTGGAAGCAGTTAGTCCACTCTGCCATTCTGACAATCATCAGCGTGAACCCCAATGGACTGAAACTTACTATATGAGATGCAGGAATCCCGTGGAAGCTCCTACCTCTTTTGAAAGATATCTATCAGTTACACCTCCACGCCATGGTATAAGTGTGCATGGACAGGAAACATCTTCACCACCCATGGGAACATACCTATCAGCTCCTATTGAATTAGGTTCACACCACAACCTGACAGCATATGAATTACGTGCAACTTCACCAATCGGTGCATCATCTACTGTTAAAAGAATACGCTCCCTTATATCTGTGCATGGTCACCAAGCACATCCACTGAGGAAGACATGTCAACCAGCTACAATGGGAAAACGTGCACACCTGGGAATATCATTATATGGAAGTGAATCTCATACCAGCAGGGTATCTCCATCCGCAGCTGCTGATCTACCGACACCTCGTGGTATGTCTGAATATGAACTGCAAGCATCTCAATCATTGAGGATGTATCCACCAGCCACTGTGGAAAACCTTCTGCACTGTCGTGTGTCTGCGTGTGGCCCAGAAGCACCTTCGCATGTGCTTGTGCGTCCATTAACTAGTAAATCACCAGCACTCACTGCACAGGTTTGTATAGTTTCTAAGCTTTCCTACATGTTTTGTTTTTCTTCACAACAATAATTAAGTATATATTTGTGATGGTGGATTATTTGACAATTGACAGGTTACTGAAAAGATGCAAGTTCCAATTATCTATGCTGAAGCCGTGATTGGCCCGACTGGTGCAAGAATTGATTACATTCGCCGCGCTAGCAGATCGAGCATCTTGATAAACGATTTGGACGAGGATGCAATGTCTATTGAAATCAATGGAAGTTCTGCAACAGATGTTCAGACGGCAGAGCAACTGATAAAGGTAACAGTGACTTCTCTAAGAAATTGTACTTCTGTTGAGTAACAGTTTTATCTTTTAGGTAGGACTTCACCTTGTTATGGTAGGGAAATACTTGTGGTTGATTCCATGGTTGTGTATGTAAAGCATAAGGTGCTGCTTCCAATCCTTTGTTTGCTGAAAAATTGAAAATTACTTCTCTTAATTGGATGCCTGTGTTTGGTGTCTACCGTCTAGAGCTCAGTCAGCCCTCTTGATCACAGCTTATCTGAGAATAGAAGTCATGCTAGTTTTCTTCAAATCCTTACTGACCCGGTCTGAATGCATGGCTAAACAGGCCCGGTGACTACTTCTGGTAGACTATTTCTTCAACTAAACCGGTTTCTTTCGGGTAAATTGGTTCAGATAGTTTCGGTTTTAGATAACATCAACAAATTTCTCCGCCTCTTTTGTTATCTCTACAATATATTCCTTAATAGTTAGTTTCAGCTATGCTTTTCCACTACTCTTTGTACATAAAAATACACTACTTCAAGTACCACATCATTTTATAGTTGATGTTTGGAATTAGAACTTTGGCATTAGAAACAGATCATTATTTTTGAATTGTGACTATTATAATAAAATGGTTTTGGCTCCAATTTACTTGCTTTTCTATCACATCTTGCTTTTTGCTCTCCAGTGTCCTACTACTGCTATGTTGGGACTCCAAAATGTGTTGCTTTTGCATCACATTTTGCCTTACAAACATCGTTGATGCCCTTCTGCTCCCCTGACGACTGTGTTACTTTCCAGAACTTCATGGCCGAAGCTGCTGCTGCTTCTCCTGGTCATAAGTTTGACTCCATTCCATCATATTTGCCTGCACCAAGATCTCCTCAACCTGATATTCTAAGGACTTCATACGTTGAGAAAGAAAGTGGTGTGGCAGAGCAGCGGCTGCAAACGATTTACTGAAAAATCCCAAGCTTCAATTCTGCACATACTCCCGACACAGGAAATTCCGTGAGAGTATATTCACCAAAAGTTTTGATACTCGTCCTGAGATGATCCTATTTTTCCTTCCGAGATTCGTTGTGAGAATTGTATCTAAAGTGTGTGCTATCCGTGAGTGGCAGGGGTTATGCTATAGGACTAGACAGCTTGGTTAGTTTGGATGGATACATGATGTAAAAGAGAGGCGTGAAGATGTCTGAGCTTTTCACGCAGAATAGTCGCAGGCCAGTTTCTGTTTAGAAACGTAGGGCAAACAAACTATGTGCTTGCAAACTATGAGCAACTCTAGCAGAGTCGCCAAACCGATTGGCAAAATAACCGCTTTAATGGCAAAAATACTACTCCCTCTGTCTCGTAATATAAGAGTGTTTTTTACACTATATTAGTGTAAAAAGCGTTCTTATATTATGGGATGGAGGGTGTAGATAAAAGCTATTGCAGTGAAAACAACTTTCGATATCTTCAGATTCAAACTCTAGTAGCGACTTTGGGGGCTATAAATAGGCCCAAGAGCTCTAGTGCCACCCCCTTGAGTTTATTCAAATGAAGGTGTTATGAGAGTACATGCCCATAGAAGCCTTATATGGGTGAGGGCGCTTGACAAATGACCTATGCTAATGTTACGTGGCTTGTGCAGCAAGCCCGGTTAGCTATCTCATACTTTGAATTTGATATATGCAAAAAAGAAAGGATGGCCCGATTTTTGCGAATTGTGAATTATGAAGTCTTCGGACAGGTGATCACTGCAATTCTTCATCGACAACCATACCAGCAAGATCGAGGGCTAATTTTGGAGATCTGACAGAAGGACTAGCACCTTCTTTGATTGGGCTTCTGGGTTTTTGTGATTCCCAAAACTCTAGCATAGATATGGGGTGTTACATCCCTATCAATATCAATATCTTGGCCGCCTTCAACATTTACGACAACAGGCGGAGATGATACCACAAAGTCTTTGGGAATGGCCATTTCCATGTCACCGGTACGATGAGATTCTTGAAGGAATGTTGATGCAGAGCATCCCTCATCTATCCTCGTGGACTATACTTCAACTATGCAAACTCCAAAAGGACCCATGACAAGAGCTAGGACACGCGCAATGGAAAACGAGGTGAATTCATTCCTACTTGACACATGTATGGACCCGAGTGGAACTTGGTTGCTACCTCACCAAAATGCTCTATGTGACATTAGGTACGAAGAAGAACATCAGCACGAAGAAGAAGAAGCACCCCAAGGCCAAGAAGATGAAGAAGAAGGCCAATCGAAGCCGGACAAGAAGTCCCAAGCGACCCCGTGTGCACGGGCCCCCGAGATCCCGTACCCACGGGCTGGCGACCCCGTGCGCACGGGCCCCTGAGACCCCGTGCCCACGGGCTACACAGGAGGCTGCGCTGTAGTACCCCGTGCGCACGGGCGTGTACCGAGCCCACGGGACCCTCGTGCGCACGGGCCCCACTTACCCCGTGCGCACGGGCCCCACTTACCCCGTGCGCACGGGCCCTTCAGAATGGCCTGCTGGAGCTGGGCTGTTGGGCCTCCTCTTTGTCCCTCTTTGTCTCCTACCTTGTGATAGCCTGGCTTAATAGGGATGATAGACTACTCATATAAATAAGGAATTCTTTCTTCTCTGGAAGCCCATTCGGACATAACTCCAAAGTTAAGCATGCTCAGCTTGTAGTAATTTCAGGATGGATGATCGACCGGAGAGTTGCTCCCGGGTGCGCACGAGCGAGGACAAAGTGCTCAGAAAAGACTAATATTGGTTTGTGGGGCCAGTCTAGATCCCGCCAGGAGTAATGACCACCGGCGGGTGTGTCCGGGGCGTTACAAGTTGGTATCAGAGCCGACCCTCGCGGTTACACAGATGTTTGCAGACAGGTGCGCGGTCATGTTGTTCATGACATTTGTGACCCGTCGTGGCACACGACATGGCACATGTACCGGACTGGATGCACAGACGTATGTGCCAAGAGGGAACGTTCCTGTGGCCCGACGAGGATGCTGGTTCCTCTGAGTGTGGGTGTATGTGATAACCTGACTTAATAGGGATGACTACTCATATAAATAAGGAATTCCTTCTTTTTGGGAAGCCCATTCGGACAGAACTCCAAAATTAAGCGTGCTCAGCTTGGAGTAATTTTAGGATGGGTGACCGACCGGGAAGTTGCTCCCGGGTGCGCACGAGTGAGGACAAAGTGCGCAGAAACGACTAGTATTGATTTGTGGGGCCGGTCTAGATCCCGGCAGGAGTAACGACCACCCACGGGTGTGTCCGGGGCGTTACATACCTCCCCAAGGCTATATATTCTGCATCGAGGACATGTTTTAGGGTTAGCAAAGTGTTGAGAACATTTGAGAGCTTTGCTCCTTGTATCCACTCCATCTAGGAGAGACAAGACCTCCTAGGAGAAGAATCCTTGTGGATTACAAGACCTCTTCATCAAGAGAAGGATCCCAATCATAAGATCACCAAGACCTCATCTCTCTAGGGATTTGGGAAGAACTTTACCTTTGTGTGCTTGTTTCCTTGGATTGACCTTGTATACTTGTGGATCTCATGTATGCTATCCTAGTGGATGTGTGAATTGTGGTTTGTTTGAGTGATTTCTCTTTGTGTTCTTCCTCTTTTCCCCTCCAAGTGTGAAAAGATATTCCTCTGGGGTTCCATCCTACATCATCTTGGTATCATGAGCCATGGTTGATTCACATGTTGGAGTCTCTACCCCTCATATTCTAGCTTGATTTTGTTGTTTTTTGTCCTAATCCAAAAATTCCCACAAAAATAGCCCTAAAGAATTCTTGCATTTTGTTAGATCTTATGAGATTTTGTTGTTTTGATCCACGAATTTTATGTTTGGCAACTGGATCTACACCCCTACCACCTCCCACAACCACCCCACGACATAATTCTGAAGAATTTTGGGCCATACCCACGGATCCGGGCAAGAACAACCACTAGCCTCCGACCCCGTGCACACGGGCCTTCGGGACCCGTACACACGAGCCCCGTTGCACACAGGCCATTTTGACCCGTGCACACGGGCTCATCAGCAAGCCCCATGACCGCCCAGTTTTCTGGTTTTTCGTTTCCCACATGTTTCTAACGCATACACCACTTCACCCACACATTTGTTTCCGCTACCACCATGTGCTTTTGGGATTTTGAGTCACGGTTCTGTTCCCTAAGGTGTTTCGGCTACTTAGGGAGGGTTGTTCATCATCATCGCCGCCATTCATCATCGCCCCGGAGTCGTCATCATCTTCACCACTCGACATTGACACCAATAACTGTAAGCAAGGACGGTAACCTCGACGACACCTTACACTCTACCTTGCCTTTACACTTGATATCCAAGCCTATTTGCGTTACCTACCCATCGAAACTAGTGAGTTGAGAATTGCCGGGCCATGCCATATTGTGCACCTTAGTGATACGCTTAGTCCGCATGGCTACTTGAGCGTGCAATCATCTTGCTATCATATTGTGCCAATAATCTCTCACGTGCATATCTTATCATACTTGTCTCATATCATCATTGGCTCGAACATCAAGCATGGTATATAAAAAGAGAGATACAAAGCTTTTAAGCAAATCGAGAAGGACAAAAAGCTTGTAAGCATTAGAATTGAGCCATTTTGCATATCATATACCTTGCATCATCGTGGTATCATACATACGTCGCATAGTCGGGATTGAGAATGACACGAGTAGGTGCACATAGCGTATCTTGCCCATTTGAGCAATCGAGCTACGTCTCTCTAGCATCCGTGCAACAAGAGCATTTTCCGTGGTATCATATATCGAGCTCACCTTTTTGTTGTACAGATCCCACTTATCTTTCATGTGTGCGTTCCCACGTGATATCTTTGGGTTGTGATCTATTGCCTTACTTGCAAGTTTTGTGACTCTTCTCAACATTTTCGATATCTTGACTAACATTTGCTTGAAATTTTGTGCCACTATTCCTAATCGAGATCCTCAAAAAGCCTTGTACTTGTAGGTGTGAGAAACAAACCTGGTACCAATTCCCCTATCATAGCATTACATTGAGTGATACTCGATTCATTCTCAATCTTCGGAAAAGGTAAGTTTGGTATTGTTTCTTTCCCTTGCCTACTCACCACTCTTGATCACCATGGATAGGCCAAGTACATCGGCGAATCCGATCTTCGACGAGCAACAAGAACCTAACAACTACGTCACCAAAGTGCATCTTTTCGGCGTCCAACGCGCATTGCATGAAGAAAGTGAAGCTTTGAGTTCCTGGTCATGCATATCACATATATTTGAGGTAGTAGCCATGTCTCGCATGTAGAAAGTGGAGGTTCGGAGAGGAGCGAGTTAACCTTGTGTCCAATGGTGTGTACTTGAGGTCTCGTCGAGGTGAACATGGGGATGATCATGGGATGCTCCGCATCACCGAGACACTCAAGTTCATCAAAGGTGTACCACAAGAATGAAAGAGCAGCCTTCCGAGAGCATGTTGGCTTCTCTACAAACCCCGTGCACACAACCTTCTACTATCCCGTGCACACGGGCCATACAGAACCACGACTTCAACGCCAATGCTATGGCTCCTTCAACAACATTGGCATCTTTGGCAAGTGACTTCAAGCATCTTTGACTTTGGACGTACAACATCTTTGCCTACTCCACGAGCTCAAGTCCAGTACTTCCACGAGCTACTTCGACTTCGCCGATGATGTTGAGATTCCATTCTTTGTAACTCATGACCCCGAAGAGTACCTCAAGTGGGAGCACAAGATGGACGACTACCTCAAGCTACATCAAGTCCCCTCCGAAGATCAAGTGAAGTGCGCCACAAGTAACTTCCACAACTACGCGTTGACATGGTGGCTTCACGCACCTTTGAGAAACTTCGACATGAGTTCGCCCAAGACGATGAAAGCTATGCAACGCGAATTTGTGCTTTCCTACTATGCAGAACATCTTCAAAGCCAACTGGAGGACACCATACAAGGATCCAAGTCCCTTGACGACTATTTCAAGAATATGAAGAAAGCCTTGCGATGAGCCGGCGTGGACGACCCCATTTGGATGAAGTTCCACTTCTCGATGGGATTGAACAACGACATCGCCAAGTCTATCTTCACCAACAACTACGAGTCCCTTGATGCATGTACATTGGTTCTCTCAAGGCTCAATAAGAACTCATTGTAATGCCCGGACACACCTTCCGGTGGTCGTTACTCCTGGTGGGATCTAGACTGGCCCCACAGACCAATACTAGTCTTTTTTGTGCACTATGTCCTCAATCGTGCGCACCTGGGACCAACTTCCCGGTCGGTCACCCTTCCTGAAACTACTCCAAGCTGAGTACGCTTAACTTTGGAGTTCTGTCCGAATGGGCTTCCGGAAAATAAGGAATTCCTTATTGATATGAGTAGTCTATCATCCTTAATAGCCAAACTATCACATACACCCCCACTCAGAGGAACCGACGTCCTCGTCGGGCCACATGAACATTCCCTCTTGGCACATACGTCTGTGCATCCAGTCTGGCACATGTGCCATGCCGTGTGCCACGACGGGTCACAAACGTCATGAACAACATGACCGAGCACCTGTCCAGAAACATCAGTGTAACCTCAAGGGTCGGCTCTGATTACCAACTTTTAACACCTCAGACACACCCGCCGATTGTTTTTACTCTTGGCGAGATCTAGACTGGCCCCATAGATCAATACTAGTCTTTTCTCGGCACTTTGTCCTCACTCGTGCGCACCCGGGACCAACTTCCCAGTTGGTCACCCATCCTGAAACTACTCCAAGCTAAGTACGCTTAACTTTGGAGTTCTGTCTGAATGGGCTTCCGAAAAAGAAGGAATTCCTTATTTATATGAGTAGTCTATCATCCCTAATAAGCCAGACTATCACACTCATGAAGGCTAGGTCTCCTTGACCCTGAGCACACTTTGCGACGACCACACTCCAAGATGGTGAGCATGAGCCTATTACCACCGAGATGTCTAAGCCCGACGAGTGATACGTCTATTTTGCATCATGTTTTCCTACTGCTATTTATAATGCTTTTATGCATAATAATGATTTATGGAGTAATTCTAATGCCTTTTCTCTCATAATATGCAAGGTTTACACAAAGGGGGAGAATACCAGCAACTGGAATTCTGGACCTAAAAAAGCTACGTCTGGATAGCTATTCTGCATATCTCCAAATGAGCTGAAAATTTACGGAGAATTATTTTGGAATATATGAAAAATACTGGAGCAAATAACTACCGGAGGGGGGCCACCTAGTGAGCACAAGACACCAGGGCACGCTAGGCCCCCAGGCGCGCCCTGGTGGGTTGTGCTCAGCCCAGCCCACCTATGGTGCCCATTTATGGTATAAGTCATTTTGACCTAGAAACAATAAGAGGAGGACTTTCGGGGCGGAACACCGACGTCTCGAGGCGGAACTTGGGCATGAGCATTTTTGCCCTCCGGCGAAGCGATTCCGCCGGCGGAACTTCCCTCCCAGAGGGGGAAATCGAAGCCATCGTCATCACCAACAAGCCTCTCATCTTGGGGAGGCCAATCTTCATCAACATCTCCAACAACACCATCCCATCTCAAACCCTCTCATCTCAGGGACGCCAATAAGTGGGGGGCTTGTTCAAGTAAGAACAACACCCAAGCACCGGCCCACCCAAATAACAAATCATCAAAGTAGCAAACGTGAATCAAACCAACATGATGAAAGTGACTAGATGAAATTCCCGTGTGCCCTCAAGAATGCTTTGCTTATTATAAGAGACTATTTTGGCCTGTCCTTTGCCACAAAAGGATTGGGCTATCTTTCTGCACTTTATGTACCATTACCGTTACTTGCTCATTACAAATTACCTTGAATCAAACTATCTGTTACCTACAATTTCAGTGCTTGCAGACATTACCTTGCTGAAAATCGCTTGTCATTTCCTTCTGCTCCTCGTTGGGTTCGACACTTACTTATCGAAAGGACTACAATTGACCCCCTATACTTGTGGGCCATCAAGACTCTTTTTTGGCGCCGTTGCCGGGGAGTGAAGCGCTCTTGGTAAGTGGAAATCAGTAAGGAAAAATTTATACCACATGAGAAAATTTATCGTCACTTTTTACTATGGAGAACAATCCTTTGAGGGGTTTGTTCGGGGTATCTTTACCCCGCCCGGAAGCACAATTAGTTTCCCCTCAACCTACTGTACCTACTGAAAATATTGGTTATGCAATTCCTTCGGGTATGAAAGAACAACTGCTAGCTAATCCTTATGCAGGAGATGGAACAGAACATCTCGATTCTCACTAAATATATGTGGATTATTTAAGCTTGCAGGTAGAATAAGGTTTTCCCTTTATCTTTGAAGGGAAAAGCATTGACGTGGTATAGGTTATGCAATGATATTGGATCTTGGAACTGGAATCGATTGAAATTGGAATTCCATCTTAAAATTTATCCTATGCATCCGGTTCATCATGATCGGAATTATATATATATATATATATATATATATATATATATATATATATATATATATATATATATATATATATATATATATATATATATATATATATATATATATATATATAAATTTTTTGGCTTCATGAAGGAGAAAGTATCACTATAGCTTGGGGGAGGCTTAAGTAAATGTTATATTCATGTCCCAATCATGAGCTCCTGAGAGAAATTATCATTCTGTACTTTTATGCTCGGCTTTCTCGTAATGATCAATCATCAATCCATGCTCGATACTTCTTGTGCTGGTTCCTTCATGAAGAAGACTATTGAATTCCAGTGGGATATTTTAGAAATAATTAAACGCAACTCTAAAGATTGGGAACTCAACGAAGGTAAAGATTCAGGTAGTAATCTTAAATTAGATTGTTAAATGTTTTATGAATACCGATGCTTTTCACAAGTTTAGCAATTAATATGGACTCTCTGAGATAGTAGCCTCTTTATGTGAATCATTTGCTACTCATGTTGATCTCCCTAGGGAGAAGTGGTTTAAATCTCACCCCCTATTAAAAAAAATAAAAAAATAAAGAAACATAAATAGCTAAAGAAGAAACTATCATTTATAATGTTATTCAAGTTGTGCCTACCGGTTATATTGAAAAACCACCTTTTCCTGTTAGGATGAAGGAACATGCTAAGGTTTTAGCTGTGGTTTGCAAAAGTGATATTAAGGCACCAAAACCCCGTAAGCAAATTAAAGTAGAATCTAGTGTTGCTATGGTTAAAGATCTCTTGGATGATAATATGGATGGGCAGGTTATTTACTTTATTAATGAAGCTGCTAGAATTGGAAAACCCGACGAAAAAGATAAACATAGACATGTAGTTGGCATGCCTATTGTCTTAGTTAAAATTGGAGATCACTGTTATCATGGGTTATGTGATTTGGGTGCTAGTGTGAGTGCTACACCTTTCACCTTATACGAAGAAATTATGAATGACATAACACCCGCTGAAATAGAAGGCATATATGTTACTATTAAACTTGCTAATAGAGACACTATTTCACCACTTGGGATAGTTAGAGATGTTGAAGTCTTGTGTGGGAAAATAAGATATCCTACTAATTTTTTAGGTCTTGGTTCCCCACAAGATGATTTTTGTCCCATTATATTTGGTAGGCCTTTCTTGATCACTATCAATGCTGAAATAGATTGCGAACAAGAAACTGTTTGTTGGAAATATGCCCTAGAGGCAATAATACAATGGTTATTATTATATTTCCTTGTTCATGAAAATTTTCTATTATTCATGCTATAATTGTATTATCCGGAAATCGTAATACATGTGTGAATACATAGACCACAACATGTCCCTAGTGAGCCTCTAGTTGACTAGCTCGTTGATCAATATATGGTTACGGTTTCCTGACCATGGACATTGGATGTCGTTGATAATGGGATCACATCATTAGGAGAATGATGTGATGGACAAGACCCAATCCTAAGCATAGCACTAGATCGTGTAGTTCGTCTGCTAAAGATTTTCTAGTGTCATGTATCATTTCCTTTGACCATGAGATTGTGCAACTCCCGGATACCGTAGGAATACTTTGGGTGTGCCAAACGTTACAACGTAACTGGGTGGCTATAAAGGTACACTACGGGTATCCCCGCAAGTATCTCTTGGGTTGGCACGAATCGAGACTGGGATGTGTCACTCCGTATGACGGAGAGGTATCTTTGGGCCCACTCGGTAAGACATCATCATAATGAGCTCAATGTGACTAAGGAGTTGGTCACGGGATGATGTGTTACGGAACGAGTAAAGAAAATTGCCGGTAACGAGATTGAACAAGGTATAGGGATACTGACGATCGAATCTCGGGCAAGTATCATATCGGTAGACAAAGGGATTTGTATACGGGATTGATTGAATCCCCGACATTGTGGTTCTTCCGAGGAGATCATCGTGGAACATATGGGAGACAACATGGGTATCCAGATCCCGTTATTGGTTATTGACCGGAGCGATGTCTCGGTCATGTCTGCATGGTTCCCGAACCCATAGGGTCTACACACTTAAGGTTCGATGACGCTAGAGTTGTTATGGGAAATAGTATGAGGTTACCGAAGGTTGTTCGGAGTCCCGGATGAGATCCTGTACGTCACGAGGAGTTCCGGAATGGTCCGGAGGTGAAGATTTATATATGGGAAGTCCAGTTTCAGTCGCCGGAATGGTTTCGGGGGTTATCGGTATTGTACCTGATAGAGGCAAAGGTGTCCCGTCTTTCGATGAGATGGTGGTTATCGTTTTGGAGGAAGTCGACTTTGACGATCCGACTACGAACGTGCGATGACGTCGCGCCTTAGCAATCGCTAAACCAACTCCGAGAGGTTGTTGACCACGCCGGAGCACGATCAACCTGACCAAGAAGGTCTGTTTCCTGCAGGCAAACGAAGAACAAGCAAGAAACTAAGATTGCAATCTGGATATTGCGAATATAAGAGGAAAGCTTTATTGATCAAGGTGGGGTTCTGTGACGCCTTGGTCTGGTCGTTGAACACAAACGAAGTACGCGAAGTTGCAGCTATGGCGAACTTTTAATCTAAACAAAACCCAAAGTCTAAACGACGCCCTAAGGGCTGTATATATGAGGGAAAGAGGGGGGAATTTCGTGGCCCTTGGTGGAGGGGTCCGAAACCAACCCTAACTCTTGTTTCCCCACACATACGGACTCTAAAAACAGCCTATACTCAAGTATTTCGAAATTACATGGGCCTGGCCCAATAATAAGGTGACGCAGCACCTAAAATAGCCTCTGGACGAAATTTATGAAGTGGCATCTTGTATATTTCGTCCAAGGCTTCTCACACTCATTATGGTGGCTTCAAAGTCCTGAAATCATCCATTGTAACTCCATTCTTGTCCCCCTTGCGCATGCCATCATCTCCATGCTTGATCTTGCTCCAATGTTCATCCTTCTTGTCCAAGCTAGGCCTTTCATTTGTAAGCAAGACAAATGTATCCAATTTAGGCAGCATCATATTCTCATGAACATTAGATTCATTACCAAGAAACGAAAGTACCTGGTAATTTAATTGGCGTGCGCGAGCTCTAGTAATTGGTCCTGTATATGTGTCAGTTGGAGCTGTGGGTGTAACCTTGTTAGTGATGTCCTCATCATCCTCCCCTTCTTGAATTGAAGTCGTCCTCGACGGAAGCTCATCTTCCTCACCCAAGTAAGGCTTCAAATCTGCAATGTTAAATGTGGGACTAACCCCAAAATCTGCAGGCAGCTCAAGTTTATATGCATTATCATTTATTTTCTCTAACACCTTGAAAGGACCATCAGCACGTGGCATTAGCTTTGACTTGCGCAAATTAGGAAACCTATCCTTACGCAAATGTAACCAAACAAGATCTCCAGGTGCAAAGACAACACGTTTTCTACCCTTATCTCCAATAAGTTTATATTTAGCATTCATGCGCTCAATATTTTCCTTAGTTAACTCATGCATTTTTAAGATCAATTCAGCACGTTGTTTAGCATCAAAATTAACCTTCTCCGAAGATGGAAGAGGCAACGAATCAATAGGTGCACGAGGTAGGAAACCATAGACAATTTCAAAAGGGCACATCTTAGTAGTAGAATGCAACGAACGATTATAAGCAAATTCAATATGAGGCAAGCATTCTTCCCACATTTTCTTATTATTCTTCAAAACAGCCCTAAGCATAGTAGACAAAGTTCTGTTGACTACTTCAGTTTGTCCATCAGTTTGGGGGTGACAAGTAGTACTAAAAAGCAGTTTAGTCCCCAACTTAGCCCATAAACATCTCCAAAAGTGGCTAAGAAATTTAGTATCACGATCTGAAACAATAGTATTTGGCACACTATGCAAGCGAATAATTTCACGAAAGAACAAATCAGCAACATTAGCAGCATCATCGCTTTTATGACATGGTATAAAGTGTGCCATCTTCGAGAACCTATCCACGACAACAAATATGCTATCCCTCCCCTTCTTTGTTCGAGGTAAACCCAAAACAAAGTCCATAGATATATCTTCCCAAGGAACACTAGGGACAGGCAAAGGCATATATAAACCATGAGGATTGAGTCGTGACTTAGCTTTTTGACATGTAGTGCAGCGAGCAACAAAACGCTCAACATCCCGTCGCATCTTTGGCCAAAAGAAATGTGTAGCAAGTACGTCCTCCGTCTTCTTCACGCCAAAGTGTCCCATTAATCCTCCTCCATGCGCCTCCTGCAACAACAAAAGACGAACAGAGCTAGCTGGAATGCATAGCTTGTTAGCTCGAAACACAAATCCATCACTAACGACGAACTTGTTCCATGTTCTCCCTTCTTTACAATTCTGCAATACATCTTTAAACTCAGCATCATGCACATATTGATCTTTGATGGTCTCCAAACCAAATATTTTAAAGTCAAGTTGTGAAAGCATAGTATAACGACGAGACAATGCATCAGCAATAACATTTTCTTTTCCCTTCTTGTGTTTAATAACATAAGGGAAAGTCTCTATGAATTCAACCCATTTAGCATGTCTACGGTTCAGTTTTGCTTGACTTTTAATGTGCTTTAAAGATTCATGATCAGAATGTATAACAAATTCTTTGGGCCATAAATAATGTTGCCATGTCTCCAAAGTCCGAACAAGAGCATATAATTCCTTATCATAATTAGAATAATTCAGACTAGGCCCACTCATTTTTTCAGAAAAATATGCAACAGGTTTACCATCTTGTAATAACACACCTCCTAACCCAATTCCACTAGCATCACATTCAAGCTCAAAAGTCTTATTAAAATCAGGAAGTTGGAGTAAAGGAGCATGTGTCAACTTATCTTTCAATACCGTGAATGCTTCTTCCTGTGCAGTACCCCAAACAAAAGGCACATCCTTCTTTGTAAGCTCATTGAGAGGTGCAGCAATGGTGCTGAAATCTCTCACAAAACGCCGATAGAATCCAGCGAGGCCAAGGAAACTCCTCACGTGTGTGACCGTTTTGGGCTGCGGCCAACTCTCAATAGCTTCAATCTTGGCTTTATCAACCTCAATTCCCTGTGGAGTAACAACATAGCCAAGAAAAGATACTCGGTCGGTGCAAAAGGTGCACTTTCCAAGGTTACCAAAGAAACGTGCATCACGTAGAGCAATAAAAACAACACGTAAATGTTCCAAATGTTCCTCCAAAGATCTGCTAAAAATCAATATATCATCAAAGTATACTACCACAAATCGTCCAATGAAAGCACGTAAAACTTCATTCATTAATCTCATGAAAGTACTAGGTGCATTAGTTAACCCAAAAGGCATGACTAACCACTCATATAATCCAAACTTAGTTTTAAATGCTGTTTTCCATTCATCTCCCAATTTCATACGAATTTGATGGTATCCACTACGCAAATCAACTTTGGAGAATATTGTAGAGCCACTCAATTCATCAAGCATATCATCTAGCCTAGGAATAGGATGACGATAACGAATAGTAATATTATTAATGGCTCTACAATCAACACACATACGCGATGTACCATCCTTTTTCGGCACTAGAATAATAGGAACAACACAAGGACTAAGGGATTCGCGTATATAACCTTTGTCGAGTAGCTCCTGTACTTGACGCATAATCTCCTTCGTCTCTTCGGGATTGGTACGGTATGGTGCGCGGTTGGGTAGTGATGCACCGGGAATTAAGTCAATCTGATGCTCAATCCCTCGAATAGGTGGTAATCCCGGTGGCACGTCTTGTGGAAAGACGTCGGCGAACTCCTGCAAAATGTTAGTGACAGCAGGAGGCAAAGAGGAAGGCACGTCCTCGAATGAAAATAATGCCTCTTTGCATACAACAGCATAGCAAACAGATTTGCTAAAATCTAGCTCATCAATATCAGATTTGGTGGCAAATAAACATGCACTTTTCAATTTAATTTCAGAAGCAACAGTAGATGGTTTATTATTAGGCTTCATTTGTTGCTCAAATTCTTTTGCCACAATCTGATTTTCACTCTTATTTTTCTCCTGTTTTGCTTTATTAGCTCTATTAATATCATCTTTTAAAATGGAATCAGGAGTCATAGGAAGCAAAGTAATATTTTTATCCTTATGAACAAGAGTATAGTGATTATTTCTACCATGGTGTACAGAATTTTTATCAAATTGCCATGGTCTACCAAGTAATAAGGAACATGCTTGCATAGGTACCACATCACAATCAACATAATCAGCATATGTAGAGATACTAAAATGCACACGAACAGTACGTGTTACCTTAACCTTGCCGCTGTTGTTGAACCATTGGATGTAGTAAGGATGTGGATGTGGTCTTGTGGTGAGAGATAGCTTCTCCACCATCTCCATGCTAGCCAAGTTGTTGCAACTCCCTCCATCTATGATCACGCGAACAGAACGTTCCTTCACAACTCCCTTTGTATGGAACAAATTATGCCTCTGATTTTGCTCAGCTTGTGTAACCTGCACACTCAAAACACGTTGAGCAACTAAACATTCATACCTGTCAGCATCTTCAGGAGCCATGTATTGCGTCTCATGATCAGAATCGTCTCCGTCGTGTTCTTCACGTGTAATAAGAGCCAAAGTCTCCTCATCATAGTCACTAGCGGATTCATATCCACCATCCTCAGTAGCAATCATCACACGCTGAGATTTGCAATCTCTCGCAAAATGTCCTCTTCCCATACAACGACGACAAATAATATCACTGGTGTGCCCTGTTGATGCCATGGAAGAAGAAGAACTCTGTGCAGGCCCAATAGGTGTGCTCTTGGCAGATAATGGTGGTTGTGCCTGCTTCCTTGTATCATGGCTGGAGGTAACAGCTGATGGAGGTGTCGGTGCAGTAGAATGTGAGGAAGTAGAGGAAGCACGCGATGTCCATGATGAAGGTCGTCCTGCAGAAAAGTTAGTCCGCGCCAATGCCTGTCGATCGTGCACTTCACGTTCAGCTTTACAAGCAAGATGGAATAAACGAGTGATAGTAGTATAATCCTTATACTCTAGAATGGTCTGAATCTCTCTATTTAATCCACCCATAAAACGTGCAAGCATAGCTTCATTCTCCTCAACAATACCACATCTAATCAGGCCAGTTTGTAATTGCTGATAATATTCTTCTACAGAATTTTTTCCTTGTCTTAAGCGCTGCAGTTTTTGAAGTAATTCACGTTGATAATATGGTGGAACCCAACGAGTACGCATAGCAGTTTTCAAAGCAGTCCAAGTAGCTGGAATAGGATATAATCTACAATGTTCAGACCACCAAACACATGCAAAACCAGTGAAAGCACAAACAGCAGCAGGAACACGTCTCTCCTCGGGATAGTTTAAACATGTAAAACGTTGTTCAGTTTGTAACTCCCAAGTAAGATATATATCAGGAACATATCTACCCTCAAATGGTGGAATATTCAATTTCAGTTTAGGAAGATGGTCATGTACCTCAGGTGGTGGTGCAGCCCTACCGTTGCGATGATATGCATGAGGACGACCTGGTGGTGGTGGTGCTGGTTGTTGCACGTAGTTCTGATTTTGGTCAACCTCATCCTCGTAATGGTCCTCCACCTCTGCAGTAGCAGCAGGAGCTACAGAAACATCAACAACAGCACCAGAAGCTTGACCAGTCTCAAGGGGAACGCGCTGTGCTCGTCCCACTTGATGCGGAAGGCGTTGTTGTTGTTGTTGTTGTTGTTGTTGAAGAGGTGGGACAGCTGCAGCAGCCGGTGGTGGTGGAAAACGCGCAAGCAATTCAGCAAACTTGTTATCGAGCTTTGTGTCAAACGTCTTCTCCATGCCATCTATCTTCTCCATGGCCTCGTCAAATCTGTTTAGCACATCTTGCACCTGTTCACTCATCATTTGCTGAAACTTATCATGAAGCTCCTTGTTCGTCAAGTTCTCCCAGTCAGTCTCGTCGACTTGTGATCCTGGCATGGTTAGCAGCAATAGAAACACACAAGAATATGATCCTACAGACTACTAAGAAGTGGTGGGGGTGGCGGGTGTCACAAATCCGACAAGCAAATCTCAAATTCTTACCAGTTCTTACCCAGCAGCAGGCGGTGATCGGCAACCGATGTAGTCAAAACTCTCAAAGCTTGGATAGAGCGATTACCAGGGAGAGTCAAACACACGATGTAGATGTATGTGGAGCTGGGAAGGCTTATAATATGGTAGCAAAAAGGGTCAGCAATAATCAATTCAGAGATGCAAAGGTGAATAAACGCTCAACGACGGTACTGTGCTGGTCCTAGGCTAGACCGTACTAGAGACGCGAGCCTAGAACACTAACGAAATCACGGCGCTGCACGTAATCAAGGGGAAAGCACACTCTGAATTTTTTTTTCGCCTCTTTTTTTTTTGCGCTGCTTTTTTTTTTGCCGAAAATCACTATAATGGCGAGTGTCTCAAAACACTTCCCAAGTCAAACTAAGATGATAGGCACGAAATTTTTTTGATGAATTTTTTTTTTCGGAATCAGGGCAGCGACGACGAAAAAGTGCGGGAAAAAATCAGTATGGTGGCACGTGTCTCAAAAGACTCAGAAAAGCCCAAAAGTAGGATAGGGAAAAAATATTTTCACCTGTCGAAATTTTGGCCTAAAAACTGCCCGGGGGTCTCCAGACTCTTATTTTTTTTTTTTTCGAGACCTACGCAGGCAAGGAAACACAAATCCGAAACCTAGATGGATTTCGAGAACAAACCTAATATGAAAAGAACTCGGATTGGTGGTGGATATATGGTGGTAGGATATGGCAGCGGTGGTAG
Source organism: Secale cereale (assembly GCA_902687465.1). Classification (NCBI taxonomy): domain Eukaryota; kingdom Viridiplantae; phylum Streptophyta; class Magnoliopsida; order Poales; family Poaceae; genus Secale; species Secale cereale. The sequence goes on from LR738709.1 coordinate 266,461,906, forward strand.
GTTATGGCAGCGGTGGTGGTATATGGATTCGGATTGGTGGTGGTATATGGATACGGATCGGTGGTGGTATGTGGCAGTAGTGATGAAGATGTTGCGGCGGCGGCGTGACAACTTATGACCAGAACTCGAAACTCTAAAAGACTAGACGCTAAGACCAGCAACTGGACACGACGATGCAACCGCAAATTCAACAAAGCAAATACAGAAAAGATTATGCAAAGGTTTAGATTGGTTCGGATGGGATGAACTAACCCTAATTTTTTTTGGCTTTTTCGTGGACTATAGGTATGAAGAACAGACTCGATCTAAACTATGAAAAACTGTAAAATCTCACCGAGCAACCTGGAAATCTGATACCACTTGATAGAGGCAAAGGTGTCCCGTCTTTCGATGAGATGGTGGTTATCGTTTTGGAGGAAGTCGACTTTGACGATCCGACTACGAACGTGCGATGACGTCGCGCCTTAGCAATCGCTAAACCAACTCTGAGAGGTTGTTGACCACGCCGGAGCACGATCAACCTGACCAAGAAGGTCTGTTTCCTGCAGGCAAACGAAGAACAAGCAAGAAACTAAGATTGCAATCTGGATATTGCGAATATAAGAGGAAAGCTTTATTGATCAAGGTGGGGTTCTGTGACGCCTTGGTCTGGTCGTTGAACACAAACGAAGTACGCGAAGTTGCAGCTATGGCGAACTTTTAATCTAAACAAAACCCAAAGTCTAAACGACGCCCTAAGGGCTGTATATATGAGGGAAAGAGGGGGGAATTTCGTGGCCCTTGGTGGAGGGGTCCGAAACCAACCCTAACTCTTGTTTCCCCACACATACGGACTCTAAAAACAGCCTATACTCAAGTATTTCGAAATTACATGGGCCTGGCCCAATAATAAGGTGACGCAGCACCTAAAATAGCCTCTGGACGAAATTTATGAAGTGGCATCTTGTATATTTCGTCCAAGGCTTCTCGCACTCATTATGGTGGCTTCAAAGTCCTGAAATCATCCATTGTAACTCCATTCTTGTCCCCCTTGCGCATGCCATCATCTCCATGCTTGATCTTGCTGCAATGTTCATCCTTCTTGTCCAAGCTAGGCCCTTCATTTGTAAGCAAGACAAATGTATCCAATTTAGGCAGCATCATATTCTCATGAACATTAGATTCATTACCAAGAAACGAAAGTACCTGGTAATTTAATTAGCGTGCGCGAGCTCTAGTAATTGGTCCTGTATATGTGTCAGTTGGAGTTGTGGGTGTAACCTTGTTAGTGATGTCCTCATCAGTACCGGGACCACCGCAAGGTGTCCGGAGGTCCAATGTGTGGGGCACCTACCCCGGGGGACTTAATGGGCTGAATATGGGAGGGAACCAACCCCTAGTGGGCTGGTACGCCCCCCAAGGGCCCAAGGCGCCTAGGGTTTGGAAACCCTAGGGGAGGGGGGCGCCTCCACCTTGCTTGGGTGGCAAGTCTCCCCTTCCTGGCCGCCACCCCCCTCTAGATGCATCTAGGGAGGCCGACCCCCTCTTCCCTCCCCCCTATAAATAGGGGGGTGGGAGGGCAGCCGCACCCGTTGCCTGGCGCAGCCCTCCCCCTCCCAACTCCTCCTCTTCCTCCGTAGAGCTAGGTGAAGCCCTGCCGGAGAACTGCAAGCTCCACCAGCACGTCGTCGTGCTGCCGTAGCTCTTTCCCAACTTCTCCTCTCCCCTTGCTGGATCAAGAAGGAGGATACGTCCCCGGGTTGTACGTGTGTTGAACGCGGAGGAGCCGTTGTTCGGCGCTTGGATCGGAATCGACTGCGATCTGAATCACTGCGTGTACGACTACACCAACCGCGTTCTAGTATCGCTTCCGCATCGCAATCTTCAAGGGTACGAAGATGCACTCCCCTCTCTCGTTGCTAGTCTCTCTATAGATTGATCTTGGTGATGCATATTTTTTTTGATTTCTGCAACGATCCCCAACAGTGGTATCAGAGCTAGGTTATGCGTACTTTCTATGCACGAGTAGAACACAAGTTGTTGTGGGCGTCGTTTTTGTCAATTTACTTGCCATTACTAGTCTTATCTTGATTGAGCAGCATCGTGGGATGAAGTGGCCCGGACCGACCTTACACGTACGCTTACGTGAGACAGGTTCCACCGACTGAGATGCACTAGTTGCATAAGGTGCCTAGCGGGTGTCTGTCTCTCCCACTTTAGTCAGATCGGATTCGATGAAAAGGGTCCTTATGAAGGGTAAATAGTAATTGGCATATCACGTTGTGGTTTTGGCGCAGGTAAGAAATGTTCTTGCTAGAAACCTATAGCAGCCACGTAAAAACTTGCAACAACAATTAGAGGACGTCTAACTTGTTCTTGCAGCATATGCCGTGTGATGTGATATGGCCAAAAGGATGTGATGGATGATATATGTGATGTATGAGATTGATCATGTTCTTGTAATAGGAATCACGACTTGCATGTCGATGAGTATGACAACCGACAGGAGCCATAGGAGTTGTCTTAATTCATTGTATGACCTGCGTGTCAATGAAAAACGCCAGGTAAATTGCTAACCGTTAGCCATAGTAGTAGAAGTAACAGTTGGCGAGACAACTTCATGAAGACACGATGTTGGCGATCATGATGATGGAGATCATGGTGTCATGCCGGTGACAATGATGATCATGGAGCCCCGAAGATGGAGATCAAAAGGAGCAAAATTATATTGGCCATATCATGTCACTATTTGATTGCATGTGATGTTTATCATGTTTTACATCTTATTTGCTTAGAACGACGATAGCTTAAATAAGATGATCTCTCACTAAAATTTCAAGAATGTGTTCCCCCTAACTATGCACCGTTGCTAAGGTTCGTTGTTCCGAAGCACCACGTGATGATCGGGTGTGATAGGCTCTAACGTTCGCATACAACGGGTGTAAGCCAGATTTACACACGAAATACACTTAGGTTGACTTGACGAGCCTAGCATGTACATACATGGCCTCGGAACATGGAAGACCGAAAGGTCGAACATGAGTCGTATAGAAGATACGATCAACATGGAGATGTTCACCGTTGTTGACTAGTCTGTCTCACGTGATGATCGGACACGACCTAGTTGATTCGGATCATGTATCACTTAGATGACTAGAGAGATGTCTATCTGAGTGGGAGTTCATTAAATAATTTGATTAGATGAACTCAATTATTATGAACATAGTCTAAATATCTTTACAATATGACTTGCAGATCAAATGGCCCACGCTAATGTTGCCCTCAACTTCAACACGTTCCTAGAGAAAACCAAGCTGAAACACGATGGTAGCAACTATACGGACTGGGTCCGTTGCTGCCAAGAAAGCATATGTCCTTGAAGCACCCCTAGGTGACACACCCATTTTCCCAGCAACTCAAGACATTATGAATGCCTGGCAGTCGCGTAGTGATGATTACTCCCTGGTTCAGTGCGGCATGCTTTACAGCTTAGAATCGGGGCTCCAAAAACATTTTGAGCAACATGGAGCATATGAGATGTTCCAAGAGCTGAAAATGGTTTTCCAAGCTCATGCCCGGGTCGAGAGATATGAAGTCTTCGACAAGTTCTACAGTTGTAAGATGGAGGAAAACAGTTCTGTCAGCGAGCATATACTCAAAATGTCTGGGTTGCACAACCGCTTGTCTCAGCTGGGAGTTAATCTCCCAGATGACTCGGTCATTGACAAAATCCTCTAGTCGCTCCCACCTAGCTACAAGAGCTTTGTGATGAACTACAATATACAAGGGATGGAGAAGTCAATTCCCGAGTTATATTCAATGCTGAAATCAGCGGAGGTGGAGATCAAAAAGGAACATCAAGTGTTGATGGTGAATAAGACCACTAAGTTCAAGAAAGGCAAGGGTAAAAAGAACTTCAAGAAGGACGGCAAGGGAGTTGCCACACCCGGTGAGCCAATTGCCGGGAAGAAGCCAAAGAATGGACCCATGCCTAAGACTGAGTGCTTTTATTGCAAGGGAACAGGTTACTTGAAGCGGAATTGCCCCAAATACTTAGCGGATAAGAAGGCTGGCAACGTCAAAGGTATATGTGATATACATGTTATTGATGTGTACCTTACCAGCGCTCGTAGTAGCTCCTGGGTATTTGATACCGGTGCAGTTGCTCACATTTGTAACTCTAAGCAGGAGCTGCGGAATAAGCGGAGACTGGCAAAGGGCGAGGTGACGATGCGCGTCGGGAATGGTTCCAAGGTCCATGTGATCGCCGTCGGCACGCTACCTCTATATCTACCTTCGCGATTAGTTTTAAACCTTAATTGTTATTTAGTGCCAGCTTTGAGCATGAACATTGTATCTGGATCTCGTTTAATGCGAGATGGCTACTCATTTAAATATGAATGGTTGTTCTATTTATATGAGAGATATGTTTTATGGTCATGCCCCGCTGGTCAATGGTTTATTTTTGTTGAATCTCGAACGTGATGTTACACATATTCATACTGTGAATACCAAAAGATGTAAAGTTGATAATGATAGTGCCACATACTTGTGGCACTATGATAACCCACAAGTGTAGGGGATCACAATAGTTTTCGAGGGTAAAGTATTCAACCCAAATTTATTGATTCGACACAAGGGGAGCCAAAGAATACTCTTAAGTATTAGCAGCTGAGTTGTCAATTCAACCACACCTGGAAACTTAGAATCTGCGGCAAGGTAATATGGAAATAGTGGTAACAACAATAAAAGAAACGGTAGTGTTTTTGTAGTTTTTGTAACAGTAGCAGCGGAAAAGTAAATAAGCAACAATCAATATGTGAAAAGCTCGTAGGCATTGGATCGGTGATGGAGAATTATGTCGGATGTGATTCCTCATGTAAAATTTAACCTAGGATGACACATAACTAGCTCCAGTTCAGCAATGTAATGTAGGCATGTATTCCGAATATAGTCATACATGCTTATGCAAAAGAACTTGCATGGCATATTTTGTCCTACCCTCCCGTGGCAACGGGGTCCTAGTGGAAACGAAGAGATATTAAGGCCTCCTTTTAATAGAGTATCAGACCAAAGCATTAACACAAGTGAATACATGAACTCCTCAAACTATGGTCATCACCGGGAGTGGTCCTGATTGTTGTCACTTCGGGGTTGCCGGATCATAACACATAGTTGGTGACTATTGACTTGCAAGATAGGATCAAGAACACAGATATATTCATGAAAACATAATAGGTTCAAATCTGAAATCATGGCACTCGGGCCCTAGTGACAAGCATTAAGCATGGCAAAGTCATAACAACATCAATCTTAGAACATAGTGGATACTAGGGATCAAACCCTAACAAAACTAACTCGATTACATGGTAAATCTCATCCAACCCATCACCGTCCAGCAAGACTATGATGGGATTACTCACGCACGGTGGTGAGCATCATGGTCATGGAGGAAGGTTGATGATGACGATGGCGACGATCTCCCCTCTCCGGAGCCCCGAACGGACTCCAGATCAGCCCTCCCGAGAGAGATTAGGGCTTGGCGGCGGCTCCGTATCGTAAAACGCAATAATTCTTCCTCTTTGATTTTTTCTCCCCGAAAGTGAATATATGGAGTCGGGGTAGACGTCGATGGAGCAACAGGGGGCCCACGAGGCACGTGGGCGCACCCAGGGGGAGGGGGTGCGCCCCCACCCTCGTGGACAGGGTGTGGGCCCCCCGGCTTGGTTTTTTTTGCAGATATTTTTTATATATTCCAAAATAATTCTCCGTTGAATTTTAGGTCATTGAGAGAACTTTTATTTCTACACAAAAATAACACCATGGCAATTCTGCTGAAAACAGCGTCAGTCCGGGTTAGTTCCGTTCAAATCATGTAAGTTAGAGTCCAAAATAAGGGCAAAAGTGTTTGGAAAAGTAGATTCGTTGGAGACGTATCAACTCCCCCAAGCTTAAACCTTTGCTTGTCCTCAAGCAATTCAGTTGATAAACTGAAAGTGATAATGAAAAGCTTTGACAAACTCTGTTTGCTCTTGTTGTTGTAAATATGTAAAGCCAGAATTCAAGTTTTCAGCAAAGATCATGAACTAACCACATTCACAATAACTTTCAGGTCTCATGTCTACTCATATCAATGGCATAATCAACTAGCGAGCAAATAATAATAAACCTCGAATGACAACAATTTCTCAAAACAATCATGATATGACATAACAAGATGGTATCTCGCTAGCCCTTTCTGAGACCGCAAAACATAAATGCAGAGCACCTTTAAAGACCAAGGACTGACTAGACATTGTAATTCATGGTAAAAGAGATCCAATCACAATCATACTCAATGCAAATTAATAGCAATACATGCAAATGACATATGTGCTCTCCAACTGGTGCTCTTTAATAAGAGGATGATGAATCAACATAAAAGTGAATAGATAGGCCCTTCGCAGAGGGAAGCAGGGATTTGTAGAGGTGCTAGAGCTCGATTTTTAAATAGAGATGAATAATATTTTGAGCGGTACACTCTCATTGTCAACATAGCAACCAAGAATCTCGATATCTTCCATGCTACACACATTATAGGCGGTTCCCAAACAGAATGGTAAAGTTTATACTCCCTCAACCACCAAGAAGCACACTCCACGGCTATCCCGAACAACGGGTACCGTCCAAACCAGCAACAGCCCTGGGGGAGTTTTGTTTAATTATTATGATTTGAGCATGGGACTGGGTATCCCGGTTACCAGCCATTTTCTCATGAATGATGAGCGGAGTCCACTCATCGTGAGAATAACCCACCTAGCATGGAAGATATAGACAACCCTAGTTGATACATGAGCTGTTCGAGCATACAAAACCAAATTTCATTTGAAGGTTTAGAGTTTGGCACATACAAATTTACTTGGAATGGCAGGTAGATACCGCATATAGGAAGGTATGGTGGACTCATATGGAATAACTTTGGGGTTTATGGAAGTGGATGCACAAGCAATATTCCCGCTTAGTACAGGTGAAGGCTAGAAAGAGACTAGGAAGTGACCAGCTAGAGAGCGACAACAGTCATGAACATGCATTAAAATTAATCAACAATGAATGCAAGCATGAGTAGGATATAAATCACCATGAACATAAATATCGTGAAGGCTATGTTGATTTTGTTTCAACTACAGGCGTGAACATGTGCCAAGTCAAACCACTTGAATCGTTCAAAGGAGGATACCACCCTATCATACCACACCACAACCATTTTAATATCATGTTGCCACGCAAGATAGACCATTATAAACTCTTAGCTAATTAAGCATGGCATGAGCAGCTATGATCTCTAATTGTCATTGCAAGCATGCTTCATTCATAATAGGATGAATCAGGAACGATGAACTATCATATTTACAAAAACAAGAGAGGTTGAGTTCATACCAGCTTTTCTCATCTCAATCAATTCGTCATATATCGTCATTATTGCCTTTCACTCGCATCACCGAACCATGTGGATAATAAAAATAGTGCACGTGCATTGGACAAGCTGGAATCTGCAAGCATTTAATACAAGAGAGAAGACAAAGTAATATGGCTCAAGGTTAATTCAACAATAAAGCATATGAGAGCAACTAAACATTTTCATCATGGTCTTCTCTTCTTGACCCAAGGAAAGAAAAGATACTATTTACACGAAAAAGCTCCCAACAAGAAAAAGAAGAACGAGAAATGTTTTTGGGTTTTCTTTTAACTACTACTACTACAGGCATGGAAAGCAAACTAGCTAAAAATTACAACTATTTTTTTTTGTTTTTCTTAAGGTTTTTCTAACACACAAGAAGAATACTAAGAAAAGAATTGAAAATAGCATGGATAGTACAATGAAAGAGTGTGAGCACCGACTACTGGAATAAGTGTGTTAACATGAATGTAATGTCGGTGAGAAATACGTACGCCCCCAAGCTTAGGCTTTTGGCCTAAGTTGGTCTATGGCCAGTACTGGCCTGGCGGATAACCAAAGTCATAGTTGTACTGAGATGCTGAAGCTAGTGCCTGGCAAGCTGTGGAGACAAGCTACTCTCATTGTCTCCTTATACTCATTTGCCTCCTCCCTGGTTATAATATATCTCCCTTTTGCCTGAAAGGCAAAGAAGGTAGGAGCAGGGAGATCAATATGGACAGTGTGACCCCTGTCAAAGATTAGTCGATACTGGAGGCATTGTTCATCCCTCTCTATATACCGATGGCTAACCATAGCATTATAATCTAAATAGGCAGGTGGTAATAGTTCATCATTTTCATGTATAGGCACACCAAGACGATGGCCTATGCGAGTGGCATAAATACCACCAAATAAATCTCCATTTATACCATTATGATGTAGTCTACATGCAACAATGGCCCCCAAATTATATTGTCTATCACCTAATATAGCACTCTTGAGAACACTAAGATCTAGGACGCACATATAACAAGCCTCATCTTTACGGTTGATGCATCTACCAATAAAGAGAGCAAAGTAATGAATAGGAAGAAAATGAATGCTCCCTATGGTGGCTTGTGTAATCTCTCTAGATTCCCCCACAATGATACTAGCTAGGAAGTCTTTATATTCAGATTTGCGAGGTTCACTAATATTCCCCCACTGCGGGAGCTTACAAGCATCATTAAAATCTTCTAGGTCCATGGTATAAGATTTATCATAAAGATCAAACAGGACAGTGTGAGAATTACGTGAAGATGAAAATTTAAACCTTCTCACAAAGGAATCAGTTAAGTAATGGTACTGAGGGCACTTATCTAGCATGAAGCCCTCGAGGTCAGCATTACACACATATGCGTCAAACTCCTCCTTAATGCCTGTCCGAACCATAAATTCCTCTGACGGCCATTCACAAGGTCGCACTTGAGCTACCGTCGGCAATTCATCGTCCGGCTCACGCATCGCGAGCCTTGATTCTTGCTTCCTTGAGGAACCACCTTGGAAGATTTTCCTATGCATTTTTCTAAAATTTTCTGAAATTTTTAGTAACTCAAGATAAAAGTGAACCAAACTCAACAAGATTGATAGCAACAACTCCTACAAGTGTCTAGAGACTATATCATGCATTAGAAGTACTTGGGACCAAAGAAATTTAACATGGAAGCTCAAGAACAAGGTCACCACAGCAGCAAAAAATTGCAATAAATAAAGCACTAGAACAAAAACTAATTGGACCAATGGAGGAGTTACATACCAAGGAACAATCTCCCCAAATAGTTTTGTGAATGGAGCTTTGAGCAAGGAGATCGAAAATGGTAGCAAGATGAGCTAGAACTCGTGCTTGAGCTGGATAGTGATTTCTTTGGGAGGAAGAAGGAGTGTGTGGGTGCAGGAATAAGTGGAGGGGGGCCACGTGGGGCCCATGAGGCAGGGGGCATGCCCAGTGAGGGTGGGCGCTCCCTGGACCGTCGTGGCCAGGTGCTGGCTCCCCTTGCTGTGTTCTTTGTGCCAAATATTCTCAAATATTCTAGAAAAATCATATTTCATTTTTAGGGCATTTGGAGAACTTTTACTTTCGGGGTATTTTTTTATTGCAAGGATAAGTCTGGAAATAGACAGAAAATACTATTTTTGCTTTATTTAGTCTAATTAACAGAAAGTAAAAGGAGGGTACAGAAGGTTGTGCTATCTAGATTTACCCATCTCATGCTCATCAAAAGGAATCCATTAACAAGGTTGATCAGGTCTTGTTAATAAACTCTTTCCGAATAACATGAAACCGGAGAATTTTTGAATAACATTAGGTTACCTCAATGGGGATATGTATGTCCCCAACAATAAGAATATCATATTTCTTCTTGACAGTAGGAAGAGGAAATTCAAAAGCTCCAATAGTAATAGTTGAAAATTTTCCAATAGAATTGATACTGTGGACCTGAGGTTGTTTCCTCGAAAAATGTACCGTACGCTCATTACCATTGACATGAAAAGTGACATTGCCTTTGTTGCAATCAATAACAGCCCCTACAGTATTCAAAAAAGGGTCTACCAAGGATAATAGACATACTATCGTCCCCGGGAATATCAAGGATAACAAAGTCTGTTAGAATAGTAACATTTGCAACCACAACATGCACATCCTCACAAATACCGATAGGTATAGCAGTTGATTTATCGGCCATTTGCAAAGATATTTCAGTAGGTGTCAACTTACTCAAGTCAAGTCTACGATATAAAGAGAGAGGCATAACACTAACACCGGCTCCAAGATCACATAAAGCAGTTTTAACATAGTTTCCTTTAATGGACCAAGGTATAGTAGGTACTCCTGGATCCCCTAGTTTCTTAGGTATTCCACCCTTAAAAGTGTAATTGGCAAACATTGTGGAAATTTCAATTTTAGATATCTTTCTTTTATTGGTAATAATATCTTTCATATACTTAACATAAGGATTTGTTTTAAGCATATCAGTCAAACGCATATGCAAAAAGATAGGTCTAATCATTTTAGCAAAGCGCTCAAAATCCTCATCATCCTTGTTCTTGGATGGTTTAGGAGGAAAAGGCATGGGTTTCCGAACCCATGGTTCTCTTTCCTTACCGTGCTTCCTAGCAACAAAATCATAATGTTGATTCTTTGATTGTGGGTTATCAAGATCAACAGCAGGTTCAATCTCTACATCATTATCATTGCTAGGTTGAGCATCATCATGAACATCATCATTAACATTATCACTAGGTTCATGTTCATTACCAGATTGTGTCTCAGCGTCAGAAACAGAGATATCATTAGGATTCTCAGATGTGTCAGCTACAGGTTCACTAGAAGCATGCAAAATCCTATCATTTTTCTTTTTCTTCTTCTTAGAAGAACTAGGTGCATCTAAATTAGCTCTCTGAGAATCTTGCTCAATTCTCTTAGGGTAGCCCTCAGGATACAAAGGTTCCAGAGTCACTTTACCACCTCTAGTTGAAACTCTAACAGCAAAGTCATTATTCTTACTATTTAATTCATTGAGCAAATCATTCCGAGCCTTAAGTACTTGTTCTACTTGAGTGGTAACCATAGAAGCATGTTTACTAATGAGTTTCAATTCACCTTTAACTCTAGACATATAATCACTCAAGCATTCAATCATATAAGCATTACGTTGCAATTGTCTACCAACATAAGCATTGAAGTTTTCTTGCTTGACAATAAAATTGTCAAACTCATCTAAGCATTGGCTAGCAGACTTATAACGAGGAATATCACCTTCATCAAATCTATAAAGAGAACTTACCTTTACTACCTGTGCCGGGTTATCAAGACCATGTATTTCTTCAATAGGTGGTAAATTCTTAACATCTTCAGCTTTAATACCTTTTTCTTTCATAGATTTCTTTGCCTCTTGCATATCTTCAGGAATCAAAAATAGAACTCCCCTTTTCTTCGGAGTTGGCTTAGGGGTTGGTTCAGGAAGTGTCCAATTGTTTTCATTGGTCAACATATTATTCAATAGTAATTCAGCTTGATCAACTGTTCTTTCCCTGAAAACACAACCAGCACAACTATCCAGGTGGTCTCTGGAAGCATCAGTTAGTCCATTATAAAAGACATAAAGTATTTCATTCCTCTGAAGAGGATGATCAGGCAAATCATTAAGTAATTGGAGAAGCCTCCCCCAAGCTTGTGGGAGACTCTCTTCTTCAATTTGCACAAAGTTATATATTTCCCGTAAGGCAGCTTGTTTCTTATGAGCGGGAAAATATTTAGCAAAGAAGTAATAAATCATATCCTTGGGACTACGAACACAACCAGGATCAAGAGAATTAAACCATGTCTTAGCATCACCCATTAACGAGAACGGAAAGAACTTAAGGATATAGTAATAACGAATCTTTTCATCATTGGTGAACATGGTAGCTATATCATTCAACTTAGTAAGATGTGCCACAACAGTTTTAGATTCATAGCCATGGAAAGGATCAGATTCAACCAAAGTAATTAACTCAGGATCAACATATAAATCACAATCCTTATCAGTAACAAAGATAGGTGAAGTAGCAAAAGCAGGGTCATATTTCATTCTAGCATTCAAAGACTTTTCTTTCAACTTAGCTAATAATTTCTTAAGATCATATCTATCGTTGCAAGCAAGAAAGTCTCTAGCAGTTTCTTCATCCATAACATAACCCTCAGGAATAACAGACAATTCATATCTAGGGGGAGAATCTTCATCATGACTTTCATAAATATTATCAGTTTCAATATTTGCATTCTCCCTAACCTTAGCAATTTGTTCATCTAGAAATACACCTAGTGGCACAGTATTATGAAGCATAGAAGTAGTTTCATCATACATAGCAGAAGTAGCATCATCAAGAACATGCGACATATCGGATTCAATAGCAGGAGTAGGTGTCGCAAATTTACTCATAACAGATGGTGAATCAAGTGCAGAGCTAGATGGCAGTTTCTTACCTCCCCGCATAGTTGAGGGAAAGATCTTTGTTTTTGAGTCCTTCAAGTTCTTCATAGTGATCAACAGATATAAATCCGAAGTGACTTAAAGAATATAGCTATGCTCCCCGGCAATGGCGCCAGAAAATAGTCTTGATAACTCACAAGTGTAGGGGATCACAACAGTTTTCGAGGGTAAAGTATTCAACCCAAATTTATTGATTCAACACAAGGGGAGCCAAAGAATACTCTTAAGTATTAGCAGCTGAGTTGTCAATTCAACCACACCTAGAAACTTAGTATCTGCAGCAAGGTAATTTAGTAGCAAGGTAATATGGAAATAGTGGTAACAACAATAAAAGTAACGGTAGTGTTTTCGTAGTTTTTGTAACAGTAGCAGCGAAAAAGTAAATAATCAACAAGCAATATGTGAAAAGCTCGTAGGCACTGGATCGGTGATGGAGAATTATGTCGGATGCGATTCCTCATGTAAAAGTAATAACCTAGGGTGACACAGAACTAACTCCAGTTCATCAATGTAATTAGGCATGTATTCCGAATATAGTCATCCATGCTTATGGAAAAGAACTTGCATGACATCTTTTCTCCTACCCTCCCGTGGCAGCGGGGTCCTAGTGGAAACTAAGGGATATTAAGGCCTCCTTTTAATAGAGTACCGGACCAAAGCATTAACACATAGTGAATACATGGACTCCTCAAACTACGGTCATCACCGGGAGTGGTCCCGATTGTTGTCACTTCGGGGTCGCCGGATCATAACACATAGTAGGTGACTATTGTTGCAAGATAGGATCAAGAACACACATATATTCATGAAAACATAATATGTTCAGATCTGAAATCATGGCACTCGGGCCCTAGTGACAAGCATTAAGCATGGCAAAGTCATAGCAACATCAATCTTAGAACATAGTGGATACTAGGGATCAAACCCTAACAAAACTAACTCAATTACATGGTAAATCTCATCCAACCCATCACCGTCCAGCAAGCCTACGATGGGATTACTCACGCACGGTGGTGAGCATCATGGTATTGGTGCTGGAGGAAGGTTGATGATGACGATGGCGACGATCTCCCCTCTCCGGAGCCCCGAACGGACTCCAGATCAGCCCTCCCGAGAGAGATTAGGGCTTGGCGGCGGCTCCGTATCGTAAAACGTGATAATTCTTCCTCTCTAACTTTTTATCCCCGAAAGTGAATATATGGAGTCGGGGTAGACGTTGGTGGAGCAACAGGGAGCCCACGAGGCAGGGGGCGCGCCCAGGGGGAGGGGGCATGCCCCCCACCCTTGTGGACAGGGTGTGGGCGCCCTGGCTTGGTTCTTTCCGCAGATATTTTTTATATATTCCAAAATAATTCTGCGTTGAATTTCAGGTCATTCCGAGAACTTTTATTTCTGCACAAAAATAACACCATGGCAATTCTGCTGAAAACAGCGTCAGTCCGGGTTAGTTCCATTCAAATCATGCAAGTTAAAGTCCAAAACAAGGGTAGAAGTGTTTGGAAAAGTAGATACGTTGGAGATGTATCACACTGCCGCCTTGGTCATATTGGTGTCAAACACATGAAGAAACTCCATGCAGATGGACTTTTGGAGTCTCTTGATTATGAATCATTTGACACGTGTGAACCATGCCTTATGGGCAAGATGACCAAGACACCGTTCTCCGGAACAATGGAGCGAGCAACCAACTTGTTGGAAATCATACATACTGATGTGTGCGGTCCAATGAGCGTTGAGGCTCGCGGCGGCTACCGTTATGTTCTCACCCTCACTGATGACTTATGTAGATATGGGTATGTCTACCTAATGAAACACAAGTCTGAGACCTTTGAAAAGTTCAAGGAATTTCAGAATGTGGTAGAGAATCAACGTGACGGGAAAATAAAGTTCTTACGATCAAATCATGGAGGAGAATATTTGAGTCACGAATTTGGTACACACCTAAGGAAATGTGGAATTGTTTCACAACTAACGCCGCCTGGAACACCTCAGCGTAATGGTATGTACGAATGTCGTAATCATACTCTGTTGGACATGGTGCGATCTATGATGTCTCTTACCGATTTACCGCTATCATTTTGGGGTTATGCTTTAGAGACTGCCGCATTCACTTTAAATAGGGCACCGTCTAAATCCGTTGAGACGACATCGTATGATTTATAGTTTGGGAAGAAACTTAAGTTGTCGTTTCTAAAAGTTTGGGAATGCGATGCTTATGTCAAGAAACTTCAACCTGAAAAGCTCGAACCCAAATAGGAAAAATGCGTCTTCATAAGATACCCTAAGGAAACTATTGGGTATACCTTCTATCTCAGATCCGAAGGGAAGGTCTTTGTTGCCAAGAATGGATCCTTTCTGGAGAAGGAGGTTCTCTCGAAAGAAGTAAGTGGGAGGAAAGTAGAACTTGATGAGGTGATTGTAACCCCTCTTGAACCGGAAAGTAGTGCAGCACAGCAAGATGTTTCTGTGGTGCCTGCACTGACTAGAGAGGAAGTTAATGATAATGATCATCAAACTTCGGATCAAGTTACTACCAAACTTCGTAGGTCCACGAGGACACGTCCCGCACCAGAGTGGTATGGCAACCCTGTCCTGGAAATCATGTTGTTAGACAACGGTGAACCTTCGAACTATGAAGAAGCGATGGCGGGCCCGGATTCCAACAGATGGCTTAAAGCCATGAAATCCGAGATAGGATCCATGTATGATAACAAAGTATGGACTTTGGCAGACTTTCCTGATGATCGGCAGGCCATATAAAACAAGTGGATCTTTAAGAAGAAGACTGACGCGTATGGAAATGTGACCATCTATGAGGCTTGGCTTGTCGCTAAGGGTTATTGACAAGTTCAAGGAATTAACTACGATGAGACTTTCTCTCCTGTAGCGATGCTGAAGTCCGTCCGAATCATGTTAGCAATTGCCGCATTCTATGATTATGATATCTGGCAAATGGACGTCAAAACGACATTCCTTAACGGTTTCCTTAAGGAAGAATTGTATATGATGCAGCCGGAAGGTTTTGTCGATCCTAAGAATGCTGACAAGGTATGCAAGCTCCAGCGCTCCATCTATGGGCTGGTGCAAGCATCTCGGAGTTGGAACATTTGTATTGATGAAGTGATCAAAGCGTTTGGGTTCATGGAGACTTATGGAGAAGCCTGTATTTATAAGAAAGTGAGTGGGAGCTCTGCAGCATTTCTCATATTATATGTGGATGACATATTGTTGATGGGAATTGATATAGAACTTTTGGAAAGCATAAAGGCCTACTTGAATAAGTGTTTTTCAATGAAGGACCTTGGAGAAGTTGCTTACATATTAGGCATCAAGATCTATAGTGATAGATCAAGACGCCTCATTGGTCTTTCACAAAGCACATACCTTGACAAGATATTGAAGAAGTTCAATATGGATCAGTCCAAGAAAGGGTTCTTGCCTGTATTGCAAGGTGTGAGATTGAGCACAGCTCAATGCCCGACCTCGGCAGAGGATAGAGAAAAGATGAGTGTCATCCCCTATGCCTCAGCCATAGGTTTAATTATGTATGTCATGCTGTGTACCAGACCCGATGTGAACCTTGCCATAAGTTTGGTGGGGAGGTACCAAAGTGATCCCAGAATGGAACACTGGACAGTGGTCAAGAACATCCTGAAGTACCTGAAAAGGACTAAGGATATGTTTCTCGTTTATGGAGGTGACGAAGAGCTCGTCGTAAAGGGTTACGTCGATGCTAGCTTCGACACAGATCCAGATGACTCCAAGTCACAAACCAGATATGTGTATATTCTGAATGGTGGGGCAGTTAGCTGGTGCAGTTGCAAGCAAAGCATCGTGGCGACATCTACATGTGAAGTGGAGTACATAGCTGCTTCCGAAGCAACACAGGAAGGAGTCTGGATGAAGGAGTTCATCACCGACCTAGGAGTTATTCCAAGCACGTCGGGCCTGATGACTCTCTTCTGTGACAACACTGGAGCTATTGCCATTGCCAAGGAGCCCAGGTTTCACAAGAAGACCAAGCACATCAAGCGTCGTTTCAACTCCATTCGTGGTTCAAGATGGAGACATAGATATTTGTAAAGTACATACAGATCTGAATGTCGCAGATCCATTCATTAAACCTCTTCCACGAGCAAAACATGATCAACACGAGGACTCTATGGGTGTTCGATTCATCACAATGTAACTAGATTATTAACTCTAGTGCAAGTGGGAGACTATTGGAAATATGCCCTAGAGGCAATAATAAAATGGTTATTATTATATTTCCTTGTTCATGATAATTGTCTATTATTCATGCTATAATTGTATTATCCGGAAATCGTAATACATGTGTGAATACATAGACCACAACATGTCCCTAGTGAGCCTCTAGTGGTTACGGTTTCCTGACCATGGACATTGGATGTCGTTGATAACGGGATCACATCATTATGAGAAGATTGTTAAAGATTCAGGTATTAATCTTAAATTTGATTGTTAAATCTTTTAAGAATACCAATGTTTTTCACAAGTTTAGCAATAAATATGGACTCTTTGAGATAGTAGCCTCTTTATGTGAATCATTTGCTACTCATGTTGATCTCCCTAAGGAGAAGTGGTTTAAATCTCATCACCCTATTAAATAAAAGATAAATTAAAGAACCAAAAATAGCTAAAGAAGAAACTATCATTTATAATGTTATTCAAGTTGTGCCTACCGGTTATATCGAAAAAACACCTTTTCTTGTTAGGATGAAGGAACATGCTAAGGTTTCAGCTGTGGTTCGCAAAAGTGATATTAAGGCACCAAAACCCCCTGAGCAAATTAAAGTAGAATCTTGTGTTGCTATGGTTAAAGATCTCTTGGATGATAATATGGATGGGCATGTTATTTACTTAATTGGTGAAGCTGCTAGAATTGCCAAACCCGACGAAAAAGATAAACATAGACCTGTAGTTGGCATGCCTGTTGTCTTAGTTAAAATTGGAGATCATTGTTATCATGGGTTATGTGATTTGGGTGCTGGTGTGAGTGCTACTCCTTTCACCTTATACCAAGAAATTATGAATGACATAACACCCGCTGAAATAGAAGACATATATGTTACTATTAAACTTGCTAATAGAGACACTATTTCACCACTTGGGATAGTTAGAGATGTTGAAGTCTTGTGTGGGAAAATAAGATATCCTACTGATTTTTTAGTTCTTGGTTCCCCACAAGATGATTTTTGTCCCATTATATTTGGTAGGCCTTTCTTTATCACTGTCAATGCTAAAATAGATTGCGAACAAGAAATTGTTTGTTGGAAATATGCCCTAGAGGCAATAATAAAATGGTTATTATTATATTTCCTTGTTCATGATAATTGTCTATTATTCATGCTATAATTGTATTATCCGGAAATCGTAATACATGTGTGAATACATAGACCACAACATGTCCCTAGTGAGCCTCTAGTTGACTAGCTCATTGATCAATAGATGGTTACGATTTCCTGACCATGGACATTGGATGTCATTGATAATGGGATCACATCATTAGGAGAATGATGTGATGGACAAGACCCAATCCTAAGCATAGCACTAGATCGTGTAGTTCATGTGATAAAGATTTTCTAATGTCAAGTATCATTTCCTTAGACCATGAGATTGTGCAACTCCAGGATACCGTAGGAATAATTTGGGTGTGCCAAACATCACAACTTAACTAGATGGCTATAAAGGTACACTACGGGTATCCCCGAAAGTATCTCTTGGGTTGGCATGAATCGAGACTGGGATTTGTCACTCCGTATGACGGAGAGGTATATCTGGGCCCACTCGGTAAGACATCATCGTAATGAGCTCAATGTGACTAAGGAGTTGGTCACGGGATGATGTGTTATGGAACGATGTAGCGACCACGATCCGAATGAACCGAAGTATCTGTGTTCTGTGTCATCCCTGGATCGGTATGCTGACACACACAGTACTCGAGGATTTATAACAGAGCTAAATCACATGTATTATGTAACGTAAATACTATTACCTCAATCGATCATAGCGGAAGCAACAAGGTTGTGGATTCCCATCAACACCAATGGCAAAGTTGAGTGTAGAAATCGTAACCCCTAACGTATGACTTACTCGTCGTAAGATAATCCTGCAACATGAGACGTTGCAGCCAGAGAGGGTCAGTACATTGAATGTACTGGCAAATTCACACTGTAATGATAATGATGAACAAAGCCTACAACTACATGCATATTTGGCTGGTGGAGGCTTTAAAGTTAAAGTTTTTGCGTAAAGCCAATTTTTCCCTACTTCAAAGGAATGCATTTTAATTAACTATCATGGTAGTTGAAACATTGTTGAGAAGATAGACATCCTCTCAACCCCAATTAAAATAATCATTAAACCAAACAAATTTAATTAAAGTAACATGATGAGATTCACATGATAATCCAAGTACTAGATACTCAAGACGTCCATAACCGAGGACACGGCTAATCATGATCAGTTTGTACACTCTGCAGAGGTTTGTGCACTTTTCCCCACAAGACTCGATCGCCTCCGTTTGGTTTCTCGCACTACATGGTGTTTGAGAAACGGATGACCGAGACACAGTCTTTCCGAAGAGGTCCCCTTAACCAGATAGATAGGCTGGTACACGTACAAAACCCACTACATCTGCTAGCCCATCATGGAAAGGTTTCCCACAACTTACTCAACTATGCCAGAGCCCATATTGGCATGTGGCTGCACACGGAAGTTTCTAGTATGAAAAATCATGATCCCTTTGAGCCTGGGTGGCGGTCCAAAAGAAAAACAGGCAATCACTGGAATACCCAGATGCCTCAATCCACCCAGATGTGTGTTAAAGTTGCCACCTTAAGTTGAACGATTAATTAACAAACTCACATCTGTCATGAATTTCACTCAAACCCAAACCACGTCTACGAGCATAGCATGTCCTATCAGCAAACGTAGAAGTAACTCCCAAAGGTTTGAATGTAATGCACGTAATAGGTACTACCTCAATCTACTTCCCAATCCACAAGTTAAATTATCCTACTCATGCAATGTGTTTGAGGATATAACTAATGCAACGAAAACTGGGTATTGGAAAATATGATCAAAGTGTGAACTTGCCTGCAATGTTGATGAAGATGATTCACACTCTAAAGTCTGGATAGATCTACTCGTCACACTCCGGTCAATCTATCGTAAGCAAGCAATAGTAACCACACATAAGCAATCACTCAGAAAGATTAGACAGAGCGAATAAACACTTCGGAAAACTTCGAAAACACAAGAATGACTCTTGAAACACAAAACAATTTCCAACAGTACCAAAATTATGTGAATTTGGCCTTATCAGAAAGTTTAGGTCAAGAGCTTCGATTTGCAAAAAGAATCAACTAAAACAGAGTTACGAAACTCAAGTTATGATCAAACGAAGTTCAAATCTAAAACTAGTTGAATTCAAATTTTAAAATTTTCAAAAACATGTTTGAGTTGTATTACTGGATAGAGGGGATCGTAACGAAGACATGGGCGTTGGTTTCGTTGGATTTGGACCAACGAGCAAAAAGTTAAGGCCGTTTGAAGTTTAGGGGCTAATCTGTAAAAGAAAATATTTACAGAGAGGTCCCTGGCCGAAACTAAAAGAAATAGAAAAAGAAAAGGCTACCGAGCGAACGCTCACTATTTATGCCTAACTAAAGATTGTTCACTGAATAGCAAAACCAAAAACCGATCTAAAAGAAATAAACCAATCTAAATAGGAAACCGGGGTTTACCTAGGCGGTTTTCCAAAAAAAAAACCAGTGGATCGGGCGGTTCGGCGGTTTTCCGCGGGGCGGATTTGGCTCCGTCGGCGGTGAACTCCGGCGAGGCCTGCGGCGGGCGGTGGTGGGCGTGCGGCGAGGCGCGGGGTGGGCAGCGGCGGCTGCGCGGAGAGGCGAGGCAGACGAGGGGAGGCAGCAGCAGCAGTTCGCGGCGGCGAAAGGGCGCGGCGGCGGCGGTTGTGTGCGGCGGCAGCGACGGCGTTTTGTGGCGGCGGCGCGAGCGATGTGAGAGGAGGGGGGGCAGCGGCGGCGGCTTTAAATAGGCGGAGGGGCGGCAGCATGGCGGGGAGGACGGGGCAAGGTAGAGAGAGGCGGCGTCGAAGTCGTGCGGGACACGGATGCCGAGGCGATGGCGGCGGCGTGGCCGTGTGGGAGGAGGACGGCGACGGGACGAGCGGGCTGGGCCTTGGCCTGGCAGTGGCTGGGCCGGCCCAGTTCGGCTGAGGGCTATTTTTTTTTTCTTTTAAACCTTTTTTTAACAGACACAGAAAACAAACAAAACAAAAACAAATAGAAATATCCTATACGCATATAATATATCAAAATTTGCAGAAAAATAAGCCCTACAACATGAACATTTTACTACTGTCAAATAAAATGCCCACAAATTCTAGTAAAACAAAAGGTCCTACTGTTGCAATTATAAACCAATAAAAATCACTTTAAAATACCAAAATGATTTCAAAATTATTTCTCTCCAATTTTCTGCTGTAGGGAATCATGTTACCCTATTTTCCATGTAATTTATTTTTGGAGAAAAATAATTTGAATAAAATCCAAATAACTCAATATTTGAAATTGAGTTCCAAAAAATTTCAGAAAAACTTCCAACTCATATTTCCTATAATTTGAAGAAGTCATTTTATCTTCTCTCGGGAAAATCATTGAGTTGCTTAAAGTTTCTGAATTGAGAATATTTCAAGATTGAAATTCAAAATCCTTTCAAACCCCTTTATCATTTAAAATAAATGGAAGAAGTCATATTATCTTCACTCTAGGGTTTTGTGTTGAAAAGAATTTGAATTCCCCCGGAGATCAAAAAGCAAAGTGAAAGTTTTGGGAAAGTCATTTTATTCCCTCTCATCTAACTTTCAAAAGTTTCAAATTTCACTCAATTTCACTCAGCACAACAACAAGCAATCAATTCTATCTATTTAGAATTTTGGGATGTTACAAACCTACCACACTTAAAATGAATCTCGTCCTCGAGATTCGGAGAGGCTAGCAAGAAAGAGGTTAGGGTTTGGGGGTCTCCTAACAAATCCACTGATTGGTGTGGCCTAGTGTGCTACCACACTTAGGAACATGGATACGATTCCATCAAAACTCGGGTACTCCATCCTATGGGTTGACAGCGTCGGTCTTCTCAAATCTTCAGGGTAAATCCTTCTCTGTCTCTTTCGGTAGTGGCATGACATTTGCCATCCATTCTTGGGTCCTTTCATCTTGGCAAGGTTCCTCTGAGACTAGTTCATCTTATCTGACAGGTCTGGCGCCAATACTAACAAATATAGATATCTCATGGTGGTAATCAACCAAATTAACAGGGTCCCTGCAGAAAACGGGTCTAGGCTTCATCCTCACCGTATATCCTACTGTTGGCAACAGCTGCCATGTACAAGGGAAAATTTTCTATACCATTCTAAGGTTTAAACAAGGTTTTGACATCGTTGTCTCTCTACTATAGGTAAGTCACTCAGATTTACCATCCCGTATAGCAGAGGCGAATAATAAGAGTAAGTCGGTATGGTGATCTATCCATCCCGCACCCAAATCATTACCTTATATATGGTTTAGTGAATCTCGCATTCTAACACTCGGTCATCCTCACAAGCATTGCAGAATTTCATCTTGTTGACGAACTGAGTTCGAACATATCCATTTATTCTGCAAGCCAAACATCCATCTAGCGTGTTCACAACCCTCGGGTTTAACGTAACCACCTATAAGATCGTCTATTGACAAAGGTCGTAATTTCTACCAGGGGTTTTTCCTTCAGCAAGAGTGTGCTTGCTTCCTTGACTGGTCCTGGGGCCTGTGGGTTATGGCCCATCTCACCACTAGCAACACTTGGTCTCATCATTGGGCTGCAACTGGATATTCTTCCGACATCCAACTTCATTGGCTCTCTTAATTCCATCCAATTTTTTTGTTTGGTATCCCTTTTCTCTGGGTACCAAACTGAGCGTAATTACTCACACTCATCCTTGGGTAGTCCTTTCCAAGTCGGACGTATCTAACCGCTAACGGTGTTCGATTCGACCACACTTAAAATGAATAACACTAGTTTCTTCAAGATCTCCTTCCATGCAATATGTCTTCACTCATCACATTTATAGTACCAACTTATAATATCCAAAATCAATTCCATGATGCCAACTGTATTAATTCTCAACTTACTACGATCTACTTCACTTCCCTTGCATGCTTCAACTCCAATACTTAGCACAAAACTCCTTCTTCTTGGTACAATCTATAGCAAAATGCACTGCTTTACTACAGCAGATACACATAACTATTGACAAGTCTCGTGGTTCCCTTGTGACTATGTAGCCTCCTTAGGTCCTTGGCTAAAGGGTCCACGTCAGAACTTGTATATCCATAACTCAGTCCTTGGGGTCACTATAGTTCCATACTCCAGCTTTACACCCTCTTAAAAATCCAATTGTACTTCCTTCCTTCATACTCTTGGGGTAAGAATCATATCAAACATAACTCCAACTATTTGTGCAAACTCTACTACTTGGAGCAACACTTTCCTTTCTATTGGTCCAGGGTTCACTCAGTAAGGTTCAACTAAACAAAATGCACTGGTTCATCCATAATCCATATTCTCCTCATATCAAATCTTTTATTACTTCTTGAACCAGTATTCAATACTCCAATTTCCAAGGGTGCATCACTACAAATGTTGCCATCCACATAGTGGGGTATGGTCAAACATTCCTCCCATCTTTATTCCTTTGTCCTAGCTAAGGGTGCTTCAATCCCACTGGAATTGTGCAATGTGATCCTTGAAATCATCAATCTTTTGCTTCGTCCTATTGGTCGTGTGCTTCATCTCCACCATCTCTGCATGCATCATACTCAGGCATCCCTGGGTATAACGAAGTCTTGCTTCGAGTATTTCTCCAATTTGACGTATGGCCTCCATAGCAGCTTCACGAACAGAATCGAAGAATACTGTTCGCGGTACTCGGGAGATGAAAAAGTATTGACCCATAGTCTTTGGGCAAACTCCTTTCACACGATGGAGGTGGACCTCCATGTACCAAAGTTGAACTCCATTCTCCATGAAGGGATAACCCTTGTAAACTGCATCTCCTTCCAGTTGAATATGCTTCATCATGTCCTTCAGGATCTTTGGATAATCCTAATCACTAGTCAGGGTCATGATGGTTTCCGGGCCTTTGAGAAAAGACTCGTAAAGGGTTGTCATCTGTGGGTATAAGGCAAAAGGGGTTCTTAAGTCAACATACGGACATCCTTGGGTAAAACGGGTTCGTTTGTCCGAGAAAGGTTTGGGGTCAACTTCTCCATGGGTTCTAGGTTTTGGTCGGGGTGAGATGGCAAAAGAGGCACTCACAAACATCCAACAACTCATAGCAATGAGATTCCAAACATCTCAACTTCCATTGCTTCACGAGCTATTACAATGTTATTTCCATACTCAACTAATCATTGCCATAAAGGTGTATTCCTTATTAATCTACATGCTTCATTCCAATATGAAGATCTCAACTACTCTGATCAATCTTCCTCCGGTCTAGACCTTCTCTTGGCAAAAGGCTCTACTTCCTTGTAGTGTAAACTAATGGCATAAGACCAATCTAAAGACTTCATGGTGACTATCCTGATTCACTGATTTCTTCGCCTCCTGGTTGGGCAGTTGCTAGCATAATGACCTAATTCCTTACATCGGTAACATGTGATGTGACTCAGGTCCTTTACCGCAAAAATTGGGTTCTTCTGGGGACACATGCTCTTTCTCTTCCTTGACTTCTTCGTTCCTATCAATTCTTCTATCTTATGTGGATCAAACTCCACTTCTTCTGTCGGGAAGTCTCCCAGATACTTTTGGTTTTCCTTCCTGCAATACTGTGAAAGATGTCCTTCTTCTCCACATGAATAGGAAGTACGGGAGTAATATCTATCTAGTCCTTCTCCATCAGGGTCGTCAATATCTTCCTCCATCGCGGATTCCCTTAGGGTTTCCTCGAGAACTTCTTTCATTGCTTCTTTCTTCCGTTGGATGGTTCGTTGCACCATGGGGTAAATGTGACACTGAGCAGGGTAGTGGGTAGTCCCTTCACACAAGAAACAAGTAATCTGCCTAGTTGGGCATTCTTCAGCTAGGTGACTTCCTTCACAATTAGGGCATTCATCATTGTGATCCTCCTGGGTGTGTCCTATTTCTCCACAAATCCTGCAGGCACAACGTTTCTTCTTCGGGTTGTCAGCTTCTTGCGGATGAGACGGGATCCTAACAGGGTCTTCTTGAATTCTTCCCAATTTTCTGCTCTATTACATCCTTGTATGTCCTGATGCATCTTCCACCATGTTGCAGCACTTTTTGTAAAGTACTGGAGAACGTATTGTACTTCATACTTCCTTTCAACTAAATTCTTCCTGATGTGATCCTCCATGTTTTGTATCCATAACTCTGCCTCCAGTTGGGTCATTGGTCCAGAGACTTTAGATCTATCTTCAGTCATCCTCTATTGGTTTCCCAGGGTTTTGGGATGAGATTCAGAAGAGATAGAGAGAGATACACTCAATACGAACAAAAGTTTTGAAAAGACGGGTTTTGTTATGTGGCCATCGGAAAACATCAAACAGACGATGGCTCACAATCGCCGTATCTAACGTAAATACATAACAAGGGTTTGGTCTTCTAAAGGTCAACATCTCCTCAAAATTGTCAACTCTTCAAACTTTGGAGTATTCATTGTTGTAGCTTCAATACTTCCATTGTATGGAAAAATCCTCTTTACTCCAAAGTGGTCCAAATGGTAAAGGGTATTGTCTAACTATTTAAGGTCAAGGGAAGGTTTTGACAAAGCTCGGAAAAGCAGAGAGATAAGAGTCTGTTTGAAAAAGACAGTTTTAGAGAAATCCTTTCCTATGGTCTGGACAGTTTCTAGAGTCACGTCCTACAGTCAACATGTGCTCCGATACCATCTTGTAGCGACCACGATCCGAATGGACCGAAGTCTCTGTGTTCTGTGTCATCCCTGGATCGGTATGCTGACACACACAGTACTCGAGGATTTATAACAGAGGTAAATCACATGTGTTAAGTAACGTAAATACTATTACCTCAATCGATCATAGCGGAAGCAACAAGGTTGTGGATTACCATCAAAACCAACGGCGAAGTTGAGTGTAGAAATCGTAACCCCTAATGTATCACTTACTTGTCGTAATCCTGCAACATGAGACGTTGCAGCCACAGAGGGTCAGTACATTGAACGTACTGGCAAATTCACACTATAATGATAATGATGAACAAAGCCTACAACTACATGCATATTTGGCTGGTGGAGGCTGTAAGGTTAAAGTTTTTGCGTAAAGCCAATTTTTCCCTACTTCAAAGGAATGCATTTTAATTAACTATCATGGTAGTTGAAACATTGTTGAGAAGATAGACATCCTCTCAACCCCAATTAAAATAATCATTAAACCCAACAAAATTAATTAAAGTAACATGATGAGATTCACATGATAATCCAAGTAATAGATACTCAAGACGTCCATAACCAGGGACACGGCTAATCATGATCAGTTTGTACACTCTGCAGAGGTTTGTGCACTTTTCCCCACAAGACTCGATCGCCTCCGTTTGGTTTCTCGCACTACATGGTGTTTGAGAAACTGATGACCGAGACACAGTCTTTCCGAAGAGGTCCCCTTAACCAGATAGATAGGCCGGTACACCTACAAAACCCACTACATCTGCTAGCCCATCATGGAAAGGTTTCCCACAACTTACTCAACTATGCGAGAGCCCATATTGGCATGTGGCTGCACACGGAAGTTTCTAGTATGAAAAATCTCATGATCCCTTTGAGCCTGGGTGGCGGTCCAAAAGAAACACAGGCAATCATTGGAATACCCAGATGCCTCAATCCACCCAGATGTGTGTTAAAGTTGCCACGTTAAGTTGAACGATTAATTAACAAACTCACATCTGTCATGGATTTCACTCAAACCCAAACCACGTCTACGAGCATAGCATGTCCTATCAGCAAACGTAGAAGTAACTCCCAAAGGTTTGAATGTAATGCAGGTAATAGGTACTACCTCAATCTACTTCCCAATCCCTCAAGTTAAATTATCCTACTCATGCAATGTGTTTGAGGATATAACTAATGCAATGAAAACTGGGTATTGGAAAATATGATCAAAGTGTGAACTTGCCTGCAATGTTGATGAAGATGATTCACACTCAAAACTCTGGATAGATCTACTCATCACACTCCGGTCAATCTATCGTAAGCAAGCAATAGTAACCACACATAAGCAATCACTCAGAAAGATCAGACAGAGCGAATAAATACTTCAGAAAACTTCGAAAACACACGAATGACTCTTGAAACACAAAAGAATTTCCAACAGTACCAAAATTATGTGAATTTGGCGTTATCGGAAAGTTTAGGTCAAGAGCTTCGATTTGCAAAAAGAATCAACTAAAACGGAGTTACGAAACTCAAGTTATGATCAAACGAAGTTCAAATCTAAAACTAGTTGAATTAAATTTTAAAATTTTCAACAACATGTTTGAGTTGTATTACTGGATAGAGGGGATCGTAACGAAGACATGGGCATTGGTTTCGTTGGATTTGGACCAACGAGCAAAAAGTTAAGGCCGTTTGAAGTTTAGGGGCTAATCTGTAAAAGAAAATATTTACAGAGAGGTCCCTGGCCGAAACTAAAAGAAATAGAAAAAGAAAAGGCTACCGAGCAAACGCTCACTATTTATGCCTAAGTAAAGATTGTTCACTGAATAGCAAAACCAAAAACCGATCTAAAACAAATAAACCAATCTAAACAAGAAACCGGGGTTTACCTAGGCGGTTTTCTAAAAAAAGCAATGGATCGGGCGGTTCGGCGGTTTTCCGCGGGGCGGATTTGGCTCCGCCGGCGGTCAACTCCGGCGAGGCCTGCGGCGGGCGGTGGTGGGCGTGCGGCGAGGCGCGGGGTGGGCAGCGGCGGCTGCGCGGAGAGGCGAGGCAGGCGAGGGGAGGCAGCAGCAGCAGTTCGCGGCGGCGAAAGGGCGCGGCGGCGGCGGTTGTGTGCGACGGCGGCGACGGTGTTTTGTGGCGGCGGTGCGAGCGATGCGAGAGGAGGGGGGGCAGCGGCGGCGGCTTTAAATAGGCGGAGGGGCGGCAGCATGGCGTGGAGGAGGGGGCAAGGTAGAGAGAGGCGGCGGCGAAGCCGTGCGGGACACGGACGCCGAGGCGATGGCGGCGGCGTGGCCATGTGGGAGGAGGACGGCGACGGGACGAGCGGGCGGGGCCTTGGCCTGGCAGTGGCGGGGCCGGCCCAGTTCGGCTGAGGACTATTTTTTTTCTTTTAAACCTTTTTTTAACAGACACAGAAAACAAACAAAACAAAAACAAATAGAAATATCCTATAGGCATGTAATATATCAAAATTTGCAGAAAAATAAGCCCTACAACATGAACATTTTACTACTTTTAAATGAAATGCCCACAAATTCTAATAAAACAAAAGGTCCTACTGTTGCAATTATAAACCAATAAAAATCACTTTAAAATACCAAAATTCTTTCTCTCCAATTTTCTGCTGTAGGGAATCATGTTACCCTATTTTCCATGTAATTTATTTTTGGAGAAAAATAATTTGAATAAAATCAAAATAACTCAATATTTGAAATTGAGTTCCAGAAAATTTCAGAAAAACTTCCAACTCATATTTCCTATAATTTGAATAAGTCATTTTATCTTCTCTCGGGAAAATCATTGAGTTGCTTAAAGTTTCTGAATTGAGAATATTTCGAGATTGAAATTCAAAATCCTTTCAAACCCCTTTATCATTTAAAATAAATGGAAGAAGTCATATTATCTTCACTCTAGGGTTTTGTGTTGAAAAGAATTTGAATTCCCCGGAGATCAAAAAGCAAAGTGAAAGTTTTGGGAAAGTCATTTTATTCCCTCTCATCTAACTTTCAAAAGTTTCAAATTTCACTCAATTTCACTCAGCACAACAACAAGCAATCAATTCTATCTATTTATTATAACATCCCAAAATTTAGAATTTTGGGATGTTACAAACCTACCACACTTAAAATGAATCTCGTCCTCGAGATTCGGAGAGGCTAGCAAGAAAGAGGTTAGGGTTTGGGGGTCTCCTAACAAATCCACTGATTGGTGTGGCCTAGTGTGCTACCACACTTAGGAACATGGATACGATTCCATCAAAACTCGGGTACTCCATCCTTTGGGTTGACAGCGTCGGTCTTCTCAAATCTTCAGGGTAAATCCTTCTCTGGCTCTTTCGGTAGTGGCATGACATTTGCCATCCATTCTCGGGTCCTTTCATCTTGGCAAGGTTCCTCTGAGACTAGTTCTTCTTAACTGACAGGTCTGGCGCCAATACTAACAAATATAGATATCTCATGGTGGTAATCAACCAAATTAACAGGGTCCCTGCAGAAAACGGGTCTGGGCTTCATCCTCACCGTATATCCTACGGTTGGCAACAGCTGCCATGTACAAGGGAAAATTTTCTATACCATTCTAAGGTTTAAACAAGGTTTTGACATCGTTGTCTCTCTACTATAGGTAAGTCACTCAGATTTACCATCCCGTATAGCAGAGGCGAATAATAAGAGTAAGTCGGTATGGTGATCAATCCATCCCGCACCCAAATCATTACCTTGTATATGGTTTAGTGAATCTCGCATTCTAACACTCGGTCATCCTCACAAGCATTGCAGAATTTCATCGTGTTGACGAACTGAGTTCGAACATATCCATTTATTCTGCAAGCCAAACATCCATCTAGCATGTTCACAACCCCCGGGTTTAACGTAACCACCTATAAGATCGTCTATTGACAAAGGTCGTAATTTCTACCAGGGGTTTTTCCTTCAGCAAGAGTGTGCTTGCTTCCTTGACTGGTCCTGGGGCCTGTGGGTTATGGCCCATCTCACCACTAGCAACACTTGGCCTCATCATTGGGCTGCAACTGGTCATTCTTCCGACATCCAACTTCATTGGCTCTCTTAATTCCATCCAATTTTTTTTGTTTGGTATCCCTTTTCTCTGGGTACCAAACTGAGCGTAATTACTCACACTCATCCTTGGGTAGTCCTTTCCAAGTCGGACGTATCTAACCGCTAACGGTGTTGGATTCTACCACACTTAAAATGAATAACACTAGTTTCTTCAAGATCTCCTTCCATGCATCATGTCTTCACTCATCACATTTATAGTGCCAACTTATAATATCCAAAATCAATACCATGATGCCAACTGTATTAATTCTCAACTTACTACGATCTACTGCACTTCCCTTTCATGCTTCAACTCCAATACTTAGCACAAAACTCCTTCTTCTTGGTACAATCTATAGCAAAATGCACTGCTTTACTACAGCAGATACACATAACTATTGACAAGTCTCGTGGTTCCCTTGTGACTATGTATCCTCCTTAGGTCCTCGGCTAAAGGGTCCACGTCAGAACTTGTATATCCATAACTCAGTCCTTGGGGTCACTATAGTTCCATACTCCAGCTTTACACCCTCTTAAAAATCCAATTGTACTTCCTTCCTTCATACTCTTGGGGTAAACATCATATCAAACATAACTCCAACTATTTGTGCAAACTCTACTACTTGGAGCAACACTTTCCTTTCTATTGGTCCAGGGTTCACTCAGTAAGGTTCAACTAAACAAAATGCACTGGTTCATCCATAATCCATATTCTCCTCATATCAAATATTTTATTACTTCTTGAACCAGTATTCAATACTCCAATTTCCAAGGGTGCATCACTACAAATGTTGCCATCCACATAGTGGGGTATGGTCAAACATTCCTCCCATCTTTATTCCTTTGTCCTAGCTAAGGGTGCTTCAATCCCACTGGAATTGTGCAATGTGATCCTTGAAATCATCAATCTTTTGCTTCGTCCTATTGGCCGTGTGCTTCATCTCCACCATCTCTGCATGCATTATACTCAGGCATCCCTGGGTATAACAAAGTCTTGCTTCGAGTATTTCTCCAATTTGACGTATGGCCTCCATAGCAGCTTCACGAACAGAATCGAAGAATACTGTTCGCGGTACTCGGGAGATGAAAAAGTATTGACCCATAGTCTTTGGGCAAACTCCTTTCACACGATGGAGGTGGACCTCCATGTACCAAAGTTCAACTCCATTCTCCATGAAGGGATAACCCTTGTAAACTGCATCTCCTTCTAGTTGAATATGCTTCATCATGTCCTCCAGGATCTTTGGATAATCCTAATCACTAGTCAGGGTCATGATGGTTTCCGGGCCTTTGAGAAAAGACTCGTAAAGGGTTGTCATCTGTGGGTATAAGGCAAAAGGGGTTCTTAGGTCAACATACGGACATCCTTGGGTAAAACGGGTTCGTTTGTCCGAGAAAGGTTTGGGGTCAACTTCTCCATGGGTTCTAGGTTTTGGTCGGGGTGAGATGGCAAAAGAGGCACTCACCAACATCCAACAACTCATAGCAATGAGATTCCAAACATCTCAACTTCCATTGCTTCACGAGCTATTACAATGTTATGTCCATACTCAACTCATCATTGCAATAAAGGTGTATTCCTTATTAATCTACATGCTTCATTCCAATATGAAGATCTCAACTACTCTGATCAATCTTCCTCCGGTCTAGACCTTCTCTTGGCAAAAGGCTCTACTTCCTTGTAGTGTAAACTAATGGCATAAGACCAATCTAAAGACTTCATGGTGACTATCCTGATTCACTGATTTCTTCGCCTCCTGGTTGGGCAGTTGCTAGCATAATGACCTAATTCCTTACATCGGTAACATGTGATGTGACTCAGGTCCTTTACCACAAAAATTGGGTTCTTCTAGGGACACATGCTCTTTCTCTTCCTTGACTTCTTCGTTCCTATCAATTCTTCTATCTTATGTGGATCAAACTCCACTTCTTCTGTCGGGAAGTCTCCCAGATACTTTTGGTTTTCCTTCCTGCAATACTGTGAAAGATGTCCTTCTTCTCCACATGAATAGGAAGTACGGGAGTAATATCTATCTAGTCCTTCTCCATCAGGGTCGTCAATATCTTCCTCCATCGCGGATTCCCTTAGGGTTTCCTCGAGAACTTCTTTCATTGCTTCTTTCTTCCGTTGGATGGTTCGTTGCACCATGGGGTAAATGTGACACTGAGCAGGGTAGTGGGTAGTCCCTTCACACAAGAAACAAGTAATCTGCCTAGTTGGGCATTCTTCAGCTAGGTGACTTCCTTCACAATTAGGGCATTCATCATTGTGATCCTCCTGGGTGTGTCCTATTTCTCCACAAATCCTGCAGGCACAACGTTTCTTCTTCGGGTTGTCAGCACGCTTGCGGATGAGACAGGATCCTAACAGGGTCTTCTTGAATTCTTCCCAATTTTCTGCTCTATTACATCCTTGTATGTCCTGATGCATCTTCCACCATGTTGCAACACTTTTTGTAAAGTACTGGAGAACGTATTGAACTTCATACTTCCTTTCAACTAAATTCTTCCTGAAGTGATCCTCCATGTTTTGTATCCATAACTCTGCCTCCAGTTGGGTCATTGGTCCAGAGACTTCAGATCTATCTTCAGTCATCCTCTATTGGTTCCAAGGGTTTTGGGATGAGATTCAGAAGAGATAGAGAGAGATACACTCAATACGAACAAAAGTTTTGAAAAGACGGGTTTTGTTATGTGGCCATCGGAAAACATCAAACAGACGATGGCTCACAATCGCCGTATCTAACGTAAATACATAACAAGGGTTTGGTCTTCTAAAGGTCAACATCTCCTCAAAATTGTCAACTCTTCAAACTTTGGAGTATCCATTGTTGTAGCTTCAATACTTCCACTGTATGGAAAAATCCTCTTTACTCCAAAGTGGTCCAAATGGTAAAGGGTATTGTCTAACTATTTAAGGTCAAGGGAAGGTTTTGACAAAGCTCGGAAAAGCAGAGAGATAAGAGTCTGTTTGAAAAAGACAGTTTTATAGAAATCCTTTCCTATGGTCTGGACAGTTTCTAGGGTCACGTCCTACAGTCAACATGGGCTCTGATACCATCTTGTAGCGACCACGAACCGAATGGACCGAAGTCTCTGTGTTCTGTGTCATCCCTGGATCGGTATGCTGACACACATAGTACTCGAGGATTTATAACAGAGGTAAATCACATGTATTAAGTAACGTAAATACTATTACCTCAATCGATCATAGCGGAAGCAACAAGGTTGTGGATTACCATCAACACCAACGGCAAAGTTGAGTGTAGAAATCGTAACCCCTAACGTATCACTTACTCGTCGTAAGATAATCCTGCAACATGAGACGTTGCAGCCACAGAGGGTCAGTACATTGAATGTACTGGCAAATTCACACTGTAATGATAATGATGAACAAAGCCTACAACTACATGCATATTTGGCTGGTGGAGGCTGTAAGGTTAAAGTTTTTGCGTAAAGCCAAATTTTCCCTACTTCAAAGGAATGCATTTTAATTAACTATCATGGTAGTTGAAACATTGTTGAGAAGATAGACATCCTCTCAACCCCAATTAAAATAATCATTAAACCCAACAAAATTAATTAAAGTAACATGATGAGATTCACATGATAATCCAAGTAATAGATACTCAAGACGTCCATAACCGGGGACACGGCTAATCATGATCAGTTTGTACACTCTGCAGAGGTTTGTGCACTTTTCCCCACAAGACTCGATCGCCTCCGTTTGGTTTCTCGCACTACATGGTGTTTGAGAAACTGATGACCGAGACACAGTCTTTCCGAAGAGGTCCCCTTAACTAGATAGATAGGCCGATACACCTACAAAACCCACTACATCTGCTAGCCCATCATGGAAAG
This sequence comes from Secale cereale, assembly GCA_902687465.1. Classification (NCBI taxonomy): domain Eukaryota; kingdom Viridiplantae; phylum Streptophyta; class Magnoliopsida; order Poales; family Poaceae; genus Secale; species Secale cereale. The sequence continues at coordinate 266,495,233 of LR738709.1, forward strand.
GTTTCCCACAACTTACTCAACTATGCTAGAGCCCATATTGGCATGTGGCTGCACACGGAAGTTTCTAGTATGAAAATTCTCATGATCCCTTTGAGCCTGGGTGGCGGTCCAAAAGAAAAACAGGCAATCACTGGAATACCCAGATGCCTCAATCCACCCAGATGTGTGTTAAAGTTGCCACCTTAAGTTGAACGATTAATTAACAAACTCACATCTGTCATGGATTTCACTCAAACCCAAACCACGTCTACGAGCATAGCATGTCCTATCAGCAAACGTAGAAGTAACTCCCAAATGTTTGAATGTAATGCAGGTAATAGGAACTACCTCAATCTACTTCCCAATCCCTCAAGTTAAATTATCCTACTCATGCAATGTGTTTGAGGATATAACTAATGCAATGAAAACTGGGTATTGTAAAATATGATCAAAGTGTGAACTTGCCTGCAATGTTGATGAAGATGATTCGCACTCAAAACTATGGATAGATCTACTCGTCACACTCCGGTCAATCTATCGTAAGCAAGCAATAGTAACCACACATAAGCAATCACTCAGAAAGATCAGACAGAGCAAATAAACACTTCGGAAAACTTCGAAAACACACGAATGACTCTTGAAACACAAAAGAATTTCCAACAGTACCAAAATTATGTGAATTTGGCCTTATTGGAAAGTTTAGGTCAAGAGCCTCGATTTGCAAAAAGAATCAACTAAAACAGAGTTACGAAACTCAAGTTATGATCAAACGAAGTTCAAATCTAAAACTAGTTGAATTAAATTTTAAAATTTTCAAAAACATGTTTGAGTTGTATTACTGGATAGAGGGGATCGTAACGAATACATGGGCGTTGGTTTCGTTGGATTTGGACCAACGAGCAAAAAGTTAAGGCTGTTTGAAGTTTAGGGGCTAATCTGTAAAAGAAAATATTTACAGAGAGGTCCCTGGCCGAAACTAAAAGAAATAGAAAAAGAAAAGGCTACCGAGCGAACGCTCACTATTTATGCCAAACTAAAGATTGTTCACTGAATAGCAAAACCAAAAACCGATCTAAAAGAAATAAACCAATCTAACAAGAAACCGGGGTTTACCTAGGCGGTTTTCTAAAAAAACCAGTGGATCGGGCGGTTCGGCGGTTTTCCGCGGGGCGGATTTGGCTCCGCCGGCGGTGAACTCCGGCGAGGCCTGCGGCGGGCGGTGGTGGGCGTGCGGCGAGGCGCGGGGTGGGCAGCGGCGGCTGCGCGGAGAGGCGAGGCAGGCGAGGGGAGGCATCAGCAGCAGTTCGCGGCGGCGAAAGGGCGCGGCAGCGGCGGTTGTGTGCGGCGGCGGCGACGGCGTTTTGTGGCGGCGGCGCGAGCGATGCGAGAGGAAGGGGGGCAGCGGCGGCGGCTTTAAATAGGCGGAGGGGCGGCAGCATGGCGTGGAGGAGGGGGCAAGGTAGAGAGAGGCGGCGGCGAAGCCGTGCGGGACACGGACGCCGAGGCGATGGCGGCGGCGTGGCCGTGTGGGAGGAGGACGGCGACGGGACGAGCGGGCTGGGCCTTGGCCTGGCAGTGGCGGGGCCGGCCCAGTTCGGCTGAGGACTATTTTTTTTTCTTTTAAACCTTTTTTAACAGACACAGAAAACAAACAAAACAAAAACAAATAGAAATATCCTATAGGCATGTAATATATCAAAATTTGCAGAAAAATAAGCCCTACAACATGAACATTTTACTACTGTCAAATAAAATGCCCACAAATTCTAATAAAACAAAAGGTCCTACTGTTGCAATTATAAACCAATAAAAATCACTTTAAAATACCAAAATGATTTCAAAATTATTTCTCTCCAATTTTCTTCTGTAGGGAATCATGTTACCCTATTTTCCATGTAATTTATTTTTGGAGAAAAATAATTTGAATAAAATCAAAATAACTCAATATTTGAAATTGAGTTCCAGAAAATTTCAGAAAAACTTCCAACTCATATTTCCTATAATTTGAATAAGTCATTTTATCTTCTCTCGGGAAAATCATTGAGTTGCTTAAAGTTTCTGAATTGAGAATATTTCGAGATTGAAATTCAAAATCCTTTCAAACCCCTTTATCATTTAAAATAAATGGAAGAAGTCATATTATCTTCACTCTAGGGTTTTGTGTTGAAAAGAATTTGAATTCCCCCGGAGATCAAAAAGCAAAGTGAAAGTTTTGGGAAAGTCATTTTATTCCCTCTCATCTAACTTTCAAAAGTTTCAAATTTCACTCAATTTCACTCAGCACAACAACAAGCAATCAATTCTATCTATTTATTATAACATCCCAAAATTTAGAATTTTGGGATGTTACAAACCTACCACACTTAAAATGAATCTCGTCCTCGAGATTCGGAGAGGCTAGCAAGAAAGAGGTTAGGGTTTGGGGGTCTCCTAACAAATCCACTGATTGGTGTGGCCTAGTGTGCTACCACACTTAGGAACATGGATACGATTCCATCAAAACTCGGGTACTCCATCCTTTGGGTTGACAGCGTCGGTCTTCTCAAATCTTCAGGGTAAATCCTTCTCTGGCTCTTTCGGTAGTGGCATGACATTTGCCATCCATTCTTGGGTCCTTTCATCTTGGCAAGGTTCCTCTGAGACTAGTTCTTCTTAACTGACAGGTCTGGCGCCAATACTAACAAATATAGATATCTCATGGTGGTAATCAACCAAATTAACAGGGTCCCTGCAGAAAACGGGTCTGGGCTTCATCCTCACCGTATATCCTACGGTTGGCAACAGCTGCCATGTACAAGGGAAAATTTTCTATACCATTCTAAGGTTTAAACAAGGTTTTGACATCGTTGTCTCTCTACTATAGGTAAGTCACTCAGATTTACCATCCCGTATAGCAGAGGCGAATAATAAGAGTAAGTCGGTATGGTGATCAATCCATCCCGCACCCAAATCATTACCTTGTATATGGTTTAGTGAATCTCGCATTCTAACACTCGGTCATCCTCACAAGCATTGCAGAATTTCATCTTGTTGACGAACTGAGTTCGAACATATTCATTTATTCTGCAAGCCAAACATCCATCTAGCATGTTCACAACCCTCGGGTATAACGTAACCACCTATAAGATCGTCTATTGACAAAGGTCGTAATTTCTACCAGGGGTTTTCTCCTTCAGCAAGAGTGTGCTTGCTTCCTTGACTGGTCCTGGGGCCTGTGGGTTATGGCCCATCTCACCACTAGCAACACTTGGTCTCATCATTGGGCTGCAACTGGTCATTCTTCCGACATCCAACTTCATTGGCTCTCTTAATTCCATCCAATTTTTTTGTTTGGTATCCCTTTTCTCTGGGTACCAAACTGAGCGTAATTACTCACACTCATCCTTGGGTAGTCCTTTCCAAGTCGGACGTATCTAACCGCTAACGGTGTTGGATTCTACCACACTTAAAATGAATAACACTAGTTTCTTCAAGATCTCCTTCCATGCATCATGTCTTCACTCATCACATTTATAGTGCCAACTTATAATATCCAAAATCAATACCATGATGCCAACTGTATTAATTCTCAACTTACTACGATCTACTGCACTTCCCTTTCATGCTTCAACTCCAATACTTAGCACAAAACTCCTTCTTCTTGGTACAATCTATAGCAAAATGCACTGCTTTACTACAGCAGATACACATAACTATTGACAAGTCTCGTGGTTCCCTTGTGACTATGTATCCTCCTTAGGTCCTCGGCTAAAGGGTCCATGTCAGAACTTGTATATCCATAACTCAGTCCTTGGGGTCACTATAGTTCCATACTCCAGCTTTACACCCTCTTAAAAATCCAATTGTACTTCCTTCCTTCATACTCTTGGGGTAAACATCATATCAAACATAACTCCAACTATTTGTGCAAACTCTACTACTTGGAGCAACACTTTCCTTTCTATTGGTCCAGGGTTCACTCAGTAAGGTTCAACTAAACAAAATGCACTGGTTCATCCATAATCCATATTCTCCTCATATCAAATCTTTTATTACTTCTTGAACCAGTATTCAATACTCCAATTTCCAAGGGTGCATCACTACAAATGTTGCCATCCACATAGTGGGGTATGGTCAAACATTCCTCCCATCTTTATTCCTTTGTCCTAGCTAAGGGTGCTTCAATCCCACTGGAATTGTGCAATGTGATCCTTGAAATCATCAATCTTTTGCTTCGTCCTATTGGTCGTGTGCTTCATCTCCACCATCTCTGCATGCATTATACTCAGGCATCCTTGGGTATAACGAAGTCTTGCTTCGAGTATTTCTCCAATTTGACGTATGGCCTCCATAGCAGCTTCACGAACAGAATCGAAGAATACTGTTCGCGGTACTCGGTAGATGAAAAAGTATTGACCCATAGTCTTTGGGCAAACTCCTTTCACACGATGGAGGTGGACCTCCATGTACCAAAGTTCAACTCCATTCTCCATGAAGGGATAACCCTTGTAAACTGCATCTCCTTCTAGTTGAATATGCTTCATCATGTCCTTCAGGATCTTTGGATAATCCTGATCACTAGTCAGGGTCATGATGGTTTCCGGGCCTTTGAGAAAAGACTCGTAAAGGGTTGTCATCTGTGGGTATAAGGCAAAAGGGGTTCTTAGGTCAACATACGGGCATCCTTGGGTAAAACGGGTTCGTTTGTCTGAGAAAGGTTTGGGGTCAACTTCTCCATGGGTTCTAGGTTTTGGTCGGGGTGAGATGGCAAAAGAGGCACTCACAAACATCCAACAACTCATAGCAATGAGATTCCAAACATCTCAACTTCCATTGCTTCACGAGCTATTACAATGTTATTTCCATACTCAACTCATCATTGCAATAAAGGTGTATTCCTTATTAATCTACATGCTTCATTCCAATATGAAGATCTCAACTACTCTGATCAATCTTCCTCCGGTCTAGACCTTCTCTTGGCAAAAGGCTCTACTTCCTTGTAGTGTAAACTAATGGCATAAGACCAATCTAAAGACTTCATGGTGACTATCCTGATTCACTGATTTCTTCGCCTCCTGGTTGGGCAGTTGCTAGCATAATGACCTAATTCCTTACATCGGTAACATGTGATGTGACTCAGGTCCTTTACCGCAAAAATTGGGTTCTTCTGGGGACACATGCTCTTTCTCTTCCTTGACTTCTTCGTTCCTATCAATTCTTATATCTTATGTGGATCAAACTCCACTTCTTCTGTCGGGAAGTCTCCCAGATACTTTTGGTTTTCCTTCCTGCAATACTGTGAAAGATGTCCTTCTTCTCCACATGAATAGGAAGTACGGGAGTAATATCTATCTAGTCCTTCTCCATCAGGGTCGTCAATATCTTCCTCCATCGCGGATTCCCTTAGGGTTTCCTCGAGAACTTCTTTCATTGCTTCTTTCTTCCGTTGGATGGTTCGTTGCACCATGGGGTAAATGTGACACTGAGCAGGGTAGTGGGTAGTCCCTTCACACAAGAAACAAGTAATCTGCCTAGTTGGGCATTCTTAAGCTAGGTGACTTCCTTCACAATTAGGGCATTCATCATTGTGATCCTCCTGGGTGTGTCCTATTTCTCCACAAATCCTGCAGGCACAACGTTTCTTCTTCGGGTTGTCAGCACGCTTGCGGATGAGACGGGATCCTAACAGGGTCTTCTTGAATTCTTCCCAATTTTCTGCTCTATTACATCCTTGTATGTCCTGATGCATCTTCCACCATGTTGCAGCACTTTTTGTAAAGTATTGGAGAACGTATTGAACTTCATACTTCCTTTCAACTAAATTCTTCCTAAAGTGATCCTCCATGTTTTGTATCCATAACTCTGCCTCCAGTTGGGTCATTGGTCCAGAGACTTCAGATCTATCTTCAGTCATCCTCTATTGGTTCCAAGGGTTTTGGGATGAGATTCAGAAGAGATAGAGAGAGATACACTCAATACGAACAAAAGTTTTGAAAAGACGGGTTTCGTTATGTGGCCATCGGAAAACATCAAACAGACGATGGCTCACAATCACCGTATCTAACGTAAATACATAACAAGGGTTTGGTCTTCTAAAGGTCAACATCTCCTCAAAATTGTCAACTCTTCAAACTTTGGAGTATCCATTGTTGTAGCTTCAATACTTCCACTGTATGGAAAAATCCTCTTTACTCCAAAGTGGTCCAAATGGTAAAGGGTATTGTCTAACTATTTAAGGTCAAGGGAAGGTTTTGACAAAGCTCGGAAAAGCAGAGAGATAAGAGTCTGTTTGAAAAAGACAGTTTTAGAGAAATCCTTTCCTATGGTCTGGACAGTTTCTAGGGTCACGTCCTACAGTCAACATGTGCTCTGATACCATCTTGTAGCGACCACGATCCGAATGGACCGAAGTCTCTGTGTTCTGTGTCATCCCTGGATCGGTATGCTCACACACATAGTACTCGAGGATTTATAACAGAGGTAAATCACATGTATTAAGTAACGTAAATACTATTACCTCAATCGATCATAGCGGAAGCAACAAGGTTGTGGATTACCATCAACACCAACGGCAAAGTTGAGTGTAGAAATCGTAACCCCTAACGTATCACTTACTCGTCGTAAGATAATCCTGCAACATGAGACGTTGCAGCCACAGAGGGTCAGTACATTGAATGTACTGGCAAATTCACACTGTAATGATAATGATGAACAAAGCCTACAACTACATGCATATTTGGCTGGTGGAGGCTGTAAGGTTAAAGTTTTTGCGTAAAGCCAAATTTTCCCTACTTCAAAGGAATGCATTTTAATTAACTATCATGGTAGTTGAAACATTGTTGAGAAGATAGACATCCTCTCAACCCCAATTAAAATAATCATTAAACCCAACAAAATTAATTAAAGTAACATGATGAGATTCACATGATAATCCAAGTAATAGATACTCAAGACGTCCATAACCAGGGACACGGCTAATCATGATCAGTTTGTACACTCTGCAGAGGTTTGTGCACTTTTCCCCACAAGACTCGATCGCCTCCGTTTGGTTTCTCGCACTACATGGTGTTTGAGAAACTGATGACCGAGACACAGTCTTTCCGAAGAGGTCCCCTTAACCAGATAGATAGGCCGATACACCTACAAAACCCACTACATCTGCTAGCCCATCATGGAAAGGTTTCCCACAACTTACTCAACTATGCCAGAGCCCATATTGGCATGTGGCTGCACACGGAAGTTTCTAGTATGAAAAATCTCATGATCCCTTTGAGCCTGGGTGGCGGTCCAAAAGAAAAACAGGCAATCACTGGAATACCCAGATGCCTCAATCCACCCAGATGCGTGTTATAGTTGCCACCTTAAGTTGAACGATTAATTAACAAACTCACATCTGTCATGGATTTCACTCAAACCCAAACCACGTCTACGAGCATAGCATGTCCTATCAGCAAACATAGAAGTAACTCCCAAAGGTTTGAATGTAATGCAGGTAATAGGTACTACCTCAATCTACTTCCCAATCCCTCAAGTTAAATTATCCTACTCATGCAATGTGTTTGAGGATATAACTAATGCAATGAAAACTGGTTATTGGAAAATATGATCAAAGTGTGAACTTGCCTGCAATGTTGATGAAGATGATTCGCACTCAAAACTCTGGATAGATCTACTCGTCACACTCCGGTCAATCTATCGTAAGCAAGCAATAGTAACCACACATAAGCAATCACTCAGAAAGATCAGACATAGCGAATAAACACTTCGGAAAACTTCGAAAACACACGAATGACTCTTGAAACACAAAAGAATTTCCAACAGTACCAAAATTATGTGAATTTGGCCTTATCGGAAAGTTTAGGTCAAGAGCTTCGATTTGCAAAAAGAATCAACTAAAACAGAGTTACGAAACTCAAGTTATGATCAAACAAAGTTCAAATCTAAAACTAGTTGAATTAAATTTTAAAATTTTCAAAAACATGTTTGAGTTGTATTACTGGATAGAGGGGATCGTAACGAAGACATGGGCGTTGGTTTCGTTGGATTTGGACCAACGAGCAAAAAGTTAAGGCTGTTTGAAGTTTAGGGGCTAATCTGTAAAAGAAAATATTTACAGAGAGGTCCCTGGCCGAAACTAAAAGGAATAGAAAAAGAAAAGGCTACCGAGCGAACGCTCACTATTTATGCCAAACTAAAGATTGTTCACTGAATAGCAAAACCAAAAACCGATCTAAAAGAAATAAACCAATCTAACAAGAAACCGGGGTTTACCTAGGCGGTTTTCTAAAAAAACCAGTGGATCGGGCGGTTCGGCGGTTTTCCGCGGGGCGGATTTGGCTCCGCCGGCGGTGAACTCCGGCGAGGCCTGCGGCAGGCGGTGGTGGGCGTGCGGCGAGGCGCGGGGTGGGCAGCGGCGGCTGCGCGGAGAGGCGAGGCAGGCGAGGGGAGGCAGCAGCAGCAGTTCGCGGCGGCGAAAGGGCGCGGCGGCGGCGGTTGTGTGCGGCGGCGGCGACGGCGTTTTGTGGCGGCGGCGCGAGCGATGCGAGAGGAGGGGGGGCAGCGGCGGCGGCTTTAAATAGGCGGAGGGGCGGCAGCATGGCGTGGAGGAGGGGGCAAGGTAGAGAGAGGCGGCGGCGAAGCCGTGCGGGACACGGACGCCGAGGCGATGGCGGCGGCGTGGCCGTGTGGGAGGAGGACGGCGACGGGACGAGCGGGCTAGGCCTTGGCCTGGCAGTGGCGGGGCCGGCCCAGTTCGGCTGAGGACTATTTTTTTTTCTTTTAAACCTTTTTTTAACAGACACAGAAAACAAACAAAACAAAAACAAATAGAAATATCCTATAGGCATGTAATATATCAAAATTTGCAGAAAAATAAGCCCTACAACATGAACATTTTACTACTGTCAAATAAAATGCCCACAAATTCTAATAAAACAAAAGGTCCTACTGTTGCAATTATAAACCAATAAAAATCACTTTAAAATACCAAAATGATTTCAAAATTATTTCTCTCCAATTTTCTGCTGTAGGGAATCATGTTACCCTATTTTCCATGTAATTTATTTTTGGAGAAAAATAATTTGAATAAAATCAAAATAACTCAATATTTGAAATTGAGTTCCAGAAAATTTCAGAAAAACTTCCAACTCATATTTCCTATAATTTGAAGAAGTCATTTTATCTTCTCTCGGGAAAATCATTGAGTTGCTTAAAGTTTCTGAATTGAGAATATTTCGAGATTGAAATTCAAAATCCTTTCAAACCCCTTTATCATTTAAAATAAATGGAAGAAGTCATATTATCTTCACTCTAGGATTTTGTGTTGAAAAGAATTTGAATTCCCCCGGAGAACAAAAAGCAAAGTGAAAGTTTTGGGAAAGTCATTTTATTCCCTCTCATCTAACTTTCAAAAGTTTCAAATTTCACTCAATTTCACTCAGCACAACAACAAGCAATCAATTCTATCTATTTATTATAAGATCCCAAAATTTAGAATTTTGGGATGTTACAAACCTACCACACTTAAAATGAATCTCGTCCTCGAGATTCGGAGAGGCTAGCAAGAAAGAGGTTAGGGTTTGGGGGTCTCCTAACAAATCCACTGATTGGTGTGCCCTAGTGTGCTACCACACTTAGGAACATGGATACGATTCCATCAAAACTCGGGTACTCCATCCTTTGGGTTGACAGCGTCGGTCTTCTCAAATCTTCAGGGTAAATCCTTCTCTGGCTCTTTCGGTAGTGGCATGACATTTGCCATCCATTCTTGGGTCCTTTCATCTTGGCAAGGTTCCTCTGAGACTAGTTCTTCTTAACTGACAGGTCTGGCGCCAATACTAACAAATATAGATATCTCATGGTGGTAATCAACCAAATTAACAGGGTCCCTGCAGAAAACGGGTCTGGGCTTCATCCTCACCGTATATCCTACGGTTGGCAACAGCTGCCATGTACAAGGGAAAATTTTCTATACCATTCTAAGGTTTAAACAAGGTTTTGACATCGTTGTCTCTCTACTATAGGTAAGTCACTCAGATTTACCATCCCGTATAGTAGAGGCGAATAATAAGAGTAAGTCGGTATGGTGATCAATCCATCCCGCACCCAAATCATTACCTTGTATATGGTTTAGTGAATCTCGCATTCTAACACTCGGTCATCCTCACAAGCATTGCAGAATTTCATCTTGTTGACGAACTGAGTTCGAACATATCCATTTATTCTGCAAGCCAAACATCCATCTAGCATGTTCACAACCCTCGGGTATAACGTAACCACCTATAAGATCGTCTATTGACAAAGGTCGTAATTTCTACCAGGGTTTTTTCCTTCAGCAAGAGTTTGCTTGCTTCCTTGACTGGTCCTGGGGCCTGTGGGTTATGGCCCATCTCACCACTAGCAACACTTGGTCTCATCATTGGGCTGCAACTGGTCATTCTTTCGACATCCAACTTCATTGGCTCTCTTAATTCCATCCAATTTTTTTGTTTGGTATCCCTTTTCTTTGGGTACCAAACTGAGCGTAATTACTCACACTCATCCTTGGGTAGTCCTTTCCAAGTCGGACGTATCTAACCGCTAACGGTGTTGGATTCTACCACACTTAAAATGAATAACACTAGTTTCTTCAAGATCTCCTTCCATGCATCATGTCTTCACTCATCACATTTATAGTACCAACTTATAATATCCAAATTCAATACCATGATGCCAACTGTATTAATTCTCAACTTACTACGATCTACTGCACTTCCCTTTCATGCTTCAACTCCAATATTTAGCACAAAACTCCTTCTTCTTGGTACAATCTATAGCAAAATGCACTGCTTTACTACAGCAGATACACATAACTATTGACAAGTCTCGTGGTTCCCTTGTGACTATGTATCCTCCTTAGGTCCTCGGCTAAAGGGTCCACGTCAGAACTTGTATATCCATAACTCAGTCCTTGGGGTCACTATATTTCCATACTCCAGCTTTACACCCTCTTAAAAATCCAATTGTACTTCCTTCCTTCATACTCTTGGGGTAAACATCATATCAAACATAACTCCAACTATTTGTGCAAACTCTACTACTTGGAGCAACACTTTCCTTTCTATTGGTCCAGGGTTCACTCAGTAAGGTTCAACTAAACAAAATGCACTGGTTCATCCATAATCCATATTCTCCTCATATCAAATCTTTTATTACTTCTTGAACCAGTATTCAATACTCCAATTTCCAAGGGTGCATCACTACAAATGTTGCCATCCACATAGTGGGTTGCCATCCACATAGTGGGGTATGGTCAAATATTCCTCCCATCTTTATTCCTTTGTCCTAGCTAAGGGTGCTTCAATCCCACTGGAATTGTGCAATGTGATCCTTGAAATCATCAATCTTTTGCTTCGTCCTATTGGTCGTGTGCTTCATCTCCACCATCTCTGCATGCATCATACTCAGGCATCCCTGGGTATAACGAAGTCTTGCTTCGAGTATTTCTCCAATTTGACGTATGGCCTCCATAGCAGCTTCACGAACAGAATCAAAGAATACTGTTCGCGGTACTCGGGAGATGAAAAAGTATTGACCCATAGTCTTTGGGCAAACTCCTTTCAAACGATGGAGGTGGACCTCCATGTACCAAAGTTCAACTCCATTCTCCATGAAGGGATAACCCTTGTAAACTGCATCTCCTTCCAGTTGAATATGCTTCATCATGTCCTTCAGGATCTTTGGATAATCCTGATCACTAGTCAGGGTCATGATGGTTTTCGGGCCTTTGAGAAAAGACTCGTAAAGGGTTGTCATCTATGGGTATAAGGCAAAAGGGGTTCTTATGTCAACATACGAACATCCTTGGGTAAAACGGGTTCGTTTGTCCGAGAAAGGTTTGGGGTCAACTTCTCCATGGGTTCTAGGTTTTGGTCGGGGTGAGATGGCAAAAGAGGCACTCACAAACATCCAACAACTCATAGCAATGAGATTCCAAACATCTCAACTTCCATTGCTTCACGAGCTATTACAATGTTATTTCCATACTCAACTCATCATTGCAATAAAGGTGTATTCCTTATTAATCTACATGCTTCATTCCAATATGAAGATCTCAACTACTCTGATCAATCTTCCTCCGGTCTAGACCTTCTCTTGGCAAAAGGCTCTACTTCCTTGTAGTGTAAACTAATGGCATAAGACCAATCTAAAGACTTCATGGTGACTATCCTGATTCACTGATTTCTTCGCCTCCTGGTTGGGCAGTTGCTAGCATAATGACCTAATTCCTTACATCGGTAACATGTGATGTGACTCAGGTCCTTTACCGCAAAAATTGGGTTCTTCTGGGGACACATGCTCTTTCTCTTCCTTGACTTCTTCGTTCCTATCAATTCTTCTATCTTATGTGGATCAAACTCCACTTCTTCTGTCGGGAAGTCTCCCAGATACTTTTGGTTTTCCTTCCTGCAATACTGTGAAAGATGTCCTTCTTCTCCACATGAATAGGAAGTACGGGAGTAATATCTATCTAGTCCTTCTCCATCAGGGTCGTCAATATCTTCCTCCATCACGGATTCCCTTAGGGTTTCCTCGAGAACTTCTTTCATTGCTTCTTTCTTCCGTTGGATGGTTCGTTGCACCATGGGGTAAATGTGACACTGAGCAGGGTAGTGGGTAGTCCCTTCACACAAGAAACAAGTAATCTTCCTAGTTGGGCATTCTTTAGCTAGGTGACTTCCTTCACAATTAGGGCATTCACTCATTGTGATCCTCCTGGGTGTGTCCTATTTCTCCACAAATCCTGCAGGCACAATGTTTCTTCTTCGGGTTGTCAGCACGCTTGCGGATGAGACGGGATCCTAACAGGGTCTTCTTGAATTCTTCCCAATTTTCTGCTCTATTACATCCTTGTATGTCCTGATGCAACTTCCACCATGTTGCAGCACTTTTTGTAAAGTACTGGAGAACGTATTGAACTTCATACTTCCTTTCAACTAAATTCTTCCTGAAGTGATCCTCCATGTTTTGTATCCATAACTCTGCCTCCAGTTGGGTCATTGGTCCAGAGACTTCAGATCTATCTTCAGTCATCCTCTATTGGTTCCAAGGGTTTTGGGATGAGATTCAGAAGAGATAGAGAGAGATACACTCAATACGAACAAAAGTTTTGAAAAGACGGGTTTTGTTATGTGGCCATCGGAAAACATCAAACAGACGATGGCTCACAATCGCCGTATCTAACGTAAATACATAACAAGGGTTTGGTCTTCTAAAGGTCAACATCTCCACAAAATTGTCAACTCTTCAAACTTCGGAGTATCCATTGTTGTAGCTTCAATACTTCCACTGTATGGAAAAATCCTCTTTACTCCAAAGTGGTCCAAATGGTAAAGGGTATTGTCTAACTATTTAAGGTCAAGGGAAGGTTTTGACAAAGCTCGGAAAAGCAGAGAGATAAGAGTCTGTTTGAAAAAGACAGTTTTAGAGAAATCATTTCCTATGGTCTGGACAGTTTCAAGGGTCACGTCCTACAGTCAACATGTGCTCTGATACCATCTTGTAGCGACCACGATCCGAATGGACCAAAGTCTCTGTGTTCTGTGTCATCCCTGGATCGGTATGCTGACACACACAGTACTCGAGGATTTATAACAGAGGTAAATCACATGTATTAAGTAATGTAAATACTATTACCTCAATCGATCATAGCGGAAGCAACAAGGTTGTGGATTACCATCAACACCAACGGCAAAGTTGAGTGTAGAAATCGTAACCCCTAACGTATCACTTACTCGTCGTAAGATAATCCTGCAACATGAGACGTTGCAGCCACAGAGGGTCAGTACATTGAATGTACTAGCAAATTCACACTGTAATGATAATGATGAACAAAGCCTACAACTACATGCATATTTGGCTGGTGGAGGCTGTAAGGTTAAAGTTTTTGCGTAAAGCCAAATTTTCCCTACTTCAAAGGAATGCATTTTAATTAACTATCATGGTAGTTGAAACATTGTTGAGAAGATAGACATCCTCTCAACCCCAATTAAAATAATCATTAAACCCAACAAAATTAATTAAAGTAACATGATGAGATTCACATGATAATCCAAGTAATAGATACTCAAGACGTCCATAACCGGGGACATGGCTAATCATGATCAGTTTGTACACTCTGCAGAGGTTTGTGCACTTTTCCCCACAAGACTCGATCGCCTCCGTTTGGTTTCTCGCACTACATGGTGTTTGAGAAACTGATGACCGAGACACAGTCTTTCCGAAGAGGTCCCCTTAACCAGATAGATAGGCCGGTACACCTACAAAACCCACTACATCTGCTAGCCCATCATGGAAAGGTTTTCCACAACTTACTCAACTATGCCAGAGCCCATATTGGCATGTGGCTACACACGGAAGTTTCTAGTATGAAAAATCTCATGATCCCTTTGAGCCTGGGTGGCGGTCCAAAAGAAAAACAGGCAATCACTGGAATACCCAGATGCCTCAATCCACCCAGATGTGTGTTAAAGTTGCCACCTTAAGTTGAACGATTAATTAACAAACTCACATCTGTCATGGATTTCACTCAAACCCAAACCACGTCTACGAGCATAACATGTCCTATCAGCAAACGTAGAAGTAACTACCAAAGGTTTGAATGTAATGCAGGTAATAGGTACTACCTCAATCTACTTCCCAATCCCTCAAGTTAAATTATCCTACTCATGCAATGTGTTTGAGGATATAACTAATGCAATGAAAACTGGGTATTGGAAAATATGATCAAAGTGTGAACTTGCCTGCAATGTTGATGAAGATTATTCGCACTCAAAACTCTGGATAGATCTACTCGTCACACTCCGGTCAATCTATCGTAAGCAAGCAATAGTAACCACACATAAGCAATCACTCAGAAAGATCAGACAGAGCGAATAAACACTTCGGAAAACTTCGAAAACACACGAATGACTCTTGAAACACAAAACAATTTCCAACAGTACCAAAATTATGTGAATTTGGCCTTATCGGAAAGTTTAGGTCAAGAGCTTCGATTTGCAAAAAGAATCAACTAAAACGGAGTTACGAAACTCAAGTTATGATCAAACGAAGTTCAAATCTAAAACTAGTTGAATTAAAATTTTAAAATTTACAAAAACATGTTTGAGTTGTATTACTGGATAGAGGGGATCGTAACGAAGACATGGGCGTTGGTTTCGTTGGATTCGGACCAACGAGCAAAAAGTTAAGGCCGTTTGAAGTTTAGGGGCTAATCTATAAAAGAAAATATTTACAGAGAGGTCCCTGGCCGAAACTAAAAGAAATAGAAAAAGAAAAGGCTACCGAGCGAACGCTCACTATTTATGCCTAACTAAAGATTGTTCACTGAATAGAAAAACCAAAAACCGATCTAAAAGAAATAAACCAATCTAAACAAGAAACCGGGGTTTACCTAGGCGGTTTTCTAAAAAAAACCAGTGGATCGGGCGGTTCGGCGGTTTTCCGCGGGGCGGATTTGGCTCCGCCGGCGGTGAACTACGGCGAGGCATGTGGCGGGCGGTGGTGGGCGTGCGGCGAGGCACGGGGTCGGCAGCGGCGGCTGCGCGAAGAGGCGAGGCAGGCGAGGGGAGGTAGCAGCAGCAGTTCGCGGCGGCGAAAGGGCGCGGCGGCGGCGGTTGTGTGCGGTGGCGGCGACGGCGTTTTGTGGCAGCGGCGCGAGCGATGCGAGAGGAGGGGGGGGCAGCGGCGGCGACTTTAAATAGGCGGAGGGGCGGCAGCATGGCGTGGAGGAGGGGGCAAGGTAGAAAGAGGCGGCGGCGAAGCCGTGCGGGACACGGACGCCGAGGCGATGGCGGCGGCGTGGCCGTGTGGGAGGAGGACGGCGACGGGACGAGCGGGCTGGGCCTTGGCCTGGCAGTGGCGGGGCCGGCCCAGTTCGGCTGAGGACTATTTTTTTTCTTTTAAACCTTTTTTTAACAAACACAGAAAACAAACAAAAAAAAACAAATAGAAATATCCTATAGGCATGTAATATATCAAAATTTGCAGAAAAATAAGCCCTACAACATGAACATTTTACTACTGTCAAATAAAATGCCCACAAATTCTAATAAAACAAAAGGTCCTACTGTTGCAATTATAAACCAATAAAAATCACTTTAAAATACCAAAATGATTTCAAAATTATTTCTCTCCAATTTTCTGCTGTAGGGAATCATGTTACCCTATTTTCCATGTAATTTATTTTTGGAGAAAAATAATTTGAATAAAATCCAAATAACTCAATATTTGAAATTGAGTTCCAGAAAATTTCAGAAAAACTTCCAACTCATATTTCCTATAATTTGAAGAAGTCATTTTATCTTCTCTCGGGAAAATCATTGAGTTGCTTAAAGTTTCTGAATTGAGAATATTTCGAGATTGAAATTCAAAATCCTTTCAAACCCCTTTATCATTTAAAATAAATGGAAGAAGTCATATTATCTTCACTCTAGGGTTTTGTGTTGAAAATAATTTGAATTCCCCCGGAGATCAAAAAGCAAAGTGAAAGTTTTGGGAAAGTCATTTTATTCCCTCTCATCTAACTTTCAAAAGTTTCAAATTTCACTCAATTTCACTCAGCACAACAACAAGCAATCAATTCTATCTATTTATTATAACATTCCAAAATTTAGAATTTTGGGATGTTACAAACGAGTAAAGAGACTTGCCGGTAACGAGATTGCACAAGGTATAGGGATACCGATGATCGAATCTCGGGCAAGTATCAAACCGATAGACAAAGGGATTTGTATACGGGATTGATTGAATCCCCGACATCATGGTTCATCCAATGAGATCATCGTGGAACCTGTGGGCGCCAACATGGGTATCCAGATCCCGTTGTTGGTTATTGACCGGAGAGATATCTCGGTCATGTGTGCATGGTTCCCGAACCCATATGGTCTACACACTTAAGGTTCGGTGACGCTAGACTTGTTATGAGAAATAGTATGTGGTTACCGAAGGTTGTTCGGAGTGTCGGATGAGATCCCGGACATCAGGAGGAGTTCCGAAATGGTTCAGAGGTGAAGATTTATATATAGGAAGTCCAGTTTCAGTCGCCGAAATGGTTTCGGGGGTTATCCATATTGTACCGGGACCACCGAAAGGTGTCTGGAGGTCCGCCGGGTGGGGCCACCTGCCCTAGGGGACTTAATGGGCTGAATATGGGAGGGAACCAGCCCCTAGTGGGCTGGTGCGCCCCCCAAGGGCCCAAGGCATCTAGGGTTTGGAAACCCTAGGGGAGGGGGCCGCCTCCACCTTGCTTGGGGGGCAAGTCTCCCCCTCCTGGCTGCCCCCCCTCTAGATGCATCCAGGGGGCCGGCGCCCTCTTCCCTTCCCCCTATAAATAGTGGGGGGGGTGGGAGGGCAGCTGCACCCCTTGCCTGGCGCAGCCCTCCCCCCTCCCAACTCCTCCTCTTCCTCCGCAGAGCTTGGCGAAGCCCTGCCGGAGAACTGCAAGCTCCACCACCACGCCGTCGTGCTGCCGGAACTCTTCCCCAACTTCTCCTCTCCCCTTGCTGGATCAAGGAGGAAACGTCCCCGGGCTGTACGTGTGTTGAACGTGGAGGCGCCATTGTTCGTCGCTTGGATCGGAATCCGTCGCGACCTGAATCGCTACGTGTACGACTACACCAACCGCGTTCTAGCAACGCAATCTTCAAGGGTATGAAGATGCACTCCCCTCTCTCGTTGCTAGTCTCTTCATAGATTGATCTTGGTGATGCGTATAATTTTTTTGATTTCTGCAACGATCCCCAACACTATTAGTGTTAGTTTTGGTGAAGTGTCTCATGAGTTTAATTTTTCCAAGTTTAGAAGACAACCACTTAATAAAGAATCACATAGCAAAGATGAAATAATTGGTCTTGCTTCTATTGTTGTGCCACCTACAGATCCACTAGAACAATATCTGCGGGACCATGAAAATGATATGCACATGCATGAAAGAAATGAAATAGATAAAAATTTCTTTGAACAACAACCTCTCTCAAAACACAATTTGCCTATTGAAACTCTTGGAGGTCCTCTTCCACCTACAGGTGATCCTGTGTTTTAATTATAGCAATTGCCCGACACTTTGAAATATGCTTATATTGACGAGAAAAATATATATCCTGTTATTATTAGTGCTAACCTTTCAGAACATGAAGAAGAAAGATTATTAAAAACTCTGAAGAAGCACTGTGCTGCTATTGGATATACTCTTGATGATCTTAAGGGCATTAGTCCCACTCTCTGTCAGCACAAGATTACTATGGAACCTGATGCTAAACCCGTTGTTGATCACCAAAGATGGTTGAATCCTAAGATGGAAGAAGTGGTAGAACTGAAATACTAAAACTTCTAGAAGCAGGTGTAATCTATCCCATAGCTGATAGTAGATGGGTAAGTTCTGTTCATTGTGTCCCTAAGAAAGGAGGTATCACTGTTGTTCCCAATGACAAAAATGAACTTTTTCCACAAAGAGTTGTTACTGGCTATAAAATGGTAATTGATTTTAGAAAAATAAATAAAGCTACTAGGAAGGATCGTTACCCTTTGCCTTTTATAGATAAATCGATAGAAAGATTATCTAAGCACACACACTTTTGCTTCTTAGATGGAAATTTTGGTTTCTCTCAAATACATGTACCGCAACCTGATCAAGAGAAAACCACCTTTACTTGTCCTTTTGGAACCTATGCTTATAGCCGTATGCCTTTTGGTTAATGTAATGCACCTGCTACCTTTCAAAGATGCATGACTACTATATTCTCTGATTTTTGTGAAAAGATTGTTGAGGTTTTCATGGACAATTTCTCCATTTATGGAACTTATTTTGATGATTGCTTAAGCAACCTTGACCGAGTTTTGTAGAGATGTGAGCAAACTAATCTTGTCTTGAATCAAGAGAAGTGACACTTTATGGTTAATGAAGGTATTATCTTGGGGCATAAAATTTATGAACGAGGTATTGAGGCGGATAAAGCTAAAGTTGATGCAATTGAGAAAACGTCTTGTCCTAAAGATATTAAAGGTATTCGTAGTTTCCTTGGTCATGCTGGTTTCTATAGGAGGTTTATTAAATACTTCTCTAAAATTTCTAGGCCTCTGACCAATTTATTATAGAAGGATATTCATTTTGTTTTGTATGGTGATTGTGCAGAAGCCTTCAAAACACTTAAGAAAGCCTTAACCACCGCACCTACTGTTCAACCACCGGATTCGAACTTGCCTTTTGAAATTATGTGTGATGCTAGTGATTATGCTATTGGTGTTGTTCTAGGACAAAGAGTTGATAAGAAGTTAAATGTTATTCATTATGCTAGCAAAACTCTAGACAATGCTCAAATAAATTATGCTACCACTGAAAAAGAATTTTTAGCAATTGTGTTTGCTTGTGATAAATTCAGATCTTACATCGTAGTTTCCAAAGTAATTGTTCACACTGACCATGCTGCTATAAAATATCTTATTGAGAAAAAAAGATGTTAAACCTAGACTCATTAGGTGGGTAATTTTATTTACATATTACTGATAGGAAATGAGCAGAGAACCCCGTAGCTGATAACTTGTCTAAGTTAGAAAATATTCTTGATGACCCACTACCTATTGATGATAGCTTTCTTGATGAACAACTAGCCGCAATAAATGTTTCTCGTAATACTCCATGGTATGTTGACTATGTTAATTATATTGTTGCTAAATACATACCACCTAGTTTCACAAACCAACAAAAGAAAAAGTTCTTCTATCATTTAAGACATTACTTTTGGGATGACCCACATCTTTATAAAGAAGTAGTAGATGATATTATTAGACATTGTGTACCTGAGCATGAACAGGAACAAATCCTTCGGAAATGTCACTCCAAAGCCTTTGGAGGACATCATGCGGGAGATAGAACTGCTCACAAGGTATTGCAATCTGGTTTCTATTGGCCTACTCTCT
The DNA here is from genome assembly GCA_902687465.1 of Secale cereale. Taxonomy (NCBI): domain Eukaryota; kingdom Viridiplantae; phylum Streptophyta; class Magnoliopsida; order Poales; family Poaceae; genus Secale; species Secale cereale. The sequence continues at coordinate 266,515,144 of LR738709.1, forward strand.
TCAAGGATGCCCGTAAGTTTGTCTCATCTTGTGATGAATACCAAAGAATTGGTAATATCGGTAAGCGTCAGGAAATGCCTATGAATTATTCACTTGTTGTTGAACCTTTTGATGTTTGGGGTTTTGATTATATGGGACCTTTCCCTTCCTCTAATGGGTATACACATATTTTGGTTGCTGTTGATTATGTCACTAAGTGGGTAGAGGCTATTCCAACCAGTAGTGCTGATCATAACACTTCCATTAAAATGCTTAAAGAAGTTATTTTCCCAAGGTTTGGAGTCCCTAGATATCCAATGACTAATGGTGGTTCACACTTTATTCACGGTGCTTTCCGTAAAATGCTTGCTAAGTATGATGTTAACCACAGAATTGCATCACCCTATCATCCTCAATCTAGTGGTCAAGTTGAGCTTAGCAATAGAGAAATAAAACTTATATTACAAAAAACTGTCAATAGGTCCCGAAAGAATTGGTCTAAGAAACTAGATGATGCACTTTGGGCTTATAGAACAGCTTATAAAAATCCTATGGGTATGTCTCCGTATAAAATGGTGTATGAAAAAGCTTGTCATGCCTCTAGAATTAGAACATAAATCATTTTGGGCAATCAAAGAACTCAACTATGATTTGAAACTTGCCGGTGAAAAGAGGTTATTTGATATTAGCTCACTAGAAGAATGGAGACCCCAAGCCTATGAAAATGCCAAGTTATTTAAAGAAAAAGTTAAAAGGTGGCATGACAAAAGAATCCAAAAGCGGCAGTTTAAAGTTGGAGAATACGTTCTTTTGTACAACTCTCGTTTTAGATTTTTTGCAGGAAAACTTCGTTCCAAATGGAAGGACCATGGCTCCACCAAGCTCCTCCAAGGACTAGTTCTTCGAGAAGGTCATCAACCCGTACTTTCCGGAGGTGATGAAGCACCCTCAAGCCATTGAGATGCGTGAGGGGTGCTCCACATCCAGGATTTTCAAGGACCCAAGAGGACGGGGAGCATGGAGGCCAGGCTCGAGGCGGTGGAACAAGACATCTTCAAGCGCCAAGGGATGTTGGAGCGTGGACTTAGTGCCAATCACTCAATGATCGCGGAATTAACTCGTGATAACATATTGGATGGCCGATCCATGAAGGACATCGTCTTCACCTTCAATGAGCAAATTAATTTTCTGCAAAGTCAAATCTATGATCTTTAAAACCAAGTTTTTGAGTACGAAGCAAGATTTAAAGGTATGAGTTTAGCTGCCAGTCGCAGGACTCGGCAGACTCGTGCATCCTCTTTTAATGGTGAGCCCCTGCCCTGGAAGCCAGAGGACAAGCTTGCTACCTCATCACCACCACCTTCTTCTTCACCATCAAAGGAGATTTGAGTACACGGGTATGGTCATTCCCCTTGGCTTGTTCCAAGCTTGGGGAAGATGCCCCGGTATCGTATCACCATCACCTTTATTTTCCTTTACCTATCTTAGTTCGATCCTTAGTGATTTTGTGATCTAGTTGAATACAAGTTTAGTATGATCTATTTTCGAGTGTTAGTTTCGTGATCTATCTATCTTTGTAATTGAGTGAGAGTTATATAATAAAGTTTAGTTTGAGCTTTTGCTTCTTTACTTTCTTATTACGATCAAATAAAAAGAAATAATGAAGAAGATCATACTAGATGAGTAATGACATAACATAAGGAAAAGTATAAGTTGTAAAATTTGTTTGAAGTTGACAAACATAACATTGGTCAATGATACAACCCATGAGATAATTAATAAGGAAGAGAAGATTCACATGCAAATACTCTATCTTGGACATCTTTTATGATTGTGAGCCCCCATTAGTTCTTATATGTCAAAATTGTTGACGTTGGACAAGGAAGACAACATAATGAGTTGTGTTTGTTCATATTCACATAGAAGTTATATTGTCATAGATCCTTCAACATGTGGTGCTTGCCCAATATATTTTCTAGCAAAAAATCCGCACTAAGTAGAAATACTACTTGTGCATCCAAAAAACCTAAACCCAACTCATTATTTGAGAGTCCACCATACCTACCTATGGATTGAGTAAGATCCTTCAAGTAACTTGTCATCGGTGCAATAAGGCAATATAAATTTCTTCTAAATGTGTTTGCTCATTTAGTGTTAGAGAAAACTGAGGGTTGTACGAACTTGTGATGGCAAAGTAATAAAAGCTATGGACTACATAATTAAGGTTGCTATCATAAGGGGCAATATAACATGACGTTCTTTTACATTGAGGGATTGAGCATGCAAACAAAAGGTGCATGACAAGCTCTGCTTCGCTCTATGAAGGGCCTATCTTTTACTTTCATGTATTTACTTTTATGCAAGAGTCAACGTATTCTTCCTTATTCCTTTTGTCTTCTCTTTTTGCAAGCATCATGTGGTGGGGAAAAATCTAGGCACATATATCCAGTTTGATATGAGTGAGCATGTGTTATTATTGTTGACATCACCCTTGAGGTGAATATGTTGGCAGGCAAAACTATAAGCCCCTATCTTTCTATGTGTCCAGTTGAAACTTTTTACTCATGGGTATGCCGTGCGTGTTAGCAATCATAGAAGACTAAATGATAGTTGAGTATGTGGACTTGCCAAAAGGCTCCGACATGTGACCCTTCCTAAAAATATGATGAACTGTGGTTGCAAAGTTGACTGAGAAAATACTTTGTTGGTTTTCAATAAAGTTTATGTCTTCTACTTCAATGTTGTGATGAATTATTACTTGTTCATGAGAAGCTATATCATAAAAGTTGTATGATAAATCTTTATGATAAAGTTCGCTCCTGTTATAATAATAATCATGATGCTACTATGTCCGTATTTTGTTTTTATCGACACCTCTCTCTCTAAACATGTGAACATGATTTCGATATCGGCTTTCGCTTGAGCACAAGTGAGGTCTAAGATTGGGGGAGTTGATACGTCCATTTTGCATCATGTTTTCATACTGTTATTTATAATGTTTTTATGCATAATAATGCTTTATGAAATAATTATAATGCCCTTTCTCTCAAAATATGCAAGGTTTACACAAAGAGGGAGAATACCGGTAGCTGTAATTCGGGACCTGAAAAAGCAACGTCAGGACATCTATTCTGCACATCTCCAAATGAGCTAAAAATTTGCGGAGAATTATTTTGGAATATATGAAAAATACTGGAACAACCAACTACCAGAGGGGTCCACCTGGTGAGCACAAGACACTAGGGCGCGCTAGGCCCCGCATGCGCGCCCTCATGGGTTGTGCTCAGCCCAGCCCACCTTCGGTGCCCATCTTCTGGTATAAAAGTAAGTTTTTGACCTAGAAAAATAAAATAAGAGGAGGACTTTTGATGTAGGGTGGAACCCTATGTGGCCGATCTTTCACGAAATGGAGGGGATCCCACGATGAACATGAAGAACACAAAGGGAAATCACGAGGGAAACACTCAAGAACAAGTCCAATCACACATCCACTAGACAATCAAACACACAAGATCACAAGATACATGAACAACAAAGGGAAAGATACATGGGTAGAGTTCATCTCCAAGAGGAGGTCTTGAATCCGTGAAGGATCTTCCCGTTAGGGGTCTTGAATCCAAGGTGGATCTTCTCCGTAGAGGGGCCGCGGTCTCTCTCGTGGAGTAGATCCGGGATGGATGAGCAAAGCTCTATCTCTCATATGAGCTAAACCATTGCTAACCCTAAAATGGTGGAGGTGGAGGAGTATATATAGTCTAGGGTCATGAAGGGGTAAGTGAGGGGCGAAACGGGTACATGGGCATCGGCCCGGATACATGCACGCAGGCAAGGCCGGATGTCCGGGCTTGCAGCCGGATGTCCGGGGCTTCGGGGCGAGCCGGATGTCCGGGGTTACGGCCCGATGTCCGGGCTGGCTCGGTCCAGCTTCTGTGAAGGAGGGTCCGGATTTCCGGGAGGAGTGCCGGATGTCCGGCCGTTGCTGAAGCGCCGGATGTCCGGCCTTTGGCCCGGATGTCCGGCCGCTGTAGTATCAGCAGCTCCGTCTTCTTCCGTCTTCTCTTCCAAGCTTCCCTCGCGGATGGTGTAGGTGTTCCTCGGCGCTTGCACTCCTCGTCGTCCTCCGTGAAGCTCCGACAATACCTATGCATGCACACGAGTGGAGTGTCAAGTAGTATACCATCCTCGAAGGGGTCAAGTGAACACGTGTAAAGGAGATGATTCACCTTTATGTATGAGAAGTAGAGGTCGCACGTGTCACTTGCCAAACGGACTCTTGACATGGTGATGTCCTTAGGATGCTCCGCATCATCCCCTCCCCCTTGGAAAAGATCCGACCTCGGATCGAAAGCCAAATCACCATGGGAAAGAGATGGCGTCGCCATGTCGAAGCGGTCGATCACCAAGCACTCATCATCTTGAAGCTCGAAATGGGCACTCTCCAATGTCGCACCGTCTAGTGATTCCTTCAAAAGGAGCAAGGACAACAAACACTTGGAAAAACAAATGTGGTTAGCGTTAGTGCAAAGCCAAGCATTCAAGAGGGGATTCACCCAACAAGTGTTGTCATCAAGCATAGCATAGGGTGTGACAAGGGGTTGTGGCATGGCATTTAAGCACATCAATTGAGCACAATCAAGGTCATCATGGAAACAAGCATGTAAATGTGAGGTAGATTTGCACATATGTGTGACAAGAGAGTAAGCATCTACCTCAAAGTCGTAGCAAGCATGCATAAAATGCTCAATGAAAGGTCTATGGTAGGCATAGGAATCATTCACAACACCAAATAAAATGAAGTGTCTAAACACATGAGTCAAGTGCAAGACAATCCAAGCATAGCGTGCATATGGTGTAGTGAAAGTCGAGTGGCACTCAACACAATAGAAATGGCAATTGTTCATCATGTGTGAGGCAAACAAGTCAATCATGTGACAAGCAATGGTACATGGCATATGTGAAGAGATGATATTGTTGCAACCAAGCACATGATAGGAGCAAGTAATCCACAAGTCGGATGCAACACACAAGGCATATATCATGACGCATGGCAAAGTGGCAATGGCAAGTCGAAGAAAGATCTCTAGCATGTGTGCAAAGAGTGATGGTGCAAGCAACACAACTAGTATGATCCACAATGTTCATGCTCATGGATTGTGGTTTCCCGAAAGAGAAGGATATCACCTCGAAAGTGTGTACTTGTGCATCCTTCACAATGCCGAAGCACAAGAAAGTGCGATGTAGAAGCGTCGTGGTAGAAAGTGGTTCGCTCTCAAGAGCTCGAATGGTCAACTCACGTGAAGTGGAAGTCGACACGAAGTCCAAGTATCCTACACATGCACACAACAAACAAAGAATGTATGCGCATGGTAGATAAACACATCATCCATCATGATGGTTCTCTTCTCTTGCACATAACCATTGGAAGCAAAAGTGCATGAATAATATGATGCAACAATAGCTATATTCATGGCACTAGGCATATGGTGCAAGGAGGTAAAACAAGCATGCTTCACAAGAATGTGTCATAATCTCCAAATAAATGAGAGAATGCTATGGGGGCAATCTCATTGGCAAGACTAAAACAAGCAATATCAATCATGTGCAAAGCATGGCAATGGTTGTCATCAACCGCATGAAAGGAGCAAGTATGAATCATCGATGATGCAACATAAGCAAGCATGGTGATCAAGTTGTGCCAACTAGTGGAGCGAAGATGCAACACACTAGGAGAAGGCATGGCAATCATGTCATGTGAGCAAATAGTGGATATAGGCAATGCACATGACATATCGCAAGCACGATCACAAATCAAGGTCAAAGCATCATAATAGGCATGGTGTGCAAAGGAATCATGGCAATGACAAGTGATATCTCCACCAAGCTTGGAAATACACATACAAGTATCAGAATCAATCATCATGTGTAATGCAAAGCATGGGTCACAACTGCATGGCAAAGGCAAAGGGATTGACATATCATGCAATGTGAACATGGCAAAAGGGGCATAAGAGATATAATGGACAATAACCCATAACCATGTGTGCCATGTAGAAGAGATGCGCGTAGTCTTTGCGCAAAGGGAGCGGTTGGAAGGATAATCCATGGAGTCCCATGTCGTCGTTGCTCTCTAGAGCTCTTTTCGTCAACTCGTGCGTTTGTGAAGTTGACGAGTATGGATGGGTACCTACACACAAGACACACAAACCAAAGAAATTGTGCGCGTGGTAAATGTACACATCATCCATCATGATGTGTATGTGCACGTTAGAGTTAGCACAAGATAAGCATCTCTCAAAGAAATTTGATGCATGGTATAAGAACATGTCATCCATCATGAATGAATAGTTATTGTGTATAGCATGATGTGGATGCAAATTGAGCATACAATTATATGGCACATCTATAGCATGTTCATTCATGGGGAGCATATTGTGCACACAAGCATGGGGATCATGCAATGGATGGGATGGGTCAAAATCTCCTAAAATGTATGAGGAAACTATGGGGGTCTCCTCATAAGCAATATCGGAAGCATAATATGGAGAAGTGGAACAACATCCAAAATAATGCATGTCGGAAGCTAGGCAATCATGGCATGGCATATGGTGGATATGATGCAAAGGAAGCATGTCAATATCATTACAAGAAAAACAAATGCCAATAACCATGGGCTTGTCATCGATGCCATAAGTGCAAATTGGATTTATTTTAATGGCATATGCATAGTTACTACGATGAGATTGCAAATATGACAAATTGTTGATCTCATGCATAGCATATGACAAGTCAAGCGGATTGTCAAACATGATGTGACCGAGAGAATTATCACAAGAAATCCTATGCAACATGGCATCACAACTAATAGACTCCACATGGCAATCATCAAACTCATCATAAATGGGTAAATCATCGCATGGGGAAATCATACTAGAATGAAGCATGGCAATAGGTTGATCAACATCATGCAAGCAATCGATGTCAAGAATGTCCACTAGTGGGACGAGATCATCACCTTCACCCTTGTTACCTTTCTCATTCCACTCATGTGGTGTAGGTGAGGTGGAAAAGACCAAATGGTGGTCATCATCTTCATCTTGATGGAACCATGTGGGGGGTGCATAATATTCCACCATGGCCATCGTCTTGTCCAAAGGAAGGACGAAGTCGTCGAGGATCGGCGCGTCATCAAATGTGGGACCTAGCACCGAATGAGAAGACACACTAGAGGTAGAGGTCAAGTCGTTAGTGTTGAAAGTGGCCTCACATGACCTATCAACTATCTCACTCTCTCTATGTGGTGGCTCACTCACTCCCTCAAGGTAGGTGCACCCAAGCTCGCATATGGTGGAGTCACTCATCTCACTCAAGTGGTGGGGGTTGTGGCTCTCCTCACATGGGAATTGGGGCAGCTCATCATATATGGGGCTAGTGGTGAACTCACTCTCACTCTCAATATGGTGGCACAAGTCACTCAAGTCATCATACGTCGCCGTGGTCGAAGGGAAAATCCCATGCTCAACCATCTCCTTATCGTCGTCGTGTATGAAGGCCGAAGATGGCACATCATCACTCTCGCCTCCAAAGATGGAAGCATCAACCTTGCTCGTCACCATGTCGTTCGCCTCCAAAGCGTGGTCCTCGAATGGCTCCGTAGTCGTAGTCGTCGCCGCACCGTCTTGAAAAAGAGTCGAAGTAGACTCGGCATCATCAATGCCACAAAGAGGGATGGCGATGAAGTTGAACTTGGGAACGTCGTCTTGGAGCTTGTCGGGCTTGGACATCATGGTGGTACTAGCCTCATGCTCGCCATCTTGGAGCTTGGTCTTCGAGAAGTGTGCTTGCAGTGGAGAAGCCTTGGCCTTCATAAGTTCTTGTTCTGCCTTGAGAGCACCAATGTAGTTGTCGTCGAGGGACTTGTAGTTCTCGAAGAAGATAGTCTTGTAGACGTCATTGTGCAATCCCATCATGAAGTGGAGCTTCATTGAGATGGGGTCGTCCACGCCGGCTCGTTGCAAGGCCATCTTCATCTCCTTGAAGTACTTGTCGATGGACTTGGATCCTTGAATGGTGTTCTCCAATTGGCGTAGAAGTTGTTCCGTGTAGGTGGAAGGCACGAACTCTCGTCGCATAGCTTTCTTCGTCTTGGGCCAATTCACGTTGAAGCTCGTCGAAGGTGTGTGAAGCCACCATGTTGACGCGTTGTCGTGGAAGTTTCTTGTGGCGCACTTCACTTGATCTTCGTAGGGAACTTGATGTAGCGTGAGGTAGTCGTCCATCTTGCGCTCCCACTCGAGATACTCCTCGGGGTCTTGAGTCCCATAGAAAGGAATCTCATGGTCGTTGTCGAGGTCGTTGTAGCTCGTGGAAGTCGCGGACTTGAGCTTGGGGAGCTTCTCTTGAGCATAAGCTTGGGGTGCTTGTGGGCGAAGATGCCACATATCCAAAGGCGAAGATGCCTTGAAGTCGCTTGGCGAAGATGCCAAGCTGTACGGTGCAGTCGTTGAGCGGTTGTTGGTGTTGAGCTCTTGACCTTCACGTTCTTGTCGTTGATGGTGTCGATGCCGATGAGATCTTGCTGGAGATGGTAGCTCGGAAGGATGTGCACTTGAGCGTCTTCTCGAAGATGAGGAAGACCTCTTGCGGTTCTTGATGAGGGCTTTTAGCTCCTCCATTTGAGCATTCATGTTGGCGCACAAGTTGTTCGTCATGGCATCGAACTCGTTGTTGGTGTAGACCGAAGTAGAAGAAATGCTTTGCCTATCCATCACAAGACTCGAGCAAAGGTGAGTAGGAGATGAGATAAACAATACCAAGTTACCTTTTCCGAATGTTGAGGATGTATCCCGTTTCACTCAATGTGAAATGAAAGAATAGTGGAATTGGTACCAGACTTGTTCACTCACACCTATCAAGTAAAGCTTTTCGAGTGGCTCGGTGAGGATAGTGGCACAAAAATTTGATGCAAAATGTTAGAAAGAGTCAATAATGTTGAAAGAGATTCACAAATTTGCATGTGAAACAAGTAGACCAATAGCAATATGTGGCACACGGAAACACACACACGGATAGATAGATGGGGTCGTGCAACCAAGGAATGAGCACAAAATGTGGAGTCCACGGAAAACGCTCGTGTTGCACAACTCAAGAGAGACGCTAGCACGATTGCTCTATAGGCGGATACGACACTTGTGCACAACCTATAAGATGCGAATGTATGAACTTTCTATCCCAAGTATGCTATGTGTATGATGTTCCGGTGCTTTTAGCACAAGATGATCCAAGATGATCAAGTATGATATCATATGATGCGATGCTATGTCTCTTGCTTACAAGCTTCTTTGTCTTTCTCTTTTTGCTTAAAAGCTTTATTCTTTTTTTTTTGTGTATATGTGGCCACGATGCACAAGCCAAGATAGCAATTGTGTATATGCGGGAACAATCTTGTGACACAAGGGGTGATATGATGATACCAAGATGATATGGTATTTATGCAATGGGAGGCGGATCGATGATCACTAATGTGCACAAGTAACGTTGCCGGCAATACTCAAAGGCTAGTCTCGATAGGCAAGTGACGTAAAATGGGCTAGGGGTTAACAATGCAATTGCAAGGGGAATATACAATGATGTCGTCGAGGTTACCGTCCGAGTCGATGATGAGAGGCGGTGTTCTTGATGTAGACCCATTCCTAATTAGCCGAAACACTTTAGGAAACGGAAAAACCACAACTCAAAATCTCAAGGACAAATGTCAAATGGTTGTAGCGGACAAGCGGTGGTGGTTGCGGAATTGTTGGTGGAAACCCGGTCAAAATGGGTTATGGTGGTGGAAGTGTAAGATGGGCTATACACGGTGTCGGAGTTGAAGTCACGGTCCCTAAGTAGCCGAAACACCTTAGGAGACACAAGCCACAACTCAAACAAGCTCGAACAAAATTGGGTTAAGTTTGGTTGGCTACGTATAATGGGCAATGGGTATGCGGAAGTGGTGGTGGTGGTTGACGAAGAAGCAATGGTCCCTAAGTAGCCTAAACACCTTAGGAGACTCAAATCACTACTCAAGCAACCACAAATGGTATGGGAACAAAATTGGTTAGATTGCGGAAGTCGGTGGTGGTTATGCGGATGATGTGATGGAGGCCCTAGGCAAAGATGCCAAAATCCACAAAATATGATGGATTCAAATGAATATGGTGGTATTTTTGTGTTATGGGGGATGTCAAGAGCTTCAAAACGAGCTCAAGAACATCGAAATCGGAGTTCGGATGAATTAGTTATGGACAAAACGGTGAAACGGAAAAGTCTGAAATCCCAGGGGTCGGACATCCGGGGTGGAGCCCGGATTTCCGGGACCTGATGTCCAGAACCGCGCGGGATTTTTCCCTCCGGGAGCCGGATGTCCGGCTAGTGGCCCGGATGTCCGGCCCGAAGATTCCAGATCTGAATCGGGACGAACTTTTCGAATTGGGGGCGGAAATTGATGATTTGGGGCTCAAAATTTGAGAGATTTTGTGGAGGAAAGATGGGGAAACTTGGGGAAATGCTAGATCCACTTGAAACCAAGCAAATCCACGGATCAAAATCAACAAAATCTCATCAAACCAACAGATCACAAAAAAATTTGGGGCTATTTTTGTTGGGGAATTTTCGAATTTTGGGAAGAACACAACAAAACAAGGCTAGAAAACGGTGGGGAGGCTCCAAATTCGTGAGAAACCGTGGCTCATGATACCATATGATGTAGGGTGGAACCCTATGTGGCCGATCTTTCACGAAATGGAGGGGATCCCACGATGAACACGAAGAACACAAAGGGAAATCACGAGGGAAACACTCAAGAACAAGTCCAATCACACATCCACTAGACAATCAAACACACAAGATCACAAGATACATGAACAACAAAGGGAAAGATACATGGGTAGAGTTCATCTCCAAGAGGAGGTCTTGAATCCGTGAAGGATCTTCCCGTTAGGGGTCTTGAATCCAAGGTGGATCTTCTCCGTAGAGGGGCCGCGGTCTCTCTCGTGGAGTAGATCCGGGATGGATGAGCAAAGCTCTATCTCTCATATGAGCTAAACCATTGCTAACCCTAAAATGGTGGAGGTGGAGGAGTATATATAGTCTAGGGTCATGAAGGGGTAAGTGAGGGGCGAAACGGGTACATGGGCATCGGCCTGGATACATGCACGCAGGCAAGGCCGGATGTCCGGGCTTGCAGCCGGATGTCCGGGGCTTTGGGGCGAGCCGGATGTCCGGGGTTACGGCCGGATGTCCGGGCTGGCTCGGTCCAGCTTCTGTGAAGGAGGGTCCGGATTTCCAGGAGGAGTGCCGGATGTCCGGCCGTTGCTGAAGCGCCGGATGTCCGGCCTTTGGCCCGGATGTCCGGCCGCTGTAGTATCAGCAGCTCCGTCTTCTTCCGTCTTCTCTTCCAAGCTTCCCTCGCGGATGGTGTAGGTGTTCCTCGGCGATTGCACTCCTCGTCGTCCTCCGTGAAGCTCCGACAATACCTATGCATGCACACGAGTGGAGTGTCAAGTAGTATACCATCCTCGAAGGGGTCAAGTGAACACGTGTAAAGGAGATGATTCACCTTTATGTATGAGAAGTAGAGGTCGCACGTGTCACTTGCCAAACGGACTCTTGACATGGTGATGTCCTTAGGATGCTCCGCATCAACTTTCGGGATGGAACACCGCTGTCCCGAGGCGGAACTTGGGAGGAGCACTTTTGCCCTCCGGTGCAGCAATTCCGATGGGGGAGTTTCCGTCCCGAAGGGGGAAACCGAAGCCATCGTCATCACCAACAACCGTCTCATCTTGGGGAGATCAATCTTCATCAACATCTCCAACAACACCATGTCCTCTCAAACTCTAGTTCATCTATTGTGCTAAATTTTTGTACCGAAACCTCAGATTGGTACATGTGGGTGACTAGTAGTGTTGATTACATCATGTAGTTCATTACTATATGGTACATCTGACAGGTTCACGAAGATGGACAAGTAAGCAAGTGTAAGAATCAAGAGAAGAAGCTGCCCGAACCTGCCAGCCACCAGACAACCGAGCTGTGTCGGACGTCCGACATCTGGAGGCTGCACCAGCCAGAAGGCCTAGCCGAAGAACTCTACAGTGTCCGGACGACCGACAAGGACCGGATGTCCGATGACCTCCAGCGACCAGACGTCTGAGATGCTCCGGACGACCGGCTACCGGACGACCGGCTACCGGACGACCGGCTACCGGACGACCGAGCCCCTCCGGAAATACGGTGCCACACCACAAAAGGAAATTAGCGGATGTCCGAGCCTTCCGGATGTCTGGACCCTCGCGAGCCACCAGACGTCCGGTAACTGTCGGACATCCGACACCTATGCGTGCAATGCGTGTTGGGACGAAGCCCATGTACCCTTTCGCTCACTTTGGCTATAAATACTCCTCCTACCCCCTCTCTCTAGGGTTACCATTGTGATAGCTCATTTGTGAGATAGAGCTTTGCTCATCCTCTTGGTTCTTCTTATTCGAGAGACCGCGGCCTCTATGGAGAAGATCCCCCAAGTGGATTCAAGACCTCCTTTCGAACAAGACCTCAAGACCTCCTCACGGAGAAGAACTTGTTACCGTGTATCGTCCTTTGTTACGTTTGGATCTTGTATCACTCTTTATGTTCATCGATCTAGCACATGTGTGATTGTTCTCGTTGATTTGATTGTTTCCCCTCATGTTTCTCCTGGTGTGCCCCTCGTGTTCTGTCAGGCCCAAGATGCGATCCTATCCCGATCACGTGACACTTACGTGATTGGGGCACAACCGCATTTCGGGCGCTTAGCAAGATGGATATCATTACATCGTACCATTACATACATACATAGGGGATACAACAATACATACAAGTCACATGAATACAACAACATCAATACAGAGTATCCGACTACGGATACAAACATGAAAAGCACACGACATCCATCTGCTATCCCAGGCTGCCGACCCGGAACCTAACCCAAGACTGAAGAAGAAGAAGAAGAAGAAGAGGAAGAAGAAGAACTCCAACACAACGATCATCGCTCTCACGTCAAGACATCGGAAACCTGCACCTGCAACTGTTGTTGTAGTATCTGTGAGCCACGAGGACTCAGCAATCCCATAACCATGGGTAACAAGACTATCAAAGCTTAATAGGTAGGAAGAGGTAAAGTGGTGAGGTTGCAGCAGCGGCTAAGCAATATATGGTGGCTAACTTACGAGTACAAGAATAAGATGAGCATCTACGCAAACGGTCGCAACTAGTAGTGATCGCTAAAGATCCTGAACTACTTACGAGTCAAACATAACCCCACCGTGTTCTCTTCTCAAAGTGAAAAGAAACAGTCACGGTTACACACACAGTTGTGTGTTTTACTTCGGATCCTCTGTCAAGTTTTCTACAACCGAACATTAACAAATTCCAATCTGCCACATAACCGCGGGCACGGCTTTCGAAAGATCATAACCATGCAGGGGTGTCCCAACTTAGCCCATCACAAGCTCTCACGATCAGCTGAAGTAATAATAATTATTACCCCTTATCTTAGGGAAATCCGATCAGGCTCGGCATCCCGGTGCACAAGACATTTCGACAATGGTAAAACAAGTCCAGCAAGACCTTCAGGCGTGCCGACACCCTGATAGTAGCCGCGCGTATCTCGTCTCAGGCCACAACCGGATAGGTGATAGTACGAGTAAAACCAATCCTCGAGTTTCCCCGTGGTGGCCCCGCAGAACCCCCGTTTGGGACCAACACCATCAGCACTGCCCCCCATGCTATGTAGAAGAATCCTCGGGTAGCGCTAACTCCCTATGCAATTAATTAATTAATTAAGTTGTTATTATGAGGCAAATTAAAACCAATGTTGGGCCTTGCTGGAGGAGTTTTATTCAAAGACGAACTGTCAAGGGGTCCCCATATACCCAACAGTGTAAGGAACGCAAAATCCAGGAGCATAATGCCGATTTATCGGCGCCTAAGGTGGCATGAGTGGAACAAAACACCGAGCAAAAGGCCAAGCCTTCGACCCATGCCCAGTATATAGGTGTGTTAATAATAATTATAGATATTGTGATATTCCAACAACAAGTTCCCTCCTGGAACGATCTTCACCTTCACCTGCAACTAACAACGCTATAAGAGGGGCTGAGCAAGCAGGTAACATAGCCAAACAATGGTTTTGCTAGGAAGGTTTCAAAGGTTGGAGGTTTCATGGCAACAAGGAGAGGGGCTGACAATAAGATGGGTAGTGCGACATATAATGATAGCATCGAGACAACTAAGCAAAGGCAATGATAGTATAGGTATCCAAGGGTATGGTCATCTTGCCTGAGATCCCGCAAGGAAGAAGAACGGATCCATGAAGAAGACGGAGAAGAAGCCTTAAGCCTTGAAGAAGAACCACGGGTAGACAAACGAATCCTCACGAACGCAACGGAATGAGCACTAACGAGAAGAAGCAAGCAACACGGTAAACACACAACACAAGAACATGACAATATGCTCAACCAGGTATGATGCAAAACAAGTCTACATATGAAGCACAACAAGTCTATACAGGAAACACAACATGGCAAGGTAGGAAGCACAGAAAACAACACAAGTCTATATATGATGCAATACATGGTAAGGTATGATGCATGACAAGTCTATACAGGAAGCATTACATGGCAAGGTAGGAAGCATATATAAACTATCTATCTAGACAAGTTTAAATGAGGCCGAAACAACAAACAACAATTCCGAAAAATCCCCATGTGCATATTTCGTATTTGCTACTGTTCTGCCTACAACACAATTTTAAAGTTGTCAAACAGCAAAAGTAATTGCACCAAGTTAATCTACTCATTTTTCTACCCCATTTACATATAAAGTTTATTAAATTTGGAGCTACGGTTATTTAGTTATGAATTAAACCATTATAACATGTTATTTTCAAAAATTAAACAAACAACAAGTTTAAACATTTTTAACATGCATGGCAGCTGGAAATTATTAATCTACACAGAATTCTAAGCAACTTTCATATATAAAGTTTTTACATATGGTGCATGGTTATTTAGCTATTCACAAATCAAAATGATGGCGTTTTTGTGAATATGTATGCAAAACAAAGAAAACAACAGGGGACACGGATTGGGCCAGCCACTATCAATAGCGAGGGGGCCCGGGGTGCTAAGGTGGCAGGAGTGGGGGTGTGGAGAGGGTATGTGGACAGAGAGGATGACAAGTGGGACCTAGATGTCATAGGCACAAAGACAAATATGCTGGAGGAAAAAATTAAAAGAAAAAAGGCCAACCTGGGTTTCGAGCCCAGGAACTCTTGAGTTGAGCTTGGCTGTGCTAGCCAGCTCGGCTAGTCTTTGTTTGTGATGAAATAAAGGATCCCAGTTAAAAGACCAGATCTGTAGCGGGGTGCAGAGAGAAAAAAACAGGCAAAAAATATAGGGGTTCTAAAAATGGTCCTACGAGGATTCGAACCCGGGTCTCTCGGGTAGAACTCAGCAGCCCGATCCACTAAGCTGCTGCTGCAGTTTGAGAAAAACAAAGGCGTGGCTCAACTTGAACCCCATCAGAGGCGAGGCCTTCTTCTACGTCGTTCACAGCGGAATTAGCTGACTACGCCGGCGAGCAAGACGGCGACCGTCGAAGCAGAGGAGCACTGGCGGAGGTGCGGGATACTTGCGCGGGTGCCGGGTACCAGAACGTGCGCGTGCAAAGGCTAGATGATGCGGGACCTCGAGGACAAGCCTGTGCTCGCCTCTGGCATGGCGGGCGGCAGAAGCTAGATGGTGCGGCGCGGCTGCACGCGAGGCAGGGGCGGAGCAGAGGCACGGCTGCGAGGCAAAGTAGGCCGGGCGCGCGCGTATGTGCAGGAGGCGCATAGGTGCAGGAGTTCGAGCACCACATCCATGGCGTACAGGATGGAGACGACGGTGGACGCATAAGTGCTGCTCGACGGCTGCTGCGCGCACAGCGCATGTGCCGGGGAAGAATGGGCGCGTGGGTGCATGGTTGGTGCTGCATGTGTGAGTAAGGGCGGAACACAGGAGCCATGGCAAGAGATTGAGCTCCTCGCGTACAGCAGAGCCATGGCGGACGAACTCGGGAAGACGACTATGGAGATAGAATTGAACCAGAGAGAGAGGGATGGGGAGGAGCGAGGCATCACCGTGGGGATGCTGCTGGAGTCGTACGAGGTCGACAGCGGTTTTAGACGGCGGTAGGATGCGCTGGTCCCCGGTGTTCATGAAGATGAAGTAGAGGAGGCAGAGGAAGAAGACCAAGACGTGGACGACGGCGTGGAGGCGATCCAGTCCAGCCACCCATCAGAATCGGCCGGGGACAAAGACGGGGTGTAGGAGGACATGTCGAAGACGAGCTTGAGGCGCTCCGGTTGCAAGAACGACGACGGTCGTCGATGGTTTGTCTCTCTGCTCTCTGTGCTCTGACTTGTGGAAGAAGAAGCAGAGGGAAGGGAAAGAGGTGGCGGCGGTGAGAGGGAAAAAGGGAAACCCTAGGAGGGCTTGGACGCCAAGAGGGTTAAATAGGGACGCGGGCGCGGCTGGCTCGGCCACCGTGGCCATGTGCCTCGCTCGGCTGTTCGAGTTACTGTTAAAGAGAGAGAGAGAGAGAGAGAGAGCGATCGAGGTGGAAGAAGGGAGCGGGCTGGAGAGGCTGGCAGGCCCAAGTGAAAACAGTGCCAGCGTGGGAAAATTACCAGGGGGAGGGAGTTGGGCTGCGCCCTGCTGGGTGCGGCTGGGACGCTGCACTGGCTGCTGGGCTGCTCTGCTTCTGTCTTTTTTTCTATTTCTTCAAACAGAGATAAAAGAGCAAGAGCACATAGGAATTTGAGAGTGTTGTGAGAGATATGATAATATTCTTGGAGTCCATAAATTGTGCAGACTTTGAACCAATTGCTTTGGGTATTTTTAAGGACAAAAAAATAATTCAAGTTTGAATTTAATTCAAACTTGAGTCAATTTTGAACCCTACCAAAACTACTCAAAATGGGATGAAACCTGGCAGAGATGTGAAATACATGGTGTAAGATTTATAGGAAAAGATGGAACATTGACGGAGGAGGGAAAATGTCACTTGCAAAATAAAAGGATGAGAAGCAAGGGAGAGGTGAAAACGCATGGGCATGGCTTGAGAGAGAGATAGCAAGGAGTGATGCACACACAACATGAAAGCAACACATAACACAAGGATGAGTGCAATGCACATGGCAACAACATGATGACACCATGCAACACATGGCAAAACAATGCACATAATATGATGCAAGATGAGACAATGCACTCAATATGAACATGGCAAGAAACATAGGATGACACAATGCAATATGACAATTATGGGCATGGCAATGCAATAAGTAAAACAATAAAGCAACAAAATGAAGCCATAAGATAGATCCCACATGGAAATAGATCATGACCAAGGCAACAAACAATTGAAACACACAACGTCAACGAAATAAAAGGAAGGTAACTAGAGTATCGGTCTCGGGGCCTCACAACACTCCCCTACTAACAAGAGATCTCGTCCCGAGATCTTAGGAATAAAACGGAAGTGAAAAGGAAGAACAAGGTTCTTCGAGGACAAAAGAGCGAAAACCAAAGAACCTTGAGAGTTGAACAACGGAAAGAAAGGATACAACGGGGATGAACGAGATTGAAAGCTTCGGTAAAATGTGCAACAAGGCACAAGACGAGAACCAAGAGGATAAGGATATGAAGCACGAGTTGAAGGAACAAGAATGAATTTGAAACCACTTCGGTTAAAAGAGATGGAAAAGAAATCTCCATGAAGGAATTCGGGCAGCACTCCGGCTGAAACAGAAAGAAATGGCACACCGGTTGAACATGAATGGAATGGAACAAGAACTGAGAAGATGAAACGAAAACATGACGAGATGAACAATACAATGCCTCCGGAATAATGGAATTAAAAGAATGGAGAAGAAGATGACAGCTTCCACCATGAAAGAATTGAAAGAGCATCTTCAGGAAAAAGGCTTGAACGGAGTAGTTGAGAAAATCAACACAAAATAATAAGCTTGTTGTGGACTTATTAAAACATCTCAAGACTTGAGGTGAATTATGCCGCAACCAAAATATTGAATAGCTGAGATGAAGGAAGAAATGCAAAACTCCACTTCAAAAGAATACGGAGAATTATTTGCACTCGAGAGGCAAAAGAATAAGAGTGCTTGAGCTGCTCCAGAAGAATTAGATAAATGTTTGAAGAATGAATTAAATGATGTAGAACCACCATGAAGAACTCCGGTAACGAAAGGATGAAGAAGGATGAAAAAGAATAAGAATAAAGCCTTGCGATGATTAGTCGGGGTTCCGACGAGATAACCGAGAAAATTTGAACTCCGGAAAAGAAAATATGAAAGCACTTGGGACTAGAATTTATTCATGAAGAATAAACTCTGAAGGAAAAGATTAATCAACTTGACAAAGAAAATAAGAATTATGTTATGCTCATCCTCCATCAATTAAACTGATGAACAATGGATTCGCATACTACTTATTCTCCTTGAAATGATTAAAGAAGGAATATATCTCGAACTTGCGAAATTCTTCAAGAAACACCGGTAGGATAGAAGAACGATCGAATTGATATGATAGCACCGGAAAAGAACTCTTGAGCGAACCACCGTAAGGATTGAAACCACCCGAAAAAAATGAACGAACCACCGGGAAGAATTAATCGAATGATGAAAAGAACAAACCACCGAGAAGAATTACAATCAAGTGAAGAACAAGAATGACCACCGTAAGGAATGAAATTGAACGATGCAAGAGGACAAGCCACCGTAAGAAAATGAATCGAGTGAATACGATGAATCACCGGAAGAATAAAGCACTTGGGGAATTTGGATGACGAGCACGAAGATATCACGAACTGATTAGATGATTACTTGGAGGAAAACACCGGAAAGAATGTGAGACGAACGAAGAGGCATCGATGAAGAATATTTGAAGGACGAAGTTGAAAACTGAGAACGAAGAAATCTTCTAAAATGATGGCCTTCGGAGGAACACAAAGAAAAGAATTCCTAAAATACTCCGGAAGGATTAAAAGAAGAAGGTTGAACCAATGATGAAAAGAATTAAAAGCGACCTAGAAGAAGGCATATGACTGATGGAATCCATACTTATGTCACATTTGAAAAGAATATAGGAACACTCTGGGAATGAAAAGAGTCAGGTAAGACCCTGGGAAAGACCTGTGGGTTATGAGCCCACCGAAGAGAAAACTCTGTTGGAAAGGATTGATAAGGAGATGATGCACCGGAACCATTAAAAGACTCAATTGAGGTGACAACCTCGAATTAATCAGAAGACAAATGAATCTCCTGAGAAGACTTCGGAACTCCGGAATAATTAAATGGCGAGAGACGAACGAGCAAGGTGAAGCAATTGAGCCGAGGGAAAAGAATATGAACAACACCAAATACTTGAGTTGAATCCACCGGAAAAAGAAGAAGAGGTGAAGAATATCGAACGAGAGGAGAATTCTCCGGGAGAAGAAAAGAGATGAAGGATGACGAACTAGAAGAGAAATCACCGGTTGAAACAATTGATGAAAGAAAGCAAAGACTTCACATGAGTAGGATGGATACTCGATTAAGGACTCCGGCTCCGAGAAGCAAAAGGGTGGGCGGGTGGGAAAAAAAAGACCACAACGGACGGGGAAAACAACATCGGTTGGGAAGAGCCGAGGATTGAACTTGCAAAGAAGAAGAGGGTCGAGTCCACTTGACGAGATATGCACGAGATGAAAGAACTAACAACGCAACAAACGAAAACTATCCACGTGATCCTAAAAAATTTTTGAAGGGGAAGAGGAGCAATTCAAAACACCTACGTCAAGGTTCCTCACCAGAGTGACGAAGGGGCAGGGGAGTAAAAAGAATTCCTACCCTCCGATATAACTAGACTCCGAAAAAGTTTTCTGCTAGACTCAACGACGGCCAAGCTACGATCAATCAAGGGGGCTCCTATGGTCGGTCGAGGCTCTGATACCAACTTGTCAGGCCCAAGATGCGATTCTATCCCGATCACGTGACACTTACGTGATTGGGGCACAACCGCATTTCGGGCGCTTAGCAAGATGGATATCATTACATCGTACCATTACATACATACATAGGGGATACAACAATACATACAAGTCACATGAATACAACAACATCAATACAAAGTATCCGACTACGGATACAAACATGAAAAGCACACGACATCCATCTGCTATCCCAGGCTGCCGACCCGGAACCTAACCCAAGACTGAAGAAGAAGAAGAAGAAGAGGAAGAAGAAGAACTCCAACACAACGATCATCGCTCTCACGTCAAGACATCGGAAACCTGCACCTGCAACTGTTGTTGTAGTATCTGTGAGCCACGAGGACTCAGCAATCCCATAACCATGGGTAACAAGACTATCAAAGCTTAATAGGTAGGAAGAGGTAAAGTGGTGAGGTTGCAGCAGCGGCTAAGCAATATATGGTGGCTAACTTACGAGTACAAGAATAAGATGAGCATCTACGCAAACGGTCGCAACTAGTAGTGATCGCTAAAGATCCTGAACTACTTACAAGTCAAACATAACCCCATCGTGTTCTCTTCTCAAAGTGAAAAGAGACAATCACGGTTACTCACACAGTTGTTGATACAGGGTGGAACCCTAATCAGCAGATCTTTCACGAAATGGAGTGGATCCCACGATGAACACGAAGAACACGAGAGGGAACACGAGGGGAAACACGAGAGAATCACTCAAACCAACAAGAACAAGTCACACATATGCTAGATCCTCGAAACACAAAGAGATACAAGATCCATGATCAACAAGGGACGATACAAAGGGTAACCGGTTCTTCTCCGTGAGGAGGTCTTGATATCCCTGGGGATCTTCTCCGATGAAGGAGGTCCTGAATCCGTAGTGGATCTTCTCCGTGGAGGGGCCGCAGTCACTCACAAGGAGATGAACCACTAGATAGTATTAAATGAGCTAAACCTAAGCTAACCCTAACTAGGAGGAGGTGGAGGGGTATATATAGTCTAGGTCCACGAAGGGGTAAGTGGGAGAGGGATACATGGGCCTCAGGCCCGATACACTGTGCGCAGACAGGGGCCGGATGTCCGGGCGGGGGCCGGATGTCCAGGCCTTCCCGAGAAGCCGGATGTCCGGGCCGAGGGGCCGGATGTCCGGGCTGGAGGGGTTGAGCCACGGGTGTCTTCTGGACAGTGGCGCCGGATTTCCGGCCAGGGCCCGGATGTCCGGGGCGCCGGATGTCCGGGCCTGGGGGCCGGATGTCCAGGGCCTGTAGGTGCTGGCCCTTCTTCCTTCTCTCCCGCGCGCACTTGGCCTTGGTCCTTGGGTTCTCCATGGTCTCCTTGGGTGTTCCTGAACATGCATAGCACATATATTTGAGGTAGTAGGCATGTCTCACATGTAGAAAGTGGAGGTTCAGAGAGGAGCGAGTGAACCTTGTGTCCAATTGTGTGTAGTTGAGGTCTCGTCGAGTGAACATGGGGATGATCATGGGATACTCCGTATCATCTCCCCTCCCTTGGGGAAGATCCGACCTCGGATCAAAAACCTCATCACCATGGAAACGGTAGTCGTAAACGGACTTGTAGTTGGACGAAGTTGAGGGCATTGTGCAATCCAAGTACTCCAAGGTGTCTCCGGTATGTGGTACATGCAAAATGAGCAAACACAAAGGACACTTGGGAATACAATGGTTAGCGCACACAAAGTGTCCATCATGTAAGAATGAGTCCGTGTGACAATGTACATGAAGCTTAACAAGATGATATAGTATGATATGGAAAGCATTCATGTGATCAAATGCATTTGTGGTGCACACAAAGGTGTTGTGAATGTGATCAATGCAACCATTATGCAAAATGATGTCATAATGTGATGGTTTATCAAGAGCATGAACATGGCAATGGATGCGCAATATGTGTATGTTATCATGCAATTGATGGAGGACAATATGATCATGATGTATGAATATGCCATCAAGAAAGATCACAACAAATTTGCTAAGGAAATGCACAAGCTCATATATCATGGATGACATGGGAATACACGATGCAACGAGGCAACCATATTGTGCGTCAATCCATGCATAAGATGCAAATTTGTCATGGGTATGATTTGTCCATGGAGCATGGCATATGAGCACACAATCAACAAATATGAAGGTTTTGGTGCAATGTGCCAAAGGAGTTTTGATATACCAATGCTCGATGTCGTGGCATGAGTGAAGGTCCAAAGGTGCATCCAAAGGGTCCATCTTCAATGTCGGTCCTCCATCCCGTAGATGTATCATGTAGACAACAAGAAGGAAACAACAATGAAAGTATGGCCCATCCAATATGTATAAGTGAGGATGGCTCACAAAGAAGGAATTCACCTTTAGGAATTTCTCGAAGATTTTGGTGTTGCAGATCATGTATGCCTTCGCATGACCACGTTGTCGCATGACGGCACCGCCTTGTGAATCCTTCAAAATGAAAGAACATGACAAACACTCGGAAAAACAAATGAGGTTAGCGTGAATGCAAAACCTAGCATTCGTGAGGGAAAATACCCAACAAGTGCTTGCATCATTCTTATCATAAGAAAGGACAAGGTAAAGTGGCATGGCATGTAAGCATATGATGCGATAACAACCAAAGGCATTAGGCTCAAACAAGCAAGCATGCATCACAAGTATGGTGTCCAAGTCTCCAAGATCAACAAACATAGCATTGTTGCACTCAATACAAGGGATGAGAGATTCAACTATTGGAGACAAATGACAATGATCAATGTGAATCATGTGAATGGCATGAACATATATGTCATCAACCCAAGAAAGCAAGTAAGAGTGGAACATGGGTGATGCAACATAGCAAGAAATCATAGCAATCAAGTCAAACAAGCTAGTAGTGCGAAGATGCAACGTACTAGAGGTAATCATGGCAAGCATGTCATGTGTGCAAATAGTGAGCATACGTGATGCACATGGCATAGCACAAGCATGAAAACAAGATATGAGCAAAATAGCATCAATGTGTTGATGAGAGGCCATATGGAAATAGCAATGGGATATCATGACTCTCCCAACACAAGAATCAACAATAGAATGGGGCACAAAGAAATCATGGTAGTAGCTACAAGTATCTCCACCAAGCATGCAAATACACATATAAGTAGCATAATGGTGAATCATGTGTAAAGGCAAGCAAGGGTCACAATTGCATGGCAAAGTCATAGCAAGAGGCATAACATGCAAAGTGAACACGATAGTATGGGCATAATGTGATAAGTGGCATATAGACCATAGCCGTGTGAGAGCCAAGTAAAAGAGAGGCGCGTAGTGGTTGCGCGAAGAGAATGGTGGTAAGGAGATTCCACGGAATCCCAAGTCATCGTTGCTCTCAAGAGCTCGTTTCGTCAACTCATGGGATTGTGAGGTTGACGAGTTTGCAAAAGTACCTACACAAGACAAAGGCAAAGGAAAAATTGTATGTGCGTGGTATATATACACATCATCCATCATGATGCGCACGTGCAAGTGTTAGTTAGCACATAATATCCAATGCTCAAATAAATGAGATGCGTGGTATAGAAACATGTCATCCATCATGAGAGGTTTGTTGTTATATATGGCATAATGGAGACTCAAGTTGTGTGATGCATCACGAGAAATATCATTGTGATTCATGGAATGCATATGGTGCACACAATCATGGTAATCATGCAAGGTATGGAATGCATCAAGATCTCCTAGTATGTATGAGGAAACTATGGGGGTCTCCTCAATAGCATTCATGGGAACATCACATGGAGAATATTGATAACATCCAAAGCAAAGCATATTTGGAACAATGTGTTCATGGCATGGCATAGTAGATGAATTGCGCAAATCATGTAAAGGAAGCATGGCAATATCATCGCAAGAGAAACACAAGCCAATGACCATCATCTTGTCATCTATGCCACAAGTGCAAATAGGATTTACTTTAATTTGGCATGCATAGTTACTATGTTGAGATTGATATGAAACAATATGAGAAATCTCACTCATAGTATATGACAAGTTTAGAGGGTTGTCGAACATGATGTGACCAAAAGAATTTTCACAGGAGATCCTATGGAGCATAGCATCACAACTAGGCAACTCAACATGCTCATCATCATATTCATCATAAATAGGTAAGTCAA
Source organism: Secale cereale (assembly GCA_902687465.1). Taxonomy (NCBI): domain Eukaryota; kingdom Viridiplantae; phylum Streptophyta; class Magnoliopsida; order Poales; family Poaceae; genus Secale; species Secale cereale. The sequence continues at coordinate 266,539,388 of LR738709.1, forward strand.
GACATGATGAAGTCGCACTAGCATGAAGCATGGCAATAGGTGTGTCAACATCATGCAAGCAATCATTGTCAAGATAGTCCACTAGTGGGACAAGAGTATCACCTTCACCTATTTTACCTTTGGAGCATCGCTCATGTATTGTAGGTGAGGTTGCAACTTGATGGTACCATGTGGGGGGTGCATCTTCTTCCACCATGGCCATCGGGTTGTCCATTGGAGGGATGGACTCGTCGAGGGTAGGCATATCGTCATGTAGGAGACCTAGCACCAACGAAAACACACTCGGAGTAGAGGTTAAGTCGTTAGAAATCATAGTGGCCTCACATGCCCTATCAACTACCTCACTCACTAAGTGTTGTGGCTCACTCACTCCCTCGTGGATGCTCTCACTTGTATGGTTGGTGGAGTCACTCAAATGGCTCTCAACCTCACATAGGATGTGTGGCATGCTCTCATGTGTGGGGCTAGTGGTGGTGATGTAGGGTGGAACCCTAATCAGCGGATCTTTCACGTTTGGAGGTTGGCACACGATGAACACGGGGAAAACACGGAGAAAGATGGGGAAAACACAAGAGAGAACACTCAAATCAACACGGAAGCAATCACACAAGTGCTAGATTCGCGATACAAGGTCGAGATACATGATCCAAAGTCAACAACGGTGATACAGATAGTCTTCTCCCGGAGGAGGTCTTGGAATCCCGTGGGATCTTCCCGTTAGGGGTCTTGAATCCAGAGGTGGATCTTCTCCGTAGAGGCGCACCGGTCTCGTGGGAGAAATCCACACAAGTGTCAAATGAGCTAAAACCACAGCTAACCCTAAACGGAAAGAGGAGAGGAGTATATATAGTCTACGGGGCGAATGGGTACATGGGCCTCGGCCCAGGGGCTGCACGCAGGCAGATCAGGGGCCGGATGTCCGGGCTACGGCCCGGATGTCCGGGGCTTCATGGGTCGCCGGATGTCCGGGGCGGGGGCCCGGATGTCCGGCTGGGGGAGGACGCGCCTCGGGTGCTCTCTGGACAGAGGCGCCGGATTTCCGGGCGCGGGGCCGGATGTCCGGGCCGTGCCTGGCCGGATGTCCGGGCCCTGGCCGGATGTCCGGGCCCTGTAGCCTCGGCTGCTGTTGGCCTTCTGTAGGTGACTGCCCAGGGGCCGGATGTCCGGGCCAGGGGGCCGGATGTCCGTGTCCTGGAGCTCTCTTCTGCCCTTCTCGATGCATCAGCTCGTCCGTGGCCTTGGGGACTTGTCCATCTTCAAGCTCTTCTCCGAAGTGGTCTCCTTCACACCTGAGCACACAAAGCACACTCGCTTGAGGTAGCAACCATGTCTCGCAAGATTCATAAGGGAGTTGGGCTAGGAGTGACGTCACCTCGGTCTCAAAAGCTCTAGCACGAGCACGTGTCATCGGTCCTTGAGGCACTTGAGGGGGTGAAGGAGGGTCCATGGTGATGGCCCTAGGATACACCGTATCATCCACCCTATATCAAGTCTCCATTATGCCATACATAACAACAAACCTCTTATGATGGATGACATGTTTCTATACCACGCATCTCATTTATTTGAGCATTGGATATTTTGTGCTAACCACCACACACACGTGCGCATCATGATGGATGATGTGTACATATACCACGCACAGACAATTTTTCCTTTGTGTTTGTTTTGTGTAGGTACTCATGAACACTTGTCAACCTCACAATCCCATGAGTTGACAAAACGAGCTCTTGAGAGCAACGACGATTTGGGATCCCGTGGATTGTCCCTACCACCGTTCTTTTTGTGCAACGACTACGCGCATCTCTTTTACTTGGCTCTCACACGGCTATGGGCTATTTGCCACTTTTCACATTATGCCCATACTATCGTGTCCACTTTGCATGTTATGCCTCTTGCTATGATTTTGCCATGCAATTGTGACCCTTGCTTGCAATTACCCATGATTCACCATTATGCTACTCCTATGTGTATTTGCATGCTTGGTGGAGACACTAGTACCTATTGCCATGATTTCTCTGTGCCCCATGCTATTGTTGATTCTTGTGTTGAGAGAGTCATGATATCACATTGCTATTTCCATATGGCCTCTCATCAACACATTTATGCTATTTTGCTCATATCTTGCTTTCATGCTTGTGCTATGCCATGTGCATCATGTATTCTCACTATTTGGACACATGCCATGATTGCCATGATTACTTCTAGTATGTTGCATCTTTGCACTACTAGCTTGCTTGACTTGATCACTATGCTTGCTTGCTATGTTGCATCACCCATGTTCCTCTCTTACTTGCTTTCTTGGGTTGATGACATATATGTTCATGCATTTCACATGATATATATTGCTCATTGTCACTTGTCTCCATTAGTTGCATCTCTCATCACTTGTATTGAGTGCAACAATGCTATGTTTGTAGATCTTGGAGACTTTGACACCCTTCTTGAGATGCATACTTGCTTGATTGAGCCTATTGGACTTGGTTGTTCTCGCATCATATGCTTACATGCCATGCCACATTACCTTGTCCTTTCTTATGATAAGAATGATGCTAGCACTTGTTGGGTACTTTCCCTCACGAATGCTAGGTTTTGCATTCACGCTAACCTCATTTGTTTTTCCGAGTGTTTGTCATGTTCTTTCATTTTGAAGGATTCACAAGACGGTATTGGATGCACCTTCGGACCTTCAATCATGCCACGGCATCGAGCATTGTCCATTCACGACTACCGTTTCCATGGTGATGAGGTTTTTGATCCGAGGTCGGATCTTCCCCAAGGGAGGGGAGATGATACGGAGTATCCCATGATCATCCCCATGTTCACTCGACGAGGCCTCAACTACACACAATTGGACACAAGGTTCACTCGCTCCTCTCTGAACCTCCACTTTCTACATGTGAGACATGCCTACTACCTCAAATATATGTGCTATGCATGGTCAGGAACACCCAAGGAGACCATGGAGAACCCAAGGACCAAGGCCAAGTGCGCGTGGAAGAGAAGGAAGAAGGACCAGCATCTACAGGCCCCGGACATCCGGCCCCCAAGCCCGGACATCCGGCGCCCCTTCACAGAAGCTAGCACCGCAAGCCCGGACATCCGGCCCCATGCCCCGGACATCCGGCTCCACTCGAAGCCCCGGACATCCGGCCCCTTCGCCGGAAATCCGGCCCCTCATCACAGAAGGCAACCGAAGCCGGCCACGCTCAGCCCGGACATCCGGCCAGAGGCCCGGACATCCGGCTCCTCGCGAGCCGCCGGACATCCGGCCCACGGCCCGGACATCCGGCGCCTGCCTGCGCGCAGAGACGGGCCTGAGGCCCATGTATCCCTCTCCCACTTACCCCTTCGTGGACCTAGACTATATATACTCCTCCCCCTCCTCCATTTGAGGGTTAGCTTGGAGATAGCTCATTTGATACCTAGAGCTTTGCTCATCTAGTGGTTCATCTCCTTGTGAGTGACTGCGGCCCCTCCACGGAGAAGATCCACACGGATTCAAGACCTCTGCGGAGAAGATCCTACGGGATTCAAGGCCCCTCGCGGGAAGATCCTACGGGATATCATCAAGACCTCCTCACGGAGAAGAACCGGTTACCCTTTGTATCGTCCCTTGTTGATCATGGATCTTGTATCTCTTTGTGTTTTGAGGATCTAGCATATGTGTGACTTGTTCTTGTTGGTTTGAGTGATTCTCTCGTGTTTTCCCTCGTGTTCCCCTCTCGTGTTCTTCGTGTTCATCGTGGGATCCACTCCATTTCGTGAAAGATCTGCTGATTAGGGTTCCACCCTGTATCATATGGTATCATGAGCCACGGTTTCTCACGAATTTGGAGCCTCCCCACCGTTTTCTAGCCTTGTTTTGTTGTGTTCTTCCCCAAATTCGAAAATTCCCCACCAAAAATAGCCCCAAAAATTTTTGTGATCTGCTGGTTTGATGAAGTTTTGTTGATTTTGATCCGTGGATTTGCTTGGTTTCAAGTGGATCTAGCATTTCCCCAAGTTTCCCCATCTTTCCTCCACAAAATCCGTCAAATTTTGCCCCCAAAATCATCAAATTCCGCCCACAAACGAGTTTGGAAGTCCCGATTCAGATCTGGAATCGTCGGGCCGGACATCCGGGCCATAGGCCGGACATCCGGGCCATCGGGCCGGACATCCGGGTCCCCGGCCGGACATCCGGCTCCTGGAGGGCAAAATCCCGCGCGGTTCTGGACATCAGGCCCCGGAAATCCGGGCTCCACCCCGGATGTCCGACCCCTGGGATTTCAGCCACCCGTGTTTCACCGTTTTGTCCATAACTAATTCATACGAACTCCGATTTCGACGTTCTTGAGCTCGTTTTGAAGCTCTTGACATCCCCCATAACACAAAAATACCACCATCATCATTTGACTCCATCATATTTTGTGGATTTTGGCATCTTTGCCTAGGGCTTCCACCACATCATCCGCTATACCACCACCGACTTCCGCAACCTAACCATTTTGTCCCCCATAGCATTTGTGGTTGCTTGAGTAGTGATTTGAGTCTCCTAAGGTGTTTAGGCTACTTAGGGACCATTGCTTCTTCATCAACCACCACCACCACTTCCGCATAGCCTAGTCCACCATACATAGCCAACCCAACTTAACCAAATTTTTGTTCGAGCTTGTTTGAGTTGTGGCTTGTGTCTCCTAAGGTGTTTCGGCTACTTAGGGACCGTGACTTCAACTCCGACATCGTGTATAGCCCATCATTCCACTTCCGCAACCACCACGGCATTGCCGCTACCACCATTTGACATTTGTCCTTGAGATTTTGAGTTGTGGTTTTTCCGTTTCCTAAAGTGTTTCGGCTAATTAGGAACGGGTCTACATCAAGAGCACCACCTCTCATCATCGACACGGACGGTAACTTCGACGACATCATTGTATATTCCTCTTGCAATTGCATTGTTAACCCCTAGCCCATTTTGCGTCACTTGCCTATCGAGACTAGCCTTTGAGTATTGCCGGCAACGTTACTTGTGCACATTAGTGATCATCGATCCGCCCTTCCATTGCATACATACCACATCACTTGGTATCATCATATCATCCCTTGTGTCACAAGATTGTTCCCGCATATACACAATTGCTATCTTGGTTTGTGCATTTCGCATCGTGGATATACAAAAAAAAAAAGAGAGAAAGAATAAGCTTTTAAGCAAAAAGAGAAAGACAAAGAAGCTTGTAAGCAAGAGCCATAGCATCGCATCATATGATATCATACTTGATCATTTTGGATCATACCACCGGAATACTATGCATATAGCATACTTGGGATAGAAGTCGTTGCATACATTTGCATCTTATAGGTTGTGCACAAGTGTCGTATCCGCCTATAGAGCAATCGTGCTAGCGTCTCTCTTGAGCTGTGCAACACGAGCGTTTTCCGTGGACTCCACATTTTGTGCTCATTCCTTGGTTGCACGACCCCATCTATCTATCCGTGTGTGTGTTTCCGTGTGCCACATATTGCTATTGGTCTCCTTGTTTCACTTGCAAATTTGTGAATCTCTTTCAACATTATTGACTCTTTCTAACATTTTGCATCAAATTTTTGTGCCACTATCCTCACCGAGCTACTCCATAAGCTTTACTTGATAGGTGTGAGTGAACAAGTCCGGTACCAATTCCACTATTCTTTCATTTCACATTGAGTGAAACGGGATACATCCTCAACATTCGGAAAAGGTAACTTGGTATTGTTTATCTCATCTCCTACTCACCTTTGCTCGAGTCTTGTGATGGATAGGCAAAGCATTTCTTCTACTTCGGTCTACACCAACAACGACAAGTTCGATGCCATGACGAACAACTTGTGCGCCAACATGAATGCTCAAATGGAGGAGCTCAAAGCCCTCATCAAGAACCACAAGAGGTCTCCCTCATCTTCGAGAAGACGCTCAAGTGCACATCCTCCCGAGCTACCATCTCCAGCAAGATCTCATCGGCATCGACACCATCAACGACAAGAACGTGAAGGTCAAGAGCTCAACGCCAACAACCGCTCTACGACTTCACCGTACACCTTGGCATCTTCGCCAAGCGACTTCAAGGCATCTTCGCCTTTGGATAGGCGGCATCTTCGCCCACAAGAACCTCAAGCTTATGATCAAGAGAAGCTTACCAAGCTCAAGTCCGCGACTACCACGAGCTACAACGACCTCGACAACGACCACGAGATTCCTTTCTATGGGACTCAAGACCCCGAGGAGTATCTCGAGTGGGAGCGCAAGATGGACGACTACCTCAAGCTACATCAAGTTCCCTACGAAGATCAAGTGAAGTGCGCCACAAGAAACTTCCACGACAACGCGTCAACATGGTGGCTTCACACACCTTCGACAAGCTTCAACGCGAATTGGCCCAAGACGAAGAAAGCTATGCGACGAGAGTTCGTGCCTTCCACCTACATGGAACAACTTCTACGCCAATTGGAGAACACCATTCAAGGATCCAAGTCCATCAACAAGTACTTCAAGGAGATGAAGATGGCCTTACGACGAGCCGGCGTGGACGACCCCATTTCAATGAAGCTCCACTTCATGATGGGATTGCACAATGACGTCTACAAGACTATCTTCTTCGAGAACTACAAGTCCCTCGACGACAACTACATTGGTGCTCTCAAGGCGGAACAAGAACTAATGAAGGCCAAGGCTTCTCCACCGCAAGCAAACTTCTCGAAGACCAAGCTCCAAGACGACGAGCATGAGGGTAGTACCACCACGATGTCCAAGCCCAACGAGCTCCAAGACGATGCTCCCAAGTTTGACTTCATCGCCATCCCTCTTTGTGGCATTGATGATGCCGAGTCTACTTCGACTCTTTTTCAAGACGGTGCGGCGACGACTACGACTACGGAGCCATTCGAGGACCAAGCTTTGGAGGCGAACGACATGGTGACGAGCAAGGATGATGCTTCCATCTTTGGAGGCGAGAGTGATGATGTGCCATCTTCGGCCTTCATCCACGACGACAATGAGGAGATGGTTGAGCATGGGATTTTCCCTTCGACCACGGCGACGTATGATGACTTGAGTGACTTGTGCCACCATATTGAGAGTGAGAGTGAATTCACCACTAGCCCCATATATGATGAGCTGCCCCAATTCCCATGTGAGGAGAGCCACAACCCCCACCACTTGAGTGAGATGAGTGACTCCACCATATGCGAGCTTGAGTGCACCTACCTTGAGGGAGTGAGTGAGCCACCACATAGAGAGAGTGAGATAGTTGATACGGCATGTGAGGCCACTTTCAACACTAACGACTTAACCTCTACCTCTATTGTGCCTTCTCATTTGGTGCTAGGTCCCATATATGATGACGCGCCGATACGCGAAGACTTCGTCCTTCCTTTGGACAAGACGATGGCCATGGTGGAATATTATGCACCCCCCACATGGTTCCATCAAGATGAAGATGATGACCACCATTTGGTCTTTCCCACCTCACCTACACCACATGAGTGGAATGAAAAAGGTAACAAAGGTGAAGGTGATGCTCTCGTCCCACTAGTGGACTATGTTGACATTGGTTGCTTGCATGATGTTGATCCACCGATTGCCATGCTTCATGCTAGTATGATTGCCCCATGCGATGATTTACCCATTTATGATGAGTTTGATGATTGCCATGTGGAGTCTATTAGTTGTGATGCCATGTTGCATAGGATTTCATGTGATAATTCTCTCGGTCACATCATGTTTGACAATCCGCTTGACTTGTCATATGCTATGCATGAGTTCAACAATATGTCATACTTGCAATCTCATCGTAGTAACTATGCATATGCCATTAAGATAAACCCAATTTGCACATATGGCATAGATGACAAGCCCATGGTTATTGGCATTTGTTTTTCTTGTGATGATATTGTGATACAGGGTGGAACCCTAATCAGCAGATCTTTCACGAAATGGAGGGGATCCCACGATGAACACGAAGAACACAAAGGGAAACGGGGGAAAACACGAGAGGAAACACACAAGAACAAGTCCAATCACACATCCACTAGACAATCAAACACACAAGATCACATGGTACATGAACAACAAAGGGAAAGATACAAGGTAAAGTTCATCTCCAAGAGGAGGTCTTGAATCCGTGAAGGATCTTCCCGCTAGGGGTCTTGAATCCAAGGTGGATCTTCTCCGTAGAGGGGCCGCGGTCTCTCTCGTGGAGTAGATCCGGGATGGATGAGCAAAGCTCTATCTCTCATATGAGCTAAACCATTGCTAACCCTAAAATGGTGGAGGTGGAGGAGTATATATAGTCTAGTACACGAAGGGGTAAGTGGGAGAGGATACATGGGCCTCTGGCCCGACTCTGCGCGCAGGCAGGCGCCGGATGTCCGGGCTGGGGGCCGGATGTCCGGCCGTTCATGGGAGGCCGGATGTCCGGGCACGGGCCGGATGTCCGGCCTGTCGATGGCCGTTCTTCGGGTGCTTCTGTTGCCCTTGCCGGATTTCCGGGGTGATGCCGGATGTCCGGCCTCTGCTGAAGCGCCGGATGTCCGGGCTGGTCGCCGGATGTCCGGGCTGGCGCTGGATGTCCGGGCTGGCGCCGGATGTCCGGCGGCTGTAACTTCAGCCACTCCGTCTTCTTCCGTCTTCTCTTCCAAGCTTCCCTCGCGGATGGTGTAGGTGTTCCTCGGCGCTTGCACTCCTCGTCGTCGTCCGTGAAGCTCCGACAATACCTATGCATGCACACGAGTGGAGTGTCAAGTAGTATACCATCCTCGAAGGGGTCAAGTGAACACGCGTAAAGGAGATGATTCACCTTTTTGTATGAGAAATAGAGGTCGCACGTGTCACTTGCCAAGCGGACTCTTGACATGGTGATGTCCATAGGATACACCGTATCACCTCCTCACGGAGAAGAACCGGTTACCCTTTGTATCGTCCCTTGTTGATCATGGATCTTGTATCTCTTTGTGTTTCGAGTATCTAGCATATGTGTGACTTGTTCTTGTTGGTTTGAGTGATTCTCTCGTGTTTCCCCTCGTGTTCCCTCTCGTGTTCTTCGTGTTCATCGTGGGATCCACTCCATTTCGTGAAAGATCTGCTGATTAGGGTTCCACCCTGTATCATATGGTATCATGAGCCACGGTTTCTCACGAATTTGGAGCCTCCCCACCGTTTTCTAGCCTTGTTTTGTTGTGTTCTTCCCTAAATTCGAAAATTCCCCATCAAAAATAGCCCCAAAAATTTTTATGATCTGTTGGTTTGATGACATTTTGTTGATTTTGATCCGTGGATTTGCTTGGTTTCAAGTGGATCTAGCATTTCCCCAAGTTTCCCCATCTTTCCTCCACAAAATCCCTCAAATTTTGAGCCCCAAATCATCAATTTCCGCCCACAATTCGAAAAGTTCGTCCCGATTCAGATCTGGAAACTTCGGGCCGGACATCCGGGCCACTGGCCGGACATCCGGCTCCTGGAGGGCAAAATCGCGCAGGTTTCTGGACATCAGGCCCCGGAAATCCGGGCTCCACCCCGGATGTCCGACCCCTGGGATTTCAGCCACCCGTGTTTCACCGTTTTGTCCATAACTAATTCATCCGAACTCCGATTTCGACGTTCTTGAGCTCGTTTTGAAGCTCTTGACATCCCCCATAACACAAAAATACCACCATAATCATTTGACTCCATCATATTTTGTGGATTTTGGCATCTTTGCCTAGGGCCTCCACCATATCATCCGCATAACCACCACCGACTTCCGCAACCTAACCATTTTGTCCCCCATAGCATTTGTGGTTGCTTGAGTAGTGATTTGAGTCTCCTAAGGTGTTTAGGCTACTTAGGGACCATTGCTTCTTCATCAACCACCACCACCACTTCCGCTTACCCATTGCCATTATACATAGCCAACCCAACTTAACCAAATTTTTGTTCAAGCTTGTTTGAGTTGTGGCTTGTGTCTCCTAAGGTGTTTCGGCTACTTAGGGACCGTGACTTCAACTCCGACATCGTGTATAGCCCATCATTCCACTTCCGCAACCACCACGGCATTGCCGCTACCACCATTTGATATTTGTCCTTGAGATTTTGAGTTGTGGTTTTTCCGTTTCCTAAGGTGTTTCGGCTAATTAGGAACGGGTCTACATCAAGAGCACCACCTCTCATCATCGACACGGACGGTAACTTCGACGACATCATTGTATATTCCCTTGCAATTGCATTGTTAACCCCTAGCCCATTTTTGCGTCACCTACCTATCGAGACTAGCCATTTGAGTATTGCCGGCAACGTGACTTGTGCACATTAGTGATCATACTTCCCATATCATACATACCATATCACCGTGGTGAATCTCTTGATATCATCTCTTGTGACACAAGGTTGTCATCGCATATACTCAATTGCTATCTTGGTTCGTGAAGTTTTGCATGAGAAAAGAGCTCAAAAGAGAAAGAGCCAAACAAGCTTTTAAGCACAAAGAAAAAGATACGCAAAGAGCTTTTAAGCAAGAACCATAGCATCATACTACATTAAGATTGTCATACTCGATCATTTTGGATCATACCACCGGAATACCATACATATAGCATACTTGGGATAGAAGTCGTTGCATACATTTGCATCTTATAGGTTGTGCACAAGTGTCGTATCCGCCTATAGAGCAATCGTGCTAGCGTCTCTCTTGAGTTGTGCAACACGAGCGTTTTCCGTGGACTCCACATTTTGTGCTCATTCCTTGGTTGCACGACCCCATCTATCTATCCGTGTGTGTGTTTCCGTGTGCCACCCATATTGCTATTGGTCTTCTTGTTTCACTTGCGAATTTGTGAATCTTTTTCAACATTATTGAGTCTTGCTAACATTTTGCATCAACTTTTTGTGCCACTATCCTCACCGAGCTCCACCATAAGCTTTACTTGTGTAGGTGTGAGAAACCGACAAGAATTGGTACCAATTGTGCTATTTCCTTGTTCCACATTTGAGTGATCATTGATCCATCTTCAACATCGGTCAAGGTACATTTGGTCTAGTTCTTCTCTTTCTCCCACTCATACTTGCTAGCGTCTTGTGATGGATAGGCAAGGCATTTCATCTCCGGTCTTCGACATCGACGGCGCGAACAAGGACATCCACGAGAAAACCATCGGACTACAACGAGAAATGCAAGCGTGCTTGGGCAACATCGCCATCGAACTACGACACTCCAAGACAAGGACAATGGCTTCCTTCGACGACTTGTGCGACTCCTTCAACAAACAAATGGCGGAGCTCCGACACTTGGTGGTCGATTACAAGTCTTCGTCCCCTTCGTCATCCTCTCGGCGGCGACGTTCAAGTGACAAGTCTTCGGAGCGCACACATGATGCAAGTGCAAGTCTTCCACGTCCACACCGCCATGGCGACCATCGACATCGTCGTGAAGGGCAAGTCACCTCCAAGCATCTTGTGCACGACGACGACGAACGACATCTACCAAGAGCTCAAGCACGACAACGACATCATCATCATGAAGATGCTCGACAAGTGCATATCTACAAGTCCGAAGAAGCTCTACATCACGCCAAGGCCAAGCTTCAAGAGCAAAAGATAAGACCGCGAGACAAGCACACCCAAGATGGAGCTACGGCTACAACCACCACTTCGGCATCTTCGCCAAGTGCTATCAAGGCATCTTCGCCTTCGGACGTACGGCATCTTCGCCTACCTCCCATGAGTTCGCCTACTTCGACATCTCCAACTACAAGGCGACCACCTACGAGCGAGGGTGACACTTCCATCTTCGGAAGCTCCCCACACCAAGACGGCGACAAGATGGTCGATCAAGGGCCATCCCCTTCGACTACGGCATTCACCTTTGGAGGCGTTATGGATGAGGCGGCGAAAGGAGTTGAGTTTGGAGACGTTTGCACCTACATCTCTCCGACACCCATATATCATGAGATGCCCCAATTTTCATGTGAGGAGAGACACCACCATATGAGTAACATGAGTGACTCCACCATATGCGAGATTGAGAGCACTTCTTTTGAGCGGACGAGAGTGATCACCACTATCCCCACACATGAGAGCATGCCACACATCATATGTGAGGTTGAGAGCCATTTGAGTGACTCCACCAACCATACGAGTGAGCGCATCCATGAGGGAGTGAGTGAGCCACACCACTTAGTGAGTGAGGTAGTTGATAGGGCATGTGAGGCCACTATGATTTCTAACGACTTAACCTCTACTCCGAGTGTGTTTTCTTTGGTGCTAGGTCTCCTACAAAAGGGCATGCCTACCCTCGACGAGTCCATCCCTCCAATGGACAACCCGATGGCCATGGTGGAAGACGATGCACCACCCACATGGTTCCATCAAGATGAAGATGAGCATGATTGGATCTTGAACACCTCACCTACAACACATGAGCGACGCTCCAAAGGTAAAATAGGTGAAGGTGATGCTCTTGTCCCACTAGTGGACTATATCACAAATGATTGCTTGCATGATGTTGATTCACTTATGACCATACTTCATGCTAGTGCAACTTCCTCATGTCTTGACTTACCTGTTTATGATGAATATGATGATGAGCATGTTGAGTTGCCTAGTCGTGATGCTATGCTCCATAGGATATCATGTGAAAATTCTTTTGGTCACATCATGTTTGATAATCCTTTGAGCTTGTCATATGCTATGAGTGAGATCTCCCATATTGCATCATTTCAATCTCAACATAGTACCTATACATGCCCCATTAAAGTGAATCCTATTTGCACTTGTGGCATAGATGACAAGATGATGGTCATTGGAATGTGTTTCTCTTGCGATGATATTGCCATGCTTCCTTTACATGATGTGCGCAATTCATCTAATATACCATGCCATGATCACATTGCTCTGGATATGCATTGTTTTGGATGTTATCAATATTCTCCATGTGATGTTTCCATTGATGCTCATGAGGAGACCCCCATAGTTTCCTCGGACATACTAGGAGATCTTGATGCATTCCATACTTTGCATAGTTCCCATAATTGCTTGCACCATATGCATTCCATGAATCACAATGATATTTCTCGTGATGCATCACACAACTTCAGTCTCCATTATGCCATACATAACAACAAACCTCTCATGATGGATGACATGTTTCTATACCACGCATCTCATTTATTTGAGCATTGGATATTATGTGCTAACCAACACTTGCACGTGCGCATCATGATGGATGATGTGTACATATACCACGCACATACAATTTTTCCTTTGCCTTTGTCTTGTGTAGGTACTTTTGCAAACTCGTCAACCTCACAATCCCATGAGTTGACGAAAAGAGCTCTTGAGAGCAACGATGGCTTGGGATTCCGTGGAATCTCCTTACCACCATTCTCTTCGCGCAACCACTACGCGCCTCTCTTTTACTTGGCTCTCACACGGCTATGGGCTATTTGCCACTTCTCACATTATGCCCATACTATCGTGTTCACTTTGCATGTTATGCCTCTTGCTATGACTTTGCCATGCAATTGTGACCCTTGCTTGCCTTTACACATGATTCACCATTATGTTACTTATATGTGTATTTGCATGCTTCGTGGAGATACTTGTAGCTACCACCATGATCTCTTTGTGCCACATGCTATTGTTGATTCTTGTGTTGGGAGAGTCATGATACTCCATTGCTATTTACATAGGACTTCTTGCCACCACAATGATGAGACTTTGCCCATATCTTGCTTACATGCTTGTGCTATGCCATGTGCATTATTCATGCCTACAATTTGCACACATGACATGCTTGCCATGATGATACAGGGTGGAACCCTAATCAGCAGATCTTTCACGAAATGGAGGGGATCCCACGATGAACACGAAGAACACGAGAGGGGAACACGAGGGAAAACACGAGAGAATCACTCAAACCAACAAGAACAAGTCACACATATGCTAGATCCTCAAAACACAAAGAGATACAAGATCCATGATCAACAAGGGACGATACAAAGGGTAACCGGTTCTTCTCCGTGAGGAGGTCTTGATGATATCCCGTAGGATCTTCCCGCGAGGGGCCTTGAATCCCGTAGGATCTTCTCCGCAGAGGTCTTGAATCCGTGTGGATCTTCTCCGTGGAGGGGCCGCAGTCACTCACAAGGAGATGAACCACTAGATGAGCAAAGCTCTAGGTATCAAATGAGCTATCTCTAAGCTAACCCTCAAATGGAGGAGGGGGAGGAGTATATATAGTCTAGGTCCACGAAGGGGTAAGTGGGAGAGGGATACATGGGCCTCAGGCCCGTCTCTGTGCGCAGGCAGGCGCCGGATGTCCGGGCCGGGGGCCGGATGTCCGGCGGCTCGCGAGGAGCCGGATGTCCGGGCCTCTGGCCGGATGTCCGGGGCCTGCAGATGCTGGTCCTTCTTCCTTCTCTTCCACGCGCACTTGGCCTTGGTCCTTGGGTTCTCCATGGTCTCCTTGGGTGTTCCTGACCATGCATAGCACATATATTTGAGGTAGTAGGCATGTCTCACATGTAGAAAGTGGAGGTTCAGAGAGGAGCGAGTGAACCTTGTGTCCAATTGTGTGTAGTTGAGGTCTCGTCGAGTGAACATGGGGATGATCATGGGATACTCCGTATCAAAACGCTCAACATCCCGTCGCATCTTTGGCCAAAAGAAGTGTGTAGCAAGTACGTCCTCCGTCTTCTTCACGCCAAAGTGTCCCATTAATCCTCCTCCATGCGCCTCCTGCAACAACAAAAGACGAACAGAGCTAGCTGGAATGCATAGCTTGTTAGCACGAAACACAAATCCATCATTAACGACGAACTTGTTCCATGTTCTCCCTTCTTTGCAATTCTGCAATGCATCTTTAAATTCAGCATCATGCACATATTGATCTTTGATGGTCTCCAAACCAAATATTTTAAAGTCAAGTTGTGAAAGCATAGTATAACGACGAGACAATGCATCAGCAATAACATTTTCTTTTCCCTTCTTGTGTTTAATAACATAAGGGAAAGTCTCTATGAATTCAACCCATTTAGCATGTCTACGGTTCAGTTTTGCTTGACTTTTAATGTGCTTTAAAGATTCATGATCAGAATGTATAACAAATTCTTTGGGCCATAAATAATGTTGCCATGTCTCCAAAGTCCGAACAAGAGCATATAATTCCTTATCATAAGTAGAATAATTCAGACTAGGCCCACTCAATTTTTCAGAAAAATATGCAACAGGTTTACCATCTTGTAATAACACACCTCCTAACCCAATTCCACTAGCATCACATTCAAGCTCAAAAGTCTTATTAAAATCAGGAAGTTGGAGTAAAGGAGCATGTGTCAACTTATCTTTCAATACCGTGAATGCTTCATCCTGTGCAGTACCCCAAACAAAAGGCACATCCTTCTTTGTAAGCTCATTGAGAGGTGCAGCAATGGTGCTGAAATCTCTCACAAAACGCCGATAGAATCCAGCGAGGCCAAGGAAACTCCTCACGTGTGTGACCGTTTTGGGCTGCGGCCAACTCTCAATAGCTTCAGTCTTGGCTTTATCAACCTCAATTCCCTGTGGAGTAACAACATAGCCAAGAAAAGAGACTCGGTCGGTGCAAAAGGTGCACTTTCCAAGGTTACCAAATAAACGTGCATCACGTAGAGCAATAAAAACAACACGTAAATGTTCCAAATGTTCCTCCAAAGATCTGCTAAAAATCAATATATCATCAAAGTATACTACCACAAATCGTCCAATGAAAGCACGTAAAACTTCATTCATTAATCTCATGAAAGTACTAGGTGCATTAGTTAACCCAAAAGGCATGACTAACCACTCATATAATCCAAACTTAGTTTTAAATGCTGTTTTCCATTCATCCCCCAATTTCATACGAATTTGATGGTATCCACTACGCAAATCAACTTTGGAGAATATTGTAGAGCCACTCAATTCATCAAGCATATCATCTAGCCTAGGAATAGGATGACGATAACGAATAGTAATATTATTAATGGCTCTACAATCAACACACATACGCGATGTACCATCCTTTTTCGGCACTAGAATAATAGGAACAGCACAAGGACTAAGGGATTCGCGTATATAACCTTTGTCGAGTAGCTCCTGTACTTGACGCATAATCTCCTTTGTCTCTTCTGGATTGGTACGGTATGGTGCGCGGTTGGGTAGCGATGCACCGGGAATTAAGTCAATCTGATGCTCAATCCCTCGAATAGGTGGTAATCCCGGTGGCACGTCTTGTGGAAAGACGTCAGCGAACTCCTGCAAAATGTTAGTGACAGCAGGAGGCAAAGAGGAAGGCACGTCCTCGAATGAAAATAATGCCTCTTTGCATACAACAGCATAGCAAACAGATTTGCTAAAATCTAGCTCATCAATATCAGATTTGGTGGCAAATAAACATGCACTTTTTAATTTAATTTCAGAAGCAACAGTAGATGGTTTATTATTAGGCTTCATTTGTTGCTCAAATTCTTTTGCCACAATCTGATTTTCACTCTTATTTTTCTCCTGTTTTGCTTTATTAGCTCTATTAATATCATCTTTCAAAATGGAATCAGGAGTCATAGGAAGCAAAGTAATATTTTTATCCTTATGAACAAGAGTATACTGATTGTTTCTACCATGGTGTATAGAATTTTTATCAAATTGCCATGGTCTACCAAGTAATAAGGAACATGCTTGCATAGGTACCACATCACAATCAACATAATCAACATATGTAGAGATACTAAAATGCACACGAACAGTACGTGTGACCTTAACCTTGCCGCTGTTGTTGAACCATTGGATGTAATAAGGATGTGGATGTGGTCTTGTGGTGAGAGATAGCTTCTCCACCATCTCCATGCTAGCCAAGTTGTTGCAACTCCCTCCATCTATGATCACGCGAACAGAACGTTCCTTCACAACTCCCTTTGTATGGAACAAATTATGCCTCTAATTTTGCTCAGCTTGTGTAACCTGCACACTCAAAACATGTTGAGCAACTAAACATTCATACCTGTCAGCATCTTCAGGAGCCATGTATTGCGTCTCATGATTGGAATCGTCTCCACTGTGTTCTTCACGTGTAATAAGAGCCAAAGTCTCCTCATCATAGTCACTAGCGGACTCATACCCACCATCCTCAGTAGCAATCATCACACGCTGAGATTTGCATTCTCTCGCAAAATGTCCTCTTCCCTTACAACGACGACAAATAATATCACTGGTGTGCCCTGTTGATGCCATGGAAGAAGAAGAACTCTGTGCAGGCCCAATAGGTGTGCTCTTGGCAGATAATGGTGGTTGTGCCTGCTTCCTTGTATCACGGCTGGAGGTAACAGCTAATGGAGGTGTCGGTGCAGTAGAATGTGTGGAAGTAGAGGATGCACGCGGTGTCCATGATGAAGGTCGACCTACAGAAAAGTTAGTCCGCGCCAATGCCTGTCGATCCTGCACTTCACGTTCAGCTTTACAAGCAAGATGGAATAAACGAGTGATATTATTATAATCCTTATACTCTAGAATGGTCTAAATCTCTCTATTTAATCCACCCATAAAACGTGCAAGCATAGCTTCATTCTCCTCAACAATACCACATCTAATCAGGCCAGTTTGTAATTGCTGATAATATTCTTCTACAGAATTTTTTCCTTGTCTTAAGCGCTGCAATTTTTGAAGTAATTCATGTTGATAATATGGTGGAACCCAACGAGTACGCATAGCAGTTTTCAAAGCAGCCCAAGTAGTTGGAATATTATCCGGATGTAATCTACAATATTCAGACCACCACACACAAGCAAAACTAGTGAAAGCACAAAGAGCAGCAGCAACACGTCTCTCCTTGGGATATTTTAAACATGTAAAACGTTGTTCGATTTCTATCTCCCAAGTAAGATATATATCAGGAACATATCTACCCTCAAATGGTGGAATATTGAATTTTAGTTTAGGGAGATGGTCATGATCGCGTACCTGAGGGTATGGTGCAGCCCTACCATTGCGATTATATGCATGTGGACGACCTGGTTGTTGTGGTGCTGGTTGTTGCACGTAGTTCTGATTTTGATCAACCTCTTCCTCGTAATCCCTCGCGTAATCGTCCTCCTCCTCAGCAGCAGCAGGAGCCACAGAAGTATCAACAGCAGCACCAACAGGTTGGCCAGGCTGAAGAGGGACACGGCTTTCTTTGCGGAGGGCGATTTCGCGACATGAAGGTGGTTGTTGTTGTTGCAACGGTGCAGCAGGTGGAGGTAGATGTGCAAGCACTACAGCGAATTTGGCATCCAACTTGGTGTCAATTGACTTCTCAATGCCATCCATCCTCGCTAGTGCATTGTCAAAACTGGTCATGACATCTGCCACCTGTTGACCCATCATTTGCTGAAATTTATCATGCAACTCCTTGTTTGTCATGTTCTCCCAGTCAGTCTCGACGACTTGTGATCCTAGCATGGTTAGCAGCAATAGAAACACACAATAATATGATCCTACAGACTACTAATAAGTGGTGGTGGTGGCGGGTGTCACAAATCCGACAAGCAAATCTCAAATTCTTACCAGTTCTTACCCACCAGCAGGTGGTGATCGACAACCGTGGTAGTCAAGGGGCCGTTTGGATTATGCCTGCCCTCGCCTTGCCAATCAATGGCACGCCAAAATTTTGGCGGAGAAAACGGCCGCCGGCACCTTGCCAAATAATTGGCTGCATGATAGAAGGGAAGGGCGGACGAGGGTTGGGCTAGCCAAATAATAGGAACTGAACCAAACGCGTGCCAACGACCAAATATTTGGTCAGGCGTGTCAGGGCTATGATCCAAACAGGCCCCAAAACTCTCAAAGCTTGGATAAAGCGATTACCAGGGAGAGTCAATGTGATGGCCTCACTTATTAGGGATGGTAGACTACTCATATCAATAAGAAATTCCTTCTTTTCCGGGAGCCCATTCGGATAGAATTCCAAAGTTAAGCGTGCTCAGCTTGGAGTAGTTTCAGGATGGGTGCGCACGAGTGAGGACAAAGTGCGTAGAAAAGACTAGTATTGATATGTGGGGCCAGTCTAGATCCCGCCAGGAGTAACGACTACCGGCGGGTGTGTCCGGGGCGTTACAAGTTGGTATCAGAGCCGACCCTCGCGGTTAGACGGATGTTTGCGGACTGTTTGCAGTCATGTTGTGCATGACGTTTGTGACCCGTCGTGGCACACGGCATGGCACATGTGCTGTCCTGGAAGCACAGACGGTTGTGCCAAGAGGGAACGTTCCTGTGGCCCGACGAAGACGTCGGTTCCTCTGAGTGAGGGTGTATGTGATGGCCTGGCTTATTAGGGATGGTAGACTACTCATATCAATAAGGAATTCTGATACGGTGTATCCTAGGGTCATCCCCATGGACCCTTCATCGTCTCATCATATGCCCAAAGGACCAATGAATAGAGCTCTCGAGACCGAGGTGACGTCATTCCTTGCTCTAAAACCTTCCGATATGCATGAGACATGGCTGCTACCCTCATCTGGAACCCTATGCATACTCAGGTACTTGGGTGAAGGCCACGGGACAGCTCCGCACAATGGTCAAGACGGCGAGCCCGACGAGTGCACGAGACAAGAAGAAGGAATGCTGAAGATGCTACAGGCACCGGACGTCCGGCCTGCACCGGACGACCGGCGACTCCCAGGCACCGGACGACCGGAAGGCACCGGACGTCCGGCCTCCCCCAGACGACCGGACGACCGGAAGCCACCGGACGTCCGTGACAACGGCGACAGAAGCTAATTAGCGGAAATCCGAGGATTACCGGACGTCCGGTCCCTTCGGAACCACCAGACGTCCGGTAACCCACGGACGTCCGCTACGACGGCGACCCCTTTGTAATATATACCCCTTGACCTCCTTCCGTTAGACTCAGCTGTGGTTTAGCTCATTTGATACTTGTGTGGATTTCTCCCACGAGACGGTGCGCCTCTACGGAGAAGATCCACTACGGATTCAGGACCTCCTTCACGGAGAAGATCCCCAGGGATATCAAGACCTCCTCCGGGAGAAGACTATCTGTATCACCGTTGTTGACTTTGGATCATGTATCTCGACCTTGTATCGCGAATCTAGCACTTGTGTGATTGCTTCCGTGTTGATTTGAGTGTTCTCTCTTGTGTTCCCCCCCCTTTCTCTTGTGTTTCCTCGTGTTCATCGTGTGCCACCCTCCAAATCGTGAAAGGTCCGCTGATTAGGGTTCCACCCTATACCATCTTGGTATCAAGAGCAAAGGTTTCTCACGATTTTGGAGCCCCACATCTTGTTTTCTAGCTTGTTTTTGTCGTGTTCTTCCCAATTTCGAAAATTCCCCACAAAAAGAGCCCCAAATTTTTTTTGTGATCTGTTGATTTGGCAAGATTTTGTTGACTTTGTTCCATGGATTTGCTGTGCCACGTGTCGATCTAGCATTCCCCCACCTTCTGATAGAGGCAAAGGTGTCCCGTCTTTCGATGAGATAGTGGCTATCGTTTGGATGAAGTCGACTTTGACGATCCGACTACAAACGTGCGTGGACGTCGTGATACAGGGTGGAACCCTAATCAGCGGATCTTTCACGTTTGGAGGTTGGCACACGATGAACACGGGGAATCACAAGGGAAAGATGGGGAAACACAAGAGGAAAACACTCAATCAACACGAAAGCAATCACACAAATGCTAGATTCGCGATACAAGGTCGAGATACATGATCCAAAGTCAACAACGGTGATACAGATAGTCTTCTCCCGGAGGAGGTCTTGGAATCCCGTGGGATCTTCCCGTTAGGGGTCTTGAATCCAGAGGTGGATCTTCTCCGTAGAGGCGCACCGGTCTCGTGGGAGAAATCCACACAAGTGTCAAATGAGCTAAACCACAGCTGCCTCTAAAGGAAAGAGGTCCACAGTATTTATATTACACACGCGGTCGCCGTCGTAGCGGACGTCCGGAGGTTACCGGACGTCCGGTGGTTCCGGAGGGACCGGACGTCCGGTAATCCTCGGATTTCCGCTATTTAGCTTCTGTTGCCGAAGTCACGGACGTCCGGTGGCTTCCGGTCGTCCGGTCGTCTGGGAGGGGCCGGACGTCCGGTGTTTTCCGGTCGTCCGGTGCCTGGGAGTCGCCGGTCGTCCGGTGCAGGCCGGACGTCCGGTGCCTGTAGCATCTTCAGCATTCCTTCTTCTTGTCTCGAACACTTGTCGGTCCTGTCCTCTTGAGCATCATGTAGAGCTGTCCCGCGGCCTTCGTCCAAGTACCTGAGTATGCATAGAGTCTCTGATGAAGGTAGAGGCCGTACCCCAAGTGAATCCGAAAGATGTAAAGAGAGGAGCGAGGTCACCTCGGTCTCAAAAGCTCTTGCACGTGCTCTAGTCATGGGTCCTTTGGGCACTTGGTGAGGCGATGAAGGGTCCATGGTGATGGCCCTAGGATACACCGTATCATGTTGTCTAATGGAAGGACGAAGTCGTCGAGGATCGGCGCGTCATCAAATGTGGGACCTAGCACCGAATGAGAAGACACAATAGAGGTAGAGGTCAAGTCGTTAGTGTTGAAAGTGGCCTCACATGACCTATCAACTATCTCACTCTCTCTATGTGGTGGCTCACTCACTCCCTCAAGGTAGGTGCACTCAAGCTCGCATATGGTGGAGTCACTCATCTCACTCAAGTGGTGGGGGTTGTGGCTCTCCTCACATGGGAATTGGGGCAGCTCATCATATATGGGGCTAGTGGTGAATTCACTCTCACTCTCAATATGGTGGCACAAGTCACTCAAGTCATCATACGTCGCCGTGGTCGAAGGGAAAATCCCATGCTCAACCATCTCCTCATTGTCGTCGTGGATGAAGGCCGAAGATGGCACATCATCACTCTCGCCTCCAAAGATGGAAGCATCATCCTTGCTCGTCACCATGTCGTTCGCCTCCAAAGCTTGGTCCTCGAATGGCTCCGTAGTCGTAGTCGTCGCCGCACCGTCTTGAAAAAGAGTCGAAGTAGACTCGGCATCATCAATGCCACAAAGAGGGATGGCGATGAAGTCAAACTTGGGAGCATGGTCTTGGAGCTCGTTGGGCTTGGACATCGTGGTGGTACTACCCTCATGCTCGTCGTCTTGGAGCTTGGTCTTCGAGAAGTTTGCTTGCGGTGGAGAAGCCTTGGCCTTCATTAGTTCTTGTTCCGCCTTGAGAGCACCAATGTAGTTGTCGTCGAGGGACTTGTAGTTCTCGAAGAAGATAGTCTTGTAGACGTCATTGTGCAATCCCATCATGAAGTGGAGCTTCATTGAAATGGGGTCGTCCACGCCGGCTCGTCGTAAGGCCATCTTCATCTCCTTGAAGTACTTGTCGATGGACTTGGATCCTTGAATGGTGTTCTCCAATTGGCGTAGAAGTTGTTCCATGTAGGTGGAAGGCACGAACTCTCGTCGCATAGCTTTCTTCGTCTTGGGCCAATTCGCGTTGAAGCTTGTCGAAGGTGTGTGAAGCCACCATGTTGACGCGTTGTCGTGGAAGTTTCTTGTGGCGCACTTCACTTGATCTTCGTAGGGAACTTGATGTAGCTTGAGGTAGTCGTCCATCTTGCGCTCCCACTCGAGATACTCCTCGGGGTCTTGAGTCCCATAGAAAGGAATCTCGTGGTCGTTGTCGAGGTCGTTGTAGCTCGTGGTAGTCGCGGACTTGAGCTTGGTAAGCTTCTCTTGATCATAAGCTTGAGGTTCTTGTGGGCGAAGATGCCGCCTATCCAAAGGCGAAGATGCCTTGAAGTCGCTTGGCGAAGATGCCAAGGTGTACGGTGAAGTCGTAGAGCGGTTGTTGGCGTTGAGCTCTTGACCTTCACGTTCTTGTCGTTGATGGTGTCGATGCCGATGAGATCTTGCTGGAGATGGTAGCTCGGGAGGATGTGCACTTGAGCGTCTTCTCGAAGATGAGGGAGACCTCTTGTGGTTCTTGATGAGGGCTTTGAGCTCCTCCATTTGAGCATTCATGTTGGCGCACAAGTTGTTCGTCATGGCATCGAACTTGTCGTTGTTGTTGTAGACCGAAGTAGATGAAATGCTTTTCCTATCCATCACAAGACTCGAGCAAAGGTGAGTAGGAGATGAGATAAACAATACCAAGTTACCTTTTCCGAATGTTGAGGATGTATCCCGTTTCACTCAATGTGAAATGAAAGAATAGTGGAATTGGTACCGGACTTGTTCACTCACACCTAGCAAGTAAAGCTTATCGAGTGGCTCGGTGAGGATAGTGGCACAAAAATTTGATGCAAAATGTTAGAAAGAGTCAATAATGTTGAAAGAGATTCACAAATTCGCAAGTGAAACAAGTAGACCAATAGCAATATGTGGCACACGGAAACACACACACGGATAGATAGATGGGGTCGTGCAACCAAGGAATGAGCACAAAATGTGGAGTCCACGGAAAACGCTCGTGTTGCACAACTCAAGAGAGACGCTAGCACGATTGCTCTATAGGCGGATACGACACTTGTGCACAACCTATAAGATGCAAATGTATGAACTTTCTATCCCAAGTATGCTATGTGTATGATGTTCCATTGTTGATCCAAGATGATCGGATATGATATCATATGATGCGATGCTATGGCTCTTGCTTACAAGCTTCTTTGTGGCTCTTTTGCTTAAAAGCTTATTCTCTTTTTTTTTGTATATGGCCACGATGCACAAACCAAGATAGCAATTGTGTATATGCGGGAACAATCTTGTGACACAAGGGATGATATGATGATACCAATATGATATGGTATATATGCAATGGAAGGGCGAATCGATGATCACTAATGTGCACAAGTAACGTTGCCGGCAATACTCAAAGGCTAGTCTCGATAGGCAAGTGACGCAAAATGGGCTAGGGGTTAACAATGCAATTGCAAGGGGAATATACAAAGATGTCGTCGAGGTTACCGTCCGTGTCGATGATGAGGGGTGGTGCTCTTGATGTAGACCCGTTCCTAATTAGCCGAAACACCTTAGGAAATGGAAAAACCACAACTCAAAATCTCAAGGACAAATGTCAAATGGTGGTAGTGGACAAGTGGTGGTGGTCGCGGAATTGTTGGTGGAAACCCGGTCAAAATGGGTTATGGTGGTGGAAGTGTATGATGGGCTATACACGTTGTCGGAGTTGAAGTCACGGTCCCTAAGTAGCCGAAACAACTTAGGAGACACAAGCCACAACTCAAACAAGCTCGAACAAAATTGGGTTAAGTTTGGTTGGCTATGTATAATGGGCAATGGGTATGCGGGAGTGGTGGTGGTGGTTGATGAAGAAGCAATGGTCCCTAAGTAGCCTAAACACCTTAGGAGACTCAAATCACTACTCAAGCAACCACAAATGGTATGGGAACAAAATTGGTTAGGTTGCGGAAGTCGGTGGTGGTTATGTGGATGATATGGTGGAAGCCCTAGGCAAAGATGCCAAAATCCACAAAATATGATGGAGTCAAATGATTATGGTGATATTTTTGTGTTATGGGGGATGTCAAGAGCTTTAAAACGAGCTCAAGAACGTCGAAATCGGAGTTCGGATGAATTAGTTATGGACAAAACGGTGAAATGAAAAAGTCTGAAATTCCCAGGGGTCGGACATCCGGGGCCGAGGCCGGATTTCCGGGGCCTGATGTCCAGAACCGCGCGGGATTTTGCCCTCCAGGAGCCGGATGTCCGGCCCGATGGCCCGGATGTCCGGCCTATGGCCCGGATGTCCGGCCCGACGATTCCAGATCTGAATCGGGACGAACTTTTCGAATTGTGGGCGGAAATTGATGATTTGGGGCTCAAAATTTGAGGGATTTTGTGGAGGAAAGATGGGGAAACTTGGGGAAATGCTAGATCCACCTGAAACCAAGCAAATCCACGGATCAAAATCAACAAAATGTCATCAAACCAACAGATCACAAAAAATTTTTGGGGCTATTTTTGGTGGGGAATTTTCGAATTTGGGGAAGAACACAACAAAACAAGGCTAGAAAACGGTGGGGAGGCTCCAAATTCGTGAGAAACCGTGGCTCATGATACCATATGATACAGGGTGGAACCCTAATCAGCGGATCTTTCACGAAATGGAGGGGATCCCACGATGAACACGAAGAACACAACGGGAAACGGGGGAAAACACGAGAGGAAACACACAAGAACAAGTCCAATCACACATCCACTAGACAATCAAACACACAAGATCACAAGATACATGAACAACAAAGGGAAAGATACATGGGTAGAGTTCATCTCCAAGAGGAGGTCTTGAATCCGTGAAGGATCTTCCCGCTAGGGGTCTTGAATCCAAGGTGGATCTTCTCCGTAGAGGGGCCGCGGTCTCTCTCGTGGAGTAGATCCGGGACGGATGAGCAAAGCTCTATCTCTCATATGAGCTAAACCATTGCTAACCCTAAAATGGTGGAGGTGGAGGAGTATATATAGTTCTAGTGCAAATGGGGGCGAAGGGAAAGGGATACATGGGCCTCTAGCCCGGTTAGGCACGCGCAGGTGCCGGACGTCCGGGTTGGCGGCCGGATGTCCGGGGCTTCGGGGCGGGCCGGATGTCCGGGGTCACGGCCGGATGTCCGGGCCGGCTCGGTCCAGCTTCTGTGAAGGAGGGTCCGGATTTCCGGGCCGAAGGCCGGATGTCCGGGATTTGGTGAAGCGCCGGATGTCCGGCGTTTGGCCCGGATGTCTGGCTGTTGTAGCTTCCACAGCTCCGTCTTCTTCCGTCTTCTCTTCCAAGCTTCCCTCGCGGATGGTGTAGGTGCTCCTTGGCGCTTGCACTCCTCCTCGCCATCCGTGAAGCTCCGACAATACCTATGCATGCACACGAGAGGAGTGTCAAGTAGTATACCATCCTCGAAGGGGTCAAGTGAACACGTGTAAAGGAGATGATTCACCTTTATGTATGAGAAATAGAGGTCGCACGTGTCACTTCCCAAGCAGACTCTTGACATGGTGATGTCCATAGGATACACCGTATCAAGAATGATGTCATAATCTCCAAATAAATGCGAGAATGCTATGGGGGCAATCTCATTGGCAAGACTAAAATCATGGTTGCGCTCAATACATGGTAGCATGAGAGATGCAACATGTGGAGACATATGACAACAAGCAATATCAATCATGTGTAAAGCATGGCAATGGTTGTCATCAACCGCATGAAAGGAGCAAGTATGAATCATCGGTGATGCAACATAAGCAAGCATATCAATCATGTCGTGCAAACTAGTGGCGCGAAGATGCAACACACTATAGGAAATCATGGCAATCATGTCATGTGAGCCAATAGTAGGCATAAGCAATGCACACGACATATCACAAGCACGAGCACATAGCATTAACAAGATATCATCATAGGCATTTAGCACAAAGAAAACATGGCAATAACAAGCAATATCTCCACCAAGCATGCAAATACACATACAAACATGAGAATCAATCATCATGTGTAATGCGAAGCATGGGTCACAAATGCATGGCAAAGGCATATAAATGAGCATATCATGCAAAGTGAACATGGCAAGAGGGGCATAAGAGATATAATGGACAATAACCCATAACCATGTGAGTGCCATGTAGAAGAGATGCGCGAAGTCTTTGCGCGAAGGGAGCGGTTGGAAGGATAATCCATGGACTCCCAAGTCATCGGTGCTCTCTAGAGCTCGTTTCGTCAACTCGTGCTCTTGCGAGGTTGACGAGTAAGTATGGGGACCTACACAAAAGACACACAAACCAAAGAAATTGTGCGCGTGGTAAATGTACACATCATCCATCATGATGTGTATGTGCACGTTAGAGTGAGCACAAGATAAGCATCTCTCAAAGAAATTTGATGCATGGTATAAGAACATGTCATCCATCATGAAGGAATAGTTATTGTGTATAGCATGATGTGGATGCAAATTGAGCATACAAGTATGGGGATCATGCAAAGGATAGGATGGACCAAAATCTCCTAAAATGTATGAGGAAACTATGGGGGTCTCCTCATGAGCAATATCGAAAGCATAATATGGAGAAGTGGAACAACATCCAAAACAATGCATGTCGGAAGCTAGGCAATCATGGCATGGCATATGGTGGATATGATGCAAAGGAAGCATGTCAATATCATCACAAGAAAAACAAAGGCCAATAACCATGGGCTTGTCATCTATGCCATATGTGCAAATTGGGTTTATCTTAATGGCATATGCATAGTTACTACGATGAGATTGCAAATATGACATATTGTTGATCTCATGCATAGCATATGACAAGTCAAGCGGATTGTCAAACATGATGTGACCGAGAGAATTATCACATGAAATCCTATGCAACATGGCATCACAACTAATAGACTCCACATGGCAATCATCAAACTCATCATAAATGGGTAAATCATCGCATGGGGCAATCATACTAGCATGAAGCATGGCAATAGGTGGATCAACATCATGCAAGCAATCAATGTCAACATAGTCCACTAGTGGGACGAGAGCATCACCTTCACCTTTGTTACCTTTTTCATTCCACTCATGTGGTGTAGGTGAGGTGGGAAAGACCAAATGGTGGTCATCATCATCAACTTGAGGGAACCATGTGGGGGGTGCATAATATTCCACCATGGCCATCGTCTTGTCCACTGGAAGGACGAAGTCGTCGAGAATCGGCGCGTCATCATATGTGGGACCTAGCACCGAATGAGAAGACACAATAGAGGTAGAGGTCAAGTCTTGAGTGTTGAAAGTGGCCTCACATGACCTATCAACTATCTCACTCTCTCTATGTGGTGGCTCACTCACTCCCTCAAGGTAGGTGCACTCAAGCTCGCATATGGTGGAGTCACTCATCTCACTCAAGTGGTGGGGGTTGTGGCTCTCCTCACATGGGAATTGGGGCAGCTCATCATATATGGGGCTAGTGGTGAACTCACTCTCACTCTCAATATGGTGGCACAAGTCACTCAAGTCATCATACGTCGCCGTGGTCGAAGGGAAAATCCCATGCTCAACCATCTCCTCATTGTCGTCGTGGATGAAGGCCGAAGATGGCACATCATCACTCTCGCCTCCAAAGATGGAAGCATCAACCTTGCTCGTCACCATGTCGTTCGCCTCCAAAGCGTGGTCCTCGAATGGCTCCGTAGTCGTGGTCGTCGCCGCACCGTCTTGAAAAAGAGTCGAAGTAGACTCGGCATCATCAATGCTACAAAGAGGGATGGCGATGAAGTCGAACTTGGGAACGTCGTCTTGGAGCTCGTCGGGCTTGGACATCATGGTGGTACTAGCCTCATGCTCGCCATCTTGGAGCTTGGTCTTCGAGAAGTGTGCTTGCGGTGGAGAAGCCTTGGCCTTCATAAGTTCTTGTTCCGCCTTGAGAGCACCAATGTAGTTGTCGTCGAGGGACTTGTAGTTCTCGAAGAAGATAGTCTTGTAGACGTCATTGTGCAATCCCATCATGAAGTGGAGCTTCATTGAAATGGGGTCGTCCACGCCGGCTCGTTGCAAGGCCATCTTCATCTCCTTGAAGTACTTGTCCATGGACTTGGATCCTTGAATGGTGTTCTCCAGTTGGCGTAGAAGTTGTTCCTTGTAGGTGGGAGGCACGAACTCTCGCCGCAAAGCTCTCTTCGTCTTGGGCCAATTCACGTTGAAGCTCGTCGAAGGTGTGTGAAGCCACCATGTTGACGCGTTGTCGTGGAAGTTTCTTGTGGCGCACTTCACTTGATCTTCGTAGGGAACTTGGTGTAGCTTGAGGTAGTCGTCCATCTTGCGCTCCCACTCGAGATACTCCTCGGGGTCTTGAGTCCCATAGAAAGGAATCTCGTGGTCGTTGTCGAGGTCGTAGTAGCTCGTGGTAGTCGCGGACTTGAGCTTGGTAAGCTTCTCTTGATCATAAGCTTGAGGTTCTTGTGGGCGAAGATGCCGCATATCCAAAGGCGAATATGCCTTGAAGTTGCTTGGCGAAGATGCCAAGGTGTACGGTGAAGTCGTTGAGCGGTTGTTGGTGTTGAGCTCTTGACCTTCACGTTCTTGTCGTTGATGGTGTCGATGCCGATGTGATCTCGCCGAAGATGGCAGCTCGGAAGGATGTGCACTAGAGCGTCTTCTCGAAGATGAGGGAGACCTCTTGCGGTTCTTGATGAGGGCTTTGAGCTCCTCCATTTGAGCATTCATGTTGGCGCACAAGTTGTTCGTCATGGCATCGAACTTGTCGTTGTTGGTGTAGACCGGAGATGAAATGCTTTTCCTATCCATCACAAGACTCGAGCAAAGGTGAGTAGGAGATGAGATAAACAATACCAAGTTACCTTTTCCCAACGTTGAGGATGTATCCCGTTTCACTCAATGTGAAATGAAAGAATAGTGGAATTGGTACCGGACTTGTTCACTCACACCTATCAAGTAAAGCTTATGGTGGAGCTCGGTGAGGATAGTGGCACAATAATTTGATGCAAAAAGTTAGAAAGAGTCAATAATGTTGAAAGAGATTCACAAATTTGCAAATGAAACAAGTAGACCAATAGCAATATGTGGCACACGGAAACACACACACGGATAGATAGATGGGGTCGTGCAACCAAGGAATGAGCACAAAATGTGGAGTCCACGAAAATGCTCTTGTTGCACAACACTAGAGAGACGCTAGCGCGATTGCACAATAGGCGGATACGAACTTGTGCACAACCTACTATGCAAAATGCAACGACTTCTATCCCAAGTATGCTATATGTATGGTATTCCGGTGGTATGATCCAAAATGATCGAGTATGACAATCTTAATGTAGTATGATGCTATGGTTCTTGCTTAAAAGCTCTTTGCGTATCTTTTTCTTTGTGCTTAAAAGCTTGTTTGGCTCTTTCTCTTTTGAGCTCTTTTCTCATGCAAAACTTCACGAACCAAGATAGCAATTGAGTATATGCGATGACAACCTTGTGTCACAAGAGATGATATCAAGAGATTCACCACGGTGATATGGTATGTATGATATGGGAAGTATGATCACTAATGTGCACAAGTCACGTTGCCGGCAATACTCAAATGGCTAGTCTCGATAGGTAGGTGACGCAAAAATGGGCTAGGGGTTAACAATGCAATTGCAAGGGAATATACAATGATGTCGTCGAAGTTACCGTCCGTGTCGATGATGAGAGGTGGTGCTCTTGATGTAGACCCGTTCCTAATTAGCCGAAACACCTTAGGAAACGGAAAAACCACAACTCAAAATCTCAAGGACAAATATCAAATGGTGGTAGCGGCAATGCCGTGGTGGTTGCGGAAGTGGAATGATGGGCTATACACGATGTCGGAGTTGAAGTCACGGTCCCTAAGTAGCCGAAACACCTTAGGAGACACAAGCCACAACTCAAACAAGCTTGAACAAAAATTTGGTTAAGTTGGGTTGGCTATGTATAATGGCAATGGGTAAGCGGAAGTGGTGGTGGTGGTTGATGAAGAAGCAATGGTCCCTAAGTAGCCTAAACACCTTAGGAGACTCAAATCACTACTCAAGCAACCACAAATGCTATGGGGGACAAAATGGTTAGGTTGCGGAAGTCGGTGGTGGTTATGCGGATGATATGGTGGAGGCCCTAGGCAAAGATGCCAAAATCCACAAAATATGATGGAGTCAAATGATTATGGTGGTATTTTTGTGTTATGGGGGATGTCAAGAGCTTCAAAACGAGCTCAAGAACGTCGAAATCGGAGTTCGGATGAATTAGTTATGGACAAAACGGTGAAACACGGGTGGCTGAAATCCCAGGGGTCGGACATCCGGGGTGGAGCCCGGATTTCCGGGGCCTGATGTCCAGAAACCTGCGCGATTTTGCCCTCCAGGAGCCGGATGTCCGGCCAGTGGCCCGGATGTCCGGCCCGAAGTTTCCAGATCTGAATCGGGACGAACTTTTCGAATTGTGGGCGGAAATTGATGATTTGGGGCTCAAAATTTGAGGGATTTTGTGGAGGAAAGATGGGGAAACTTGGGGAAATGCTAGATCCACTTGAAACCAAGCAAATCCACGGATCAAAATCAACAAAATGTCATCAAACCAACAGATCATAAAAATTTTTGGGGCTATTTTTGATGGGGAATTTTCGAATTTAGGGAAGAACACAACAAAACAAGGCTAGAAAACGGTGGGGAGGCTCCAAATTCGTGAGAAACCGTGGCTCATGATACCATATGATACAGGGTGGAACCCTAATCAGCAGATCTTTCACGAAATGGAGTGGATCCCACGATGAACACGAAGAACACGAGAGGGAACACGAGGGGAAACACGAGAGAATCACTCAAACCAACAAGAACAAGTCACACATATGCTAGATACTCGAAACACAAAGAGATACAAGATCCATGATCAACAAGGGACGATACAAAGGGTAACCGGTTCTTCTCCGTGAGGAGGTGATACGGTGTATCCTATGGACATCACCATGTCAAGAGTCCGCTTGGCAAGTGACACGTGCGACCTCTATTTCTCATACAAAAAGGTGAATCATCTCCTTTACGCGTGTTCACTTGACCCCTTCGAGGATGGTATACTACTTGACACTCCACTCGTGTGCATGCATAGGTATTGTCGGAGCTTCACGGACGACGACGAGGAGTGCAAGCGCCGAGGAACACCTACACCATCCGCGAGGGAAGCTTGGAAGAGAAGACGGAAGAAGACGGAGTGGCTGAAGTTACAGCCGCCGGACATCCGGCGCCAGCCCGGACATCCAGCGCCAGCCCGGACATCCGGCGACCAGCCCGGACATCCGGCGCTTCAGCAGAGGCCGGACATCCGGCATCACCCCGGAAATCCGGCAAGGGCAACAGAAGCACCCGAAGAACGGCCATCGACAGGCCGGACATCCGGCCCGTGCCCGGACATCCGGCCTCCCATGAACGGCCGGACATCCGGCCCCCAGCCCGGACATCCGGCGCCTGCCTGCGCGCAGAGTCGGGCCAGAGGCCCATGTATCCTCTCCCACTTACCCCTTCGTGTACTAGACTATATATACTCCTCCACCTCCACCATTTTAGGGTTAGCAATGGTTTAGCTCATATGAGAGATAGAGCTTTGCTCATCCATCCCGGATCTACTCCACGAGAGAGACCGCGGCCCCTCTACGGAGAAGATCCACCTTGGATTCAAGACCCCTAGCGGGAAGATCCTTCACGGATTCAAGACCTCCTCCTGGAGATGAACTCTACCCATGTATCTTTCCCTTTGTTGTTCATGTATCTTGTGATCTTGTGTGTTTGATTGTCTAGTGGATGTGTGATTGGACTTGTCCCTGTGTGTTTCCTCTCGTGTTTTCCCCCGTTTCCCTTTGTGTTCTTCGTGTTCATCGTGGGATCCCCTCCATTTCGTGAAAGATCCGCTGATTAGGGTTCCACCCTGTATCATATGGTATCATGAGCCACGGTTTCTCACGAATTTGGAGCCTCCCCACCGTTTTCTAGCCTTGTTTTGTTGTGTTCTTCCCCAAATTCGAAAATTCCCCACCAAAAATAGCCCCAAAAATTTTTGTGATCTGCTGGTTTGATGAAGTTTTGTTGATTTTGATCCGTGGATTTGCTTGGTTTCAAGTGGATCTAGCATTTCCCCAAGTTTCCCCATCTTTCCTCCACAAAATCCGTCAAATTTTGCCCCCAAAATCATCAAATTCCGCCCACAAACGAGTTTGGAAGTCCCGTTTCAGATCTGGAATCGTCGGGCCGGACATCCGGGCCATAGGCCGGACATCCGGGCCATCGGGCCGGACATCCGGGTCCCCGGCCGGACATCCGGCTCCTGGAGGGCAAAATCCCGCGCGGTTCTGGACATCAGGCCCCGGAAATCCGGCCCCGGCCCCGGATGTCCGACCCCTGGGAATTTCAGACTTTTTCATTTCACCGTTTTGTCCATAACTAATTCATCCGAACTCCGATTTCGACGTTCTTGAGCTCGTTTTAAAGCTCTTGACATCCCCCATAACACAAAAATATCACCATAATCATTTGACTCCATCATATTTTGTGGATTTTGGCATCTTTGCCTAGGGCTTCCACCATATCATCCACATAACCACCACCGACTTCCGCAACCTAACCAATTTTGTTCCCATACCATTTGTGGTTGCTTGAGTAGTGATTTGAGTCTCCTAAGGTGTTTAGGCTACTTAGGGACCATTGCTTCTTCATCAACCACCACCACCACTCCCGCATACCCATTGCCCATTATACATAGCCAACCAAACTTAACCCAATTTTGTTCGAGCTTGTTTGAGTTGTGGCTTGTGTCTCCTAAGTTGTTTCGGCTACTTAGGGACCGTGACTTCAACTCCGACAACGTGTATAGCCCATCATACACTTCCACCACCATAACCCATTTTGACCGGGTTTCCACCAACAATTCCGCGACCACCACCACTTGTCCACTACCACCATTTGACATTTGTCCTTGAGATTTTGAGTTGTGGTTTTTCCATTTCCTAAGGTGTTTCGGCTAATTAGGAACGGGTCTACATCAAGAGCACCACCCCTCATCATCGACACGGACGGTAACCTCGACGACATCTTTGTATATTCCCCTTGCAATTGCATTGTTAACCCCTAGCCCATTTTGCGTCACTTGCCTATCGAGACTAGCCTTTGAGTATTGCCGGCAACGTTACTTGTGCACATTAGTGATCATCGATTCGCCCTTCCATTGCATATATACCATATCATATTGGTATCATCATATCATCCCTTGTGTCACAAGATTGTTCCCGCATATACACAATTGCTATCTTGGTTTGTGCATCGTGGCCATATACAAAAAAAAAGAGAATAAGCTTTTAAGCAAAAGAGCCACAAAGAAGCTTGTAAGCAAGAGCCATAGCATCGCATCATATGATATCATATCCGATCATCTTGGATCAACAATGGAACATCATACACATAGCATACTTGGGATAGAAAGTTCATACATTTGCATCTTATAGGTTGTGCACAAGTGTCGTATCCGCCTATAGAGCAATCGTGCTAGCGTCTCTCTTGAGTTGTGCAACACGAGCGTTTTCCGTGGACTCCACATTTTGTGCTCATTCCTTGGTTGCACGACCCCATCTATCTATCCGTGTGTGTGTTTCCGTGTGCCACATATTGCTATTGGTCTACTTGTTTCACTTGCGAATTTGTGAATCTCTTTCAACATTATTGACTCTTTCTAACATTTTGCATCAAATTTTTGTGCCACTATCCTCACCGAGCCACTCGATAAGCTTTACTTGCTAGGTGTGAGTGAACAAGTCCGGTACCAATTCCACTATTCTTTCATTTCACATTGAGTGAAACGGGATACATCCTCAACATTCGGAAAAGGTAACTTGGTATTGTTTATCTCATCTCCTACTCACCTTTGCTCGAGTCTTGTGATGGATAGGCAAAGCATTTCTTCTACTTCGGTCTACACCAACAACGACAAGTTCGATGCCATGATGAACAACTTGTGCGCCAACATGAATGCTCAAATGGAGGAGCTCAAAGCCCTCATCAAGAACCACAAGAGGTCTCCCTCATCTTCGAGAAGACGCTCAAGTGCACATCCTTCCGAGCTACCATCTCCAGCAAGATCTCATCGGCATCGACACCATCAACGACAAGAACGTGAAGGTCAAGAGCTCAACACCAACAACCGCTCAACGACTTCACCGTACACCTTGGCATCTTCGCCAAGCAACTTCAAGGCATCTTCGCCTTTGGATATGCGGCATCTTCGCCCACAAGAACCCCAAGCTTATGCTCAAGAGAAGCTCCCCAAGCTCAAGTCCGCGACTTCCACGAGCTACAACGACCTCGACAACGACCATGAGATTCCTTTCTATGGGACTCAAGACCCCGAGGAGTATCTCGAGTGGGAGCGCAAGATGGACGACTACCTCACGCTACATCAAGTTCCCTACGAAGATCAAGTGAAGTGCGCCACAAGAAACTTCCACGACAACGCGTCAACATGGTGGCTTCACACACCTTCGACGAGCTTCAACGTGAATTGGCCCAAGACGAAGAGAGCTTTGCGGCGAGAGTTCGTGCCTCCCACCTACACGGAACAACTTCTACGCCAACTGGAGAACACCATTCAAGGATCCAAGTCCATGGATAAGTACTTCAAGGAGATGAATATGGCCTTGCAACGAGCCGGCGTGGACGACCCCATTTCAATGAAGCTCCACTTCATGATGGGATTGCACAATGACGTCTACAAGACTATCTTCTTCGAGAACTACAAGTCCCTCGACGACAACTACATTGGTGCTCTCAAGGCGGAACAAGAACTTATGAAGGCCAAGGCTTCTCCACCGCAAGCACACTTCTCGAAGACCAAGCTCCAAGATGGCGAGCATGAGGCTAGTACCACCATGATGTCCAAGCCCGACGAGCTCCAAGACGACGTTCCCAAGTTCGACTTCATCGCCATCCCTCTTTGTGGCATTGATGATGCCGAGTCTACTTCGACTCTTTTTCAAGACGGTGCGGCGACGACTACGACTACGGAGCCATTCGAGGACCAAGCTTTGGAGGCGAACGACATGGTGACGAGCAAGGATGATGCTTCCACCTTTGGAGGCGAGAGTGATGATGTGCCATCTTCGGCCTTCATCCACGGCGACGATGAGGAGATGGTTGAGCATGGGATTTTCCCTTCGACCACGGCGACGTATGATGACTTGAGTGACTTGTGCCACCATATTGAGAGTGAGAGCGAGTTCACCACTAGCCCCATATATGATGAGCTGCCCCGATTCCCATGTGAGGAGAGCCACAACCCCCACCACTTGAGTGAGATGAGTGACTCCACCATATGTGAGTTTGAGTGCACCTACCTTGAGGGAGTGAGTGAGCCACCACATAGAGAGAGTGAGATAGTTGATAGGTCATGTGAGGCCACTTTCAACACTCACGACTTGACATCTACCTCTATTGTGTCTTCTCCTTTGGTGCTAGGTCCCATATACGATGACGCGCCGATCCTCGACGACTTCGTCCTTCCTTTGGACAAGACGATGGCCATGGTGGAATATGATGCACCCCCCACATGGTTCCATCAAGATGAAGATGATGACCACCATTTGGTCTTTCCCACCTCACCTACACCACATGAGTGGAATGCGAAAGGTGACAAAGGTGAAGGTGATGATCTCGTCCCACTAGTGGACTATGTTGACATTGATTGCTTGCATGATGTTGATCCACCTATTGCCATGCTTCGTGCTAGTATGATTTCAACATGCGATTATTTACCCATTTATGATGAGTTTGATGATTGTCATGTGGAGTCTATTAGTTGTGATGCCATGTTGCATAGGATCTCTTGTGATCATTCTTTAGGTCACATCATGTTTGACAATCCGCTTGACTTGTCATATGCTATGCATGAGATCAACAATATGTCATATTTGCAATCTCATCGTAGTAACTATGCATATGCCATTAAGATAAATCCAATTTGCACTTATGGCATAGGTGACAAGCCCATGGTTATTGGCATTTGTTTTTCTTGTGATGATATTGATATGCTTCCTTTGCATCATGTCCATCATATGCCATGCCATGATTACCTAGCTTCGGATATGCATTGTTTTGGATGTTGTCCTTTTTCTCCAAATGATGTTTTCGACATTGCTCATGAGGTGACCCCCATAGTTTCCTCATACATTTTAGGAGATTTTGGTCCATCCTATCCATTGCATGCTCCCCATACTTGTATGCTCAATTTGCATCCACATCATGCTATACACAATAACTATTCCTTCATGATGGATGACATGTTCTTATACCATGCATCAAATTTCTTTGAGAGATGCTTATCTTGTGCTCACTCTAACGTGCACATACACATCATGATGGATGATGTGTACATTTACCACGCACACAATTTCTTTGGTTTGTGTCTCTTTTGTGTAGGATACTTGGAATATGTGTCGACTTCCACTTCACGTGAGTTGACCATTCGAGCTCTTGAGAGCGAACCCCTTTCTACCACGACGCTTCTACACCGCACTTGCTTGTGCTTCGGCATTGTGAAGGAGGCACAAGGACACACTTTAAAGGTGATATCCTTCTCTTTCGAGACACTCAAAACCATGAGCATGGATGTTAGCGATCTTGATTCGACTTGCCATTTACACGTCTCCATGCATCATGATATACATGCCTTGTGTGTTGCATCCGACTTGTGGATTACTTGTCCCTATCATATGCTTGGTTGCAACAATGTCATCTCTTCACATATGCCATGTCCCATTGCTTTTCACATGATTGACTTGATGGCCTCACACATGTTGAACAATTGCTCTTTCAATAGTGTTGAGTGTCATACTATCTTCACTACACCCTATGCACATTATGCTTGGATTGTCTTGCACGTGACCCATGTGTTTAGACGCTTCATTTTACATGGTGTTGTGAATGATTCTTATGCCTACCATAGACCTTTCATTGAGCGCTTTATGCATGCTTTCTATGACCATGAGGTAGATGCATATTCTCTTGTCACACATATGTGCATCTCTACCTCACATTTACATGCTTGTTTCAATGATGTTCTTGATTGTGCTCAACTTATATGCTTATTTGCCATGCCACACTTCTTTGTCACACCTTATGATATGCTTGATGACAACACTTGTTGGGTGAATCACCTCTTGAATGCTTGGTTTTGCACTAACGCTAACCACATTTGTTTTTCCAAGTGTTTGTTGTCCTTGCTCCTTTTGAAGGAATCACTAGACGGTGCGACATTGGAGAGTGCCCATGTAGAGCTTCAAGATGATGAGCACTTCGTGATGGTCCACATCTACATGACAACGCCATCTCTTTCCCATGGTGATTTGGTTTTCGATCCGAGGTCGGATCTTTCCCAAGGGGGAGGGGATGATACGGTGTATCCTATGGACATCACCATGTCAAGAGTCCGCTTGGCAAGTGACACGTGCGACCTCTATTTCTCATACAAAAAGGTGAATCATCTCCTTTACGCGTGTTCACTTGACCCCTTCGAGGATGGTATACTACTTGACACTCCACTCGTGTGCATGCATAGGTATTGTCGGAGCTTCACGGACGACGACGAGGAGTGCAAGCGCCGAGGAACACCTACACCATCCGCGAGGGAAGCTTGGAAGAGAAGACGGAAGAAGACGGAGTGGCTGAAGTTACAGCCGCCGGACATCCGGCGCCAGCCCGGACATCCAGCGCCAGCCCGGACATCCGGCGACCAGCCCGGACATCCGGCGCTTCAGCAGAGGCCGGACATCCGGCATCACCCCGGAAATCCGGCAAGGGCAACAGAAGCACCCGAAGAACGGCCATCGACAGGCCGGACATCCGGCCCGTGCCCGGACATCCGGCCTCCCATGAACGGCCGGACATCCGGCCCCCAGCCCGGACATCCGGCGCCTGCCTGCGCGCAGAGTCGGGCCAGAGGCCCATGTATCCTCTCCCACTTACCCCTTCGTGTACTAGACTATATATACTCCTCCACCTCCACCATTTTAGGGTTAGCAATGGTTTAGCTCATATGAGAGATAGAGCTTTGCTCATCCATCCCGGATCTACTCCACGAGAGAGACCGCGGCCCCTCTACGGAGAAGATCCACCTTGGATTCAAGACCCCTAGCGGGAAGATCCTTCACGGATTCAAGACCTCCTCCTGGAGATGAACTCTACCCATGTATCTTTCCCTTTGTTGTTCATGTATCTTGTGATCTTGTGTGTTTGATTGTCTAGTGGATGTGTGATTGGACTTGTCCCTGTGTGTTTCCTCTCGTGTTTTCCCCCGTTTCCCTTTGTGTTCTTCGTGTTCATCGTGGGATCCCCTCCATTTCGTGAAAGATCCGCTGATTAGGGTTCCACCCTGTATCAGGAGGTCTTGATATCCCTGGGGATCTTCTCCGATGAAGGAGGTCCTGAATCCGTAGTGGATCTTCTCCGTGGAGGGGCCGCAGTCACTCACAAGGAGATGAACCACTAGATAGTATTAAATGAGCTAAACCTAAGCTAACCCTAACTAGGAGGAGGTGGAGGGGTATATATAGTCTAGGTCCACGAAGGGGTAAGTGGGAGAGGGATACATGGGCCTCAGGCCCGATACACTGTGCGCAGACAGGGGCCGGATGTCCGGGCGGGGGCCGGATGTCCAGGCCTTCCCGAGAAGCCGGATGTCCGGGCCGAGGGGCCGGATGTCCGGGCTGGAGGGGTTGAGCCACGGGTGTCTTCTGGACAGTGGCGCCGGATTTCCGGCCAGGGCCCGGATGTCCGGGGCGCCGGATGTCCGGGCCTGGGGGCCGGATGTCCGGGGCCTGTAGGTGCTGGCCCTTCTTCCTTCTCTCCCGCGCGCACTTGGCCTTGGTCCTTGGGTTCTCCATGGTCTCCTTGGGTGTTCCTGAACATGCATAGCACATATATTTGAGGTAGTAGGCATGTCTCACATGTAGAAAGTGGAGGTTCAGAGAGGAGCGAGTGAACCTTGTGTCCAATTGTGTGTAGTTGAGGTCTCGTCGAGTGAACATGGGGATGATCATGGGATACTCCGTATCAGTTGTGTGTTTTACTTCGGATCCTCTGTCAAGTTTTCTACAACCGGACATTAACAAATTCCAATCTGCCACATAACCGCGGGCACGGCTTTTGAAAGATCATAACCCTGCAGGGGTGTCCCAACTTAGCCCATCACAAGCTCTCACGATCAGCTGAAGTAATAATAATTATTACCCCTTATCTTAGGGAAATCCGATTAGGCTCGGCATCCCGGTGCACAAGACATTTCGACAATGGTAAAACAAGTCCAGCAAGACCTCCCGGAGTGCCGATACCCTGATAGTAGCCGCGCGTATTTCGTCTCAGGCCACAACCGGATAGGTGATAGTACGAGTTAAACCAATCCTCGAGTTTCCCCGTGGTGGCCCCGCAGAACCCCCGTTTGGGACCAACACCATCAGCACTGCCCCCCCTGCTATGTAGAAGAATCCTCGGGTAGCGCTAACTCCCTATGCAATTAATTAATTAACTAAGTTGTTATTATGAGGCAAATTAAAACCAATGTTGGGCCTTGCTGGAGGAGTTTTATTCAAAGACGAACTGTCAAGGGGTCCCCATATACCCAACCGTGTAAGGAACGCAAAATCAAGGAACATAATGCCGATTTATCG
Organism: Secale cereale; assembly: GCA_902687465.1. Lineage (NCBI taxonomy): Eukaryota > Viridiplantae > Streptophyta > Magnoliopsida > Poales > Poaceae > Secale > Secale cereale. Next base: position 266,579,543 of record LR738709.1, read on the forward strand.
GCGCCTAAGGTGGCATGAGTGGAACAAAACACCGAGCAAAAGGCCAAGCCTTCGACCCATGCCCAGTATATAGGTGTGTTAATAATAATTATAGATATTGTGATATTCCAACAACAAGTTCCCTCCTGGAACGATCTTCACCTTCACCTGCAACTAACAACGCTATAAGAGGGGCTGAGCTAGCGGGTAACATAGCCAAACAATGGTTTTGCTAGGAAGGTTTCAAAGGTTGGAGGTTTCATGGCAACAAGGAGAGGGGCTGACAATAAGATGGGTAGCGCGACATATAACGATAGCACCGAGACAACTAAGCAAAGGCAATGATAGTAAAGGTATCCAAGGGTATGGTCATCTTGCCTGAGAACCCGCAAGGAAGAAGAACGGATCCATGAAGAAGACGGAGAAGAAGCCTTGAAGAAGAACCACGGGTAGACGAACGAATCCTCACGAACGCAACGGAACAAGCACTAACGAGAAGAAGCAAGCAACACGGTAAACACACAACACAAGAACATGACAATATGCTCAACCAGGTATGATGCAAAACAAGTCTACATATGAAGCACAACATGTCTATACAGGAAACACAACATGGCAAGGTAGGAAGCACAGAAAACAACACAAGTCTATATATGATGCAATACATGGCAAGGTATGATGCATGACAAGTCTATACAAGAAGCATTACATGGCAAGGTAGGAAGCATATATAAACTATCTATCTAGACAAGTTTAAATGAGGCCGAAACAACAAACAACAATTCCGGAAAATCCCCATGTGCATATTTCGTATTTGCTACTGTTCTGCCTACAACACAATTTTAAAGTTGTCAAACAGCAAAAGTAATTGCACCAAGTTAATCTACTCATTTTTCTACCCCATTTACATATAAAGTTTATTAAATTTGGAGCTAGGGTTATTTAGTTATGAATTAAACCATTATAACATGTTATTTTCAAAAATTAAACAAACAACAAGTTTAAACATTTTTAACAAGCATGGCAGATGGAAATTACTAATCTACATAGAATTCTAAGCAACTTTCATATATAAAGTTTTTACATATGGTGCATGGTTATTTAGCTATTCACAAATCAAAATGATGGCATTTTTGTGAATATGTATGCAAAACAAAGAAAACAATAGGGGACACGGATTGGGCCAGCCACTATCCATGGTGAGGGGGCCCGGGGTGCTGAGGTGGCAGGAGTGGGGGTGTGGAGAGGGTATGTGGACAGAGAGGATGACAAGTGGGACCTAGATGTCATAGGCACAAAGACAAATATGCTGGAGGCAAAAATTAAAAGAAAAAAGGCCAACCTGGGTTTCGAGCCCAGGAACTCTTGAGTTGAGCTTGGCTGTGCTAGCCAGCTCGGCTAGTATTTGTCTGTGATGAAATAAAGGATCCCAGTTAAAAGACCAGATCTGTAGCGGGGTGCAGAGAGAAAAAAACAGGCAAAAAATATAGGGGTTCTAAAAATGGTCCTACGAGGATTCGAACCCGGGTCTCTCGGGTAGACCTCAGCAGCCCGATCCACTAAGCTGCTGCTGCAGTTTGACCAAAACAAAGGCGTGGCTCAACTTGAACCCCATCAGAGGCGAGGCCTTCTTCGACGTCGTTCACATCGAAATGAGCTGACTACGCCGGCGAGCAAGACGGCGACCATCGGAGCAGAGGAGCACTGGCGGAGGTGCGGGATACTTGCGCGGGTGCCGGGTACCTGAACGTGCGCGTGCAAAGGCTAGGTGATGCGGGACCTCGAGGACAAGCCTGTGCTCGCCTCTGGCATGGCGGGCGGCAGAAGCTAGATGGTGCGGCGCGGCTGCACGCGAGGCAGGGGCGAAGCAGAAGCACGGCTGCGAGGAAAAGTAGGCCGGGCGCGCGCGTATGTGCAGGAGGCGCATAGGTGCAGGAGCTCGAGCACCACATCCATGGCGTACAGGATGGGGACGACGGTGGATGCGTGAGTGCTGCTCGACGGCTGCTGCGCGCACAACGCATGTGCCGGGGAAGAACGGACGCGTGGGTGCATGGTTGGTGCTGCGTGTGTGAGTAAGGGCGGAACACAGGAGCCATGGCAAGAGATTGAGCTCCTCGCGTATAGCAGAGCCATGGCGGACGAACTCGGGAAGACGACTATGGAGATAGAATTGAACCGGAGAGAGAGGGATGGGGAGGAGCGGGGCGTCACCGTGGGGATGCTGCTGGAGTCGTACGAGGTCGACGGCGGTTTTAGAAGGCGGTAGGATGCGCTGGTCCCCGGTGTTCATGAAGATGAAGTAGAGGAGGCAGAGGAAGAAGACCAAGACGTGGGCGACGGTGTGGAGGCGATCCAGTCCAGCCACCCATCAGAATCGGTCGGGGACGAAGACGGGGTGTAGGAGGACATGTCGAAGACGAGCTTGAGGCCCTTCGTTCGCAAGAACGACGACGGTCATCGATGGTTTGTCTCTCTGCTCTCTGTGCTCTGACTTGTGGAAGAAGAAGCAGAGGGAAGGGAAAGAGGTGGCGGCGGCGAGAGGGAAAAAGGGAAACCCTAGGAGGGCTTGGACACCAAGAGGGTTAAATAGGGACGCGGGCGCGGCTGGCTCGGCCACCGTGGCCATGTGCCTCGCTCGGCTGTTCGAGTTACTGTTAAAAAGAGAGAGAGAGAGAGAGAGAGAGAGAGAGAGAGAGAGAGCGATCGAGGTGGAAGAAGGGAGCGGGCTGGAGAGGCTGGCAGGCGGGCCATGCCAAGTGAAAACAGTGCCAGCGTGGGAAAATTACCAGGGGGAGGGAGTTGGGCTGCGCACTGCTGGGCGCGGCTGGGACACTGCGCTGGCTGCTGGGCTGCTCTGCTTCTGTCTTTTTTTCTATTTCTTCAAACAGAAATAAAAGAGCAAAAGCACATAGGAATTTGAGAGTGTTGTGAGAGATATGATAATATTCCTGGAGTCCATAAATTGTGCAGACTTTGAACCAATTTCTTTGGGTATTTTTAAGGACAGAAAAATAATTCAAGTTTGAATTTAATTCAAACTTGAGTCATTTTTGAACCCTACCAAAACTACTCAAAATGGGATGAACCTGGAAGAGATGTGAAATACATGGTGTAAGATTTATAGGAAAAGATGGAACATTGACGGAGGAGGGAAAATGTCACTTGCAAAATAAAAGGATGAGAAGGAAGGGAGAGGTGAAAATGCATGGGCATGGCTTGAGAGAGAGATAGCAAGGAGTGATGCACACACAACATGAAAGCAACACATAACACAAGGATGTGTGCAATGCACATGGCAACAACATGATGACACCATGCAACACATGGCAAAACAATGCACATAATATGATGCAAGATGAGACAATGCACTCAACATGAACATGGCAAGAAACATAGGATGACACAATGCAATATGACAATTATGGGCATGGCAATGCAATAAGTAAAACAACAAAGCAACAAAATGAAGCCATAAGATAGATCCCACATGGAAATAGATCATGACCAAGGCAACAAACAATTGAAACACACAACGTCAACAAAATAAAAGGAAGGTAACTAGAGTATCGGTCTCGGGGCCTCACATGTTCTTCGTAGGTTCCCCTCCAAATCATGAAAAATCGGCCCTAGGATTTCCGCCCTACATCATCTTGGTATCATGAGCTTTGGTTGATCACGAATTTGGAGCTCCTACCCTTGTTTTCTATCCTTGTTTTTTTATTTTCCCCCAATTTCGAAAATTCCCCACAAAAATAGCCCCAATTATTTTTAGTGATTTGTTGGTATGATAAAGTTTTGTTGGATTTGATCCATGGATTTCATGTGTTGCAGGTAGATCTAGCTTTCCCCCATCTTTTCCCCAATTTCCATCCACAAATTCATTCGATTTTTCCCAAAATTTTCCCCTCCACCACGAACCCTAGAGTTCATCCCGTGCCAGAAATTTCCCAGGCATCGGACGTCTGACAACCACTGGACGTCCGATGATGACCGGTCGTTCGACCCCCACCGGACGTCCGACCGAACCTGAGGAAACTGAATTTTGACCAGCTTCCGATCCCCTTCCACTTCCGCATATGCACTCCCATACCATTAAACCTTCCGCAAACCAACACCAATTTCTGCAACCACCATCGCTTACCCGTTTCCAACTCCGACATGTCTGACACGCTTTGTCTTGGTCACTTGAGTTGCGGTTTCTCCGTTTCCTCGGGTGTTTAGGCTAACTTGGAACAGAACAATATCGATGACACCACCACTCACCCTCGACAAAGACGGTAACTTCGACGACAACTTTGTATATCCTACCTTGCATTGCATTGATAACCCCATAGCCTTCCTTTTGCGTCACTTATGTATCAAGACTATCCTTTGAGTATTGCCGGCAACATTACTTGTGCACATTAGTGATCATCGACCTATACCTTACATTGCATACATACCATAGTATCATCTTGGTATCTTGTTATCATCTCTTGTGTCACAAGGTTGTCATAGCATATACACAATTGCTATCTTGGTTCGAGAAGTTTTGCATCAGTGGCCTAGCAAAATACCTCAAAGAGAAAGATCGAAACAAGCTTTTAAGCAAAAGAGAAAGATAAGCAAAGATCTTTTAAGCAAGAACCATAGCAACATTAAGATTGTCATACTCAATCATCTTGGATCATATCATCAAAACCACAAACATATAACATACTTGGGATAGAAGTCGTTGCATTTTTGCCTAGTTGGTTGTGCACAAGTCTTGTATCCGCCTATGGTGCAATCGTGCTAGCGTCTCTCTAGTGGTGTGCAACAAGAGCATTTTCCATGGATTCCACATTTTCCGCTCATCCCTTGGTTTGCACATCCCCTTTTATCTATTTGTGCATGTGTTTCCGTGAATCACTTATAGCTATTGGTCTTCTTGTTGCATTTGCAAATTAGCGAATCTTTTTCAATATTATTGAGTCTTACTAACAATTGCATACTTTTGTACACCATCCTCACCAAGCTCCACCAAAGGCTTTTATCGTGTAGGTGTGAGAGATCGACGAGATACGATACCAATTGTGCTATTTTCTTGTTACATCATTGAGTGATCTTTGATCCATTCACAACATCAATCAAGGTACATTTGGTATAGTTCTTTCCTTCTTCCACTCATATATTTGCTTGCAATGATGGATAGGCCAAGTACATCTACGAACCCGCTATTTGATGATCCTCAAGAACCGAACAACTACGTCACGAAGGTTCACTTATTTGGTGTTCAATGAGCTCTACATCATGAGAATGAAGCAATGCAAGAGCGCATTGCGCTACTAGCAACCGACTTGAGGCAATCCAAAGCACGTACAAAAGAATACTTCGAAGACCTCAACGTCAACATGACTACTCAAATAGTCGAGCTACGGACTTTGATGATCAATCGACCTTCTTCCACTACATCATCACAATGACGGAGCGCTCCAGTCGTCATTCTTCCGACTCCATCTCCGGCTCAAGTACACCTACATCGAACCCTCTTCATCGAGCCATGCGCCAAGACCGACATGTGAGCTGGAACCCACTTCACGAAAACGGTTCACAAGAGCAACTTGAAGAGCAAGAACGTCGACATCGTCAAAACCAAGCTACACTTGAGCAAGCACAAGAAAGGTAACACCAACGCCAGCAAGAGGAAGTGCGAGCGCGCCAACACCTAGATGAGCAACATGCCGAAGCACAACATCAAGAACAACCACACAGAGAAGCACAAGCTCTTGAGATGCAACATGCCCTACGTGAAACAGATCGTGCCATTGCGCACACAACAGACATACTCGTCAATAAGAAGAAGCACTTCACGGTGAAATTCAAGAGAGGGGACATCAAGCAAGAATGCAACGCCAAGCTCCTCCTCAAGCGCGACAAGGGAAAAAACCACGACAAGAACCACAGGTTTGGCATGAGCAATAAAACTACGAGAATCCACAATGCCATGAGAAACTTGAGGTTGACAATCTCCACGCCAAGAACTCCATCGAAATAGGCAAGCAAACAATGAAGAGCATCGCTATGGCAAGCTCAAGTTCAATATGCCAAAGTTTTCCGGAAGCACTGATCCCGAAGACTATATCTCATGGGCATTGAAAGTCGACAAGATCTTTCGTTTCCACAACTAAGATGAAGAGAAGAAGATCGCGATGGCATCTCTTGAGTTCCAAGACTATGTTCTTATTTGGTGGGAGCAAGTCACTGAGCAATGACAAGCAAATGGAGTGCCACCCATCACTACTTGGGATCAAATGAAGGATGTCATGAGAGCATGCTTTGTGCCAACACATTATAGCCACGACTTGTTCAAGAGATTGCAACTCGTCAAGCAAGGCACCAAGTCTGTTGAAGAGTATTACAAGGAAATGGAGATTGCCATGATTAGAGCCAACATCACGGAAGATGAAGACAAAACGATGGCAAGGTTCTTGAATGGACTCGACTATCCTATCAAGAAGATTGCGAACTTTCAATCCTACACGAACCTCCTCGAGCTAGTGCACCAAGACACCAAGGCGGAGCGACAAGTACAAGAGGACTACAAGTACTCCAAGTTCACTTCCAAGAACTACAACTCCTACAAGCAAGCTCCAACGACTTTGGTGCCTCCTACTTCAACCAAATCATCTCCTAACATTAGTTACAAGTCAACATACAAGACTTCGACATCGTCAAGTTGCCCTCCTACTATGAGCAGCTTCAAGCCGAGGGCTTCATCATCTACGACTCCTACTGAAGATAACTCAAAGATGAGCTCCATCAAATTCTTCAAATGTCAAGGACGAGGCCACAAGTCCTTTGAGTGTCAAACAAGACGGACTATGATCCTCAACGATGATGGATCCTATGACTCTATGAGCGATGAAGAAATGGAAGCCCTTGAGCACGTGGCCATGCATCGTCAAGTGAATGAGGATGAAGACAATCAAGTCTTTTGTGACAATGATTCGAGCCCCAATCTCGTTGTCTCCAAGGTCTTGACGCTTAGACACCAATAAGACGATGACCATCACCACATCTTCCACACCGAGGACGACATGAATGGATGTTCCGTGAAGGTTATCATCGATGGAGGAAGTTGTCATAGTTTGGCAAGCGAAGAGCTATGCGACAAGCTACAATTGGTCAAGATGAAGCACCCTCACCCCTACAAGGTCCAATGGCTTAGCAACACTGGAACTATTTTATTCGAGCATACCGTGCAAGTATCCTTCAAGATAGGCTCTTATGAGGACACATTGGAGTGTGATGTGGTACCTATGTCCGCCTGTGTCGGTGCGACAAACTCTGGGTCTGTTGCCCCAAACCATGCACAGGCCCAAGAGCAAGTTTACTACACCAACATCAGATCAAGACTCAAAAGGATCAACCCTTTGAGGAGTTAGAGAGCTGGCCAAGGAGATCAAGACAACCAAGACCAGGTGACGAGATAAGATATCACCGGAAGAAGAGCCTTCCTTGTCGGGCATGTGAGCCTGGCGGGGTTGGATTGCCCTGGAAGCAAGCCTCCAACATCGCCCCGGCAGGCCTGCCGGGGGCTCACGGAGGCAAACCACCACCCCACAATGACGCCCGTCATCAATCAGTGCGGTGTCAAGCTCCTAAGTGGTTCAATGGTAGCCTCCTGCCACATGGCAGCCACTTCCTACAGAAAGAGTCTGCAAATGACACACGTCCTGCGATGTGTCAAGCAAGCAGGCACAAAGCTGGAAAAATAGCCCGGCAGGACCTGCCGGGCGAGCTGGGATGTGACACTGAGCGGTGCATTTTATGCACTCTGTCAGCCTGCAGAGTTAGGTATGATAACACTGTCTGCTATCTAATCATCCTAGAAAGACAGATTTGCCACTTTGGTGACCCCTTAATCTATAAAAGGAGGCCAACCGTAGAAAGGATTCGACCATTCGAACCCACACACACTCATACGCGCGCGACCGCTCTCGCCCCGAGGCAACCTTGCTGGGCAAGAGCGTCGTTCTCCTTGCCATCATTCCACCATGAATCCACCAAATCAGGAGTAGGGTTTTACGCCTCGTGGTGGCCCGAACCTGGGAAAAAACTGCCTGTGTGATCTCTGCTGTGCTGCGCTACGCTTCCCGCTCTTTGCGCAATGTACCCATCCCCCCGCCGAACCAAAAAGGGACTCATGTCCCATAGGTGGCCGTGGTTTTCCCGTGACATCCTTAGCACGCCAGGTAGGGGGATCACTTGCGCGAACCCGAGAGCTTGAGAAACGCGTCACCTTCATCACCAACTTCACAGTCTTCGGTTCCATCAACCATGGCGCCCAAGAAGAAGTCCGGTGCCTCCGCTCACCCGTCCACTTTGAGGGCCTTGCTGCCCGCGACCGCCGATGCCGCGGGGAATGCGGGATTGCATGGGAATGCAGACACTGCGGGGGACGTGGTCGGCGCGGGCGGCATCGTTACCACACCCCCGTGGCCAAAGCGGGAGCGGGAGGCGCCAGAGTAGAACAGCATCAACAACATTCCACGGGTCACGCTCCACGAGGTACGAGCAGAGAGATTATTCCGTCTGTACCTCCTCGTCGAGTCGAAGAGCACAGTCTTGGTGATGTCGCTCGTTCTAGGGCGAATCGCAACTCTTCGGCCACTCCCGTCGCGGGCGTGACCGCAGAGCATGCGCCACCCCTGGACGAGCAAACCTAACCACTGCGCTCGACAGAGCCGCTGGCCCTAATGCGCCTCCGCTGCATCCCCACGCCATCCAAGCGGCTAGCTCCCAGCGACGAGGGCACGGTGCGGTCGCCACCGGCACCATCAGGACCGGGGCGACGTTGCGGTCCACATCATCATCACCTATGCCAAGCACCACCTCGAAGGCTATGGCGCGGGCCCAACTGCTGCTGAGATTTCCGCCGAGGGTCGACCAAATGGATGAGTGGTGAGCCACCATCCAAAGTCTGATTGGTTTCGCCGAGGCGGGGGGGATCACAACGAGCTAGCCCGTCACAACCTCCCCAGGTGACGGCAACGGCCCACACTGCTAGCCGTACTGAGGGGCCCACCCCCATGGTGCAGTCCCCACGAAGCCGGCCGGCGCGTGAGTCACACCGTCAGGAGATAGACAACATCTCGATGGCCTTGCCGGACCCTCGAGCGCATCAACGCCGACAGCGAGCCCAGACGGCAGGCAGGGGGAGCGTGTGTACGCCACCATCGAGCAACACCGCGGTGACCACTACCAGCCCGACGGGCACGATGCTCCCAACGTCGACGAGCCCGCACTTGATGGGGGTGGGTACCTGCCTTCACCCGTGAGCTGCTGCAAGTCCGTTGGCCATCCGCTCGCACATTCAAGGCAGAGATTCCAGAGAAGTATGATGGAAGACTGAAACGAGCAGAGTTCTTCAGCATCTACACTAACGCTGTTCAAGCTACCTGGGGAAGAGATGAGAAGGTATTCGCCAACTACTTCCCTTTGGCACTCAAGCCAAATGTGAGGTCTTAGCTGATGCATCTGCCGGAGAACTCCATCTCGACCTGGGTTGACCCATGCCATGAATTCGTGGGCGCCTTCACGGGCGGCCACCAAGAACCAGGGGGGCCATCGATTTGCAGTTGCTCTCGTAGAAAGAAGGAGAGACTCTGCGGAAGTACCTGTAGAGGTTCAGTCGAGTCCACATAAATATTCCAGACATCCACCCAACTGCAGTGATAGCAGCGTTCCAGTCCAATGTGCGCAATCGTCAGATACGTTCCAAGATGAACGTTCCGTTGCCCAAGACTGTGAAGGAGCTTCACACCTTGGTGGACAAGTGTGCTTGGGTGGAAGAAGCGAGGAAACTCCCTGCAGAAGAAAATGACGTCGACATCGACTCAGAGGATGACAATGATGCCTCCAGTCAGAAGAAGAAGAACAAGAAGAGCAGTAAGAAGCACAAGGATAAGGCAGTGATGATAGTCGAGGGGTCGAGCATGCCTAGTACCGGCAAGAAGGCTAAGGCCAAAGCCCCCACCAAGGAGGTTGCCACGTGCAACAACTGTCGGGAAGCTGCCGCCACCGAGAAGGCTGGGAAAAGTGATGGCCCGTACTACAAGATCCATCAGACCAAGGGCCACGATCTCCAAGAGTGTCATCAGGTTGAACAACTTGTCAAAAAGTGAAGGGCTGAATATGAGAAGCGAGACAAGGAAAAAGGTCAGAACGACGCTGGTGGAAAGGCAGGGGCCGGGGCGGTGAAGCAAATCGCCCTGGCAAGGCTCATAGAAACCAAGGCAAAACCGATGATGAGGACATCACTAACAAGGTTATACCCACAGCCCCAACTGACACATATACAAGACCAATTACTAGAGCTCGCGCACGCCAATTAAATTACCAGGTACTTTCGTTTCTTGGTAATGATTCTAATGTTCATGAGAATATGATGCTGCCTAAATTGGATACATTTGTTTTGCTTACAAATGAAGGAACTAGCTTGGAGAAGGATGAACATTAGAGCAAGAACACGCATGGAGTTGATGGCATGTGCAAGGGGAACAAGAACGGAGTTACAAGTGATGATTTCAGGACTTTGAAGCCACCATAATGAGTGCGTGAAGCCTTGGACGAAATATACAAGATGCCACTTCATAAATTACGTCCAGAGGCTATTATAGGCGCTGCGTCACCTTATTATTGGGCCAGGCCCATGTAATTTCGAAATACTTGAGTATAGACTGTTTTTAGAGTTCGTATGTGTGGGGAAACAAGAGTTAGGGTTGGTTTCAGACCCCTCCTCCAAGGGCCACGAAATTCCCCCCTCTTCTCCCATTTATATAGCCCTTAGGGCGTCATTTAGACTTTGGTTTTGTTTAGATTAAAAGTTCGCCATAGCTGCAACTTCGCGTACTTCGTTTGTTCTCAACGACCAGACAAAGGCGTCACAGAACCCCACCTTGATCAATAAAGCTTTCCTCTTATATTCGCAATATCCAGATTGCCATCTTAGTTTCTTGCTTGTTCTTTGTTTGCCTGCAGGAAACAGACCTTCGTGGTCAGGTTGGTCGTGCTCAGGTGTGGTCAATAACCTCTCGGAGTTGGTTTAGCGATTGCTAAGGCGCGGCGTCCTCGCACGTTCGTAGTCGGATCGTCAAAGTCGACTTCCTCCAAAACGATAGCCACCATCTCATCGAAAGACGGGACACCTTTGCCTCTATCAAGTGGTAATAGATTTCCAGGTTGCTCGGTGAGATTTTACAGTTTTTCGTAGTTTAGATCGAGTCTGTTCTTCATACCTATAGTCCACGAAAAAGCCAAAAAAATTAGGGTTAGTTTATCCCATCCGAACCAATATGAGCCTTTGCATAATCTTTTCTGTATTTGCTTTGTTGAATTTGTGGTTGCATCGTCGTGTCAAGTTGCTGGTCTTAGCGTCTAGTCCTTTAGAGTTTCGAGTTCTGTTCACAGGTTGTCACGTCGCTGCTGCCATATACCACCACCGCATCAACTTCATCACCGCTGCCATATACCACCACCACATATTCACCGCCAATCCGAGTCCATGTAGGCCACCACATATCCGCCGCCATCACGCCAATCCGAGTCCACCTGCAACATATATCCGCCACCAGTCCGAGTTCCACCAGATTCATCTCTGCCACCAGTCCTATTCCGAGTCCAGTATTTTGTTACTATGTTTTGGATTTCTAGATCACGCCATACTCCGAGTCGTGACAGAGAAGGACTCCCAAACATCCGTGCTACCCGTAGTAGAAAAATAGTTCCAAAAAAAACGAAGTTTGGAAAATTCTGGATAGGCAGTTTTTAGACCATTTGTAGACTTTTTTGAAAAAAAAATTGTTGCGGAGCAAAAAAAAGAAAAAAAGAGAGGAAAAAAGTGCAAAAAAAAGAAAAAAAAAACGAGAAAAAAATTCAGAGTGTGCTCCTCCCTTTTTTACGTGCCGCGCCGTGATTTTGTTAGTGTTCTAGGCTCGCGTCTCTAGCACGATCTAGCCTAGGACCAGCACAGTACCGTCGTTGAGCGTTTATTCAACTTTTCATCTCTGAATTGATTATTGCTGACCCCTTTTGCTACCATATTATAAGCCTTCCCAGCTCCACATACATCTACATCATGCGTTTGACTCTCCCTGGTAATCGCTCTATCCAAGCTTTGAGAGTTTTGACTACATCGGTTGCCGATCACCGCCTACTGCTGGGTAAGAACTGGTAAGAATTTGAGATTTGCTTGACGGATTTGTGACACCCGCCACCGCCACCACTTGTTAGTAGTCTGTAGGATCATATTCTCGTGTGTTTCTATTGCTGCTAACCATGCTAGGATCACAAGCCGACGAGACTGACTAGGAGAACTTGACGAACAAGGAGCTTCATGATAAGTTTCAGCAAATGATGAGTGGACAGGTGCAAGATGTGCTAAACAGATTCGAAGAGGCCATGGAGAAGATAGATGACATGGAGAAGACGTTTGAAACAAAGCTCGATAACAAGTTTGCTGAATTGCTTTCGCGTTTTCCACCACCACTGGTTGCTGCAGCTATCGCACCTCTACAACAACAACAACAACAACAACATCGCCTTCCAAATCAAGTGGAACAAGCACAACGCGTTCCCCTTGAGCCTGGTCAAACTTCTGGTGCCGTTGTTGATGTTTCTATAGCTCCTGCTGCTACTACAGAGGTGGAGGACCATTACGAGGATGAGGTTGACCAAAATCAGAACTACGTGCAACCACCAGCACCAGCACCACCAGGTCGTCCTCATGCATATCATCGCAACGGTAGGGCTGCACCACCACCTGAGGTACATGACCATCTTCCTAAACTGAAATTGAATATCCCACCATTTGAGGGTAGATATGTTCCTGATATATATCTTACTTGGGAGTTAGAAACTGAACAACGTTTTACATGTTTACGATATCCCGAGGAGAGACATGTTCCTGCTGCTGTTTGTGCTTTCACTAGTTTTGCATGTGTTTGGTGGTCTGAACATTATAGATTATATCCTATTCCAGCTACTTGGGCTGCTTTGAAAACTGCTATGCGTACTCGTTGGGTTCCACCATATTATCAACGTGAATTACTTCAAAAATTCCAGCGCTTAAGACAAGGAAAAAATTATGTAGAAGAATATTATCAGGAATTACAAACTGGCATGATTAGATGTGGTATTGTTGAGGAGAATGAAGCTATGCTTGCACGTTTTATGGGTGGATTAAATAGAGAGATTCAGACCATTCTAGAGTATAAGGATTATAATAATATCACTCGTTTATTCCATCTTGCTTGTAAAGCTGAACGTGAAGTGCAGGATCGACAGGCATTGGCGCGGACTAACCTTTCTGCAGGTCGACCTTCATCATGGACACCGCGTGCATCCTCTACTTCGACACATTCTGCTGCACCGACACCTCCATCAGCTGTTACCTCCAGGCGTGATACAAGGAAGCAGGAACAACCACCATTATCTGCCAAGAGCACACCTATCAGGCCTGCACAGAGTTCTTCTTCCATGGCATCAACAGGGCACACCAGTGATATTATTTGTCGTCGTTGTAAGGGAAGAGGACATTTTGCGAGAGAATGCAAATCTCAGCGTGTGATGATTGCTACTGAGGATGGTGGGTATTAGTCCGCTAGTGACTATGATGAGGAGACTTTAACTCTTATTACACGTGAAGAACACGATGGAGACGATTCTGATCATGAGACCCAATACATGGCTCCTGAAGATGCTGACAGGTATGAATGTTTAGTTGCTCAACGTGTTTTGAGTGTGTAGGTTACACAAGCTGAGCAAAATCAGAGGCATAATTTGTTCCATACAAAGGGAGTTGTGATGGAACGTTCTGTTTGTGTGATCATAGATGGAGGGAGTTGCAACAACTTGGCTAGCATGGAGATGGTGGAGAAGCTATCTCTTACCACAAGACCACATCCACATCCTTACTACATCCAATGGTTCAACAACAATGGCAAGGTTAAGGTAACATGTACTGTTGGTGTGCATTTTAGTTTCTCTACATATGCTGATTATATTGATTGTGATGTGGTACCTATGCAAGCATGTTCCTTATTACTTGGTAGACCATGGCAATTTGATAAAAATTCTGTACACCATGGTAGAAACAATCAGTATACTCTTGTTCATAAGGATAAAAATATTACCTTGCTTCCTATGACTCCTGATTCCATTTTGAAAGATGATATTAATAGAGCTAATAAAGCAAAACAGGAGAAAAATAAGAGTGAAAGTCAGATTGTGGCAAAAGAATTTGAGCAACAAATGAAGCCTAATAATAAACCATCTACTGTTGCTTCTGAAATTAAATTGAAAAGTGCATGTTTACTTGCCACCAAATCTGATATCGAGGAGCTAGATTTTAGCAAATCTGTTTGCTATGGTTTTGTGTGCAAAGAGGCATTATTTTCATTCGAGGACGTGCCTTCCTCTTTGCCCCCTGCTGTCAATAACATTTTGCAGGAGTTCGCTGACGTCTTTCCACAAGACGTGCCACCGGGATTACCACCTATTCAAGGGATTGAGCATCAAATTGACTTAATTCCCGGTGCATCGCTACCCAACCGTGCACCATACCGTACCAATCCAGAGGAGACGAAGGAGATTATGCGTCAAGTACGGGAGCTGCTCGACAAAGGTTATATACGCGAATCTCTTAGTCCTCGTGCTGTTGCTATTATACTAGTGCCTAAAAAGGATGGTAAGTCGCGTATGTGTGTTAATTGTAGATGCATTAATAATATTACTATTCGTTATCGTCATCCTATTCCTAGGCTAGATGATATGCTTGATGAATTGAGTGGCTCTACAATATTCTCCAAAGTTGATTTGCGTAGTGGATACCATCAAATTCGTATGAAATTGGGAGATGAATGGAAAACAACATTTATAACTAATTTTGGTTTATATGAGTGGTTAGTCATGCCTTTTGGGTTAACTAATGCGCCTAGTACTTTCATGGGACTAATGAACGAAGTTTTATGTGCTTTCATTGGACGATTTGTGGTAGTCTATTTTGATGATATACTGATTTATAGCACATCTTTGGAAGAACATTTGGAACACTTACGTGCTGTTTTTATCGCTCTACGTGATGCACGTTTGTTTGGTAACCTTGGGAAGTGCACCTTTTGCACCGACCGAGTATCTTTTCTTGGCTATTTTGTTACTCCACAGGGAATTGAAGTTGATAAAGCCAAGTTTGAGGCTATTGAGAGTTGGTCGCAGCCCAAAACGGTCACACAAGTGAGGAGTTTCCTTGGCCTCGCTGGTTTCTATAGGCGTTTTGTGAGAGATTTTAGCACCATTGCTGCACCTCTCAACGAGCTTACAAAGAAGGATGTGCCTTTTGTTTGGGGTACCACACAAGAAGAAGCCTTCACGGTATTGAAAGATAAGTTGACACATGCTCCTTTACTCCAACTTCCTGATTTTAATAAGACTTTTGAGCTTGAATGTGATGCTAGTGGAATTGGCTTAGGAGGTGTGTTATTACAAGATGGTAAACCTGTTGCATACTTTTCTGAAAAATTGAGTGGGCCTAGTCTGAATTATTCTACTTATGATAAGGAATTATATGATCTTGTTCGGACTTTGGAAACATGGCAACATTATTTATGGCCCAAAGAATTTGTTATACATTCTGATCATGAATCTTTGAAGCACATTAAAAGTCAAGCAAAATTGAATCGTAGACATGCTAAATCGGTTGAATTCATAGAGACTTTCCCTTATGTTATTAAACACAAGAAGGGAAAATAAAATGTTATTGCTGATGCATTGTCTTGTCTTTATACTATGCTTTCACAACTTGATTTTAAAATATTTGGTTTGGAGACCATCAAAGATCAATATGTGCATGATGCTGAATTTAAAGATGTATTACAGAATTGTAAAGAAGGGAGAACATGGAACAAGTTCGTCGTTAATGATGGATTTGTGTTTCGTGCTAACAAGCTATGCATTCCAGCTAGCTCTGTTCGTCTTTTGTTGTTACAGGAGGCGCATGGAGGAGGATTAATGGGACACTTTGGCGTGAAGAAGACGGAGGACGTACTTGCTACACATTTCTTTTGGCCAAAGATGAGATGGGATGTTGAGCGTTTTGTTGCTCGCTGCACTACATGTCGAAAAGCTAAGTCACGACTCAATCCTCATGGTTTATATATGCCTTTGCCTGTCCCTAGTGTTCCTTGGGAAGATATATCTATGGACTTTGTTTTGGGTTTACCTCGAACAAAGAAGGGGAGGGATAGCATATTTGTTGTCGTGGATAGGTTCTTGAAGATGGCACACTTTATACCATGTCATAAAAGCGATGATGCTGCTAATGTTGCTGATTTGTTCTTTCATGAAATTATTCGCTTGCATGGTGTGCCAAATACTATTGTTTCAGATCGTGATACTAAATTTCTTAGCCACTTTTGGAGATGTTTATGGGCAAAGTTGGGGACAAAACTGCTTTTTAGTACTACTTGTCACCCCCAAACTGATGGACAAACTGAAGTAGTCAATAGAACTTTGTCTACTATGCTTAGGGATGTTTTGAAGAATAACAAGAAAATGTGGGAAGAATGCTTGCCTCATATTGAATTTGCTTATAATCGTTCATTGCATTCTACTACTAAGATGTGCCCTTTTGAAATTGTCTATGGTTTCCTACCTCATGCACCTATTGATTTGTTGCCTCTTCCATCTTCGGAGAAGGTTAATTTTGATGCTAAACAACGTGCTGAATTGATCTTAAAAATGCATGAGTTAACTAAGGAAAATATTCAGCGCATGAATGCTAAATATAAACTTGTTGGAGATAAGGGTAGAAAACGTGTTGTTTTTGCACCTAGAGATCTTGTTTGGTTACATTTGCGTAAGGATAGGTTTCCTAATTTGCGCAAGTCAAAGCTAATGCCACGTGCTGATGGTCATTTCAAGGTGTTAGAGAAAATAAATGATAATCCATATAAACTTGAGTTGCCTGCAGATTTTGGGGTTAGTCCCACATTTAACATTGTAGATTTGAAGCCTTACTTGGGTGAGGAAGATGAGCTTCCGTCGAGGAAGACTTCAATTCAAGAAGGGGAGGATGATGAGGACATCACTAACAAGGTTACACCCACAGCCACAACTGATACATATACAGGACCAATTACTAGAGCTCGCGCACGCCAATTAAATTAGCAGGTACTTTCGTTTCTTGGTAATGATTCTAATATTCATGAGAATATGATGCTGCCTAAATTGGATACATTTGTTTGCTTACAAATGAAGGGCCTAGCTTGGAGAAGGATGAACATTGGAGCAAGAACACGCATGGAGTTGATGGCATGCGCAAGGGGAACAAGAACAGAGTTACAAGTGATGATTTCAGGACTTTGAAGCCACCATAATGAGTGTGTGAAGCCTTGGACGAAATATACAAGATGCCAGATCATAAATTTCGTCCAGAGGCTATTATAGGTGCCGCGTCACCTTATTATTGGGCCAGGCCCATGTAATTTTGAAATACTTGAGTATCGGCTGTTTTAGAGTCCGTATGTGTGGGGAAACAAGAGTTAGGGTTGGTTTCGGACCTCCCCCTCCAAGGGCCACGAAATTCCCCCCTCTTCTCCCATATATACAGCCCTTAGGGCGTCATTTAGACTTTGGTTTTGTTTAGATTAAAAGTTCACCATAGCTGCAACTTCGCGTACTTCGTTTGTGTTCAACGACCAGACAAAGGTGTCACAGAACCCCACCTTGATCAATAAAGCTTTCCTCTTATATTCACAATATCCAGATTTCCATCTTAATTTCTTGCTTGTTCTTCGTTTGCCTGCAGGAAACAGACATTGTGGTCTGGTTGATCGTGCTCCGGTGTGGTCAATAACCTCTCGGAGTTGGTTTAGCGATTGCTAAGGCGCGACGTCCTCGCACGTTCGTAGTCGGATCGTCAAAGTCGACTTCCTCCAAAACGATAGCCACCATCTCATCGAAAGACGAGACACCTTTGCCTCTATCAACCGCCAGGGGCCGCGAGAAGGAGGATTGCAATGAAGAGAGTGATGGAGGGGATGAAGAGGAAACTAGTGAGCAGGAGTTCCAAATGGCCACTGACGCCCTATGCATTGACGGGGGTGCATCTCTGCACTCCTCTCACCGCCAACTTAAACAGTCGGCACGTGAGTTCAATGTCGTGGAGACATCAGCGGAGTTTCAGAAGCCGCTCAAGTGGTCCCGGACGCCCATCATCTTTGACAAAGAGGACCACCCCGGTCGCAGTACCACGGTAGGGTGTTTGCCATTGTTGGTCTCACCAAAAATCCACAACCTCAAGGTCACAAAGATGTTGGTCGATGTGGGGCCGGGTTGAATCTGATTTCCCCAAAGGTCATCAGCAGACTCCAGATAGGAGAGGAAGAGCTTGAGGTTACCTGTACGTTTCAAGGAGTTAATCCCAGCAGGAGCCATCCGAAAGGAAAGATCACGTTGCCGATAACATTCGGGGGAGCATTGAAATACCTGTAAGGGCATCTAGTGCCCCCTAGTTGGTTTTGGAGTATTGACGACAAACGTGGTTGAGGGACTAACGTGTTTGTGAGAATTGCAAGATAACACAGGGAATAGTCCCTCACTAATTCGGTTTACCTTCCAAAGATGACCCCTAAAAATGTGTGAAGACATTGAAGATAATGGTGGCTCGTGAAGACATTCACATGAAGATAATGACCTATGAAGACATTCATCGAAGACTATGGAATGCGAAGACATAATTTCTTTCGTAGTTCTTTTTATTAATTCTTGAGTCATAGGATCCACCGTACTGTTAAGTGGGGTCCAAGTGAACATAGTCAGATGACTGAAGTGATGCTCAACCAAAAGCCTATGTCTTCGAATGAAGACAATGATAGCAAATCTTATCCAGAGTTGGATAAGTCAACTTTACTTGGAGCTCAAGCAAAGTCGTGTGTTCACAATCCGACCGTTAGACACGTGTCAGTTCCTTAGTGACCAAGGGTCATTTCAGACATATCATGTTGGGTTGCCTCATGGCTATAAATAGCCCCCCCTACGCCATAAATTGGTGGCTGCTCAGAGTTAGTGCACGGCTTTTGTCGTTTGTGAGCAACCCACCTCTGAAGCCTTTGAGCGAAAAGATTCTTGCGAGGACAAAGCCCAAAACACCCAGAGCCAAAGAGTGTTAGGCATCACTGAAGTGTGTATGTCTGTGTGACCTGAAGACTTGTTACACTTGAGGACTGTGTATCCTCCAGCCGGTTAGGCATTGCGTTCTGAGCATCCAAGAGTCATTGTGGATCACCGGTGAATGAAGTCTGTGAAGGTTCGGAAGTCTACCTTGAAGACTTACCAGAGTGATTGGGCGAGGATTGGGTGTCGTTAGCTCAAGGGGAATAAGGTGAAGACTTCAGATTTCAATCTCAGCCTCCCTAACCAGATGTACAGTTGTCACAGCAACTGGAACTGGTCCATCAAATCCCCAGCGTGTCCAAGCTACCGGTTCTATCTTCCAACTCATTTACATTCCAATCTGTCCTCGTGAAGTCATTGCTTGTTTGTCTGATCTGTTTGACTTCACTGTGTGAAGACTGTCCCATGTTTAGCTTCATTTATATCTTTCATCTCAATCAGTGTTATCTAGCTATCAATAGTCTTTGTGTTATCTTCATGATGCTTACTTGACTATTATGTGCCTGGAAACGTTTATCATCTGCTGCTTATCATATAGGTTCATTTCATCTGTCTATCTTCAAAAGAAATCATGTTTTGAAGACTTTCGTAAAAATCGCCTATTCACCCCCTCTAGTCGATAACTTGCACTTTCAATTGGTATCAGAGCAAGGTGCTCCCTTGTTCTGTGTGATTCGGTTTAACCACCTGGAGTTTTAGTTATGTTGACTGCAGGGATAATCTAAGTCTCCGCTGCGTGCCCTGTCTTCGATGGGACTGATTACCCCTACTGGAAGAATAAGATGCGCATGCATCTTGAAGCCATCGACAATGACCTCTGGTATGTCGTCAAGACTGGTGTTCCCAAGGCTGGTGAAGGTGTCACCCTGCTAATGTCAAGAAATTTGCTCAACTGGACTCAACCACCAAGAACATCATCTGTGGTCATCTGACCAAAGGACAATATGGACGTGTCAGTGCACTGGAGTCAGCCAAGCAAGTATGGGACTGGCTATCCAAGGTCAATGAAGGTGTCTCAATACAGAGAGACTCAAGGATTGACGTTCTTCGCAATCTGTTCAATCACTTCAAGAGAAATGACAACGAGAATGTCCAGCTTACATCCGATCGCCTCACTGATATCACCAATGAGCTTCATGCTCCTGGCGCCATTGAAATCACCAAGCATGAAGTTGTGAAGAAGCTATTGAGGTCTCTTGACAGTTCCTTTGACACCTTGTGTGATACCCCGAGACCGGTGCGCCAGGTGTCAGCCAGTTATTCGTCGCCATTGCCATGTCATCTGCCTGCGTGTTGCATTCTTCCATGTCATCGTGTGCATTGCATCGGCATATTTTCAAAACTTGTGCTCGTCCGAGTCCGCCCGTCCTCTCCGTTGTCCGTTCTGAGCCCAGACACACTCACACGCACCCGCGACACCTTCGTATATTTATTTTTTAAGTGGCCGGAAAATGTTCTCGGAATGGGATGAAACTTGGCGTGTGGTCTTATTATAGTATAGACAGACGGCTTGTCAAATTTCATCGCATTCGGAGTCTGTTTGATAGCCCAACCGTTAAATATAGCGGCACTAGTCGCCGATTAAATTCGTCGGACATTTTCGGTCTCCGAAAACCCCCGCGGGCCACTCTCTCTTCTCTCCTCTCAGCCCGAAGGCATCCTACACAGCCCACTAGCCCACTTGCTAAACCCCCTCCGCTCCGGAACCGTCGGATCGAGATCCGAGGCTCCGAAACGGCCTAAAAACCTCCTAACACCTAACCCCAGACCCCTACCCTATATAACAACCCCCCATGCCAAAAAATGGACTCCCCTACCCCCTCCTCCTAGCTCCACCCGGAACCACCTTCTTTCTCCTCGGAATCAGCGCTACCTTCTCCTCCAATTCCGGGCATCCCAGCCGCACCTGCCACTTGGCAGCGCCCCATTGACCGAGCCGCAGCCCGGCCACCGCTACAGCCATCCGCGAGCCTCCACGTGGAGAAGCCACGTCGCCCCCGCGCCCACTCTCTCTCCTGCCCCGCCGCCGGCCCGCCTGGGCTAGGAGTAGGCCCGCCCGAGCCGCGCAGGCCCGAGCCGCCTGACCGTCCGCCGCCGCCGCGCCCGAATGCCTCCCGCTCCTCCCGCTCGCGCAACCGCGCCCGAGCCGCCGGCCAGGTCCCCGCCCCACGAGCCGCCGCCGCCGAGCTCCCTGCCGGATCCGCTTCGCAGCCATGTCGCCTCCCCTCGCCATCTTCCGCACCGATCGCCACAGCGCCACCGCCGCCGCCTCGCATCTCCGGCGAGGCGCCGCCCCGAACTCCACCTCCGGCCAGATCCCGCTGGGATCGGGGTCCCGCCGACCTCCCGAGGTCGGATCCGCCTCCCTCCCCCTGTCTCCACCGTCCCCGGAGCTTCGCCGAGCTCGCCGGCATCAAGCCGCCGTCCATGGCCTCCTTTAGGCCGATCTGCCTTGCTGGCGACCTCTTCTGTCTCCTCTCTGCCACGCGCGCCGGACATGTCCGGAGGTGCCCGGACATGTCTGACGTCCTCCTCAAGTGTGCCACTGCCAGGTGGGCCTGTGCGAGCCCACCGACGGACACGTCCGCTCCAGCCTGGACGCATCCGCCCCTCCGAGGTAGTTTTCTTGGCTAAGTCCGCAGTTCTATTGTAAAAATGTGTGCATGTTTGCATAGTGATAACTTTGTGCATGCGGCTTCGTTTTGAGTGAATAATATGTCCAAATGTTTGTTGTGATATGCTCTTCATTTTTTTCCACTGTGGCATGCTTGTTTGAGTTCATCTTGAGGCCCTAATCATCGTTGCAAGAGTGCTATATGTTTAAAACTGCTCGTAACTGTAATTTTGTTGCATGCTTGTGGTGATGATAACTTTGTGCATGTTGGTCCAAATGGAGTGTGTGATATTTCAAAATGTCCATTGTGAAGTGCTCTACATGATGGTTGCTATAGCATTCATGTTAGGTGCCATATTGCCATGTTTATCTCTGTTGTAAAAGTGCATGTGGCTGTTAAGTGCTGAAACTTGTTATGAGATGTTGTTTTGTCTTGTTCATAGCTATTGATGTGATTGTCTTCTATGCCACATGTCAATATGTTTTAGAAGCACAATCATGCCATCTTTGCTGTGGTGTAATCCACTTTTCATGATATGCCTTGTGGTGTTTGCAACAAGCTTGTAAAGTAGCCTACTCGCTGTTGTTGTTTCCTGAGACTTGTTGATTACTGCTACGTCTGAAACTGATAAACCTGATGCTATATTTTGTTGATGCCTCACTCATATCCATGCTTGTTTTGGGTTGTCCAATGATCACGTCTTGTTGTCCATGTTATGCTCTATCCATCCATGCCCTTTCATATGGCCTGCTGTAGCTTATTTATTTCTTGCTCTCAAGTTGCTATAAATGTACCTTTCAGACTGTTATCAGCATGATCAATTTGGTGAAGCTTGTTGTTATTGATCCATGTCTCCTATGGAGTTGTTCCAATGGAGTTGTTTGGTGTATGCAATGTCTATTACATGTCCACGATCTTTATATACTTAGTAGAGTTGATATGCTTGTTGTTTTGTGCCTCCGAAGGCCGCATCATGATGCTGTTTTAGCCTTCCCAGATTTTGGCTAAGTCTGAGAAATCAGTAAACTTATTGAATCTTGACATGCTTGTTTAATTGTGTTCCAGCAAGTTTTTGGGTGTGATCTAAGTTCATGCTTGTTAAGTATCATGTCTATTTCATGTCCATGCCTTTTGTTATCATGTTTGGGTGCTGTAACATATATATACCTTGCTCCAAAGTTGCTATGTTGTTGTTTTCGGACAACTTGTTGTTATATCATGTTTCGTGTGTAAGTGATGAACCGTTGCTCCGTTTTGAGCGTGTCCTATATGAAACTTGTGTGTTTTTGAATAAATAAGCATAATATCATGTTGTTTACATGTTTGGAGTGTGTTTTCTTGTTGTTTGGATGCATTTTCCATAATTGCCATGCTTGACTTGTCTTGAATCATACTTGATTGAGCTTCTTGTCATGTTCTTGTGTGATGTGTTTACCGTGTTACTTGCTTCTTCTCGCTAGTTCTTGTTCCATTGCGATCGTGAGGATTCGTTCGTCTTCACTTGGTTCATCTTCGCGGCTTCTTCTTCGTCTACTTCATGGACTAGTTCATCTTCCTAGCGGGATCTCACACAAGATGACCATCACCTTGGATACCTTTACTATCATTGCCATGCTAGTTGTCTCGATGCTATCGTTATATGTCGCGCTACCCATGTTTGATTGTCAGCCTCTCTCCTTGTTGCCATGAAACCTCTAACCTTTGACACCTTCCCGGCAAACCGTTGTTTGGTTATGTTACCCGCTTGCTCAGCCCCTTTTATAGCATTGTTAGTTGCAGGTGAAGATGAAGATTGTTCCATGCTGGACTTGTTGTTGGTATATCACAATATATCTTATATATATTAACACACCTATATACTTGGCAATGGGTGGAAGGCTTGGCCTTTTGCTCGGTGTTTTGTTCCACTCATGCCACCTTAGGAGCCAATAAACCGGCGTTATGTTCCTTGATTTTTCGTTCCTAACGCGGTTGGGTATATGGGGACCCCACGACAGTTCGTCTTTGAATAAAACTCCTCAAGCAAGGCCCAACATTGGTTTTATTTGCGCATAATAAAAACATAATTAATTAATTAATTGCATAGGGACTTAGCACTACCCGAGGATTCTTCTACATACAGGGGGGCCAGTGGTGATGGTGTTGGTCCCAAACGGGCAGCCTGCGGGGCTATAATGCCCAGTATGCGACTATGTCTCCTACGTGTCGAGGCACGACTTAGAGACATAAACGCATAGTAGAATGATCTCAAGTATGGTATCTTTGCACATCTCATGTAAAATTCAAGGATGAAATAGAAAAGATAGTTGGCTTACACTCGCCACGTCACATAATGAATACAATAACAATACATCATCCAAATAACACAGGGTCCATTTACGGACGAAAACCAAACGAGAAAGATACCATAAAAACACAAGCCCGGATCGCCCCTAGTAGGAACCACTACTGATCGTCGAAAACGTCACATACATACAACCAAGCTCTTCATCGAACCCCTAGTGCAGTTCTTGTCCATCTCCTGCATTGTTCTCGGCGGTACCTGCATCTGGTGTGTGTTGAATGTGTGAGCCACAACGGACTCAGCAATCCCGTTCCCGGGTATCAAAACTAACCAAGCCTTAGGTGTGGAGAGGTAATAAAGTGTTTGCAGCAAGCACTAAGCAACTAGCTTACGAATTCAAAGCAAGATGAGAAAAGTGCCAACGGTCGCCAAAGATGATCAATAAGTGATCCTAGCTACTCACGTTCATGCATAACCCCATCGTGTTCACTTTCCGAAGCCCTTCGGAAAGAGACCGTCACGGTTACTCACACATGTAGTGTATTCTTAAAGATATGGTGTCAAGTTATCTACAACCCGATATTAACAAATTCCCATATGCCACATAACCGCGGTCACGGCTTTAGAAAGATCAAAACCCTGCAGAGGTGTCCCAACTTAGCCCATCACAAGCTCACGATCTACAGAGTCGCAACTCCAAATTGGGAAGTCCCGAGTATTCTCGGAATCCCGTGCTCAAGATATTTCGACAAAGGTAAAACTAATCCAGCAAGACCTCCCAGCATGCCAACACCCTGATAGTAGCCGCGCATATCTCGTCTCAGGCCATGACCGGATGAGCGAAGCGTACATGTGCCAAAATACACCAAGTTGCCAAGGGGCGGACCCACATAGTGCTCTAGTTTGGACCAACATTAAAGACGAGCACTAGCCCGGGGGTTGAATAATAAATCCTCGGGTTAATTACTCCCTCGGAAAGTTTTAGTTGTTAGGAAATCTAGTACCAATGTTGGGCCTCGCTGGAAAAGCTTTAACAAGGGGGGCCATAAACCCCAACCGGGTTAGGAACGCAAAATCAAGGAACATAACACCGGTTTATCGGGTTTTAAGGTGGCATGAGTGGAACAAAACACCGAGCAAAAGGCCAAGCCTTCCACCCATTGCCAAGTATATATGTGTGTTAATATATTTAAGAGATATTGTGATATTCCAACAACAAATTCCAACATGGAGCAATCTTCATCTTCACATGCAACAAACAATGCTGTAAGAGGGGCAGAGCAAGCGGGTAACATAGCCAAACAACGGTTTGCTGGGAAGGTGTCAAAGGTTAGAGGTTTCATCGCAACAATAGGAGGCTGACAAACACGAATGGGCATCGAGGCATATCTAAAAGAACGAGACATCTAGCGTAGGCAAAGATAGAGGTGATATCGGGGAATGGACATCTTGCCTGGGATTCCGCAAGGAAGAAGAACAAGTCCATGAAGTAGTCGAACAAAACCTCACAACTCCGGAACGAAACCGAAGCTAACGAGAGAAGGATACCGGAAAGAAGCAAACAACACGGTAAACACACAAGCATAAACATGGCATATGATGCACAACCAAGTATGATGCATGTCCAGTTTAAATATGCATGGCATGGCAAAGTGCACAAGCAATACTACAAGTTAAGTGGAGCTCAATATGCAACGAGTTGCATATTGACGAAACACCACATTTTATTTATTTAGTTGACTCTCAGTTATTTACAGACAAGATCAAATGTTTTTATTAAACATGGCAAGAGGTGAAGCTTAAACAAACTACACTATCTAGGCATTCTAAAAGAGGCCGGAAATAACAACAACAATTCAGGAAAATCCCCATGTGCATAATTAGCAAAATTAAGCAAACACAACAATTTAAAATATTTAATATTGTTATCATGATGCGGATGACGTTTTCACGTTTTATGCAATTTTTGTTAGAAGTTGACATGAAGATGATATGAAGCATTTGTTGCTACGACGGAAGGAAAGGGGTGTCATGGCGGCAAAAACGGGTACAGTGCCACGGCAACGTTCCGATTCAGAAACTCGTTGAGATGCCGATGCAAAAGAAGGGTGGCGAGCGTGTCAAGCAAGAAATAGGTGGGGTGATCCCGTTAACCGGGTTCCCACAAGTCGGCGACAAGGCAACGAAGGTCAACATGCAATGACAACCGGGCACGGTGCAACACGGGGTGCAACTCATACAACAAGCATGCGTTCATGGGCGTCGTCTCGCGGTATACCTTCGGAGCGTGCATTCGGGGCGGTTCGAGTTTGATGGGACGTAGAGGAAGTAGACGTCCTCGCGGCGGTAGTGGAAGTAGTCGTTCACGTTTTCGTAGACGTTCGGGGTCACGGCGAGGAACTTGACATCCACGGGTCGACGGTAGTTGTACATTTCGGCGGTAGTCGAACTCGGCGACGGAAGCGGAACTTGGTGAATCCCCGTAGTTGTACATGTCGATGGTCTTCGACGACGGTAGTCGTACATGGGTCTTCGGCGATGGTCGTCATACATGGTTCATAGACGTTCAGGTCTTCCGTAGAGGTACTTGATGCAACATAGGTCTCCGGGGTCGTCGTGTACACTTGGGCGACAGTCGTACTCCTGTTGTCGTCGGTCTTGGCGAGTCCTCGTGTAGTCAGTCCATGACAAGGGTAGAGGTATACTTGTTGGAGAGGAACTTGGCGCATCCTTGTTCTTTCGGGTTCGTAGTTGTACTTGGCGGTCGGAGTCCGGGTCTTGTCGGTGGTGTACGTGGCGAAATCACCGAAGACAGTGCTTGACGGTCTGGGTGCGGGGTGTTGGCGTCTCAGTCTCGCTGAACCACAACAAAACAAGACGAGGCAGCCAGGCATGGAACCACGCGAGCCACGAGGGCCTCATGAGGTCTGGGGCACGGCTGGATCTGGCGATTCCGACGATGGACAGAAGGAGGCCGGCCTTGGAGCGTTGCTGGTGCTCGAGGCGAGATGCTCCACGGAGGTGCTCGAGGAAGGAAACCAGGGGCACGGTCCTGGTCATGGTGTGGGATGGAGCGATGCAGACGGCCGCCAGAGAAGGAGGCGCGGAGGAGGACCTGCGGGGCTCCGCTCCTCCGGCGAGGCAGAGCGGTCAAGGCTCTGGCAGAGAGGCGGGGACGACTGTGCGGTGGCGCGTGACCGGCGACGCGGCCGTGAGGATGGGCGTGCGAAGGACTCCGCCGGGAGGACAGCGAGGCGTAGCAGGGCGGCGGCGTGAACGACGGAAGGGGCTTGGCGGCGATGGACGGCTTGAGGTCGCGACGAGCATGGCTCGCGGAGGAGCCGAGGAGGGCGCCTGGCTTCGGGTCGTCGGCGGCCGTGTAGCACGATGCGGCGAAGCAGAGGAGGGCCGACGAGTGGCGAGGAAGGGAGATCGAGGGAGGGAGCTGCACGCGAGCGAGCGCTGTGCGAGAGTGGCGGCGGTGAGGTGAGAGGAGGACAAGGGAGGTCGACTAGAGATAGGAGGCTGGGGATGGATCGGGCTAGGGTTAGCGCTGGAGTTGGGCCTAGAGTGGTCTGATGGGCCGGCTGGTGGGAGGCCGCAGTGGCCTGGGAGGTCCGGCGGGCTGGGTCCTTTCTTATCCCACTTCTACTTTTGTTTTCCAAAAAAAACAAAAAAACAACAAAGAAGAAAAGAAAATAAAGGAGGTGCAAGGGATAGAATTTGGGCATACAACTAATTTTCCCGGACTCATAAAAATGAGCTTGAACCAGGGAAATTAGCTGTGGCATGGGAGTGAAGTTTGGATTCAAACTTATTTGAATTAAATTCAAATAGTTTGAACTAGGACTAGGTTTTAGAAGTGTCCAAAAATGCTCGAATTTTTGGAGGAACCTCGATAAAAGGAGAAAGAACTATAGACATGGTTTGGAGGGGAAACTTGAAGCAAAAGAGGCATGGAATATTGCAAGTGTGTTTCAGTGATCCCAAACTAATTGGATATTTTATTAGAGCTCCCTAAATATTGGGAGGATATGTTTTAAAGAGAAAACACCATGTGAGTTCCCTCGGTTTAAATAGATCAAAAGATCTATGCAATTTATTTAGTTGAGAAGAAAAGATTAATGACATGATGGCACGATGACATGATGCAATGCAAAATAAATAAAGCAAGCACAACTGAAACACACGGGGAAACCCGGAACAGCTGGAAGTCTTCTGGAGCGTCGGTCTCGGGGCGTCACTACTCTCCCACACTAACAGAGGATATCGACCCGAGATCCTGGAGATGGCACCGGATAGAAGACGATAAA
Organism: Secale cereale; assembly: GCA_902687465.1. Classification (NCBI taxonomy): domain Eukaryota; kingdom Viridiplantae; phylum Streptophyta; class Magnoliopsida; order Poales; family Poaceae; genus Secale; species Secale cereale. The sequence goes on from LR738709.1 coordinate 266,607,931, forward strand.
GGAAGAGGTAAAACAAAGTTGCTTCTTTGACAAACAAGTGAAATCACGAACCTTGAGAGGTTGAACAATCTTGAAAGAAGAATACAACGGAGATGAACGAAGTTATGAGCACTCCGGTAAAAAGGAGGGACCAGGGACACCACGAGAATTTGAAGGTCGCAAGGACATGAACGAAGAGCTCAAGGAAGACGAAAGAATTTCAAAACCACTCCGGTTAAAACAAGATGGGGAAGGAATAAGAATGAAATGATTTGGACAGCACTCCGACTGGAAATGGAAGGAATTAAACATGAACTAAGGAGATGGGATGAATTAAAGAGAGATCTCGCACAATCTTGAGAAAGTATTCAACGAATCACCGGTAGGATTATGAAAAGAACAAATGAATTGATACGATTACAACGGAATAGTAACCTTGAATGAACCACCATAAGAATATGGAGACGAACGAAGAGGCATCAATTAAGAATAGTTGGAGGACGAAGTTGAAATCTGAGAACCAAGAAATCTTTTGAAATGATGGCCTTCGGAGGATCACAATGGGAACAATTCATGAAATGCTTCAGATGATGTGAAAAGATTCCTCGTGATCGAAACAACTATGAGGATGTCATGAAGCTAGAACCACAAATCTTCAAGAGAACGGGCCAAGATTTAATAGAAACTCTTCTCCGGTCTTCAATTGTTGAGAAGAACAACGAGAAATACCATGAAGAATTTGAGATACTCCGAAAGAATGAAAATATAAAGGTTGAAGCAACAATGAATGAAAGCGATCTTAGAGAAGGCATATGACTGATGGAATCCATACATACGTCACACTTTGAAAATAATTTCAAAATACCCCGGAAAAGAAATTAGAAGAGTCAGGTAAGATCCTAGGAAAATACCTGTGGGTTAGGGCCCACTCAAAAGAAACACCGTTGGAATGATTACTTGAAAGATATTGCACCGGTTGAATTAAATGGCTTGAATAAGATAACAATCCTCAAAATAGTTTGAACGGATTAAAAATTGAAACACGAATCTTATGAGATACCTTGTACACTCCGGATAAAAATTTAGAGAGAGTTGAATAAACATGAGAGACTTCGGATAAGAAATTTCAACATGGGAAAACATGTGAAACAAGAGGAAGGATATAATCAACACCAAAGCTTTAATTAAATCCACCGGAGAAGAAACGAGAACAGAGAATGATAAACTTGAATCTTCCTGAGCATCTTCACAAGAAATCACCGGATGAAACATTAAAGAAGATTGATGAAGAGGCATCACGAGAATATAAGGACACTTGATTACGGACTCTGGCTCCATAAAGAAAAGGTTGGGAGGGTGGAAAAAACAAAGACAACTTGGGATGAATGAAAACATACACCGTTTAGAAAAGACTAAGAGTTGATCTTACAGATGTTGAAGAGATCGAATTAACTCGAAGAGAAGCACGCCGGTTGAAAAGAATTTAACATAGCAATCTCGATGATTAAGAAGGACTAGCACTCTCATAGAAATATGAGAATATCGATTAGGAAAGGTATGGAATCAACATTTGACATCAAAGCAACTCGAATACCAGAATCAAAACAAAAACAAAAACAAAGGATAGGTATGTTGCAACATTAATCTTCACAATATCATTCGAACGGAGAATTGAACGAATGAATTCCATAGCTTAATGGTACATCAACTTGTCGAGAAGCCACTTGGGAGAACAAAATGATACAATAAAACAACAAGGTACAGATGGAACAAATACATAATAGAGGTTTTGTCCCACATGTTCGTGCTGATGCCCCATGGCACGTGTTACAAAGGGCCTTGCAATCCCCGGATCAGCATAGCCAAGGATCCTTTAAGATGCAATTCCCAATTGGAACAATGCCCATGAAACCTCTTCACTAGATGTTGAACCCCAAACCTCATATCATGCACCCGTCGGAAGATTACCTAAGAGCTACTTGAATCCCACCTATTAATTCCCGAAGCTTTCCGGTTATGCAATCTGGTGTTGGGGATACAGGGGAAGCACCGCACACTCAATTCTAAACCTACATCCAGTTGTATCCATCCGTCAACACATAACCAGTCATCTTTGGAAATTGCTTATCTCGGACCTTCGAAACGCATTCGCTATACTAGCTGTGGCAATACTCCCGAACTATCCTGCCAGTACTGGGTGACGTCGGGGTTATCTCACCACTAACCGCATAGAAGAGTTTTCGATGTCGGCTGCCTCTGGTATTCAAGAACCGCAACGATACATTTGTGACGACAACACCTCGGAGCTCAACTCCCCGGGACACTGCCACAACCCATAAATGACAGGAGGCATCAGAACAATGTTCTCGTCACAAAGATATCATAACAATCCAAACAATACCCGCGTGATCCTAAAAAAATTTTTGTGAAATTTTGAGAGTAGTGAAGGTAAAACAACGTCAGGAGTCCTCACCAGAGCGACAAAGGGGATGAGGAGTAAAAGAAATCCTACTCTCCAATATATATAGGACTCAAAACATTTTGTGTGTGTGCCTAGACTCAACTGTTAGCGATTCGATCAATCAGGGGGCTACTAGGTCGGAGAAGGCTCTGATACCAACTTGTAATGCCCAGTATGCGACTATGTCTCCTACATGTCGAGGCACGACTTAAATACATAAACACATACTAGAATGATCTCAAGTATGGTATCTTTGCACATCTCATGTAAATTCAGGGATGAAATAGAAAATATAGTTGGCTTACACTCGCCACGTCACATAATGAATTCAATAACAATACATCATCCAAATAACACAGGGTCCGTTTACGGACGAAAACCAAACGAGAAGGATACCATAAAGAACACAAGCCCGGATTGCCCCTAGTAGGAACCACTACTGATCGTTGAAAATGTCACATACATACGACCAAGCTCTTCATCAAACTCCGAGTGCAGTTCTTGTCCATCTCCTGCATTGTTCTCGGCGGTACCTGCATCTGGTGTGTGTTGAATCTGTGAGCCACAAAGGACTCAGCAATCCCGTTCCTGGGTATCAAAACTAACCAAGCCTTAGGTGTGGAGAGGTAATAAAGTGTTTGCAGCAAGCACTAAGCAACTAGCTTACGAATTCAGAGCGACATGAGAAAAGGGCCAACGGTCGCCAAAGATGATCAATAAGTGATCCTAGCTACTCACGTTCATGCATAACCCCACCGTGTTCACTTTCCGAAGCCCTTCGGAAAGAGACCGTCACGGTTACTCACACAGGTAGTGTATTCTTAAAGATATGGTGTCAAGTTATGTACAACCCGATATTAACAAATTCCCATATGCCACATAACCGCGGTCACGGCTTTCGAAAGATCAAAACCCTGCAGGGGTGTCCCAACTTAGCCCATCACAAGCTCACGATCTGCGGAGTCACAAATCCAAATTGGGAAGACCCGAGTATTCTCAGAATCCCGTGCTCAAGATATTTCGACAAAGGTAAAACTAATCCAGCAAGACCTCTCGGCATGCTGACATCCTGATAGTAGCCGCGCGTATCTCGTCTCATGCCACGACCGGATGAGCGAAGCGTAAATGTGCCAAAATACCCCAAGTTGCCAAGGGGCGGACCCGCACAGTGCTCTAGTTTGGACCAACACTAAAAACGAGTACTGGCCCGAGGGTTGATTAATAAATCCTCGGGTTAATTACTCCCTCGGCAAGTTTTAGTTGTTAGGCAAATGTAGTACCAATGTTGGGCCTCACTGGAAAAGCTTTAAGCAGTGCGAATTATCAAGGGGGGCCCATAAACCCCAACCGTGTTAGGAACGCAAAATCAAGGAACATAACACCGGTTTATCGGGTCCTAAGGTGGCATGAGTGGAACAAAACACCAAGCAAAAGGCCAAGCCTTCCACCCATTGCCAAGTATATATGTGTGTTAATATATTTAAGAGATATTGTGATATTTCAACAACAAATTCCAACATGGAGCAATCTTCATCTTCACCTGCAACGAACAACGCTATAAGAGGGGCTGAGCAAGTGGGTAACATAGCCAAACAACGGTTTGCTGGGTAGGTGTCAAAGTTTAGAGGTTTCATGGCAACAATAGGAGGCTGACAAACAGGGATGGGCATCGAGGCATATCTAAAAGAACGAGACATCTAGCATAGGCAAAGATAGATGTGATATCGGGGAATGGTCATCTTGCCTGGGATTCCGCAAGGAAGAAGAACAAGTCCATGAAGTAGTCGAACAAAACCTCACAACTCCGGAACGAAACCAAAGCTAACGAGAGAAGCATACCAGAAAGAAGCAAACAACACGGTAAACACACAAGCATAAACATGGCATATGATGCACAACCAAGTATGATGCATGTCCAGTTTAAATATGCATGGCATGGCAAAGTGCACAAGCAATACTAAAAGTTAAGTGGAGCTCAATATGCAACAAGTTGCATATTGATGAAACACCACATTTTATTTATTTAGTTGACTCTCGTTTATTTACAGACAAGATCAAATGTTTTTATTAAACATGGCAAGAGGTGAAGCTTAAACAAAATACACTATCTAGTCATTCTAAAAGAGGCCGAAAATAACAACAACAATTCCAGAAAATCCCCATGTGCATAATTAGCAAATTTAAGCAAACACAACAATTTAAACATTTTAATGTTGTTATCATGATGCGGATGACATTTTGAAGTTTTATGCAATTTTTGTTAAAAGTTGACATGAAGATGATATGAAGCATTTGTCGCCACGACGGAAGGAAAGGGGTGTCATGGCGGCGAAAACGGGGACGGTGCCACGGCAACATTCCGATTCCGAAACTCGTTGAGATGCCAATGAAAAAGAAGGGTGGCGAGCGTGTCAAGCAAGACATAGGTGGGGTGATCCCGTTAACCGGGTTCCCACAAGTCAGCGACAAGGCAACGAAGGTTAACGTGCAATGACAACCGAGCACGGTGCAACACGGGGTGCAACTCATACAACAAGCATGCGTTCACGGGCGTCGTCTCGCGGTATACCTTCGGAGCGTGCATTCGGGGCGGTTCGAGTTCGATGGGATGTAGAGGAAGTAGACGTTCTCGCGGCGGTAGTGGAAGTAGTCGTTCATGTTTTCGTAGACGTTCGGGGTCACGGCAAGCAACTTGACATCCACGGGTCGACAGTAGTTGTACATTTCGGCGGTAGTCGAACTCGGCGATGGAAGCGGAACTTGGTGAATCCCTGTAGTTGTACATGTCGATGGTCTTCGATGACGGTAGTCGTACACGGGTCTTCGGCGACGGTCGTCGTAAATGGTTCGTAGATGTTCGGGTCTTCCGTAGAGGTACTTGATGCAACATAGGTCTCCGGGGTCGTCGTGTACACACGAGCGATAGTCGTACTCCTGTTGTCGTCGGTCTTGGCGGGTTGTCGTGTAGTCCGTCCATGACGAGGGTAGAGGTACACTTATTGGAGAGGAACTTAGCGCATCCTTGTTCTTTCGGGTTCGTAGTTGTACTTGGCATTCGGAGTCCGGGTCTTGCCGGTGGTGTACTTGGCGAAATCATCGAAGACGGTGCTTGACGGTCAGGGTGCGGGGTGTTGGCGTCTCGGTCTCGCCGAACCACAACAAAACAAGACGAAGCTGCCAGGCATGGCAGCACGCGAGCGACGAGGGCCTCATGAGGTCGGGGGCAGGGCTGGATCTGGCGATTCCAACGACGGACAGAAGGAGGTCGGCCTTGGAGCGTTGCTGATGCTCGAGGCGAGGCGCTCCACGGAGGTGCTTGAGGAAGGAAACCCGGGGCGCGGTCCTGGTCATGGTGCGGGATGGAGCGACGCAGACGGCCGCCAGAGAAGGAGGCGCGGAGAAGGGCCGGCGGGGCTCCGCTCCCCCGGTGAGGCAGAGCGGTGAAGGCTCTGGCGGAGAGGCGGGGACGACTGTGCGGTGGCGCGCGACCGGCGACGCGGCCGTGGGGGTGGGCGCGGGAAGGACTCCGCCGGGAGGATGGCGAGGCATAGCAGGGCGGCGCCGCGTACGATGGAAGGGGCTTGGCAGCGATGGACGGCTTGAGGTCGTGACGAGCATGGCTCGCGGAGGAGCCGAGGAGGGCGCCTGGCTTCAGGTCGTCGGCGACCGTGCAACACGGTGCGGCGAAGCAGAGGAGGGCCGACGAGGGGTGAGGAAGGGAGATCGAGGAAGGGAGCTGCACGCGAGCGAGCGCTGTGCGAGAGTGGCAGCGGTGAGGTGAGAGGAGGACGAGGGAGGTTGACTAGATATAGGAGGCTGGGGATCGATCGGGCTAGGGTTAGCGCTGGAGTTGGGCCTAGAGCGGTCTGATGGGCCGGCTGGTGGGAGGCCGCAGTGGCCTGGGAGGTCCGACGGGCTGGGTCCTTTCTTATCCCACTTTTACTGTTGTTTTCCAAAAAAAAAATAGAAAAACAACAAAGAAGAAAAGAAAAGAAAGGAGGTGCTAGGGATAGAATTTGGGCATACAACTAATTTTACCGGACTCATAAAAATGAGCTTGAACCACGAAAATTAGCTGTGGCATGGGAGTGAAGTTTGGATTCAAACTTATTTGAATTAAATTCAAATAGTTTGAACTAGGACTAGGTTTTAGAAGTGTCAAAAAATGCTCGAATTTTTGGAGGAACCTCAATAAAAGGAGAAAGAACTATAGACAAGGTTTGGAGGGGAAACTTGAAGCAAAAGAGGCATGGAATATTTGCAAGTGTGTTTCGGTGATCCCAAACTAATGGGATATTTTATTATAGCTCCCTAAATATTTGGGAGGATATGTTTTAAAGATAAAACACCATGTGAGTTCCCCTGGTTTAAATAGATCAAAAGATCTATGCAATTTATTTAGTTGAGAAGAACAGATTAATGACATGATGCAATGCAAAATAAATAAAGCAAGCACAACTGAAACACACGGGAAAACCCGGAACAACTGGAAGTCTTCTGGAGCGTCGGTCTCGGGGCGTCACTGGGGCCACCACAGGGAAACTCGAGGTCTAGCTCCCGTAGCTTTTCCCATCCGGTCATGGCCTGATACGAGATACGCGCGGCTACTATCAGGGTGTCGGCATGCCGGGAGGTCTTGCTGGACTTGTTTTACCATTGTCGAAATGTCTTGTGCACCGGGATTCCGAGCCTGATCGGATTGTCCCTTAGGTAAGGGGTAATATTATTATTATCTCTGCTGATCGTGAGAGCTTGTGATGGGCTAAGTTGGGACACTCCTGCAGGGTTATTATCTTTCGAAAGCCACGCCCGCGGTTATGTGGCAGATTGGAATTTGTGAATGTCCGGTTGTAGAAAACTTGTGAGACGATCCGAAGTAAAATACACGTAGTGCGTGAGTAACCGTGACCGTCTCTTTTCACTTGAGAAGAGAACACGATGGGGTTATGTTTTACTCGTAGGTAGATCAGGATCTTTAGCGATCATTACTAGTTTGCGACCGCTTGCGTAGATGCTCATCTTATTCTTGTACTCGTAAGTTAGCCACCATACATATGCTTAGCCGCTGCTGCAACTTCACCACTTAACCTCTTCCTACCCATTGAGCTTTGCTAGTCTTGTTACCCATGGTTATGGGACTGCTGAGTCCTCGTGGCTCACAGATACTACAACAATAGTTGCAGGTGCAGGTTTCTGATGACTTGACGCGAGAGCGATGTCTTTTGTGTTGGAGTTATTTCTTCTTCTGCTTCGCCAGTCTTGGGTTAGGTTCCGGGTCGGCAGCCTGGGATAGCAGATTGATGTCGTTATGTTTTTCATGTTTGCATTCGTAGTCAGATGCCTTGTATTGATGTTGTTGTATTCATGTGACTTGTATGAATTGTTGTATCCCCCATGTGTGTATGTATGTAATGGTACGATGTAATGATGTCCATCTTGCTAAGCGCCCGAAATGCGGTTGTGCCCCAAGCACGTATGTGTCACATAATCGGGATAGAATCGCATCTTGGGCCTGACATGTTGGTATCAGAGCCTCGACCGACCATAGGAGCCCCCTTGATTGATCGTAGTCCGGCCATTGTCGAGTCTAGCGAAAACTATTTTGGAGTCTAGTTATATCGGATAGTAGGAATTCTTTTTACTCCCCTGCCCCTTCGTCGCTCTGGTGAGGAATCTTGACGTAGGTGTTTTGAATTACTCCTCTTCCCCTTCAATTTTTTTAGGATCACGCGGTTAGTTTCGTTCGTTGCGTTGTCTGCTCTTTTCATCTGGTGCATCTCTCGTCAAGTCGATCTGACCCTCCTCGTCTTTTGGTTCAATCCTCAGTTCTTTTCAACCGGTGTCGTTTCCCCATCTGACGTGGTCTTTCTTGTCCCACCCGCCCACCATTTTTCTTCTCAGAGCTGGAGTCCTTAATCGAGTATCCTTCCTACTCGTGCGAAGTCTTTGCTTTCTTTCCTCAATTGTTTCAACTAGTGAATTCTCGTCCAGTTCGCCATTCTTCATCTCTTTTCCTTTTCCGGTGGATTCAATTCAATTATTCGGTGTTCATCATACTCTTTTCCCTCGGCTCAAATTTTTCCGCTTGCTCAATTGTTCCGGTGTTCCAAAGACATTCCAGGAGATTCGTCTGTGTTCTAATTTACTCGAGGTTGTCACCCCATTCAAGCTTTTAAAGCGTTCCGGTGCATCATCTCCTTTCAATCTTTCCAACGGTGTTTTAATTTCGGTGGGCTCATAACCCACAGGTCATTTCCCAGGATCTTACCCGACTCTTCTAATTTCCCGGAGTATTCCTAAATTCTTTTCAAGTGTGACGTAAGTATGGATTCCATCAGCCACGTGCCTTCCGAAGTTCGTTTGCATTTCTTTTCATCATTGGTTCAACCTTTCTTCTTTTCATTCTTCCGGAGTATTTCATGAATTCTTTTCTTATTGTTCCTCCGGAGGCCATCATTCAGAACATCTCTTCATTCTCAGTTTCCAACTTCATCCTCCAAATATTCTTCATTGATGCCTCTTCGTTCGTCTCACATTCTTCCGGTGCTTCGTTCAAGTATTCTTTAATCAGCTCGCGATCTCTTCATTCTCTTGTATCTAAATTCCCCAAGTGCTTTATTCTTCCCGGCGATTCATAGTATTCACTCAATTTCAATTCTTTACGGTGGTTTGTTCTCTTTCATCATTCGATTTTAATTCTTCCCGGTGGTTTGTTCTTTTCTTCACTCGGCTTTAATTCTTTACGGTGATTCGCTCAACAGTTCTTTTCCGATGCTATCATATCAATCCATTCATTTCTATTCCAATCCTACCAGTGTTTCATGAAGTTTTTTCTCAAATTCGTGATATATCCCTCTTTAATCATTTTTTAACGCGAATAAGTAGTATGAAAATCCATTGTTTCTCATCAATTTAATTGGTGGAGGATAAGCATAACATAATTCTTATTTTTTTCATGAACTTGATTTAATCCTTCCCTTCGGAGTTTATTCTTGATGAATAAATTCTAGTTCCAAGTGCTTTAATCTTTTCTTCCCCGGAGTTCAAAGTTTTCTCGGCTATCTCGTCGGTACCTTCATCTAAATCATCGCAAGGCTTTAATCTTATTCTTCCATCCTCATTTCTATCGCATCCTTGTTTTGTTACCGGAGTTCTTCATGGTTCAAATCATTCTTAATGTTCATAAAATTCTTTTGGATCAAGTGCAAGCATTCTTTGGTGTCTCGAGATGCAAATAATCCTCCGTATTATTTTGAACTGAAGTTTTGCATTTCTTCCTTCATGTCATCTATTTAATCTTTTATTTGTGGCATAATGCACCTCAAGTTTCGGGATGATTTCCATAAGTCCAGAACAAGCTTATTCTTTTGCTGTTGAGCATCTCAACAACTCCGTTCAATTCTTTCTCTTATAAATTCTCGTTCATGTCACTTGTGCTCAAGTTGTCATCTTCTTCTCCGCTCTTTCATTCCTTTATTCTAATTTTTCCGGAGGCTTTGTATTGTTTCTCTCGTCCAGTATTATTCCATCCCTCAAGTTCTTGTTCTTGGTCTATTCCTTCTATTTTCTATCGGAGTGCTGCCCGAATTCCTTCGTGGAAATTCCTTTCTATCTCTTATTAACCGGAGTGGTTTCGAATTCATTCTTATTCCTTCAAATCGTGCTTCACATCCTTCAACCTTTTGGTTCTTGTCGTATCCCTTGTTCTTCTTTGTCTAACGAAGTGTTTGCAACTAAGTCCTCCTCCGTCGTGGTCGTTCTTTCGAGTGGCTCAACCTCTCGAGGTTCTGTTGTCTCACTCTTGTGTTCAAGAAGAACTTTTTTCTTCCTTTCCTCTTCCGTCTCGTTCCTAGGATCTCGGGACGAGATCTCTTGTTAGTAGAGGAGTGTTGTGACACCTCGAGACCGATGCGCCAGGTGTCAGCTAGTTATTCGTCGCCGTTGCCATGTCATCTGCCTGCGTGTTGCATTCTACCATGTCATCGTGCATTGCATCAACATGTTTTCAAAACTTGCATCCGTCCGAGTCTGCCCGTCCTCTCCGTTGTCCGTTCTGAGCCCAGACACACTCACACGTGCCCGCGGCACCTCCGTATATTTATTATTGAAGTGGCCGGAAAATGTTCTCGGAATGGGATGAAACTTGGCGTGTGGTCTTATTATAGTGTAGACAGACCGCCTGTCAAATTTCACCGCATTCGGAGTAAGTTTGATAGCCCAACCGTTAAATATAGCGGCACTAGTCGTCGGTTAAATTCGTCGGACGTTTTCGATCTCCGAAAACCACCGCGGGCCACTCTCTCTTCTCTCCTCTCAGCCCGAACGCCTCCTACACAACCCACTAGCCCACTTGCTAAACCCCCTCCGCTCCGGAACTGTCGGATCGAGATCCGAGGCTCCGAAACGGCCTAAAAACCCTCCTAACACCTAACCCTAAACCCCTACCCTATATAACAACCCCCATGCCAAAAATGGACTCCCCTACCCCCTCCTCCTAGCTCCAGCCGCAGCCTTTCTCCTCCGAATCAGCGCCACCTTCTCCTCCAATTCCGGGCATCCCAGCCGCACCTGCCACTTGGCAGCGCCCCATTGGCCGAGCCGCAGCTCGGCCACCGCTCCAGCCAACAGTGAGCCTCCACGTGGAGAAGCGACGTCGCCCCCGCGCCCCCTCTCTCTCCTGCCCTGCCGCCGGCCCGCCTGGGCCCGGAGCAGGCCCGCCCGAGCTGCGCAAGCCCGAGCCGCCCGCCGCCACGGCCCGAGCGCCCGACCGTCCGCCGCCTCCCGCTCCTCCCGCTCGCACAGCTGCGCCCGAGCCGCCGCCGACGAGCGCCCTGCCGGATCTGCTTCGCTACCGCGTCGCCTCCCCTCGCCGTCTTCCGCACTGATCGCCACCGCGCCACCGCCGCCGCCACGCATCTCCGGTGAGGCGCCACCCTAAACTCCACCTTCGGCTAGATCCCGCCGGGATCGGGGTCCCGCCGACCTCCCGAGGTCGGATCCGCCTCCCTCCGCCTATCTCCGCCGTCCCCGGAGCCTTGCCGAGCTCGCCGGCGTCGAGCTGCCGTCCATGGCCTCCTCTTGGCCGATCTGCCTCGCCAGCGACCTCCTTTGTCTCCTCTCTGCCGCGCGCGCCGGACATGTCCGACGTCCTCCTCAAGTGTGCCACTGCTAGGTGGGCCCGTGCGAGCCCACCGACGGACACGTCCGCTCCAGCCTGGACACGTCTGCCCCTCCGAGGTAGTTTTCTTGGGTAAGTCCCCAGTTCTGTTGTAAAAATGTGTGCATGTTTGCATAGTGATAACTTTGTGCATGTGGCTCCGTTTTGAGTGACTAATATGTCCAAATGTTCGTTGTGATATGCTCTTCATTTTGTTCCACTGTGGCATGCTTTTTTGCGTTCATCTTAATGCCCTAATCATCGTTGCAAGAGTGCTATATGTTTAAAACTACTGGTAACTGTAATTTTGTTGCATGCTTGTGGTGATGATAACTTTGTGCATGTTGGTCCAAATGGAGTGTGTGATATTTCAAAATGTTCATTGTGAAGTGCTCTACATGATGGTTGCTGTAGCATTCATGTTAGGTGCCATATTGTCATGTTTATCTCTGTTGTAAAAGTGCATGTGGCTGTTAAGTGCCGAAACTTGTTATGAGATGTTGTTTTGTCTTGTTCATAGCTATTGATGTGATTGTCTTTTATGCCACATGTCAGTATCTTTTAGAAGCACAATCATGCCATCTTTGCTGTGGTGTAATCCACTTTTAATTATATGCCTTGTGGTGTTTGCAACAAGCTTGTAAAGTAGCCTACTCATTGTTGTTGTTTCCTGAGACTTGTTGATAACTGCTAAGTCTGAAACTGATAAACATGATGCTATGTTTTGTTGATGCCTCACTCATATCCATGCTTGTTTTGGGTTGCCCAATGATCATGTCTTGTTGTCCATGTTATGCTCTATCCATCCATGCCCTTGCTTGCATATATGGCCTGCTGTAGCTTATTTATTTCTTGCTCTCAAGTTGCTATTGTCGGGGAACGTAGCATAAATCAAAAATTTTCTACGTATTCACCAAGATCCATCTATGGAGACATCTAGCAACGAGCAACTGAGAGTGCATCTACATACCGTTATGAAGATCGCGTGCGGAAGCTTTCAACGAAGCAAGGATGAAGTAGTCGTACTCTTCACGTTCTTCGTCACCGATGATCTAGCGCCGAACGGACGGCACCTCCGCGTTCAACACACGTACGGTGCAGCAACGGCACCTCCTTCTTGATCCAGCAAGGGGGGAGGATAAGTCGTCAGAGATCCGGCAGCACGACGGCGTGATGACGGATGCAGTGGATGTCGCAGCAGGGCTTCGCCGGGCTGCCCTGCAAAGGAGTTGGGAGGTGTGACGGGAGGGGGAGAGGCGCCAGGGCTGAGGTGCGGCTGCCCTCTCCCCCCCCACATATATATAGGGGGCCAGGGGGGGCGCCAGCCCCTTGCAGATCCAATCTGCAAGGGGGGGCGGCGGCCAGGGAGGAGTCCCCCTCCCCCAAGGCAAGTGGTGGCCCCCCTCCCCTTAGGGTTTATCCCTAGGCGCAGGGGAGGTGGGCCTCCCTTGGTGGTGCGCCAGCCCAGGGGGCTGCACACATCCCCTTGCGGCCTGGGGGCCCCACCGGGAGGGGTGGCCCCACCCGGTGGACCCCCGGGGCCCCTCCGGTGGTCCCGGGACGCTCCCGGGGACCCCCGGAGATCACCCGTTGGCCGAAACTGGACTTCCCATATATCAATCTTTACCTCCGGACCATTCCGGAACTCCTCGTGATGTCCGGGATCTCATCCGGGACTCCGAACAACTTTCGGGTTTCCACGTGCATTAATCTCTACGACCCTAGCGTTACCGAACCTTAAGTGTGTAGACCCTACGGGTTCGGGAGACACGTAGACATGACCGAGACCACTCTCGGGTCAATAACCAACAGCGGGATCTGGATACCCATGTTGGTTTCCACGTGTTCCTCGATGATCTTCATCGGATGAACCACTGTGTCAAGGATTCACTCAATCCCGTATGTTATTCCCTTTGTCCATCGGTACGGTACTTGCCCGAGATTCGATCGTCGGTATTCCCAATACCTTGTTCAATCTCGTCATGTCAAGTCTCTTTACTCGATCCGTAATCCATCATCCCGTGACTAACTACTTAGTCACATTGAGCTCATTATGATGATGTATTACCGAGTGGGCCCAGAGATACCTCTCCGTCATACGGAGTGACAACATCCCAGTCTCGGTTCGTACCAACTCAACAGACACTTTCGGAGATACCCGATGCGTACCTTTATAGCCACCCAGTTACGTTGTGACGGTTGGCACACCCAAAGCACTCCTACGGTATCCGGGAGTTGTACAACCTCATGGTCTAAGGAATAAATACTTGACACCGAAAAGCTTATGCATTACGAACTATACGATCTCGTGTTATGCTCAAGTTTGGGTCTTGTCCATCACATCATTCTCCTAATGATGTGATCCCGTTATCACCGACATCTCATGTCCATGGCCAGGAAACCGTGACCATCTGTTGATCAACGAGCTGGTTACTAGAGGCCTACCAGGGACTCATTGTGATCTGTGTATTCACACATGTATCGCTGTTTCCGTACAATACAATTCAAGCATGAATAACAGACAATTATCATGAACAAGGAGATATAATAATAATGCTTTTATTATTGCCTCTAGGGCATATCTCCAACAGTCTCCCACTTGCACTAGAGTCAATAATCTAGTTACATTGTGATGAATCGAACACCCATAGAGTTCTGGTGTTGATCATGTTTTGCTCGTGAAAGAGGTTTAGTCAACGGGTCTGCTACATTCAGATCCGTATGCACTTTACAAATATCTATGTCTCCATCCTGAACATAATTCCGGATGGAGTTGAAACGGCGCTTGATGTGCTTGGTCTTCTTGTGAAACCTGGGCTCCTTGGTAATAGCAATAGCACCAGTGTTGTCACAGAAGAGAGTCATCGGGCTTGACGCGCTTGGAATGACTCCTAGGTCGGTGATGAACTCCTTCATCCAGACTCCTTCCTGTGCTGCTTCAGAAGCAGCTATGTACTCCGCTTCACATGTAGATGCTGCCACCACGCTTTGCTTGCAACTGCACCAGCTGACTGCCCCTCTATTCAAAATATACACGTATCCGGTTTGTGACTTAGAGTCATCCAGATCCGTGTCGAAGCTAGCATCGACGTAACCCTTTACGACGAGCTCTTCGTCACCTCCATAAACGAGAAACATATCCTTAGTCCTTTTCAGGTACTTCAGGATGTTCTTGACCGCTGTCCAGTGTTCCGTACCGGGATCACTTTGGTACCTCCCTACCAAACTTATGGCAAGGTTCACATCAGGTCTGGTACACAGCATGGCATACATGATAGAACCTATTGCCGAGGCATAGGGAATGACACTCATCTTTTCTCTATCTTCTGCCGTGGTCGGTGACTGAGTCTTACTCAATCTCATACCTTGCAAAACAGGCAAGAATCCTTTCTTTGACTGATCCATATTGAACTTCTTCAATATTTTGTCAAGGTATGTACTTTGTGAAAGACCAATGAGGCGTCTCGATCTATCTCTATAGATTTTGATGCCTAATATGTAAGCAGCTTCTCCAAGGTCCTTCATTGAAAAACTTTTATTCAAGTAGGCCTTTACATTTTTCAAGAATTCTATATCATTTCCCATCAGCAATATGTCATCCACATATAATATGAGAAATGCCACAGAGCTCCCACTCACTTTCTTGTAAATACAGGCTTCTCCATAAGTCTGTATAAAGCCAAACGCTTTGATCACCTCATCGAAGCGAATATTCCAACTCCGAGATGCTTGCACCAGCCCGTAAATCGAGCGCTGGAGCTTGCATACCTTGTTAGCGTTCTCTGGATCGACAAAACCTTCCGGTTGCATCATATACAACTCTTCCTTGAGGAAGCCATTAAGGAATGCTGTTTTGACGTCCATTTGCCATATCTCATAATCATAGAATGCGGCAATAGCTAACATGATTCTGACTGACTTCAGCATCGCTACGGGAGAGAAAGTCTCGTCGTAGTCAATCCCTTGAACTTGTCGATAACCCTTAGCGACAAGCCGAGCCTTATAGATGGTCACATTACCATCCGCGTCTGTCTTCTTCTTAAATATCCATTTATTTTCTATGGCGTGCCTATCATCAGGCAAGTCCACCAAAGTCCATACTTTGTTTTCATACATGGATTCTATCTCGGATTTCATGGCTCCAAGCCATTTATTGGAATCTGGGCCCGCCATCGCTTCTTCATAGTTCGAAGGTTCACCGTTGTCTAACAACATGATCTCCAGCACAGGGTTGCCGTACCACTCTGGTGCGGAACGTGCCCTTGTGGACCTTCGAAGTTCAGTAGTAACTTGATCTGTTTCTTCATGATCATTATCATTATCTTCCTCCCTTGTCGGTGCAGGCACCTCAGGAACAGTTTCCTGCGCTGCGCTACTTTCCGGTACAGGAGTGGTGACTATCACCTCATCAAGTTCTACTTTCCTCCCACTCACTTCTTTCGAGAGAAACTCTTTCTCCAGAAAGTATCCATTCTTGGCAACAAAGACTTTGCCTTCGGATCTGTGGTAGAAGGTGTACCCAATAGTTTCCTTTGGGTATCCTATGAAGACGCATTTCTCCGATTTGGGTTCGAGCTTTTCAGGTTGAAGTTTCTTGACATAAGCATCGCAACCCCAAACTTTCAGAAACGACAGCTTCGGTTTCTTGCCAAACCAAAGTTCATACGGAGTCGTCTCAACGGATTTTGACGGAGCCCTATTTAAAGTGAATGCGGCAGTCTCTAAAGCATAACCCCAAAAAGATAGCGGTAAATCGGTGAGGGACATCATAGATCGCACCATGTCCAACAGAGTACGATTTCGACGTTCGGACACACCGTTACGTTGAGGTGTTCCGGGCGGTGTCAATTGTGAAACAATTCCACAGCTTCTAAGGTGTGTGCCAAATTCATGACTTAAATATTCACCCCCACGATCCGATCGCAAGAACTTTATTTTTCTGTCACGTTGATTCTCAACCTCATTCTGAAATTCCTTGAACTTTTCAAAGGTCTCAGACTTGTGGTTCATCAAATAGATATACCCATATCTACTTAAGTCATCCGTGAGGGTGAGAACATAACGGTAGCCTCCGCGAGCCTCAACACTCATTGGACCGCACACATCGGTATGTATGATTTCCAACAAGTTGGTTGCTCGCTCCATTGTTCCGGAGAACGGAGTCTTGGTCATCTTGCCCAAGAGGCATGGTTCGCACGTGTCAAATGATTCATAATCAAGAGACTCTAGAAGTCCATCTGAATGGAGCTTCTTCATACGTTTGACACCAATATGACCAAGGCGGCAATTCCACAAGTATGTGGGACTATCATTATCAACTTTACATCTTTTGGCATCTACACTATGAATATGTGTATCACTACGTTCGAGATTCATCAAAAATAAACCATTGACCAGCGGGGCATGACCATAAAACATATCTCTCAAATAAATAGAACAACCATTATTCTCCGATTTGAAAGAATATCCATCTCGCATAAGACGAGATCCAGAAACAATGTTCATGCTCAAAGCTGGTACTAAATAACAATTATTCAGGTTCAAAACTAATCCCGAGGGTGGATGTAGAGGTAGCGTGCCGACGGCGATCACATCGACCTTGGAACCATTCCCGACGCGCATCGTCACCTCATCCTTCGTCAGTCTCCGTTTATTCCGCAGCTCCTGTTTTGAGTTACAAATGTGAGCAACTGCACCGGTATCGAATACCCAGGAGCTACTACGAGTGCTGGTAAGGTACACATCAATAACATGTATATCATATATACCTTTGACGTTGCCGGTCTTCTTGTCTGCTAAGTATTTGGGGCAGTTCCGCTTCCAGTGACCCGTTCCCTTGCAATAAAAGCACTCAGTCTCTGGCTTGGGTCCATACTTTGGCTTCTTCCCAGCAACAGGCTTGCCAGGCGCGGCAACTTGCTTGCCGTCCTTCTTGAAGTTCTTTTTACCCTTGCCTTTCTTGAACTTAGTGGTTTTATTGACCATCAACACTTGATGTTCTTTCTTGATGTCAACCTCCGCTGATTTCAGCATCGAATACACCTCGGGAATGGACTTCTCCATCCCCTGCATATTGAAGTTCAGCACGAAGCTCTTGAAGCTTGGTGGGAGCGACTGGAGGATTCTGTCAACGACCGCTTCATCTGGGAGATTCATTCCCAGCTGAGACAAGCGGTTGTGCAATCCTGAAATCTTGAGGATGTGCTCACTGACAGAACTGTTCTCCTCCATCTTACAGCTGTAGAATGCGTCGGAGACATCATATCTCTCGACTCGGGCATGAGCTTGGAAAACCATTTTCAGCTCTTCGAACATCTCATATGCTCCGTGGTGCTCAAAACGTTTTTGGAGCCCCGATTCTAAACTGTAAAGCATGCCGCACTGAACCAGGGAGTAATCATCACTACGCGACTGCCAGACGTTCAAAACGTCCTCGGTCGCCGGGAGAGCGGGTGCATCACCTAGCGGTGCTTCTAGGACATAAGTTCTCTTGGCAGCTATGAGGATAATCCTCAGGTTACGGACCCAATCCGTATAGTTGCTACCATTGTCTTTCAGCTTGGTTTTCTCTAGGAACGCATTGAAGTTGAGGGAAACTGGAGCGTGGGCCATTTGATCTACAAGAGATATTGTAAAGAATTTAGACTAAGTTCATGATAATTAAGTTCATCTTAATCAAATTATAATGAACTCCCACTCAGAATGACATCTCTCAAGTCATCCAAGTGATACACGATCCGAATCGAGTAGTCCGTGTCCGATCATCACGTGAGACGGACTAGTCAAAAACGGTGAACATCTTTCATTTTGATCGTATCTTCTATATGACTCGTGTTCGACCTTTCGGTCTTCCGTGTTCCGAGGCCATGTCTGTACATGCTAGGCTCGTCAAGTGAACCCTAAGTGTATCACGTGTGTAAATCTGTCTTACACCCGTTGTATGTGAACGTTAGAACCTATCACACCCGATCATCACGTGGTGCTTCCGAACAACGAGCTTTAGCAACGGTGCACAGTTAGGGGAAACACATTACTTGAAATTTTAGTGAGAGATCATCTTATTTACTACCGTCGTTCTAAGTAAACAAGATGCAAAACATGATAAACATCACATGCAATCAATTATAGTGACATGATATGGCCAATATCATCTTGCTCCTTGGATCTCCATCTTCGGGGCACCATGATCATCTTGTCACTGGCTTGACACCATGATCTTCATCATCATGATCTCCATCATCGTGTCTTGAGGAAGTTGTCACGCCAACTATTACTTCTACTACTATAGCTAACGTTTAGCAACGAAGTAAAGTAATTACATGGCGTTATTCAGTGACACGCAGGTCATACAATAATAAAGACAACTCCTATGGCTCCTGCCGGTTGTCAAGTTCATCGACATGCAAGTCGTGATTCCCTATTACAAAAACATGATCAATCTCATACATCACATATATCATTCATCACATCTTCGTTCTTGGCCATACCACGTCACAAAACACATGCTGCAAAAACAAGTTAGACGTCCTCTAATTGTTGTTGTAAGTTTTACGTGGCTTCTATAGGATTTCTAGCAAGAACGTTTCTTACCTACGCCAAAACCACAACGTGATTTGTCAACTTCTATTTACCCTTCATAAGGACCCTTTTCATCGAATCCGATCCGACTAAAGTAGGAGAGACAGACACCCGCCAGCCACCTTATGCATCTAGTGCATGTCTGTCGGTGGAACCAGTATCACGTAAGCGTACGTGTAAGGTCGGTCCGGGCCGCTTCATCCCACAATACCGCCGAATCAAGATTGACTAGTAACGGTAAGAAAGTTGAACAAGATCATACGCCCACAACTGCTTTGTGTTCTACTCGTGCCAAGATGCTACGCATAAAACCTAGGCTCAGATGCCACTGTTGGGGAACGTAGCATAAATCAAAAAATTTCTACGTCTTCACCAAGATCCATCTATGGAGACATCTAGCAACGAGCAACTGAGAGTGCATCTACATACCGTTATGAAGATCGCGTGCGGAAGCTTTCAACGAAGCAAGGATGAAGTAGTCGTACTCTTCACGTTCTTCGTCACCGATGATCTAGCGCCGAACGGACGGCACCTCCGCGTTCAACACATGTACGGTGCAGCAACGTCACCTCCTTCTTGATCCAGCAAGGGGGGAGGAGAAGTCGTCAGAGATCCGGCAGCACGACGGCGTGATGACGGATGCAGTGGATGTCGCAGCAGGGCTTCGCCGGGCTGCCCTGCAAAGGAGTTGGGAGGTGTGACGGGAGGGGGAGAGGCGCCAGGGCTGAGGTGCGGCTGCCCTCTCCCCCCCCACATATATATAGGGGGCCAGGGGGGGCGCCAGCCCCTTGCAGATCCAATCTGCAAGGGGGGGTGGCGGCCAGGGAGGAGTCCCCCTCCCCCAAGGCAAGTGGTGGCCCCCCCTCCCCTTAGGGTTTATCCCTAGGCGCAGGGGACGTGGGCCTCCCTTGGTGGTGCGCCAGCCCAGGGGGCTGCACACATCCCCTTGCGGCCTAGGGGCCCCACCGGGAGGGGTGGCCCCACCCGGTGGACCCCCGGGGCCCCTTCGGTGGTCCCGGGACGCTCCCGGTGACCCCCGGAGATCACCCGTTGGCCGAAACTGGACCTCCCATATATCAATCTTTACCTCCGGACCATTCCAGAACTCCTCGTGACGTCCGGGATCTCATCCGGGACTCCGAACAACTTTCAGGTTTCCACGTGCATTAATCTCTACGACCCTAGCGTTACCGAACCTTAAGTGTGTAGACCCTACGGGTTCGGGAGACACGTAGACATGACCGAGACCACTCTCCGGTCAATAACCAACAGCGGGATCTGGATACCCATGTTGGTTTTCACGTGTTCCTCGATGATCTTCATCGGATGAACCACTGTGTCAAGGATTCACTCAATCCCGTATGTTATTCCCTTTGTCCATCGGTACGGTACTTGCCCGAGATTCGATCGTCGGTATTCCCAATACCTTGTTCAATCTCGTCATGGCAAGTCTCTTTACTCGATCCGTAATCCATCATCCCGTGACTAACTACTTAGTCACATTGAGCTCATTATGATGATGTATTACCGAGTGGGCCCAGAGATACCTCTCCGTCATACGGAGTGACAACATCCCAGTCTCGGTTCGTACCAACTCAACAGACACTTTCGGAGATACCCGATGCGTACCTTTATAGCCACCCAGTTACGTTGTGACGGTTGGCACACCCAAAGCACTCCTACGGTATCCGGGAGTTGTACAACCTCATGGTCTAAGGAATAAATACTTGACACCGAAAAGCTTATGCATTACGAACTATACGATCTCGTGTTATGCTCAAGTTTGGGTCTTGTCCATCACATCATTCTCCTAATGATGTGATCCCGTTATCACCGACATCTCATGTCCATGGTCAGGAAACCGTGACCATCTGTTGATCAACGAGCTGGTTACTAGAGGCCTACCAGGGACTCATTGTGATCTGTGTATTCACACATGTATCGTTGTTTCCGTACAATACAATTCAAGCATGAATAACAGACAATTATCATGAACAAGGAGATATAATAATAATGCTTTTATTATTGCCTCTAGGGCATATCTCCAATAGCTATAAACGTACCTTTCAGACTGTTATCAGCATGATCAATTTGGTGAATCTTGTTGTTATTGATCCATGTCTCCTATGGAGTTGTTCCAACGGAGTTGTTTGGTGTATGCTATGTCTATTACATGTCCACGATCTTTATATACTTAATAGAGTTGATATGCTTGTTGTTTTGTGCCTCCGAAGGCAGCATCATGATGCTGTTTTTGCCTTCCCAGATTTTGGCTAAGTCTGAGAAATCAGTAAACTTATTGAATCTTGACATGCTTGTTTAATTGTGTTCCAGCAAGTTTTTCGGTGTGATCTAAGTTCATGCTTGTTAAGTATCATGTCTATTTCATGTCCATGCCTTTTGTTATCATGTTTGGGTGCTGTAAACTATATATACCTTGCTCCAAAGTTGCTATGTTGTTGTTTTCGGACAACTTGTTGTTATATCTTGTTTCGTGTGTAAGTGATGAACCGTTGCTCCGTTTTGAGCGTGTCCTATATGAAACTTGTGTGTTTTTGAATGAATAAGCATAATATCATGTTGTTTACATGTTTGGAGTGTGTTTGCTTGTTGTTTGGATGCATTTTGCATAATTGCCATGCTTGACTTGTTTTGCTCATATCTTCTACGCCGTAGCTCCGAATTTAATAAACTTTATATGAAACTTGACTAGAATTTCGAGTAGATCATAATGGTGCATGTTAACTTGCTGTTTAAAAAATTGAAATTAAGGTTTATTCAGATCTGGACCAATTTCGATATGTGCACATGAGGACTTACCGGAATCGTTATATGTTGTTTCCGGCCTCATTTAAACTTGGTGGGTGATGTTGTTCTTGTATGCCTCATCCCTTGCCATGTTTTGCATCATATAAAATTGTCTTGCATCATACTTTGTTGAGCTTCTTGTCACGTTCTTGTGTGGTGTGTTTACCATGTTACTTGCATCTTCTCGCTAGTTCTTTTTCCGTTGCGACCGTGAGGATTCGTTCGTCTTCACTTGGTTCATCTTCGCGGCTTCTTCTTCGTCTACTTTTTTCATGGACTCGTTCTTCTTCCTAGCGGGATCTCAGGCAAGATGACCATCACCTTGGATACCTTTACTATCATTGCCATGCTAATTGTCTCGATGCTATCATTATATGCCGCGCTACTCATCTTTCATTGTCAGCCTCTCTCCTTGTTGCCATGAAACCTCTAACCTTTGACACCTTCCCAGCAAACCGTTGTTTGGCTATGTTACCCGCTTGCTTAGCCCCTCTTATAGCGTTGTTAGTTGCAGGTGAAGCTGAAGATTGTTCCATGTTGGAACTTGTTGTTGGTATATCACAATATATCTTATATATATTAACACACCTATATACTTGGCAATGGGTGGAAGGCCTGGCCTTTTTCTCGGTGTTTTGTTCCACTCATGCCACCTTAGGAGCCGATAAACCGGCGTTATGTTCCTTGATTTTTCGTTCCTAACGCGGTTGGGTATATGGGGACCCCTCGACAATTCGTCTTTGAATAAAAATCCTCCAGCAAGGCCCAACATTGGTTTTATTTGCACATAATAAAAACTTAATTAATTAATTAATTGCATAGGGAGTTAGCACTACTCAAGGATTCTTCTACATACAAGGGGGGCAGTGCTGATGGTGTTGGTCCCAAACAGGCAGCCTGCGGGGCCACCACGGGGAAAATCGAGGTCTGGCTCCCGTAGCTTTTCCCATCCAGTCATGGCGTGAGACGAGATATGCACGGCTACTATCAGGGTGTCGGCACGCCGGGAGGTCTTGCTGGACTTGTTTTTATCATTGTCGAAATGTCTTGTGCACCGGGATTCCGAGCCTGATCGGATTGTCCCTAAGATAAGGGGTAATATTATTATTATCTCTGCTGATCGTGAGAGCTTGTGATGGGCTAAGTTGGGACACCCTTGCAGGGTTTTGATATTTCGAAAGCTGTGCCCGCAGTTATGTGGCAGATTGGAATTTGTTAATGTCCGGTTGTAGAAAAATTGTTAGAGGATCCGAAGTAAAATACACGAACTGCGTGAGTAACCGTGACCGTCTCTTCTCACTTGAGAAGAGAACATGGTGGGGTTATGTTTAACTCGTAGGTAGTTCATGATCTTTAGCGATCATTACTAGTTTGCGACCGCTTGCGTAGATGCTCATCTTATTCTTGTACTCGTAAGTTAGCCACCATACATATGCTTAGCCACTGTTGCAACCTCACCACCTAACCTCTTCCTACCCATTGAGCTTTGCTAGTCTTGTTACCCATGGTTATGGTATTGCTGAGTCCTCGTGGCTCACACATACTACAACAACAGTTGCAGGTGCAGGTTTCCGATGACTTGATGTGAGAGCGATGCCTTTTGTGTTGGAGTTCTTTCTTCTTCTGCTTCGCCAGTCTTGGGTTAGGTTCCGGGTCAGCAGCCTGAGATAGCAGATGGATGTCGTTGTGTTTTTCATGTTTACATCCGTAGTCGGATGCCTTGTATTGATGTTGTTGTATTCATGTGACTTGTATGAATTGTTGTATCCCCCATGTATGTATGTATGTATGTAATGGTACGATGTAATGATATCCATCTTGCTAAGCGCCCGAAATGCTGTTGTGCCCCAATCATGTATGTGTCACGTGATCGGGATAGAATCACATCTTGGGCCTGACACCTTGGCATTGATGATTCAAGAACGACCTGACTTCAAACGTCTTGATCCGTCTGACATACTTGAGAGGCTCAACACACATGCGTTCCAGCTATTTGAGAAGAGAGATATCTATGTCCCCAACTATGGTCGATCCAGAGCCTTGAAGGCTAAAGCTATGTCCTCGTCTGAAGAAGACTCTGACAGCTGCTTTGACAATCCTGAAGACATTGGCAGAGAACTAGCTATGATTGTGAAGAAGTTTCAAAGGTTCTCAAGGAAGAAAAACTTCGGAAAGTCTTCAAGATCCAGCTCAAGAAACAATGAGGCTTCCTCTCATGATTACAAGAAGAGAACATGCCACAAGTGCAAAAAGCCTGG
This sequence comes from Secale cereale, assembly GCA_902687465.1. NCBI lineage: Eukaryota > Viridiplantae > Streptophyta > Magnoliopsida > Poales > Poaceae > Secale > Secale cereale. The sequence goes on from LR738709.1 coordinate 266,632,172, forward strand.
CCACTACATATCTGAATGTCCTCAGTGGGACAATGAATCCAAGAAAAAGAAGAAGAGCAAGGAATATGACTCTGACGACAAAAAGAGGAAATCCTCAAAGTCCTCTGCTAAGTCTTCATCGAAGTCTTCGTCTTTCAAGAAGAGCCCATCTAGCAAGGCTCATGCATTCATTGGGAAGGAAATGGATTCAGAGGAGGAGTCCACTTCTGAGGAGGCAGAGGTGGTATCTGAGGAGGAATCTGATTCCGGCGTGGCTAGACTAGCTCTAGCCTCGGCATTTGTCGCCAAGTCCATCTTCAACACTGACAATAATGGTCACTCCACCGGCGCCAAAGAAAATGATGAGGACGTCTCTTCACCTACCTACTGCTTCATGGCATGTGGTGCAAAGGTAAACTCTTGCGATGCCTACTTTCAGACCTCCAGTGAAGATGACTCTGAATGTGAATCCAAACCCACCTATAAAACTCTTGCTAAAATTGCAACTGAACAACAAAATGCTATGGAACATATTCAAAAGTTGCTAGACAAGAGTGATGATCTGTTGGATGTGGAAAAGAATCGAACTCAGTCCTTAATTGAAGACAAAAATCTTCACGTAAGGTACATTGAACTTGAAAGTCGTCATGAAACTCTCTCAGCTACTAATGAGAAGCTTTCCTATGATTATCTTCAAAGGAAGCAAGACCATGAGAAACTTAGAGCGTCTCATGATGGTCTTCAAAAGGAAAATGATTCACTACTCGCCCAACAGATTAGTTCCGCTCAGGAAAACTTCGTGCCACCCTGTCTAAAATGTCTTGAGCGTGACAATGCTGTCTCTATTGCTGAATGTTCTGCTGCTCCTGAAATTGCAATATCTTCAACTGTTGATGTGGTAACTAACCCCTCTGCCGAGGAAACCACTGCTATTGCTGATGAGAATGCTACACATTGTTTGAAACAGGTGTGTACAAAAGCCTCAAAGGGCATCAAACACTGTCCGATGTTCTCAAGAAACAGATTCTGAACCGAAACCCTAGGAAAGAGGGTATTGGGTTTGAAAGGAAAATGAATGTTGATGGTTCTTACTGGAAGCCCGAGCAGTATCCCAAAACCACATGGGCTGCTACAAAGGGTCCACCAGTAGATCCATCTACTTTATCTGGCTTCACTTGTGCTAACCTTGTTGTCATTGACGAGTCATTTGACTCAAACTATAAACTATTCAGGGATCAGAATGGCAAAGTGTTTGCCAAGTTCTTTGGAACTAACTGCAAGAATGGATCACCTATGAAGAAGATCTGGGTTCCGAGAAGTCTTATCGAAAAGCTTCTTGTGAATGTCATCATGACACCACCAGGAAAGAAGATCAACCCCAGACCAAAAGCTTCATATGATCCAAAGACTTCATACAGACAAAGGACCACATTGGGTCACTCTAACGCAAATGTTTTGCAGGGACATTATCATCAGACTCATGAATATGAGCATGTTTCATCTAACCACTTTGTTCATAAGACAAAGAAGTTCTCTGCATATTCATATGAGTACTATTCATCTCCTGCTAAGCTATTTGCTAGGGCTCCTAAGTCAACATTCTCAGATGCTGCACTTAGACTTATTGCTTCTAAGCCACCCCTAAAGATGTGGGTGGTTAAGAAGAATTAACTTTTCTTGCAGGGAAGGGTCTCCAACCGAAAATCATCTTCTGATGCTAATGCTGGGGACCTAAAACATCTTGTGGGACGTAAGATCGAATGTCCAAATGGTCTAACCATGTATTTCATCCCATGGTTTCTTGACAAGCTTCCTATCTTGCCTAACAAGGACCTAAACTTTGATAGTATGCTTGTTCGTCAAATGTTTATGCTTCACACTTCTCTTTGTGAAGACTATGCGCTAACTGATCTATAGGGTACTGCTTCGGAAGCCAATGAATGGATAATTGAGAGTGGATGCACCAACCACATGACTGGTGATCGACGTCTTCTCATGGACTCAACTCTACGTCCTTCTCCCAAAAGTCACATCACATTCGCAGACACTGGTAAAAGCAAGGTACTGGGACTTGGCAGGGTTGCTATCTCAAAGGATCAACACATGGACAAAGTGATGCTTGTTGAATACCTTGGATACAATTTAATGTCAGTCTCTATGCTATGTGATCTAGACATGATTGTGATATTTGGAAAATATCGTTGCCTTGTGCTTATGGAATTTTACAAGTCTCTAGTCTTTGAAGGACATCGAAAAGGTGATCTGTATATGGTAGATTTCTCTGCAGGGCTATAGCTCACCGTTTGTCTTCTCGCAAAACCTTCAGAGTGCTGGCTTTGGCATCGAAGACTAGGTCATGCAGGCATGAGGAACCTACACACTCTCGTCAAGAAGAAGCACGTCATAGGCATCGAGGGCGTCAAGTTCAAGAAAGATCATCTGTGTGGTGCTTGTGAAGCTGGGAAGATGACTAGGGCCAAGCATCCCTCGAAGACAATCATGACTACATCTCGTCCCTTCGAGCTGCTTCACATGGACTTATTTGGCCCTACTCACTACTCTACTCTCACTACCACTACTTGCCTATATGGTTTCGTGATCGTTGATGACTACTCTAGATATACTTGGGTGCATATAATCCTCTACAAGACTGAAGTGCAGGATGTCTTCAGACATTTCGCCAATCGAGCCATGAACAACTATGGCATCAAGATCAAGCACACCAGAAGTGACAATGGAACCGAGTTCAAGAATACTGGGCTCGACACCTATCTTGATACATTGGGCATCACACATGAGTTCTCCGCTCCATACACACCTCAACAGAATGGCGTCGTTGAGCGCAAGAACCGGACTCTCATTGAGATGGCACGTAGTATGCTTGATGAATACAAGATACCAAGAAAGTTCTGGCCTGAAGCCATTGATACCGCATGCCACATCATCAACAAAGTTTATCTTCACAAGTTCGTCAAGAAAACATCATATGAACTTCTCACTGGTAAGAAGCCAAATGCCAGTTATTTCAAAGTCTTTGGTGCTAAGTGCTGGATCAAAGATCCCCATCACACTTCCAAATTTGCACCAAAAGCACATGAAGGTTTTATGCTTGGTTACAGAAAAGATTCACACACCTACCAGGTCTTCAATCTCTTTCACTATAAAGTGGTTGAAACCGTAGATGTGCGGTTCAATGAATCTAATGGCTCGCAAAGAGAGCACATGTCAAATGTGCTAGATGAAGCTTCTCCCAGTGAATCTATAAAACAAATGGGTACATGAGAAATTATACCCACCAAGGAATCAACTGAAGAGGAAATCATCATCTCTCCATCTAGTCATCCTGAAGACAATGCTCAGCCTGAAGCCAATTCTGAACAAGAAGATGATGAACAACATGAGCAAAATCTTCGCCCAGTTCGTCCTCGGGTAGCTAATGAAGTCCAAGTTGAAAAGATTCTTGATAGCCTCAATGCAACTGGTCCACTTACTCGCTCAAAAACAACTTAGCTAGCAAACTTCTGTGGTCACTCTGCATTCGTTTCAATATTGGAACCCGAGAAACTTGATGAAGCCTTTATGGAACCTGAATAGATTCAAGCAATGCAAGAAGAACTTCAACAGTTTGACCTGAATAATGTATGGGAGCTTGTTAAGCGTCCTGATCCACTGAAGCATAACATCATTGGCACCAAATGGTTCTATCACAACAAACAAGATGAGCATGGTCAAGTTGTCAGAAACAAGGCACGTCTCGTGGCTCAAGGCTATACTCGAGTAGAAGGAATTGCCTTCGATGAAACCTTTGCTCCTATAGCTAGGCTTGAAGCCATTCGCATACTGCTAGCCTATGCCAACCATCATAACATATTTCTGTATCAAATGGATGTGAAGAGTGTCTTTCCGAATGGGAAAATTGAAGAAGAAGTGTATGTTGCACAACCTCGAGGCTTTGAAGACCCGAAGCGTCCTCACATGGTTTACAAGCTAAACAAGGCACTTTATGGCCTCAAACAAGCTCCTCGTGCATGGTATGACACACTCAAAGACTTCTTGAAGAGCAAAGGCTTCAAACCTGGATCACTGGATCCCACACTCTTCATGAAGACATATGATGGAGAAATGTTCGTATGCCAAATCTATGTGGACGACATTATCTTTGGATGCACTAACAAAAGATAGAGTGATGAGTTTGGATACATGATGCAAGAGCAATATCAGATGTCCATGATGGGTGAGCTGAATTTCTTCCTTGGTCTCCAAATTCATCAATAGAAGAATGGCATCTTCATATCTCAAGAGAAATACCTGAAAGATTGCCTGAAGAAGTTTGGAATGCAAGATTGCAAAGGGTACACGATGCCAATGCCAACCAAAGGTCAATTGGGCTCCGACGTCAATTGTAAATAGTTCGATCAAAAGGTATACTGCTCCATGATTGGTTCTCTACTCAATTTATGTGCATCTAGGCCTGATATAATGCTTAGTGTTTGCATGTGTGCCCGATTCCAAGTGGCACCAAAGGAATTGCATCACCTCGTTGTGAAGAAAATTCTTTGATACTTGGCTCAGATACCCACACTAGGATAATGGTATCCCAAGGGCTCTATATTTGATCTTGTTGGATTCTCAAATGCTGACTATGCTGTTCACAAAGTTGATCGCAAGTCCCCATTAGGCAAGTGTCACTTTCTTGGACGATCTCTTGTCTGTTGGTCTTCAAAGAAGCAGAACTCAGTGTCTCTCTCCACCGCTGAAGCTGAATACATTGCTGCTGGATCTTGTTGCGCTCAGCTTCTCTGAAAGAAGCAAACTCTTAAGGGTTATGGCATCAACATGGTGAAGGTGCCTCTCTTCTGTGATAATGAAAGCGCCATCAAGATTGCTCACATTTCCGTTCAGCACTCGAAGACAAAGCACATTGAGATTCGTCATCACTTTCTCAGGGATCATGTGATGAAAAAGGACATTGAAATCATACATGTCAACACCGAAGAGCAACTAGCAGATATCTTCACTAAGCCCTTGGATGAGAAAAGGTTTTGCAAGCTGCGGTGTGGGCTAAATATCCTAGAATCCTCAAATGTCATGTGATTGGACACACATCCTATCACTTATGCATTTTGATGAATTAGATGTGCAACACACAAAGTAATGTATGTCTTCAACTCATGAAGACTTACACTATGAGTGTGAATACATTAATGTGGAATTCGACTCTGGAGTGCCACGATAATTGTGCGCCGTGTCCTGGTCTAATACTTCCTATACGGTGGGTAACGCCACCACCAAACTTTCTTTAAGTTTTCTTTTGGCATCATGACTGCATTATCTTCTTACTTGGTTTGTCTTCAACATTGTTTGTCTTCAAGGCTCATCTTCTCAATGTTGTTTGCTTGGTTTCTCTGATATATATATTTTTGATTGTTCCTATAATTTTTCCGATCACATTCTCTAACGTTTCTATAATTTTTGATTGTTCCATGCTATTATATTATCTATTTTGGATGTTTAATCGGCTTTATTATACACTTTTATATTATTGATGGGACTAACCTACTAACCCAAGGCCCAGTGCAAATTGCTATTTTTTTTGCCTATTTCAGTGTTTTGCAGAAAAGGAATATCAAACGGAGTCCAAATGGAATGAAACCTTCGGGAGGATCGTTTTTGAAACAAATGCAACCTAGAAGACTTGGAGTACAGGCCAGGGAAGCCACGAGGTGGCCACGAGGAAGGAGGGCGTGCCCCCCACCCACGTGGGTCCCTCGTAGCTCCACCGACACACTTCTTCATCCTATATATACTCATATACCTTGAAAACATCTGAGAGCACCATGAAACCCTATTTCCACTGCCACAACCTTCTGGATCAATGAGATCCCATCTTGGGGCCTGTTCCGGAGCTCCACCGGAGGGGGGATTGATTATGGAGGGCTTCTACATCAACACCATAGCCTCTCCGATGAGTTGTGAGTAGTTTACCACAGACCTTCGGGTCCATAGTTATTAGCTAGATGGCTTCTTCTCTCTCTTTGGATCTCAATACAAAGTTCTCTTTGATCTTCTTGGAGATCTATTCGATGTAATTCTTTTTGTGGTGTGTTTGTCGAGATCCGATGAATTGTGGGTTTATGGTCAAGATTATCTATGAACAATATTTGATTCTTCTCTGAATTCTTATATGCACTATTGAAATATCTTTGCAAGTCTCTTCGAATTATCAGTTTGGTTTGGCCTACTAGATTGATCTTTCTTGCAATGGGAGAAGTGCTCTGCTTTGGGTTCAATCTTGCGGTGTCCTTTCCCAGTGACAGCAGGGGCAGCAAGGCACGTATTGTATTGTTGCCATCGAGGATAAAAATATGGGGTTTACATCGTATTGCATGAGTTTATCCCTCTACATCATGTCATCTTTCTTAAGGCGTTACTCTGTTCTTATGAACTTAATACTCTAGATGCATGTTGGATAGCGGTCGATGTGTGGAGTAATAGTAGTAGATGCATAATCGTTTTGGTAACTTGTCACGGATGTGATGCCTATATACATGATCATGCTTAGATATTCTCATAACTATGCGCTCTTCTAATTGCTCGACAGTAATTTGTTCACCCACCGTAGAATATGCTATCTTGAGAGAAGCCACTAGTGAAACCCATGGCCCCCGGGTCTATCTTCTATCATATTAATCTTCCATCAACTAGTTATATTTACTGTTCTTTTATTTTGCAATCTTTACTTTTCAATCTATAAAACAAAATACCAAAAATATTTATCTTATTATCTCTATCAGATCTCACTTTTGCAAGTGATCGAGAAGGGATTGACAACCCCTTTATCGCGTTGGTTGTAAGGTTCTTATTTGTTTGTGTAGGTACGAGGGTCTTGTGTGTAGTCTCCTACTGGATTGATACCTTGGTTCTCAAAAACCGAGGGAAATACTTACGCTACTTTGCTGCATCACCCTTTCCTCTTCAAGGGAAAAACAACGCAAGCTCAAGAGGTAGCAAGAAGAATTTCCGGCGCCGTTGCCGGGGAGATCTATACACAAGTCATATACCAAGTACTCATCACAAACTCTTATCCGTCGCATTACATTATTTGCCATTCGCCTCTCGTTTTCCTCTCCCCACTTCACCTTTGCCGTTTTATTCACCCTTTTTCCGTTCGGCTCTTTTCGCTTGCTCCTTGTTTGCTTGGGTGTTGGATTGCTTGATTGTCTCAATGGCTCTACCAAATAGCGTTAATCCTCACCTTAGAAGGTTGGAAGAGATTGGAAACAATGTCAGAAGCTTTATGTCTTTACAATTTGAGCAAAATAATTTCTCAAGAAATGTGCTTAAAGAACTGAAATATTTTATGGAGTACATGAATAAAGAGCTTGACGATATGTCTAAAGAATTTTATGGTTTGAAATCTCAGTTTGCTCATCTTAAGAACTTAATACTCCAAATTTCGGATAAGCAGGCCACCTTAGTTAATAAGATGGCCGCAAAACCAGAAGATCTAGATAATAAAGATGTGGACCTAAAAGTGATTTATGTGTCCCCTATTAAATCCTTGTTTTCTAATATGAATCTTGATAAAGATGGGACTGGAGATGGGTCAACTTTAGTTAAAAGGCGTCCCAATGATTCAGAGTTTTTATCTTGATGCAAAAATTGTTAAAAGTGGGATTGAAGAGGTCAAAGCCTTACGTAGCAATGAACCTACTATTTTGGATTTCAAGGAATTTAATTATGATAATTGCTCTTTGATAGATTGTATTTCCTTGTTGCAATCCGTGCTAAATTCTCCTCATGCTTATAGTCAAAATAAAGCTTTTACCAAACACATCGTTGATGCTTTAATGCAATCTTATGAAGAAAAACTTGAATTAGAAGTTTCTATCCCTAGAAAAATTTATGATGAGTGGGAACCTACTATTAAAATTAAGATTAAAGATCATGAATGCTATGCTTTGTGTGACTTGGGTGCTAGTGTTTCCACAATTCCAAAAACTTTGTGTGATATGTTAGGTTTCCATGAACTTGATGATTGTTCTTTAAATTTGCATATTTCGGATTCTACCATTAAGAAACCTATGGGAAGGATTAATGATGTTCTTATTGTTGCAAATAGGAATTATGTGCCTGTAGATTTCATTGTTCCTCCTATAGATTGCAATCCCGTGTGTCATATTATTCTTGGTAGACCTTTCCTTAGAACGATTGGTGCAATTATTGATATGAAGGAAGGAAATATTAGATTCCAATTTCCGTTAAGGAAAGGGATGGAACACTTTCCTAGAAAGAAAATCAAATTACCTTATGAATCTATTATGAGAGCCACTTATGGATTGCCTACCAAAGATGGCAATACCTATATCTATTCTTGTATCATGCCTAGCTAGGGGTGTTAAACGATAGCGCTTGTTGGGAGGCAACCCAATTTTATTTTATTTGCTTTTACTTCTGTTTAGTAATAAATAATGCACCTAGATTCTGTTTAGATGTGGTTTTGTGTTTTAATTAGTGTTTGTGCCAAGTAGAACCTTTGGGAAGACTTGGGTGAAGTCTTTGCGATCATGCTGTAAAAATCAGAAACTTTAGCGCTCACGAGATTAGCTGTCATTTTTACTGCAGAGTGCTTTTAAGTTAATTCTTTTTGCAGATGATTAATAGACAAATTCCTCACATCCACCAATTTATATCATTTTTTTGAAATTACAGAAGTATTCGAAAGTTACAGATTGCTATAGGCTGTTCTATTTTTGACAGATTTTGTTTTTCGTGTGTTGATTGCTTATTTTGATGAATCTATGAGTAGTATCGGGGGGTATGAACCATAGAGAAGTTGGAATACAGTAGTTTTAACACTAATATAAATAAAGAATGAGTTCAATACAGTACCTTAAAGTGGTGGTTTGTTTTCTTATACTGACGGAGCCCACGAGATTTTCTGTTAAGTTTTGTGTTGTGAAGTTTTCAAGTTTTTGCGTAAGCATTTGATGGACTATGGAACAAAGAGTGGCAAGAGCTAAGCTTGGGGATGCCCAAGGCACCCCAAGGTAAAATTCAAGGACACCCAAAAGCCTTAGCTTGGGGATGCCCCGGGAAGGCATCCCCTCTTTCGTCTTCGTCTATCGGTAACTTTACTTGAGACTATATTTTTATTCACCACATGATATGTGTTTTGCTTGGAGCGTCATGTATGATTTGAGTATTTTCTTTTTAGTTTACCACAATCATCCTTGCTGTACACACCTACTGAGAGAGACACACATGAATCGGAATTTATTAGAATACTCTATGTGCTTCGCTTGTATCTTTTGAGCTAGATAGTTTTGCTCTAGTGCTTCACTTATACCTTTTTAGAGCACGGTGGTGGTTTTATTTTATAGAGATTATTGATCTCTCATGGTTCACTTATATCATTTTGAGAGTCCTTTATAATAGCATGGTAATTTGCTTTGGCTATAAAATTAGTCCTAATATGATAGGCATCCAAGATGGGTATAATAAAAACTTTCATATAAAGTACATTGAATACTAAGAGAAGTTTGATACTTGATGATTGTTTTGATATATGAGGATGGTGATATTAGATCCATGCTAGTAGAGTAGTTGTGAATTTGAGAAATACTTGTGTTGAGGTTTGCAAGTCCCGTAGCATGCACGCATGGTAACCGTTGTGTGACAAATTTGAAGCATGAGGTATTTCATTGATTGTCATCCTTTGTGTGGAGGTCGGGATCGCGCGATGGTTAACTCCTACCAACCCTTTCCCTAGGAGCATGCGTGTAGTACTTTGTTTTGATGACTTATAGATTTTTGCAATAAGTATGTGAGTTCTTTATAACTAATGTTGAGTCCATGTATTATACGCACTCTCACCCTTCCACCATTGCTAGCCTCTCTTGTACCGCGCAACTTTCGCCGGTACCATACACCCACCATATACCTTCCTCAAAACAGCCACCATACCTACCTATCATGGCATTTCCATAGCCATTCCGAGATATATTGTCATGCAACTTTCCACCGTTCCATTTATTATGACATGCTTCATTATTGTCATATTTCCATGCATGATCATGTAGTTGACATCGTATTTGTGGCTAGACCACTATGCATAATTTTTCATACATGTCACTCTTGATTCATTGCACATCCCGGTACACCGCCGGAGGCATTCATATAGAGTCATATTTTGTTCTAGTATCGAGTTTTAAGTAAATAAAAGTGTGATGATCATCATTATTAGAGCATTGTCCCAGAAAAAAAAAGGCCAAATAAAAAACGAAAATGGGGGAAAGGCCAAAAAAGGGGGAAGGCCCAAAAAAGAGAAAAAAGGGAAAAGAAAAGGGACAATGCCACTATCTCTTTTTCCACACCTGTGCTTCAAAGTAGCACCATGATCTCCATGATAGAGAGTCTCTTGTTTAGTCACTTTCATATGCTAGTGGGAATTTTCATTATAGAACTTGGCTTGTATATGCCAACGATGGGCTTTCTGAAATGCCCTAGGTCTTCGTGAGCAAGCAAGTTGGATGCACACCCACTTAGTTTCTTTTGTTGAGCTTTCATACATTTATAGCTCTAGTGCATCGGTTGCATGGAAATCCCTACTCACTCACATTGATATCTATTGATGGGCATCTCTATAGCCCATTGATACGCCTAGTTGATGTGATACCATCTTCCTCTTTTGTCTTCTCCACAACCACCACTCTATTCTATCTATAGTGCTATATCCATGGCTCACGCTCATGTATTGCGTGAAAGTTCAAAAAGTTTGAAAAAATTAAGTATGAATCAATTGCTTGGCTGAAACCGGGGTTGTGCATGATTTGAGTATTTTGTGTGATGAACATGGAGCATGACCAAACTATATGATTTTATAGGGACGAACTTTCTTTGGCCATGTTATTTTGACAAGACAGAATTGCTTTATTAGTATGCTTGAAGTATTATTATTCTTATGTCAATATTAAACTTTTGTCTTGAATCTTTCGGATTTGAACATTCATGCCACAATAAAGAAAATTACATTGAGAATTATGTTAGGTCGCATTCCACATCAAAAATTCTGTTTTTATCATTTACCTACTCGAGGACGAGCAGGAATTAAGCTTGGGGATGCTTGATACGTCTCCAACGTATCTATAATTTTGATTGTTCCATGTTATTATATTATCTGTTTTGGATGTTTAATGGGCTTTATTATACACTTTTATATTATTTTTGGGACTAACCTACTAACCCAAGGCCCAGTGCAAATTGTTGATTTTTTGCCTATTTCAGTGTTTCGCAGAAAAGGAATATCAAACCGAGTCCAAATGGAATGAAACCTTCAGGAGGATCGTTTTTGGAACAAACGCAACTCAGAAGACTTGGAGTACACGCCAGGGAAGCCACGAGGTGGCCACGAGGCAGTAGGGCACGCCTAGGGGGGTAGGCGCTAGTTTGTAACCCCCAAATGTAAAACTTCCATATGGCAATATATATAATTACCTTTGGTCCTTATCTTTTCCTTGGGGATTCTTTTTCAATTATGCCTTGTCATCTCATTTGCATTGTCATATTTTTCTTTCATTATGCATTCATGCATTTGCTTCATCACCATCATTGCATCATGGTCATCTTATGGCATTTCATATTGACATTCTGCATTGCTCTTCCTTTATGTCAAGTGGGTTCTTCTTGATCTTGTTGTGGTGGTTGATGCAAGACATGCTCATTCCTAAGCCTTCCAACTTTCATCACTTCTCTTCTCTCTTTTCACTTTCATTAAATTTTGCAAGTGCCTTTCTCCCTCCTCCTTTAATGTTCATCTTCCCCCATCAAATCTTGCACCTTCTCATGAACACCCCTACCAAATTTCACTCTATTTAAAGATGATTTGGTTTGGTTCAAAAATATCTCAAATTTTAAGGGAATTCATTCTTGTTTTATTTTTCTACCTCTAAAAATGTCCAACCCATTTTTATAAAATACAGCATAATTCCAGGAGCATGGAGATATTTTTATCTCATTTTATCTCCTTCCCTAGCCCTCTGTGCTTTTCTGTTTTTCTTTTCTGCCTGAAGTAATGGAAAAAAAGAAAAGCAGCAGCAGTAGCAGTGCACCAGCCGCAGCCCACACAGCAGCATGGGCCTTGGCCTTCCCCCTCGGCCCAGCAGCCAACGCAGCAGCCCAGCTAGCTAGCCCGCAGCGTCCCTCTCCCCCTTTTGCACCCACACACCCGCGCGCCCCCCTCCGCGTCACGTACACGTGGTTGGGTCGGGCCCGTGCGTCAGCGACCACGTCCACACTCACACCCACCTTTCTTCCTCCTCACGATCACGCCATGGGGACCGCGAGCCGCGAGCCGTGCACGCCGTCGTGTGTCTCCGTCGCCCTGGCCCCTTTTAACCCCTCTCTCCTTGCCCATTAGACACCTAGGGTTCCCCTCTTCCTCTCCCCGCCGCCAGGTGAGCTCTAGGCCACCAGATCCGTCGCGCCACCACCGTCCCGAACGCATCTGAGCGCACGGCCTCGTCGCCGGCGTGCTCCCCGTCCTCCTCTGCCTCGCCAAGCTTGTCCGCTTGCTTCCCCAATGTCGTCTACGTCCACGACGTCCACTACATGGAGCCGAACGCCTCACCTGCGACTTCTGCTTCCTCATCTTCAACTCCGAACACCGCGGGTGTTCGATCGTCTTCGTCGTCGTCTCCGACCTCCTCCCACAATCCGAGCACATAATCGTGTTCGTGATGAGCCTCTGGTCCTCCCCATGCACTTTTCCCCCTCGATTTCGATCTCTAGCTACTAGTTCGTCGTGCGCCCGCAGCTATCGCCATCGGACCTCGTCGCCGACGAGTGCTCTGACCCCCTTAGCACCGTCACTTGCGTCCATCGTCTTTGCCTTGCTGTGTAGGTTCGGCTAGTTGCTTTCGCAGCTCCGATAGGGCCTGTTTAGGCCTCGCCGCAGTTCGTCGCCATCGCTTCTATTTGAGGTCATCAGCCTCACTGTGATGCGTGTTAGGTGCAGCCAGCGTGTGTCGCGTGCGCGGGTTTCCTCCAGGAATGCATCGCACGCCTCCGCCGTTCGATTTGGTCACCGGAGCAACTCCGACGAGCTCTCCGATCGCCCTTGTTTATCCCCCTTCTCTGTCAGTCGCTGTAGCGTAGCCTAGTGGTATGTCTCTCGTTCAGTTAACACAGAGGCACGGGTTTGAATCCCAGCAGGGAAGTGGAAATAAGCCCCATTTTTGCTTTTCTCTGAGTCACTGACATCCAGGCCCCACCTGGCAGCGACTCTGTGCACACTCACCCATCTCCACACCCACGCTGCCACCTCAGCCGCGTCTAGACCCACAGGTCAGGGACTGTGGCTAGTCCAGGTCCAATTTGTTTAGTGTTTTTATTTTCTGTTTTGTTTTTAAATCCAGTTTTTCCATTTCTTTTGCATATTTCATATCTTTTAAAATATGCTTCCGTTCAAAATACTTTATATATGAAAACTTTCTAGTTTTTAGTGTAGAATATTAATATGCTTTTTGCTGCCATGTTAAAAACATTTAAATTGCGGTTTGTTATTGTTTTTGCAAATAACATGTTCAAACTTGTTTAAATCATAACTAAATAACCATAGCTCCAAATTTGACAAACTTTATATGTAATTGGGGTGGAAAAATGTGTAGATTAAAATGGTGATGTTATTTTACATGTTTAACAACTCTAAAATATGGTTACATCGGATCTGTCCTATATTCTTTTTCATGAACATGGGAGTTCCCGGAATTGTTGTTAGTTCCTTCCGGCCCATTTAAATATGCTTACATGATGTTGTTGTTCTTAGTTGCACCCCTTGCCATGCTAAACATCTTTTAAAACTTGTTGGGTGCATGGTTAGCTCAACTACATAACAACTAATGTGTCTATGGTTGTTCTTGCTTTCTTTTGCATGATGTGTCCCCTACATGTTTTGTGTTCTTGCATATTGTCAAGTCACATGTGCACTCATCATGTTCCTTTGAGATGCATCATATCCTGTCCATGCACATATGCATCATATCTTGCAGCATGTGTTTGAGCATTGCATGGTGATTGATTGTTGTTCCGGTGTTTGTATTGTTGTGTTGGTTAGAGCTCGGTGATGATTCAGAGTTCGAGGTTTCTATCGAGACTGAGTTTGAGGAGCAAGGTTACGATCCCTCCATGGACTTAACAAGCAAGATGACCATTCCCCGATATCACCTCTATCTTTGCCTATGCTAGTTGTCTCGTTCTTAGCTATGCCTCGATGCCTATTCATGTTTTGTCAGCCTCCTATGTTGCCATGAAACACTCTAACTACCTTCCTAGCAAACCGTTGGTTGGCTAACTACGCTTTTGCTCAGCCCCTCTTATAGCGTTGTTAGTTGCAGGTGAAGTTATTCGAAGATTGCTCCATGTTCGGGCTTGTTATTGGGATAACACAATATTTATCTTAAATAACTTCATGCACATATATATTGGTAATGGGTGGAAGGCTTGGCCTTCTGCTTGGTGTTTCGTTCCATTCATGCCACCTTAGGACCCGATAAACCGGTGTTATGTTCCTTAATTTTTTGCGTTCCTAACATGGTTGGGGTTTATGGCCCCCCCTTGATAATTCACTCTGCTTAAAGCTTTTCCAGCAAGGCCCAACATTGGTTCTACATTTTCCTAACAACTAAAACTTGCATAGGGAGTTGCAAACCCGATTTCTTAATTAACAACCCGGGCCAGTGCTCCTCATGAGTGTTGGTCCAAACTAGGCAGACTACGAGGCCACCTTGGGGAAACCGGAGGGCTGGTATATACTTGTAGGCTGACCTATCCAGTCGTGGCCTGAGACGAGATACGCGTGGCTACTATCAGGGTGTCGGCACGGCGGGAGGTCTTGCTGGATTAGTTTTACCTTTGTCGAAATATCTTGAGCACGGGATTCCGAGAATACTCGGGTCTTCCCAATTTGGAGTTGTGACTCGGCAGATCATGAGCTTGTGATGGGCTAAGTTGGCACACCCCTGCAGGGTTTTGAACTTTCGAAAGCCGTGCCCGCGGTTATGTGGCAGATGGGAATTCGTTAATATCTGATTGTAGATAACTTGACACCGTATCCTTAAGAATACACTACATGCGTGAGTAACCGTGATGGTCTCTTTCCGAAGGGCTTCGGGAAGTGAACACGGTGGGGTAATGTATGAACGTGAGTAGCTAGGATCACTTGTTGATCAACTTGGCGACCGTTGGCACTTGTTCTCATCTCGCTCTGAACTCGTAAGCTAGTTGCTTAGTTCTTGCAGCAAACACTTCATTACCCTTCCACACCTAAGGCTTTGTTATTTTTGATACCCGGTAATGGGATTGCCGAGTCCTTGTGGCTCACAGATTACAGCACACACCAGATGCAGGTACCGCCGAGAACAATGCAGGAGATGGTTCAGAACTTCACTGGGAGTTCGATGAGGAGCGTGGTCATTTCTATGTTACTTATCCCGACGATCAGTAGTGGTTCCTACTAGGAGTGATTCGGATTTGTGTTGTGGTATCTTTTCTCGTTTGGATTTCGTCCGTAGTCGGACCCTGTGTTATTTGGATGAATGTATGTTATTGTATTCATTGTGTGACGTGGCGAGTGTAAGCCATCTATTTTACACTTTCATCCCTGAACTTTTACATGAGATGTGCAAAGATACCACGCTTGCGATCATTCCAGAATGCGCTTATGTTTCTAAGTCGTGCCTCGACACGTAGGAGATATAGTCGCATCCTGGGCATTACAGTGCCCCCCACCCTCGTGGGCCCCTCGTAGCTCCACCGACATACTTCTTCGTCTTATATATACTCATATACCCTAAAACATCCGAGAGCACCACGAAACCCTATTTCCACCGCCGCGACCTTCTCTACCCGTGAGATTCCATCTTGCGGCATGTTCCGGAGCTCCACTAGAGGGGGGATCGATCACGGAGGGCTTCTACATCAACACCATAGCCTATCCGATAGGTTGTGAGTAGCTTACCACAGAACTTCGTGTCCATAGTTATTAGCTAGATGGCTTCTTCTCTCTCTTTAGATCTCAATACAAAGTTCTCCTCGATCTTCTTGGAGATCTATTCGATGTTATTCTTTTTGAGGTGTGTTTGTCGAGATCCGATGAATTGTGGGTTTATGATCAAGATTATCTATGAACAATATTTGATTCTTCTCTGAATTCTTATATGCATGATTAAAATATCTTGGCAAGTCTCTTCGAATTATCAGTTTGGTTTGGCCTACTAGATTGATCTTTCTTGCAATGGGAGAAGTGCTCAGCTTTGGGTTCAATCTTGCGGTGTCAGTTCCCAGTGACAGCAGGGGCAGCAAGGCACGTACTGTATTGTTGCCATCGAGGATAAAAAGAAGGGGTTTACATCATATTGCATGAGTTTATCCTTCTACATCATGTCATCTTGCTTAAGGCGTTACTCTGTTCTTATGAACTTAATACTCTAGATGCATGCTGGATAGCAGTCGATGTGTGGAGTAATGGTAGTAGATGCAGAATTGTTTTGGTCTACTTGTCACGGACGTGATGCCTATATACATGATCATGCCTAGATATTCTCATAACTATGCGCTCTTCTATCAATTGCTCGATAGTAATTTGTTCACCCACCGTAGAATATGCTATCATGAGAGAAGCCAGTAGTGAAACCTATGGCCCCTGGGTCTATCTTCTATCATATTAATCTTCCATCAACTAGTTATCTTTACTGTTCTTTAATTTCACAATCTTTACTTTTCAATCTATAAAGAAAATACCAAAAATACTTATCTTATTATCTCTATCAGATCTCACTTTTGTAAGTGGCCGAGAAGGGATTGACAACCCCTTTATCGTGTTGGTTGCATGGTTCTTATTTGTTTGTGTAGGTGCGAGGGACTTGCGTGCAGTTTCCTACTGGATTGATACCTTGGTTCTCAAAAACTAAGGGAAATACTTACGCTGCTTTGTGATACGTCTCCAACGTATCTATAATTTTTTATTGTTCCATGCTATTATATATTCTGTTTTGGATATTTAATGGGCTTTATTATACACTTTTATATTATTTTCGGACTAACCTACTAACCCAAGGCCCAGTGCAAATTGCTGTTTTTGGCCTATTTCAGAGTTTCGCAGAAAAGGGATATCAAACGGAGTCCAAACGGAATGAAACCTTCGAGAGAGTTATTTTTGGAACCGTATCTACCCAGAACACTTGGAGTACACGCTAGGGAACGAGAGAGGTGGCCACGAGGGTCCAGGGCCCGCCCCCACCCTCGTGGGCCTCCTCTGGCTCTCCCGATGCCCTCCTTCCTCCTATATATATATATATATATATATATATATATATATATATATATATATATATATATACCCATGTACCCTGAAAACATCGAGGCAATAGAGAAAACCCTAATTCCACCGCCACAACCTTCTGTTCCCGCGAGATCCCATCTTGGGGCCTGTTCCGGACCTCCACCGGAGGGGGTATCTAGCACGGAGTGCTTCTACATCAACACCATAGCCTCATCAATGAGTTGTGAGTAGTTTACCACAGACCTTTGGGTCCATAGTTATTAGCTAGATGGCTTCTTCTCTCTTTTTGGATCTCAATAGAAAGTTCTCCTCAATCTTAGAGGAGATCTATTCGATGTAATCTTTTTGCGGTGTGTTTGTCGAGATCCGATGAATTGTGGGTGTATGATCAAGATTATCTACAAACAATATTTGATTCTTTTTGGAATCTTTTATGTATGATTATAATATCCTTGCAAGTCTCTTTGAATTATTGGTTTGGTTTGGCGTACTAGATCTATAGTTCTTGCAATGGGAGAAGTGCTTGGCTTTGGGTTCAATCTTGCGGTGTCCTTTCCCAGTGACAGCAGGGGCAGCAAGGCACGTATTGTATTGTTGCCATCGAGGATAAAAAGATGTGGTTTATATCATATTGCTTGAGTTTATCCCTCTACATCATGTCATCTTGCTTAAAGCATTACTCTGTTCTTATGAACTTAATACTCTAGATGCATGCTGGATAGCAGTCGATGTGTGGAGTAATAGTAGTAGTTGCAGAATCGTTTCGGTCTACTTGTCACGGACGTGATTCCTATATATAATGATCATGCCTAGATATTCTCATAAGTATGCGCTTTTCTATCAATTGCTCAACAGTAATTTGATCACCCATCGTAGAATTCTGCTATCATGAGAGAAGCCACTAGTGAAACCTATGGCCCCCGGGTCCATTCTCAACATATTAATCTTCCATCTACTTTAGTTTGCTTTATTTACTTCCTGTTCTTATACCAAAAATATCATACTATCCTATCTATCAGATCTCACTTTCGTAAGTGACCGTAATGGCATTGACAACCCCTTATCGCGTTGGCTGCGAAATTCTTATTTGTTTGTGAAGGTGCGAGGGATTCGCGCGTGGTCTCCTACTAGATTGATACCTTGGTTCTCAAAAACGGAGGGAGATACTTACGCTACTGTGCTGCATCACCATTTCCTATTCGAGGGAATACAACGCAATCTCGAGAAGTAGCAAGAAGAATTTCTGGCGCCGTTGCTGGGGAGGCTTACACAAAAGTCACATACCAAGTACCTATCACAAACCCTTATTCTTCGCACTACATTATTTGCCTCTCGTTTTCCTCTCCCCCACTTCACCCTTGCCGTTTTATTTGCCCTTCTTCTTCCATGTGTTTATCATTCGCTTGTTTTCATGTCTGAGATGGGGGAAGTTATCAACGAAAAGGGTAGTAATGTTGAGGGCAACGTCTATGTTGATCCTCCGGATGAAACTACCACTTTACATACTAAAAATTTCCGGATTGGTAGTGGTAATATTATTGGAAAAGGAGTTCTTCAAGACTTCTTTACTTGTGCCGGTGCTTTACCCACTATGGGTGGATCTATTGTTCATAGAACTAGTAGCCTTGCGGATGCCATATCTATGCTTGTCGTTGAAATTGAAAGGCAATTTATCCATATGCATCCTTGCATTCAGAGGATCTTTCTAGAATTTTACAATATTGAGCATTCTTCTGTTAAGCGCGCATCTACTATCTTTTTGGCTCATGAGTTCAGATTCATCATGAAAGAGGCCAAATAAATCTTTACTTATTACGGAGTGGATGCTCGTCGTCCTCCCATAGAAGCTATCTTATTCAATCAAGAGGACATAATGCGTTTGCAATCTTTAGATCATGTTGCTTTTAATGAAAACCTTAGAAAAAAGGTTCCTACCGATATCTTGGTTGATAGAACTTCTGAATTGAATGATGATTTTGCTATTCAAAATAATGGGTTAGGCTTTTCCCTTGAGCGAAGGCTCATGACCTTTTGCCAAAAGAATGCTTATAATGATGAATTGGTTGTGCAATATGAAGGGCCACAGGAGGAATCAATACCTCCGAAGCTTGATATGGGGGACTTTTGTCCTATTGAATTTAGCCCTTTTGATTACTTTTGCTTGCCACAAAGAAAACTTGCTTCTGCACGTAGGGAATATGAGATGAGTTTTCGCGATCTATCTTATCATTATGGCAATACCTAGATCTATTCTTGTATCGTGCCTAGCTAGGGGCGTTAAACGATAGCGCTTGTTGGGAGGCAACCCAATTTATTTTCTTTGTTTTTGCTTCTGTTTAGGAATAAATATTGCATCTAGCTTCTGTTTAGATGTGGTTTTGTGTTTTAATTAGTGTTTGTGCCAAGTAGACCCTTTGGGAAGACTTGTGTGAAGTTTGTATGACCATGCTGTAAAAAACAGAAACTTTGGCGCTCACGAGATTGGCTGTAATTTTTTTTATTGGAGAGTGCTATTTAGTTGATTCTTTTTTCAGATGATTAATAGATAAATTCCTCACGTTGACCAATTTATTTCAATTTTTTTGGAGTTACAGAAGTATTCGAAAGTTACAGATTACTACAGACTGTTCTATTTTTGACAGATTCTGTTTTTCGTCTGTTGTTTACTTATTTTGATGAATCTATGAGTAGTATCGGGGGGGGGGGGTATGAATCATGGAGAAGTTGGAATAAAGTAGGTTTAACACCAATATAAACCAAGAATTAGTTCATTACAGTACCTTTTAGTGGTGGTTTGTTTTCTTGTACTAACGGAGCTCACGAGATTTTTGGCTAAGTTTTGTGTTGTGAAGTTTTCAAGTTTTGAGTATGGCTTTGATGGACTATGGAACAAAGTTTGGCAAGAGCCTAAGCTTGGGGATGCCCAAGGCACCCCAAGGTAAAATTCAAGGACAACCAAAAGCCTAAACTTGGGGATGCCCCGGGAAGGCATCCCCTCTTTCATCTTCATCTATCGGTAACTATACTCGAGACTATATTTTTATTCACCACATGATATGTGTTTTTCTTGGAGCGTCATGTATGATTTGAGTCTTTGATTTTTTAGTTTTCCACAATCATCCTTGCTGGACATAACTTTTAATAGAGATAAATATGGTTTAGAATTTATTAGAATACTCTATGTGCTTCACTTACATCTTTTAAGCTAGATAGTTTTGCTCTAGTGCTTCACTTATATCTTTTAGAGCACGGTGGTGGTTTTATTTTGTATAAATTGTTGATCTCTCATGCTTCACTTATATCCTTTTGATAGTCTTTTATAACAGCATGGTAATGTGCTTTGGTTATAAAACGAGTCCTAATATGATAGCATCCAAGATGGGTATAGTAAAAACTTTCATATAAAGTGCATTGAATATGATGATAAGTTTGATACTTGATGATTGTTTTGAGATATGAGGATGGTGATATTAGAGTCATGCTAGTGGAGTAATTGTGAATTTGAGGAACACTTGTGTTAAAGTTTGTGATTCCCGTAGCATGCACGTATGGTGAACCGTTATGTGATGAAGTTGGAGCATGATTTATTTATTGAGTGTCATCCTTTGTGTGGAGGTCGGGATCGCGCGATGCTTAACTCCTACCAACCCTTACCCTAGGAGCATGTGTTGAATACTTTGTTGTGATGACTTGTAGATTTTTGCAATAAGTATATGAGTTCTTTATGACTAATGTTGAGTCCATGGATTATACGCACTCTCACCCTTCCACCATTGCTAGCCTCTCTTGTACCGCTCAACTTTCGCCGGTACCATACACCCACCATATACCTTCCTCCAGCCACCATACCTACCTATCATGGCATTTCCATAGCCATTCCGAGATATATTGCCATGCAACTTTCCACCGCTCTGTTCATATGACATGCTTCAGTATCATTCACATAGAGTCATATTTTGTTCTAGCTTCGAGGTGTAAGTAAATAAAAGTCTGATGATCATCATTATTAGAGAATTGTCCTAGTGAGGAAAGGATGATGGAGACTATGATTCCCCCACAAGTCGGGATGAGACTCCGGACGAAAAAATAGAGAGGCCATAAAAAAAGAGAAACAAAATAGAAGGCCCAAAGAAAAAAAAGAAAAAAAGAAAAAATGAGAGAAAAGAGAGAAGGGACAATGCTACTATCCTTTTCCACACTTGTGCTTCAATGTAGCACCATGATCTTCATGATAGAGAGTCTCTTGTTTTGTCACTTTCATATACTAGTGGGAATTTTCATTATAGAACTTGGCTTGTATATTCCAACGATAGCCTTCCTCAAATGCCCTAGGTCTTCATGAGCAAGCAAGTTGGATGCACACCCACTTAGTTTCTTTTGATGAGCTTCCATACACTTATAGCTCTAGTGGATCCGTTGCATAGCAATCCCTACTTACTCACATTGATATCTATTGATGGGCATCTCCATAGCCCATTGATATGCCTAGTTGATCTGAGACTATCTTCCTCCTTTTTTTCTTCTCCACAACCACCACTCTATTCCACCTATAGTGCTATATCCATGGCTCACGCTCATGTATTGCGTGAAAGTTGAAAGGTTTGAAAAAAATTTGAGTATGAAACAATTGCTTGGATGAAACCGGGGTTGTGCATGATTTGAATATCTTGTGTGATGAAGAGGGAGCATAGCCAGACTATATGATTTTGTAGGGATAACTTTCTTTGGGCATGTTATTTTGAGAAGACACGATTTCTTTGTTTGTATGCTTGAAGTATTATTATTCTTATGTCAATATAGACTTTTGTCTTGAATCTTTCAGATCTGAACATTCATGCCACAATAAAGAAATTACATTGAGAATTATGTTGGTTAGCATTCCACATCAAAAATTCTATTTTTATCATTTACCTACTCGAGGACGAGCAGGAATTAAGCTTGGGGATGCTTGATACGTCTCCAATGTATCTATAATTTTTGATTGTTTCATCCTATTATATATTCTGTTTTGGATGTTTAATGGGATTTATTATACACTTTAATATTTTTTTGGGACTAACCTACTAACCCAAGGCCCAGTGCAAATTGCTGTTTTTTGCCTATTTCAGAGTTTCGCAGAAAAGGGATATCAAAGGGAGTCCGAACGGAATGAAACCTTTGGGAGAGTTATTTTTGGAACTGTATCTACCTAGAAGACTTGGAGTACACGCGAGGGAACGAGAGAGGTGGCCACGAGGGTCCAGGGTGCGCCCCCACCCTCGCGGGCCCCCTCTGGGTCCCCCGATGCCTTCCTTCCTCCTGTATATATCCATGTACCCTGAAAACATCGAGGCAACAGAGAAAACCCTAATTCCACCGCCGCAACCTTCTGTTCCCATGGGATCCCATCTTGGGGCCTGTTCCAGAGTTCCGCCGGAGGTGGGATCTACCACGGAGTGCTTCTACATCAACACCATACCTCACCAATGAGTTGTGAGTAGTTTACCATACACCTTTGGGTCCATAGTTATTAGCTAGATGGCTTTTTCTCTCTTTTTGGATCTCAATACAAAGTTCTCCTCGATCTTCGAGGAGATCTATTCGATGTAATCTTTTTGTGGTGTGTTTGTCGAGATCCGATGAATTGTGGGTTTATGATCAAGATTATCTACGAACAATATTTGATTCTTTTCCGAAATCTTTTATGTATGATTATAATATCCTTGCAAGTCTCTTCAAATTATTGGTTTGGTTTGGCCTACTAGATCTATAGTTCTTGTAATGGGAGAAGTGCTTGGCTTTGGGTTCAATCTTGCGGTGTCCTTTCCCAGTGACAACTGGGGCAACAAGGCACGTATTGTATTATTGCCATCGAGGATAAAAAGATGGGGTTTATATCATATTGCTTGAGTTTATCCCTCTACATCATGTCATCTTGCTTAAAGCATTACTCTGTTCTTATGAACTTAATACTCTAGATGCATGCTGGATAGCGGTCGATGTGTGGAGTAATAGTAGTAGATGCAGAATCGTTTCGGTCTACTTGTCACGGACATGATGCCTATATATAATGATCATGCCTAGCTATTCTCATAAGTATGCGCTTTTCTATCAATTTCTCGACAGTGATTTGTTCACCCACCGTAGAATTCTGCTATCATGAGAGAAGCCACTAGGGAAACCTATGCCCCCGGGTCTATTCTCAACATATTAATTTTCCATATACTTTACTTTGCTTTATTTACTTTTTGTTCTTATACCAAAAATACCGAAAATATCATACTATCCTATCTATCAGATCTCACTTTCGTAAGTGACCGTAAAGGGATTGACAACCCCTTATCGCGTTGGCGCGAAGTTCTTATTTGTTTGTGCAGGTGCGAGGGACTCGCGCATGGTCTCCTACTAGATTGATACCTTTGTTCTAAAAAACGGAGGGAAATACTTACGCTACTGTGTTGCATCACCCTTTCCTCTTTGAGGGAATACAACGCAAGCTCGAGAAGTAGCACTTTGCTGCATCACCCTTTCCTCTTCAAGGGAAAAACAATGCAAGTTCAAGAGGTAGCAGGATCGTGGCTCAACTCTCCATAAGTTGCATGTCAGCCATGTGTCGTTCAGATGTGAACTGCCAGGGGCACCTGCTTAATTGCACTGCATCGTCATCTTTCCTTATAAATACTCCATCCTCGCGGTCATAATTTCTTCTACCACCTCTCGCCATCTCGCTCAACCCTAGCGCCTTCGCTAGCTCCAATCGACGCCGGAGACGAAGTGCTTAGATGCCGCGACTTCTTCGATGCCATCTTCCCGCTGGCCATGGACCTCGTCTCTTCGCCGCCGCTGTAGGTGTCTTCCGCCGCCGAGTTAGGGCACGGAAGATCGATTTGCTCGGCATCCATCTCTTCCCGTCTAGCAGTTCTCCAGTGCGGTAAATAGATCTCTCTTTTTACCATCGCTTTGATCCATTGAAATCATGCAACTTCACCACAAGTGATTTTTCTGTACATCTGAGAGTTGTTTCTTTCTATATCCTTCTCTCATATGATGCAAATATATTCACTTATGCTTCACTGCTAGTTAGATTCCTCACTTGTACCTATTGTTGGATTCGTACAAATCTGGAACCAACTCACTCCATATAAGTGAATGTCTTCGCACTCTGAGGTCAATGTCTTCAAATCGTATTTATCTTCAAAATCTTCTGAGAATGCATATGACCTCTTCCCCTTCCCTCGCATCTCTAATGTTGTCACAGCTACATGTACGTGGGAGAATCCCTTGGTTCTCATAGTCAGCATTCATTTAAAGAATTCTTACAGCGTCACATTGAATCTCTTGAAGCCAGTTCCTGTCTGACCAGTCGTCGGAAGACAAACTACTTTGTGAAGCCTTTCTGTCTGAATCCTATGGCATCTGAAAGATAGTCCAAGAAAGGTGGCAGGAAGACACATACTGACACTGCCAAAGATCTTCCTCCAGATCTTTTCACCATGTACAAGTCTAACCCAGAAGAGACCTATGGAGAACGCAAATCTCGAATCCAATGGATACAAAGATATTGGGAAGAGCAATGGTTTATGTACATATTTGTGACTCCTGAGTATGCTTCCAACAATGCCATTTGCCCTCCATGGGGTGATATCGTCTACAAGAAGCTTCAACCCAAGACTATGTCTGAAGCCATTGGCAAGAACTTTTATCCATGCATGGTCAGAGGACAAATGCCTTCAGATGCTGACTCATCTAGTCTTCGATGCTGTCATGAGGATGAATTATTTGAACAAGACTACAGATTTGCCAAGAACTCTGCAACCCAGAACAGGAAGGAACTTGGCATTAACTTCAATCCTGGCCCATCTCGGCCCCGGTCTGATGGAACACGCGAAGCCAATGAAAATCGTGTTGGCCCCTTCAATGGCCTTGATGGACTGCTTTCCCACATCGCTGCTCAAAGGGTGACTGTGGAAGATATTGATGAAGACATGGAACCTGCATATGTTCCTGAGTCTGTGAAGCCCAAGAAGAAGACAAAAGCTTCTAAATCTACTGCTGCACCAAAAGCTGCAAGTGTGAAGCCCTTGAAAACTGTACCTCCTAAACCCAGTGTGCAGTCTGAGGATCACTCTCGCATCTTTCAGCGGTCTAAGCAGCTAGTGAAGCCATTTGATCAAGGACTCACTCCTGGTAGCATACTGCGCAATGATGATGACATCATAGATCTGTCCAGTGATGAAGATCTTGTTGACGATGCCCTTGAAATGCTAATTAAGAGCAAGCAACAGGCAGAAATCTTCAATGATTTGCCTCTCTTTGACGCTGATATCATCAACAACTTCATCGACGAATGGTTTGAGGATACGTCTCTTTCACTTGATGATCTTCAGCTTCCCATTGATATCAGTGTGACCTTTCAAGGATATATTTCTCAAGAACTGACTATTGCACAGAAGGTTATCGAGCAAAAGAACAAAATTGATCATGAGAAGGCTCTGTTCAAGAAGCATATGGCAAGCCTCAGTGCACAAGAAGTTCAAAACTTCAAGACCATGATGATAGACCTCAAGGCTGAATTCGCTAAGCGCCGTGAAGTTGCAAGGGGCTCCAGGGAATGTCTCAAGCACTATGCAGGGAAATGCATCCAAGCCCACAATGAATCTATGAAGAGGAAAGCTCTTGGCCGTCCAGGCATTGACCCCAAGCTGGCCGCCAACAAGCCAAAGAAGAAGAAGAAGCCTGCTGCTGTAGACATTGAATCCCCAAGGCAGGAAAGACCCAACATTGTCTTCCCTATCAGCATGACTGGCTCGAAGCCAAAGGTCCCATCAACAGCTTCTGATCAAAAGAAGACAAGGCAGGTTGAAGCTGAAGCTAAGAAACGCAAGCACCTTGATGCCTGTGATGCTGCTCCTTCCAAGAAGAAGCAGAAGACAAAAGCTTCAAAGGCTTCACATCAGCCTCGCGCCTCCTCCACAGAACCACTGGTTGTTGAACCCACTTCTGTTGCCCTGCTCGCCTCCTCCAACCGTGAGCGTAGTATCATTATCCATGAGCCTGCTACCTCAGAGGCTCATCAGACTGAAGAGATTCTAGCTGCCGACTCTCCTGCGGCTGAAGACATTGGTCATGATGACAATGTTGGTGATGATGAAGTCCTTCTTCAGCTTGAACCCCAACCAGCTCAGTCACCTGCTCAAACGAGCAGTGAGCTCATAAGCATTGGTCGTCCCATAATGTGTAATGCCCCGGATGTAATACTTTCCCTTTTGGGCATATAATATATCTCCGGCTTCATCTATTTCCATTCCGGGTTCTTTGTCTTTCGGGTTTTCGTCGTTTTGTTGTGTGAGTGTGTGGCATTCATTCATATCATGTAGACATGTGCATCGCATTGCATTTGTGTTGTCGGTTGCATCCGGTTCCACGCGTTCCTTCCCGTTGTCTGTTTCGCGTTCCGGAGCTCCCTCACGTGTCCGTGACATCCCGTAGGCCTACTTTGGTGTTTGGGCGTGTAACGTTGCCGGTGTGCCGCGAGACTTGTCGTGTGTTGTTGTTTTGTTGTGTGTAACCCGCCTCTCAAATCTCGTCGCGTTTGGACTCCGTTTGCTATTCCTTCAGTTATTCGTGTGGGTCCAAAGTGCCTTCACTTTGTGTCCCAGAAACATCCCTCCAGCAGCCACTACCCTCTCCTAGGCCCATTTAAACCACCCCCGCGATCGGAGGGCTCCAAACACCCCCAAATCCCCCAAACCCTAAAATCTGCTATTTATAGACCCTAGGTCTATTTTTGGGCATCCCTAGCTTCTTCTCCACTCTCTTCCCCTTATTTTTTAATTTTTTTCTTAGATCCACTTCTCCCCAAAAACTCAGATCTGGCCAAGTCCCCAGCTCCACTTGGCAGTTCTCCTCGACCTCAGCCGCCGGTTCCTTCGAAGCCTCGAGCGAGCCGCCGTTCTGGGATCGAACGCCGATCCAGTCAACGCTCCAGGCCCTCTCCTTCGATCGGTCAGGCCCCGAGGACCACATCGCCGGAAAAACTGGGCCTCCCCTCCGACCGCATCAGGCGCAGCGCTCCAGGGGCCCAGCGTCGCCACCGCCGGCCCGTCCCTTCGCTTCCCTCGTCGCCCGGCCCGTCCCCCCTCGGCGCCCAGTCGACCGCCAGGTCCAGCCTCGGGACCACTTCGCCGCCACCGGATCCCCACCTCTCCAAGCCCACTTCGCCGCGCCGTTCCTCCGGCCCACTCCGCGGATCGCTCCGCCTCTAGTCCGCCTCCGCGGGCCCAGCCTCCCGAGCCGGGTCGCACCGCCGGGCTGGGCTGCGTCCCTCCACCGACGACTCCGCGAGGCCCAGCCCGTCGCCTTCCGCAGCTCCGGGCGCCCTCCAGGCCGCTCGCCTCACCGTAGTGGCCCGTCCGCCCCAGCCACCACGCGGGCCGCCGCCTCCGCACCGCTGGGCCGCGCCAGGCCCCTCCGTCCAGCCGGGCCGGATCCAGACCGGGCCCGTGCTCCTTTTTTTTCAGATCTGAATCTGAGGTTGAACTCCCCCTCCTTTTCTTCTATGTCCCTGTTAGATTAGTTGCTGATGCTATTTTAGAACTGCTGTAACTTTTTGTGTGTTTGTCCGTTTCGCGCAAATAGCATGTCCAGACGTTCGTGGTGATTAGCACTACGTTTTATCTTTTTGTGTCATGCATGTTAGAAGTAATCTAGATGCTTGTTTTGCCGTTGCAAGAGTGCATCCCGGTATAATTGCTGCTATGTGATGTTTTTATGCCATCTTTGCCATGTGATATCTTTTAGCTCGTTTACCCGAATGATGCAAATGACATGTCCACGTGTTCGTCTTGCCATGCTCTACATGTTGTGTGTGTTAGGTTGCATGATAGATTTATTCTTGCCATGTTTATCATCGTTGCAAAGTGCCATGTGGCTGTGATGTTGTTTCACTCGTTATGAAATGCCATCTTGTTGAGCTCGTTGCTATCGTTGTGTTTATCTCCATGATGCATGCTTGTATGATTCGGGATCACCATCATGTGTACTTTGATGAGGTGCTTACCAATTGCCTTGTTTAGTTTCGAGGTGACTTAAACTTGCTCTTTTAGATGCCATGATGAAATTGCTGTTTTAGGACTTATTGGATTTTCACTAAGTCTGAAATCTGTAACGTTCCGATGCCATGTTTGCTTGCTGCTCTAGGACAAACCATGTTAGCTTTGGAGTGGATCTTGATCGTTCCTTGTAGTATATATTGTTGGATTTCCATCCATGTTCTCACACGCTTATTTGAGTGTCTGTAGCATGTTTATCTTTTGCTCCAAAGTTTCAATAAAATTCTGCTGCCAGAATTTTATTGTCAAGTTCAATATGTCCAAGCTCATTGCTATTGATCCGTGACTCCTTTGGGGGTGCACCTTTGGACTTAATTGCTGTAGGATATGTCTAGTTTGTGTTCTAGGTCTTTGCCATGATGTTTGAGTGTTGTAGCTTAATTATTTTGTGCTCCGAAGTTGCTATGTTGCTGTAATTTTCAGCTTTCGCTCATTTCTTGTTTCGGGCATAACTTTTAGCCCGTAACTCCAATTTCAGCGAATCTTATGTGAAACTTGATTGATTTTCTGTGTAGATTCATAATATCTTATTGTTATCATGTTTTGAGGTGTTTTGCTTGAGTGCTATTTTACGTGCTCGGTGTGCATCCTTAGTGCATCCATCATGCATCCATCATTTTCGAGTGCGCATTGCATCTTGTTGATTTGTGCTTGGTGTGATTGTTTTGTTTAGAGCCGGAAGCTGAGACCGAGTACGAGTATGAGCACGAGGTTACCAACGAGGTTGAGCACGAGGACCCTTCTTACGATCCGAACGACTTCTCTTGAGGCAAGATGACCGAACCCCGATAACATTACTATCTTTGCCTATTGCTAGTAGTTCCGCTCTATAGTTTTGCCTCGATGCCCATGTTCTGCCTGTCAGCCTCCTACTTGTAACCATTGCCATGTTTAACCACCCTACCTACACAAATCGTTGCTTGGCTAAGTACGCTTCGCTCAGCCCTTCTTATAGCATTGCTAGTTGCAGGTGAAGATCGAAGATGCTTGCTTCATGTTGAAGTTTTGTTGGGTTATATCACACCATATAAATGCTTAAAATGAAATCATCTATATATTGGCAAGGGTGGAAGGCAAAGCCTTTTTCTTGGTGATTTGTTCCACTCATGCCGTTAGGAACCGTATAAACCGGTGTTATGTTCCTTGATTATGCGTTCCTCACACGGTTGGGGTGTATGGGACCCCCTCGATAAACCGCTAAGTGCTAAGTCTTTTCCAGCAAGTCCCAACATTGGTACTATTTGCCTAATAACAAACTAAACTTGCATAGGGAGTAATTAACCCACTTTCTTAATCAACAACCCCGGGCCAGTGCTCCACATGAGTGTTGGTCCGAAACGGGGAGCCTGCGGGGCCGCCTTGGGGCAACCCGAGGTATCTGGCATACACCCGTAGCTTCACCCATCCGGTCGTGTCCTGAGACTTAGATACGCGCGGCTACTATCAGGGTGTCGACACGCCGGGAGGATTTGCTGGATTAGCCTTACCTTAGTTCGGTATATCTTGAGCACGGGATTCTGAGAATACTCGGGTCTTCCCACTTTGGAGTTGCGACTCCGCGGATCGTGGGCTTTTAATGGGTCAAGTTGGAACACCCCTACAGGGTTATGAACTTTCGAAAGCCGTGCCCGCGGTTATGTGGCAGATGGGAGCTTGTTAATATCCGGTTGTAGATAACTTGACACAATGTTTCTAATACACTACCAGCGTGTGTTCCATGACCGTCAATTTCCGAATAGGGATTCGGGAGTTGAACACGGAGGGGTTATGCTTGTTGAGCTGTAGTTAGGATCACTTCGTGATCACTTCTCGTCCGAGGCTTTCTCTTCTCGCTCTCACTCACGTAAGCTAGTTGCTAGTTGCTAGTTGCTGCTGCAGACACTTACTCTTTTCTTCAGCCTTATCCTTTCCCAAGGCTTAAATAGTCTTGTCACCCGGGAACGGGATTGCTGAGTCCTCTGTGGCTCACAGTTACTTCACCACACCAGATGCAGGTCCAGTTGTGAGCTATCCAGGAGATGGCACCGAGCTGGATTGGGAGTACGACGAGGAGCGTAGTCGGTACTATGTTCGTTATCCGGATGATCAGTAGTGGAGACTTCTACTACGATTCGATCCGACCTGTGGTTTATTTATTTAAGTTTGGTATCTTGCATTTGGATTTTGCCCTTAGAGGGTTGTGATGTTCTTAATGTATGATGTTTGAGACATGTATTGTATTTGTGTGACGTGGCGAGTGTAAGCCAACTATTTATGTTTACAATCCCCTCTTTTACATGAGATGTGCAAAGATTACGAAACTTGAGATCATTCTAGGATGGACTTATGCCTTTAAGTCGTGCCTCGACACGTAGGAGGTATAGCTCCATCCTGGGCATTAAAAGTTGGTATTCAGAGCCTTCTCTGACCTAGGAGCCCCCACTGTTTGATCGAATCGTTGACGGTCGAGTCTAGGCGCACACTGAAAATATTTTGAGTCCTATATATTATATCGGAGAGTAGGATTTCTTTGCTTCTCATCCCCTTTCTCTCTGGTGAGGACTCCTGACGACTACTCTTGTCTCTCCTACTTTCAAAAATTGCACAAATTTTTTTAGAAATCCCGCGAGTATTCTGGGATTGTTTCGATGTTCTTGTGACGAGAATATTGTTCTCGATGCCTCCTGACATTAGGGGTTGTGGCAGTGTCCCGGGTTGTTGAGCTTCGGGGTATTGTCGTCACAAGCATATCGCGGCAGTACTAAATACTTAAGACGGCCGACATCGAAAATCTCTCCTATACGGCCAGTGGCAAGATAACCCCGACATCACCCAGTACTGGGGAGGTAGTTCGGGAGTATTGCCATAGCTTGCTATAGTGGATGCTTTTCGAAGGTCCGAGGTACACAGTTTCTGAGAAAGACTGCTTATGTGTTGAAGGATGGATACACCTGGATGTAGGTTTAGAGTTGATTGCGCGGTGCTTCCCGTGTATCCCCAACACCTGATTGCATAACTGGAATCTTTCGGAAATTAATAGGTGGGTTTATCCAGTAGATCGTAGGCATTCTTCCAACGAATGCAGGTTAGTGAGTTCGGGGTTCTACATTGAGTGAAGTGGTATTATGACCGATGTTACTATCAGGAGTTGCATCTTAAAGGGTCCTTGGCTATGCTGATCCGGGGATTGCAAAACCTTTTCATAATGCGTTCATATGCTTTCAGCACAAAGATGTTAGAACGAAACTCCTCTCTTGTGTTTGTTCCCGTCTGTACCTTGTTGTTTTTCTTATTTTACCTTTTGTCCCCTATGTGGCTTCTCGTGAAGATTGATGTTATCATTTAACTGAGATTTTCATTCGTTCCTCTTGTTCGAATGATCTCATTCGTTCTTATTGTTCGAATGATTATTGTGAAGACTTGTTGCAATTCATTCCATTGATTCAGCTTATACCTTCTGTCAATCAATTGCTGATTCGTGGTCATCTCTTTCAGGATGGCTCTGAAAAAGGTTCCCAACGCTAACCCAGAGGCGGAAGAGGTCCCAGATCGCCCTCCTTCCCCTCCTCCTCCGCCTGAGGCTTGGAGAGCGATTATGCAGACTACAGCTCAGAACACCCAGATGTTGATGCAGATGATGCAACAGATGCAAGCTAATCAAGCTAATCAGGGTGTTCCAGGAAATCAAGGCAACTTCTTCAACCAGCAGCACCATGCTACTCTCAACCAGTTCTGGGCCAATAATCCAAAAGCTTTCAGTTACTGTGTCGACCCTCTTGATGCTGAAGATTGGTTAACCGACATAAAGAAGCATTTTGAGTGCAGTAACGTGAAGGAAGATGATTATGTGAAGTTTGCAGCCTTCCAACTCAAAGACCAAGCAGCTGACTGGTGGCAGCAGTACAAAGACTCCAGGCCAGGTCAAGTGATCTCTTGGGAGAATTTCTGCAAGGACTTTCGCTCTCACCATATTCCTACAAGTGTCATCGAGGGTATGCGTGAGCAATTCCGCAACCTGAAGCAGGGCTCTATGACAGTCTATTAGTATAATGTCAAGTTCCAAAACCTCGCCCGCTATGCTAAGCAAGACATTCCTGATGCCAAGAGCAAAATCTACCAGTTCCGTGGAGGTCACAAAGATGAACTTCAGCTTGCTCTCACCTTGTTCGAGCCCGATGAATTCGACAAGTTCTATAACATGGCTTTGAAACAAGAAGCAGCTCAGCTTAAGATGGAGGCTTCTAAAAAGAGAATTCGAGATGCCGTTCACTCTTCCTCATCGTCTCAGATGGTCTCAAAGCATCAGAAATTCTGGCTTCCTCCACCTCTAGTGATTCGCGCTCCTTACAACAACTCCAACAGCAACAAGAACTCTGGTGGACGTGGTTTCTCCCACCCACCCAACCCGAGCTACAAGTCGAAGAACCAGTTTCAGTCTCAAGGCTCCAAGTCAAGTGGTTCTCATTTCCGTCCTCTCTCTGAAGTGGTGTGCAACAAGTGTGGCCAGAAGGGTCATTATGCCAACAGATGTCCGAACCCGAAGCGTCTTCCACCTCCTCCACCTGTGAGTTCAGCTATTGTCAGGCATGATCCAAAGGCAGCAAGGGTCAATCTGATGAATGCAGCACAAGCGGAGAATTCTTCTGATGTCATTTTGGGTAACCTTCCAGTTAACTCTTTTCCAGCTAAAGTGTTGTTTGATTCGGGTGCTTCATGTTCTTTCATGTCTCAACCATTTGCATCCAAGTATAATGTTGACGTCCAAAGTCTGCCTCAGAAGTTGCAAGTCATTTCTCCGGGGAGATGCATGACTTCCAACATATTTGCTCCGAATGTTTCTATTCGCATGGGTGATTATCGATTTCTGGCCAATCCGGTGGTTCTTGGTAATTCTGACATTGACCTCATCCTCGGAATGTATTGGCTTTCTCAACATGATGCTCACATTGATTGTGCACAGAAGGAAGTCAAGATGACTCATCCTGATGAAGATGTGATTATCTTTGCCTCCAGGGATAACACTATCAGGCTTTTCTCTCTCAATGATAAGGGCGAAATTAATGCCATATCTCAAATTCCGATGGTGAACGAATATCAAGACGTCTTTCCTGAAGAACTTCCAGGCATGCCTCCACACCGTCAGGTGGAATTCGTTATTGAACTCGAGCCGGGTACTGAGCCAGCATGCCGGCGTCCGTACAAGCTCTCTCCGGATGAATTGAAGGAATTGAAGAAGCATCTTGATAAACAGGAGAGTATGGGTCTCATCAGGCCTAGTACGTCTCCTTGGGGCTGTGGTGTCTTGTTTGTCAAGAAGAAAGATGGCACGGAGCGTCTCTGTGTTGATTACCGGCCATTGAACAAGAAGAAAATAAAGAACAAGTATCCGCTTCCCAACATCAACGAACTCTTCGAGCAACTCAAAGGAGCTAAAGTGTTCTCTAAGCTTGACCTCCGAATGGGCTATCATCAAATTCGCATTCGCGAGGAAGACATTCCCAAGACGGCCTTCAGAACGAGCTACGGTTCATACGAGTATACCGTCATGTCTTTTGGTCTCGCCAATGCTCCTCCTACCTTTTCGAGGATGATGCACTACATCTTCAACCCCTATACTGGCGAGTTTGTGCTTGTGTATCTGGATGATATTCTGGTGTTTTCCAAGAATGAAGAAGATCACGAAAAGCACTTACGTCTGGTTCTTGATCGACTCCGAGAGCATAAATTCTATGCCAAGTTCTCCAAGTGCGAGTTTTGGCTCGATAAGGTTTTTTACCTGGGCCACATCATCTCAGCTGACGGCATTGCGGTTAATCCCGAGAAAGTTGAAGCAATTGTCAACTGGGAAGCTCCTCAGAACGTCAAGCAACTCCGCAGTTTTCTGGGTCATGCCAGCTATTGCAGAAGGTTCGTTGAGAACTTCTCCAAGATTGCCAAGCGTCTTTCCAACTTGCTTCAGAAGAATGTCAAATACTTTTGGTCTCCAGAGTGTGAAGTGGCATTCAAAACTCTCAAAGAAAAGCTTGTCTCTGCTCCAGTTCTGACTCCTCCAGATGAATCCAAGCCCTATGAAGTATTCTGTGATGCTTCTCTTCAAGGACTTGGTGGTGTGCTTATGCAAGATAAGAGAATTGTGGCATACACTTCTCGTCAGCTCAAGCCAAGTGAGAAGAACTATCCCACACATGATCTCGAGCTAGCAACTGTGTTACATGCTTTGATTACGTGGAGACATCTGTTGTTGGGCAGAAAGGTCGACATCTTCACCGATCACAAGAGCTTGAAGTACATCTTCACATAGCCGCATCTGAACCTCCGCCAGACTCGTTGGGTTGAAATGATCCAAGAGTATAATCCCAGCATTGAATACACTCCTGGCAAGGCGAATGTGATTGCAGATGCTTTGAGCAGAAAGGCATATTGCAACAGCCTTCTTATCAAGCTGTACCAGCCCGAGCTTTGTGAAGCTTTCAGGAAGCTCAACCTTCAAGTTGTTCCGCAGGGTTTTCTTGCAAATCTTCAAGTGGCTCCTACCTTGGAAGATCAAGTCCGTGAGGCCCAACTCAGGGATACCATGGTGAAGAAGGTGAAACATGCTATTGCTAAGGGCATTCCGAAATACAAGTGCTTCTGTGTTGATGAGAGAGATACCTTGTTCTTCGAGGACAGACTCGTTGTTCCCAAAGGTGATCTCAGGAAGCTCATAATGGAAGAAGCTCATGATTCTCTCCTTTCCATTCATCCTGGCAGTTCCAAGATGTATCAAGATCTCAAGCAATCTTACTGGTGGACACGCATGAAAAGGGAGATTGCCCAATTCGTGAATGAATGTGATGTTTGCAGAAGAGTGAAAGCAGAACATCAACGTCCAGCCGGTCTTCTCCAACCTCTTCCTATTCCCGAGTGGAAGTTCGAACACATTGAAATGGACTTCGTCACTGGTTTTCCTAAATCCAAGCGAGGAAATGATTCTATCTTCGTGGTGATTGACAAGCTTACCAAGGTCGCTCACTTCCTGCCAGTCAAAGAATCCATCAATGCAGCTCAACTTGCAGAGCTGTACACTTCCAGAATTGTGTCCCTACATGGCATTCCTCAAGTTATATCCTCAGACCGTGGAAGTTTGTTCACATCAAGGTTCTGGGACTCCTTTCAGTCCGCCATGGGCACTAAGATCAGGTTCAGCACTGCTTTTCACCCTCAGACTAGTGGTCAAGTCGAGCGCGTGAATCAGATTCTAGAAGACATGCTCAGAGCCCGTGTCATATCTTTTGGCATGAAATGGGAAGACTGCCTTCCATTTGCCGAGTTCTCTTACAACAACGGCTTTCAAGCAAGTGCAGGCAAAGCACCGTTTGAAATCCTCTATGGCAGAAAGTGCCGTACCCCTCTCAACTCGTCTGAAACAGGAGAACGTCAACTTCTCGGCAATGACTTGATCTCAAAAGTCGAAGAAATGTGCAAAGTCATACGTGAGAATCTCAAGGCCGCTCAGTCGCGTCAGAAGAGCTACTATGACGGCAAGCATCATGATTTGGCATTCAACATTGGTGATCATGTTTATCTCCGTGTGTCTCCGATGAAAGGCACCCAAAGATTCGGTATCAAAGGAAAGCTTGCTCCTAGATACGTCGGGCCTTTCAAGATTCTTGGCAAAAGAGGCGATCTAGCCTATCAACTTGAGCTCCCTTCCAACTTCACCAGTGTTCATGATGTGTTCCATGTGTCTCAACTCCGCAAAT
Organism: Secale cereale; assembly: GCA_902687465.1. Classification (NCBI taxonomy): domain Eukaryota; kingdom Viridiplantae; phylum Streptophyta; class Magnoliopsida; order Poales; family Poaceae; genus Secale; species Secale cereale. The sequence goes on from LR738709.1 coordinate 266,668,300, forward strand.
GCTTCAAGGCACCTGAGCGCATGATTCCGTTTGAAGAGATTGATCTTCAACAAGACCTGTCCTACCGAGAGCATCCAGTTGCTATTCTTGAAGAAACCAAACGCAAGACCCGAAACAAGTCCATCAAATTCTTGAAAGTCAAGTGGTCACATCACACCGACCGAGAAGCTACCTGGGAACGAGAAGATCATCTTCGTTCCGAGTACCCTTCCTTTTTCCAGTCCTAGATCTCGGGACGAGATCTTTTTGTAGTAGAGGAGAATTTGTAATGCCCCGGATGTAATACTTTCCCTTTTGGGCATATAATATATCTCCGGCTTCATCTATTTCCATTCCGGGTTCTTTGTCTTTCGGTTTTTCGTCGTTTTGTTGTGTGAGTGTGTGGCATTCATTCGTATCATGTACACATGTGCATCGCATTGCATTTGTGTTGTCGGTTGCATCCGGCTCCACGCGTTCCTTCCCGTTGTCTGTTTCGCCTTCCGGAGCTCCCTCACGTGTCCGTGACATTCCGTAGGCCTACTTTGGTGTTTGGGCGTGTAACGTTGCCGGTGTGCCGCGAGACTTGTCGTGTGTTGTTGTTTTGTTGTGTGTAACCCGCCTCTCAATTCTCGTCGCGTTTGGACTCCGTTTGCTATTCGTTCAGTTATTCGTGTGGGTCCAAAGTGCCTTCACTTTGTGTCCCAGAAACATCCCTCCAGCAGCCACTACCCTCTCCTAGGCCCATTTAAACCACCCCCGCGATCGGATCCGTCGGATCGCGATCGGAGGGCTCCAAACACCCCCAAATCCCCCAAACCCTAAAATCTGCTATTTATAGACCCTAGGTCTATTTTTGGGCATCCCTAGCTTCTTCTCCACTCTCTTCCCCTCATTTTTTTATTTTTTTTCTCAGATCCACTTCTCCCCAAAAACTCAGATCTGGCCAAGTCCCCAGCTCCACTTGGCAGTTCTCCTCGACCTCAGCCGCCGGTTCCTTCGAAGCCTCGAGCGAGCCGCCGTTCTGGGACCGAACGCCGATCCAGTCAACGCTCCAGGCCCTCTCCTTCGACCGGTCAGGCCCCGAGGACCACATCGCCGGAAAAACTGGGCCTCCCCTCCGACCGCATCAGGCGCAGCGCTCCAGGGGCCCAGCGTCGCCACCGCCAGCCCGTCCCTTCGCTTCCCTCGTCGCTCGGCCCGTCCCCCCTCGGCGCCCAGTCGACCGCCAGGTCCAGCCTCGGGACCACTTCGCCGCCACCGGATCCCCACCTCTCCAAGCCCACTTCGCCGCGCCGTTCCTCCGGCCCACTCCGCGGATCGCTCCGCCTCCAGTCCGCCTCCACGGGCCCAGCCTCCCGAGCCGGGTTGCACCGCCGGGCTGGGCCGCGTCCCTCCACCGACGACTCCGCGAGGCCCAGCCCTTCGCCTTCCGCAGCTCCGGGCGCCCTCCAGGCCGCTCGCCTCACCGCAGTGGCCCATCCGCCCCAGCCACCGCGCGGGCCGCCGCCTCCGCACCGCTGGGCCGCGCTAGGCCCCTCCGTCCAGCCGAGCCGGATCCAGACCGGGCCCGTGCTCCTTTTTTTCAGATCTGAATCTGAGGTTGAACTCCCCCTCTTTTTCTTCTAAGTCCCTGTTAGATTAGTTGCTGATGCTGTTTTAGAACTGCTGTAACTTTTTGTGTGTTTGTCCGTTTCGCGCAAATAGCATGTCCAGACGTTCGTGGTGATTAGCACTACGTTTTATCTTTTTGTGTCATGCATGTTAGAAGTCATCTAGATGCTTGTTTTGCCGTTGCAAGAGTGCATCCCGGTATAATTGCTGCTATGTGATGTTTTTATGCCATCTTTGCCATGTGATATCTTTTAGCTCGTTTACCCGAATGATGCAAATGACATGTCGACGTGTTCGTCTTGCCATGCTCTACATGTTGTTTGTGTTAGGTTGCATGATAGATTTATTCTTGCCATGTTTAATCTCCATGATGCATGCTTGTATGATTCGGGATCACCATCATGTGTACTTTGATGAGGTGCTTACCAATTGCCTTGTTTAGTTTCGAGGTGACTTAAACTTGCTCTTTTAGATGCCATGATGAAATTGTTGTTTTAGGACTTATTGGATTTTCACTAAGTCTGAAATCTGTAACGTTCCGATGCCATGTTTGCTTGCTGCTCTAGGACAAACCATGTTAGCTTTGGAGTGGATCTTGATTGTTCCTTGTAGTATATATTGTTGGCTTTCCATCCATGTTCTCACACGCTTATTTGAGTGTTTGTAGCATGTTTATCTTTTGCTCCAAAGTTTCAATAAAATTCTGCTGCCAGAATTTTATTGTCAAGTTCAATATGTCCAAGCTCATTGCTATTGATCCGTGACTCCTTTGGGGGTGCACCTTTGGACTTAATTGCTGTAGGATATGTCTAGTTTGTGTTCTAGGTCTTTGCCATGATGTTTGAGTGTTGTAGCTTAATTATTTTGTGCTCCGAAGTTGCTATGTTGTGTAATTTTCAGCTTTCGCTCATTTCTTGTTTCGGGCATAACTTTTAGCCCGTAACTCCGATTTCAGCGAATCTTATGTGAAACTTGATTGATTTTCTGTGTAGATTCATAATATCTTATTGTTATCATGTTTTGAGGTGTTTTGCTTGAGTGCTATTTTACGTGCTCAGTGTGCATCCTTAGTGCATCCATCTTGCATCCATCATTTTCGAGTGCGCATTGCATCTTGTTGATTAGTGCTTGGTGTGATTGTTTTGTTTAGAGCCGGAAGCTGAGACCGAGTACGAGTACGAGCACGAGGTTACCAACGAGGTTGAGCACGAGGACCCTTCTTACGATCCGAACGACTTCTCTTCAGGCAAGATGACCGAACCCCGATAACATTACTATCTTTGCCTATTGCTAGTAGTTCCGCTCTATAGTTTTGCCTCGATGCCCATGTTCTGCCTGTCAGCCTCCTACTTGTAACCATTGCCATGATTAACCACCCTACCTACGCAAACCGTTGCTTGGCTAAGTACGCTTCGCTCAGCCCTTCTTATAGCATTGCTAGTTGCAGGTGAAGATCGAAGATGCTTGCTTCATGTTGAAGTTTTGTTGGGTTATATCACACCATATAAATGCTTAAAATGAAATCATCTATATATTGGCAAGGGTGGAAGGCTAAGCCTTTTGCTTGGTGATTTGTTCCACTCATGCCGTTAGGAACCGTATAAACCGGTGTTATGTTCCTTGATTATGCGTTCCTAACACGGTTGGGGTGTATGGGACCCCCTCGATAAACCGCTAAGTGCTAAGTCTTTTCCAGCAAGTCCCAACATTGGTACTATTTGCCTAATAACAAACTAAACTTGCATAGGGAGTAATTAACCCTCTTTCTTAATCAACAACCCCGGGCCAGTGCTCCACATGAGTGTTGGTCCAAAACGGGGAGCCTGCGGGGCCGCCTTGGGGCAACCCGAGGTATCTGGCATACACCCGTAGCTTCACCCATCCGGTCGTGTCCTGAGACTTAGATACGCACGGCTACTATCAGGGTGCCGACACGCCGGGAGGATTCGCTGGATTAGCCTTACCTTAGTTCGGTATATCTTGAGCACGGGATTCCGAGAATACTCGGGTCTTCCCACTTTGGAGTTGCGACTCCGTGGATCGTGGGCTTGTAATGGGTCAAGTTGGAACACCCCTGCAGGGTTATGAACTTTCGAAAGCCGTGCCCGCGGTTATGTGGCAGATGGGAGCTTGTTAATATCCGGTTATAGATAACTTGACACAATGTTTCTAATACACTACCAGCGTGTGTTCCGTGACCGTCAATTTCCGAATAGGGATTCGGGAGTTGAACACGGAGGGGTTATGCTTGTTGAGCTGTAGTTAGGATCACTTCGTGATCACTTCTCGTCCGAGGCTTTCTCTTCTCGCTCTCACTCACGTAAGCTAGTTGCTAGTTGCTGCTGCAGACACTTACTCTTTTCTTCAGCCTTATCCTTTCCCAAGGCTTAAATAGTCTTGTCACCCGGGAACGGGATTGCTGAGTCCTCTGTGGCTCACAGTTACTTCACCACACCAGATGCAGGTCCAGTTGTGAGCTATCCAGGAGATGGCACCGAGCTGGATTGGGAGTACGACGAGGAGCGTAGTCGGTACTATGTTCGTTATCCGGATGATCAGTAGTGGAGACTTCTACTAGGATTCGATCCGACCTGTGGTTTATTTATTTAAGTTTGGTATCTTGTATTTGGATTTTGCCCTTAGAGGGTTGTGATGTTCTTAATGTATGATGTTTGAGACATGTATTGTATTTGTGACGTGGCGAGTGTAAGCCAACTATTTATGTTTACAATCCCCTCTTTTACATGAGATGTGCAAAGATTACCAAACTTGAGATCATTCTAGGATGGACTTATGCCTTTAAGTCGTGCCTCGACACGTAGGAGGTATAGCTCCATCCTGGGCATTACATAACGCCAATTGCTCAAGATGATGTTTGGGAAGAGCAACCCCCAAACTCCCCCTTACATGAAGTCACTCCTCGCACACCGCCGTCTCTTGTTACCACTCCGGTACTCGAGACCTCCACAACAACACCAGAAGACGACATGGAGCAGACCAATGCTGATGCGGAGCATCCGTCAAGCATCCCCATGGACACCCCATCATCGCCAAAAGCACTCAAGGGACCAATGACTAGAGCACGCACACGCGCCATCGAGCACGAGGTGAATTCTCTCCTCTTCGAGTTTCGTTTGGATTCGCATGAGGATTGGGTTCTACCTCACAAGGAGATGTTGTGCATCCTCAGTTACCAAGGAGGTGAACCCATGGACGCAAAGGAGAGCCCATTCAGCCCGGATCGCGTGGAAGCAAACGAAGATCTGCCCAACCCGGACCTAGCGGTACTACCGCTCCGCCGAGGCGGTACTACCGCACCTGGACAGTCCGGCACCAGCGGTACTACCGCCCCCTAGGCGGTACTACCGCTCTACAAGCGGTACTACCGCTCGTGTGGACGGTACTACCGCCCTGCCTGCGCGCAGCCCTCGGCCCTTGGCCATGTATCCCTCTCTTCTCGTACCCATTCGTAGGATAAACTATAAATAGACCTTCCCCACTTCCTTGGAAGGGTTAGCAAAGATATTGAGAGACCTTGAGAGCTTTGCTCCTTGTATCCCCTCTGTGAGGAGATCGAGACCTCCCAAGGGAGAAGAATCCTTGTGGATTGCAAGACCTCCCAAGGGAGAAGAGTCCTCTCGGATTGCAAGACCTCACCTAGAGTGGGAAGAACCTTACCTTTGTGCTTGTTTCCTTGGATTGTTCTTGTAATCTCGTGGATCCTTTGTGTGCCACTCTAGTGGATGTGATATTGGGTTTGTTTTGAGTGAATTGTGTCTTGTGTTCTTGTGTGTTCTTCCTCTTTTCCCCCTCCAAGTGTGAAAAGATCCCCCCCTAGGGTTTCACCCTACAACATCTTGGTATCAAGAGCAAGGTTGATTCACATCTTGGAGTCCCATTCCCCCCACTTTCTAGCTTGTTTTGTTGTGTTTTTACCCAATTTCGAAAATCCCCACAAAAATAGCCCCAAAATTTTTCTTGCAACTTGTTGGTTTTTGTGAGATTTGGTTGTTTTGGTTTACGGATTTGCCGTTTGGCACGTGGATCTAGCCTCTACACCACCTTTCCCCACACTTCACCCACAAAATTCCTCCAATTTTACCCCCGGAACCATCCATTTCCGCCCAAATTCGCCCTAATCTCGATCTGCAGTTTTTACCCGACACAAGCGGTACTACCGCAATACCCACGGCACTAAAAATTTAGTTCCGCCCTGTGATACGGTGTATCCTAGGGTCATCCCCATGGACCCTTCATCGCCTCATCATATGCTCAAAGGACCAATGAATAGAGCTCTCGAGACCGAGGTGACGTCATTCCTTGCTCTAAAACCTTCCGATATGCATGAGACATGGCTGCTACCCTCATCTGGAACCTTATGCATACTCAGGTACTTGGGTGAAGGCCACGGGACAGTTCAGCACAATGGTCAAGACGGCGAGCCCGACGAGTGCACAAGACAAGAAGAAGGATGGCTGAAGATACTACAGGCACCGGACGTCTGGCCTGCACCGGACGACCGGCGACTCCCAGGCACCGGATGACCGGAAGACACCGGACGTCCGGCCTCCCCCAGACGACCGGACGACCGGAAGCCACCGGACGTCCGTGACAACGACTACAGAAGCTAAATAGCGGAAATCCGAGGATTACCGGACGTCCGGTCCCTCCGGAACCACCGGACGTCCGGTAACCCACGGACGTCCGCTACGACGGCGACCGCGTGTGTAATATAAATACTGTGGACCTCTTTCCTTTAGACTCAGCTGTGGTTTAGCTCATTTGATACTTGTGTGGATTTCTCCCACGAGACGGTGCGCCTCTACGGAGAAGATCCACCTCTGGATTCAAGACCCCTAACGGGAAGATCCCACGGGATTCCAAGACCTCCTCACGGAGAAGACTATCTTTGTATCACCGGTGTTGACTTTGGATCATGTACCTCGACCTTGTATCGCGAATCTAGTGCTTGTGTGATTGTCTTCGTGTTGATTGAGTGTTTTCCTCTTGTGTTTTCCCCATCTTTCCCTTGTGATTCCCCGTGTTCATCGTGTGCCAACCTCCAAACGTGAAAGATCCGCTGATTAGGGTTCCACCCTGTATCATATGGTATCAAGAGCAAAGGTTTCTCACGTTTTTGGAGCCCCACACCTCGTTTTCTAGCCTGTTTTTGTCGTGTTCTTCCCTATTTCGAAAATTTCCCCACAAAAAGAGCCCCAAAAATTTTTGTGATCTGTTGATTTGGCAAAATTTTGTTGACTTTGTTCCATGGATTTGCTGTGCCACGTGTCGATCTAGCATTTCCCCACCATCGTTTTCCCGCTCTGAGTTTGAAAAGTCATTATCCCTTTGCCTTGGATACTTGAGTTGTGGTTTCACCGTTTCCTTGGATGTTTAGGCTACCTTGGGACGGCAAGACTTCGACAACACCACCGCTCAACTTCGGCAAGGACGGTAACATCGACGACACTTCTACCTCGCAATTGCATTGTCACCCTATGAACCATCTTTGCGTAGCTTTCCCATTGAGACTAGCCATTTGAGTATTGCCGGGCCACGACACTTGTGCACATTAGTGATACTCATAGATATTGCATCCTACATCATTGTGAGTAACATCACATCATCTTGGTATCTTGCATATCCCCGTGTGCCACAAGAGTGCTCCGCATACACAATAGCTACCTCGATCCGAGAAGCATACATATGTGCCCAAAGAAAGAGCTCAAAAGCTTTTAAGCAAAAGAGCCAATCAAAGCAAAGAAACAATAGCATCATACGCCTTGCATCCAAAGAGATCATACATAGCAACACCATCTTGTGCTCAAGCATCGGCACATCATACACTCATAGCATACTTGTGATAGATAGTCGTTACTTTTTGCCTCTTATAGGTCGTGCACAAGTGCGTATCCGCCTATTAAGCAATCGGCTAGCGTCTCTCTAGTGTTGTGCAACACGAGCACTTTCCGTGGTTTACCACATTCTCGCTCACCCTTGGTTGCACGACCACATTTGTCTATCCGTGCGTGTGTTCCGTGTGCTATCTTTGCTAGTGATCCACTTGTTGCATGAGCAAATTTGTGAACCATTTTCAACATCTTTGAGTCACTTTGACGATTGCATTGAATTTGTGCCACATCCTAACCGAGCTCCTCTCAAAGCTTTACTTGTGTAGGTGTGAGAATCGACACGAAGTGATACCAATAGTACTATTTCCGGGTTACATTGTTGAGTGATCATTGATCCATTTTCAACCTCGGTTAAGGTACATTGATATTGTCTTCTCCTTTTCTCCCACTCACATACTTGCTTGTGATGATGGATAGGCCAAGTTCGTCTACCAACCCGATCTTCGACGATCCTCAAGAAGCGAACAACTACGTCACCAAACTACATCTCTTCGGTGTCCAACGAGCTCTACATCAAGAGAGTGAAGCTATGCGAGAGTACATTGGTCAAGTTGCCGAGGACGCACGACAATTCCAACAAAGCACTAAAGAGCAAATCGACCTCATCAACACCAACATGTCTACTCAATACAATGAGCTCCGGACATTGATCATCAACCGACGTTCTTCCTCAACATCTTCTCATCGAAGAAGCCGCTCAAGTCGACACACCGACTCAACGCAAGACTCAAGTACACCTACGTCAAACACTCTTCGTCAAGCCGCACGTCAAGCTCGACATGAACATCGGCAACCTCTACATGACAAGAGTTCTCAAGAGCTATTCGACGAGCAAGAAGGTCGACGTCGTCAAAACCAAGCTACACTTGAGCAAGCACAAGAACGGCAACGACTACGCCAACAACAAGAAGAGCGAGCACGTCAATATCAAGAAGAACAAGATGCCGAGGCTAACCGTCAAGCACAACAACGTCGAGAAGCTCAAGCTATGGAGGCGCAACGTGCTCTACAAGATGCACATCGCAATGTGGCAGCCCGCACTCGACACAATCGTCAAGAAGAGGATTTCTTTCGCGATGAGATGCAAGAAAGGCGCCATCAAGCAAGAATGCAAGAAGAAGCTCCTCCTCAAGCGCGACATGAGCAACAATACCAACAAGAACATCAACTCCAACAAGAATGTCTACATCCTCAAGAGCAACATGATATGGCAAACCGCCAACATCGAGATCGCCCTCCCAATAGGCAAGGAAACAATGACGAGCATCGCTATGGCAAGCTCAAATTCACCATGCCTAAGTTTTCCGGAAGCATTGATCCCGAAGACTACCTCTCATGGGCATTGAAAGTTGACAAGATCTTTCGCCTTCACAACTTCGATGAAGAGAAGAAGATCGCCATGGCATCACTTGAGTTCCAAGACTATGTTCTCATTTGGTGGGAGCAAATCATGGAGAGAAGAGAAGCAAAAGGCGAACCTCCTATCACCACTTGGGCTCAAATGAAGGAAGTGATGAGAGCACGCTTCGTACCTACACACTACAACCGTGACTTGTTCAAGAAGTTACAACTCCTCAAGCAAGGAACCAAGTCCGTTGAAGAGTACTACAAGGAGATGGAGATTGCTATGATAAGAGCAAACATCAAGGAAGATGAAGAGCAAACAATGGCGAGATTCTTGAATGGACTCAACTATCCTATCAAGAAGATTGCGGACTTCCAACCATACAACAATCTCCTCGAGCTAGTACACCAAGCGGCCAAAGCGGAACGACAAGTTCAAGAGGACTACAAGTACTCCAAGTTCAACTTCAAGAACTTCGGCTCCTACGACCAAGCTTCAACGACTTCGGTTACTCCTCCTACCTTGATACAGGGTGGAACCCTAATCAGCGGATCTTTCACGTTTGGAGGTTGGCACACGATGAACACGGGGAAAACACGGATAAGGATGGGGAAAACACAAGAGAGAACACTCAAATCAACACGGAAGCAATCACACAAGTGCTAGATTCGCGATACAAGGTCGAGATACATGATCCAAAGTCAACAACGGTGATACAGATAGTCTTCTCCCGGAGGAGGTCTTGGAATCCCGTGGGATCTTCCCGTTAGGGGTCTTGAATCCAGAGGTGGATCTTCTCCGTAGAGGCGCACCGGTCTCGTGGGAGAAATCCACACAAGTGTCAAATGAGCTAAAACCACAGCTAACCCTAAACGGAATGAGGAGAGGAGTATATATAGTCTACGGGGCGAATGGGTACATGGGCCTCGGCCCGGGGGATGCGCGCAGGCAATTCAGGGGCCGGACGTCCGGGCGGCGGGCCGGATGTCCGGGACTTCACAGGACGCCGGATGTCCGGGCGGGGGCCCGGATGTCCGGGCTGGGCAGTCGAGCCTCGGGCGCTCTCTGGACAGAGGCGCCGGATTTCCGGGCCCGGGGCCGGATGTCCGGGCCCTGGCCGGATGTCCGGGCCCTGTAGCTTCTGCTGCACGCGGCCTTCTGTAGCTGAACGCCCAGGGGCCGGATGTCCGGGCCAGGGGGCCGGATGTCCGGGGCCTGGAGCTCTCTTCTGCTCTTCTCGATGCATTGGCTCGTCCACGACCTTGGGGACTTGTCCATCTTCAAGCTCTTCTCCGAAGTGGTCTCCTTCACACCTGAGTACACAAAGCACACTCGCTTGAGGTAGCAACCATGTCTCGCAAGATTCATAAGGAAGTAGAGCTAGGAGTGACGTCACCTCGGTCTCGAAAGCTCTCGTATGAGCACGTGTCATCGGTCCTTGAGGCACTTGAGGGGGTGAAGGAGGGTCCATGGGGATGGCCCTAGGATACACCGTATCATACCTCTACCAAGCCATCTACAAACTTAGGCGACAAGCCAAGCTACAAGAATGAGCCTACATCGAGTCATACACCTTCTACCAACAACTTCAAGCCAAGAGCTACATCATCTACAACTCCAAATGAAGAGAACCCCAAGACAAGCTCCATCAAGTGTTTCACATGTGGTGGCCGTGGTCACAAGTCATTCGAGTGCACCAACAAGAGAACAATGATCTTCCACGACGACGGCACATATGACTCGATGAGCGACGACGAAGTGGACGCCATCAAGCACTTGGCCATCCACCGGCGTATCAATGAAGAAGAAGATCGTCAAGTGTTTTGCGACAATGACTCAAGCCCCAACCTCGTTGTCTCCAAAGTCTTGACACTACAACATCAACGAGATGACGACCAACGATGCCATATTTTCCATACGAAGGCCGCCATCAATGGACGCTCCGTCAAGGTTATCATCGATGGAGGAAGTTGCCACAACTTGGCAAGTGAAGAGCTATGCGACAAGCTTCATTTGGTCAAGACGAAGCATCCGCACCCCTACAAGGTCCAATGGCTCAACGACACCGGAATTCTTCGAGTCGAGCACAACGTGCAAGTCTCTTTCAAGATTGGTGCGTACGAGGACACTCTTGAGTGTGATGTGATACCCATGTCCGTGTGCCACCTTATTCTTGGACGTCCATGGCAATATGATCGTGGAGTCACACACAATGGACGGACGAATCACTATCACTTCAAGATGAAGGGCAAGGAATTCGTGCTACGACCAATGACTCCAAGTCAAGTAGCCGCCGACAAGATTTTACCTACCACCCATCGTGGAGAGAATGGTGAGAGAGCGAGCCACCAAAAAGAGAGTGAGAGCCACAAGCCAAATATGAGCGACTCCACGATGAGCTACACGAAGAAGCTAGTGCTATTTGCCACCAAAAGTGAGATGAGGGAAGTGTGTGAGAACCCATCGAACGTCGTTCACCTTGTGCTCTTATGCAAAGGGGAAGACAAAACTACTAACACTTCACAACCTCCACCTTTTGTGTTGTCTCAATTGTTGCAGGAATTCTCGGACGCCTTTCCCGATGAGATACCACCGGTTCTACCTCCTCTTCACGGGATAGAACACCGCATCGAACTTGTACCCGGTGCGCCATTTCCCAACAAAGCTCTCTACCGTGTCAACCACGAGATACAACGGCAAGTGCCCAAACTCATCGACAAAAGTCATGTACGTGACAGCTTTAGCACTTGTGCCGCTCCGGTTATTCTATTGCCTACGAAACATGGAAGTTTTCACGCAAATGCATGCTTGTTACGCAAATGCTTACTTGTTACACAATTTGAGTTGCATGTGATAGGCTTTGAGCACCTAAAAGATTTATATGAGCATGATACTCCCTTTGCAAATCCCTATGCTACGTGCTTGACTCACACTTCTTGGGAACATTACTACATCAAGGATGGCTATCTTATGAGAGCTAACAAACTTTGCATTCCCGAGTCTTCGCTTCGATTGTTCCTTTTGCAGGAATCTCATGGAGAAGGACTCATGGGACACTTTGGAAGCGACACGGCGTTTGCTACCCTCTCTACGAACTATTTTTGGCCCAAGATGCTTCGTGACGTCTCCCGCCTAATCAACCGATGGTCGACATGCCGCAAAGCTAAGTACAAAGCTCAATCTCATGGTCTTGACATGCATCTTCCTACTCCATATCATCCATGGGAAGACATAAGCATGGATCTCATACTTGGCTTGTCTACGACTAAAAATGGATATGCTTCCGTGCTTGTCGTGGTCGACACATTCTCTAAAATGACTCATTTCATTCCCGATAACAAGATCGACGATGCTTCACATGTTGCCACTTTCTTTTGTAGTGAAATACTCAAGAAGGTGCACGAACAAACACGGGCAACAATCGAGCGACAAGTACATCGCCTCACCACCAAGATCAACGTCAACAAGGCACCAATGGCGTTTCACCCGGAAGATCTCAGTTGGCTACATCTTCACAAGGTGATGAGGACATCACTAACAAGGTTACACCCACAGCTCCAACTGACACATATACAGGACCAATTACTAGAGCTCGCGCACGCCAATTAAATTACCAGGTACTTTCGTTTCTTGGTAATGAATCTAATGTTCATGAGAATATGATGCTGCCTAAATTGGATACATTTGTCTTGCTTACAAATGAAGGGCCTAGCTTGGACAAGAAGGATGAACATTGGAGCAAGATCAAGCATGGAGATGATGGCGTGCGCAAGGGGAACAAGAATGGAGTTTCAATTGATGATTTCAGGACTTTGAAGCCACCATAATGAGTGCGAGAAGCCTTGGACGAAATATACAAGATGCCACTTCATAAATTTCGTCCAGAGGCTATTTTAGGTGCTGCGTCACCTTATTATTGGGCCAGGCCCATGTAATTTCGAAATACTTGAGTATAGGCTGTTTTTAGAGTCCGTATGTGTGGGGAAACAAGAGTTAGGGTTGGTTTCGGACCCCTCCACCAAGGGCCATGAAATTCCCCCCTCTTTCCCTCATATATACAGCCCTTAGGGCGTCGTTTAGACTTTGGGTTTTGTTTAGATTAAAAGTTCGCCATAGCTGCAACTTCGCGTACTTCGTTTGTGTTCAACGACCAGACAAAGGCGTCACAGAACCCCACCTTGATCAATAAAGCTTTCCTCTTATATTCGCAATATCCAGATTGCAATCTTAGTTTCTTGCTTGTTCTTCGTTTGCCTGCAGGAAACAGACCTTCGTGGTCAGGTTGATCGTGCTCCGGCGTGGTCGATAACCTCTCGGAGTTGGTTTAGCGATTGCTAAGGCGCGACGTCCACGCACGTTTGTAGTCGGATCGTCAAAGTCGACTTCATCCAAACGATAGCCACTATCTCATCGAAAGACGGGACACCTTTGCCTCTATCAGGTCGGATGTCCGGGCTGGAGCGGTCTGGTCTCGGGCGCTCTCTGGACAGAGGCGCCGGATTTCCGGACCCGGGGCCGGATGTCCGGGCCATGCCTGGCCGGATGTCCGGGCCCTGGCCGGATGTCCGGGCCCTGTAGCTTCAGTCGCTGCTGGTCTTCTGTAGGTGATGGCCCAGGTGCCGGATGTCCGGGCCATGGGGCCGGATGTCCGGGGCCTGGAGCTCCCTTCTGCCCTTCTCGATGCATCAGTTCGTCCGTGGCCTTGGGGACTTGTCCATCTTCACGCTCTTCTCCGAAGTGGTCTCCTTCACACCTGAGCACACAAAGCACACTCGCTTGAGGTAGCATGATGCAGGGTGGAACCCTAATCAGCGGATCTTTCACGTTTGGAGGTTGGCACACGATGAACACGGGGAAAACACGGAGAAAGATGGGGGAAAACACAAGAGAGAACACTCAAATCAACACGGAAGCAATCACACAAGTGCTAGATTCGCGATACAAGGTCGAGATACATGATCCAAAGTCAACAACGGTGATACAGATAGTCTTCTCCCGGAGGAGGTCTTGGAATCCCGTGGGATCTTCCCGTTAGGGGTCTTGAATCCAGATGTGGATCTTCTCCGTAGAGGCGCACCGGTCTCGTGGGAGAAATCCACACAAGTGTCAAATGAGCTAAAACCACAGCTAACCCTAAACGGAATGAGGAGAGGAGTATATATAGTCTACGGGGCGAATGGGTACATGGGCCTCGGCCCGGGGGATGCGCGCAGGCAATTCAGGGGCCGGACGTCCGGGCGGCGGGCCGGATGTCCGGGACTTCACAGGACGCCGGATGTCCGGGGCGGGGGCCCGGATGTCCGGGCTGGGGCAGTCGAGCCTCGGGCGCTCTCTGGACAGAGGCGCCGGATTTCCGGGCCCGGGGCCGGATGTCCGGGCCGTGCTTGGCCGGATGTCCGGGCCCTGGCCGGATGTCCGGGCCCTGTAGCTTCTGCTGCACGCGGCCTTCTGTAGCTGAACGCCCAGGGGCCGGATGTCCGGGCCAGGGGGCCGGATGTCCGGGGCCTGGAGCTCTCTTCTGCTCTTCTCGATGCATTGGCTCGTCCACGACCTTGGGGACTTGTCCATCTTCAAGCTCTTCTCCGAAGTGGTCTCCTTCACACCTGAGTACACAAAGCACACTCGCTTGAGGTAGCAACCATGTCTCGCAAGATTCATAAGGAAGTAGAGCTAGGAGTGACGTCACCTCGGTCTCGAAAGCTCTCGTATGAGCACGTGTCATCGGTCCTTGAGGCACTTGAGGGGGTGAAGGAGGGTCCATGGGGATGGCCCTAGGATACACCGTATCACACTCTTACTTGCTTTCTTGGGTTGATGACATATATGTTCATGCCACTCACATGATATATATTGATCATTGTCACTTGTCTCCATTAGTTGCATCTCTCATCACTTGTATTGAGTGCAACAATGCTATGTTTGTTGATCTTGGAGACTTTGACACCCTTCTTGAGATGCATACTTGCTTGATTGAGCCTATTGCACTTGGTTGTTCTCGCATCATATGCTTACATGCCATGCCACATTACCTTATCCTTTCTTATGATAAGAATTATGCTAGCACTTGTTGGGTATTTTCCCTCACGAATGCTAGGTTTTGCATTCACGCTAACCTCATTTGTTTTTCCGAGTGTTTGTCATGTTCTTTCATTTTGAAGGATTCACAAGGCGGTATTGGATGCACCTTCGGACCTTCACTCATGCCACGACATCGAGCATTGTCCATTCACGACTACCGTTTCCATGGTGATGAGGTTTTTGATCCGAGGTCGGATCTTCCCCAAGGGAGGGGAGATGATACGGAGTATCCCATGATCATCCCCATGTTCACTCGACGAGACCTCAACTACACACAATTGGACACAAGGTTCACTCGCTCCTCTCTGAACCTCCACTTTCTACATGTGAGACATGCCTACTACCTCAAATATATGTGCTATGCATGTTCAGGAACACCCAAGGAGACCATGGAGAACCCAAGGACCAAGTCCAAGTGCGCGCGGGAGAGAAGGAAGAAGGGCCAGCACCTACAGGCCCCGGACATCCGACCCCTAGGCCCGGACATCCGGCGCCCCGGACATCCGGGCCCTGGCCGGAAATCCGGCGCCACTGTCCAGAAGACACCCGTGGCTCAACCCCTCCAGCCCGGACATCCGGCCCCTCGGCCCGGACATCCGGCGTCTCGGGAAGGCCCGGACATCCGGCCCCCGCCCGGACATCCGGCCCCTGTCTGCGCACAGTGTATCGGGCCTGAGGCCCATGTATCCCTCTCCCACTTACCCCTTCGTGGACCTAGACTATATATCCTCCTCCCCCTCCTCCATTTGAGGGTTAGCTGAGTGATAGCTCATTTGATACTATCTAGTGGTTCATCTCCTTGTGAGTGACTGCGGCCCCTCCACGGAGAAGATCCACTACGGATTCAGGACCTCCTTCATCGGAGAAGATCCCCAGGGATATCAAGACCTCCTCACGGAGAAGAACCGGTTACCCTTTGTATCGTCCCTTGTTGATCATGGATCTTGTATCTCTTTGTGTTTCGAGGATCTAGCATATGTGTGACTTGTTCTTGTTGGTTTGAGTGATTCTCTCGTGTTTTCCCTCGTGTTCCCTCTCGTGTTCTTCGTGTTCATCGTGGGATCCCCTCCATTTCGTGAAAGATCCGCTGATTAGGGTTCCACCCTGTATCACCGGACATCCGGGCCCCCGCCCGGACATCCGGCGTCCTGTGAAGTCCCGGACATCCGGCCCGCCGCCCGGACGTCCGGCCCCTGAATTGCCTGCGCGCATCCCCCGGGCCGAGGCCCATGTACCCATTCGCCCCGTAGACTATATATACTCCTCTCCTCATTCCGTTTAGGGTTAGCTGTGGTTTTAGCTCATTTGACACTTGTGTGGATTTCTCCCACGAGACCGGTGCGCCTCTACGGAGAAGATCCACCTCTGGATTCAAGACCCCTAACGGGAAGATCCCACGGGATTCCAAGACCTCCTCCGGGAGAAGACTATCTGTATCACCGTTGTTGACTTTGGATCATGTATCTCGACCTTGTATCGCGAATCTAGCACTTGTGTGATTGCTTCCGTGTTGATTTGAGTGTTCTCTCTTGTGTTTTCCCCATCTTTCTCCGTGTTTTCCCCGTGTTCATCGTGTGCCAACCTCCAAACGTGAAAGATCCGCTGATTAGGGTTCCACCCTGCATCACACCACCACTTCCTTCCTAGCAATCATCCACCGCCTCTTCGTTCGGTGATCCATCCATTCTTCCGCAAACCTCCACCAATCTTCCGCAACAACCACCATCGCTTTACCGCTTCGAGTTTGGAAAATTTGTCTCCATTTGCCGTGGATACTTGAGTTGTGGTTTCACCGTTTCCTTGGATGTTTAGGCTACCTTGGGACGGCAAGACTTCGACGACACCACCGCTCAACTTCGGCAAGGACGGTAACATCGACGACACTTCGATCATTCTATCTTGCAATTGCATTGTCACCCTATGAACCATCTTTGCGTAGCTTTCCCATTGAGACTAGCCATTTGAGTATTGCCGGGCCACGACACTTGTGCACATTAGTGATAGTCATAGATATTGCATACCACATCATTGTGAGTAACATCACATCATCTTGGTATCTTGCATATCCCCGTGTGCCACAAGAGTGCTCCGCATACACAATAGCTACCTTGATACGAAGCATACATATGTGCCCAAAGAAAGAGCTCAAAAGCTTTGAAGCAAAAGAGCCAATCCAAGCAAAGAAACAATAGCATCATACGCCTTGCATCCAAAGAGATCATACATAGCAACATCATCTTGTGCTCAAGCATCGGCACATCATACACTCATAGCATACTTGTGATAGATAGTCGTTACTTTTTGCCCATATAGGTCGTGCACAAGTGCGTATCCGCCTATTAAGCAATCGGTTAGCGTCTCTCTAGCGTTGTGCAACACGAGCATTTTCCGTGGTCTACCACATTTTTCGCTCATCATTGGTTGCACAACCACATTTATCTATCCGTGCGTGTGTTCCGTGTACTACTCTTTGCTAGTGATCTACTTGTTGCATGAGCAAATTTGTGAACCATTTTCAACATCTTTGAGTCATTTTGACGATTGCTTTGAATTTGTGCCACATCCTAACCAAGCTCCTCTCAAAGCTTTACTTGTAGGTGTGAGAATCGACACGAAGTGATACCAATAGTGCTATTTCCGGGTTACATTGTTGAGTGATCATTGATCCATTTTCAACCTCGGTTAAGGTACATTGATATTGTCTTCTCCTTTCTCCCACTCACATACTTGCTTGTGATGATGGATAGGCCAAGTTCATCTACCAACCCGATCTTCGACGATCCTCAAGAAGCGAACAACTACGTCACCAAACTACATCTATTCGGTGTCCAACGAGCTCTACATCAAGAGAGTGAAGCTATGCGAGAGTACATTGGTCAAGTTGCCGAGGACGCACGACAATTCCAACAAAGCACTAAAGAGCAAATCGACCTCATCAACACCAACATGTCTACTCAATACAATGAGCTCCGGACATTGATCATCAACCGACGTTCTTCCTCAACATCTTCTCATCGAAGAAGCCGCTCAAGTCGACACACCGACTCAACGCAAGACTCAAGTACACCTACGTCAAACACTCTTCGTCAAGCCGCACGTCAAGCTCGACATGAACATCGGCAACCTCTACATGACAAGAGTTCTCAAGAGCTATTCGACGAGCAAGAAGGTCGACGTCGTCAAAACCAAGCTACACTTGAGCAAGCACAAGAACGGCAACGACTACGCCAACAACAAGAAGAGCGAGCACGTCAATATCAAGAAGAACAAGATGCCGAGGCTAACCGTCAAGCACAACAACGTCGAGAAGCTCAAGCTATGGAGGCGCAACGTGCTCTACAAGATGCACATCGCAATGTGGCAGCCCGCACTCGACACAATCGTCAAGAAGAGGATTTCTTTCGCGATGAGATGCAAGAAAGGCGCCATCAAGCAAGAATGCAAGAAGAAGCTCCTCCTCAAGCGCGACATGAGCAACAATACCAACAAGAACATCAACTCCAACAAGAATGTCTACATCCTCAAGAGCAACATGATATGGCAAACCGCCAACATCGAGATCGCCCTCCCAATAGGCAAGGAAACAATGACGAGCATCGCTATGGCAAGCTCAAATTCACCATGCCTAAGTTTTCCGGAAGCATTGATCCCGAAGACTACCTCTCATGGGCATTGAAAGTTGACAAGATCTTTCGCCTTCACAACTTCGATGAAGAGAAGAAGATCGCTATGGCATCACTTGAGTTCCAAGACTATGTTCTCATTTGGTGGGAGCAAATCATGGAGAGAAGAGAAGCAAAAGGCGAACCTCCTATCACCACTTGGGCTCAAATGAAGGAAGTGATGAGAGCACGCTTCGTACCTACACACTACAACCGTGACTTGTTCAAGAAGTTACAACTCCTCAAGCAAGGAACCAAGTCCGTTGAAGAGTACTACAAGGAGATGGAGATTGCTATGATAAGAGCAAACATCAAGGAAGATGAAGAGCAAACAATGGCGAGATTCTTGAATGGACTCAACTATCCTATCAAGAAGATTGCGGACTTCCAACCATACAACAATCTCCTCGAGCTAGTACACCAAGCGGCCAAAGCGGAACGACAAGTTCAAGAGGACTACAAGTACTCCAAGTTCAACTTCAAGAACTTCGGCTCCTACGACCAAGCTTCAACGACTTCGGTTACTCCTCCTACCTCTACCAAGCCATCTACAAACTTAGGCGACAAGCCAAGCTACAAGAATGAGCCTACATCGAGTCATACACCTTCTACCAACAACTTCAAGCCAAGAGCTACATCATCTACAACTCCAAATGAAGAGAACCCCAAGACAAGCTCCATCAAGTGTTTCACATGTGGTGGCCGTGGTCACAAGTCATTCGAGTGCACCAACAAGAGAACAATGATCTTCCACGACGACGGCACATATGACTCGATGAGCGACGACGAAGTGGACGCCATCAAGCACTTGGCCATCCACCGGCGTATCAATGAAGAAGAAGATCGTCAAGTGTTTTGCGACAATGACTCAAGCCCCAACCTCGTTGTCTCCAAAGTCTTGACACTACAACATCAACGAGATGACGACCAACGATGCCATATTTTCCATACGAAGGCCGCCATCAATGGACGCTCCGTCAAGGTTATCATCGATGGAGGAAGTTGCCACAACTTGGCAAGTGAAGAGCTATGCGACAAGCTTCATTTGGTCAAGACGAAGCATCCGCACCCCTACAAGGTCCAATGGCTCAACGACACCGGAATTCTTCGAGTCGAGCACAACGTGCAAGTCTCTTTCAAGATTGGTGCGTACGAGGACACTCTTGAGTGTGATGTGATACCCATGTCCGTGTGCCACCTTATTCTTGGACGTCCATGGCAATATGATCGTGGAGTCACACACAATGGACGGACGAATCACTATCACTTCAAGATGAAGGGCAAGGAATTCGTGCTACGACCAATGACTCCAAGTCAAGTAGCCGCCGACAAGATTTTACCTACCACCCATCGTGGAGAGAATGGTGAGAGAGCGAGCCACCAAAAAGAGAGTGAGAGCCACAAGCCAAATATGAGCGACTCCACGATGAGCTACACGAAGAAGCTAGTGCTATTTGCCACCAAAAGTGAGATGAGGGAAGTGTGTGAGAACCCATCGAACGTCGTTCACCTTGTGCTCTTATGCAAAGGGGAAGACAAAACTACTAACACTTCACAACCTCCACCTTTTGTGTTGTCTCAATTGTTGCAGGTATTCTCGGACGCCTTTCCCGATGAGATACCACCGGTTCTACCTCCTCTTCACGGGATAGAACACCGCATCGAACTTGTACCCGGTGCGCCATTTCCCAACAAAGCTCTCTACCGTGTCAACCACGAGATACAACGGCAAGTGCCCAAACTCATCGACAAAAGTCATGTACATGACAGCTTTAGCACTTGTGCCGCTCTGGTTATTCTATTGCCTACGAAACATGGAAGTTTTCACGCAAATGCATGCTCGTTACGCAAATGCTTACTTGTTACACAATTTGAGTTGCATGTGATAGGCTTTGAGCACCTAAAAGATTTATATGAGCATGCTACTTTCTTTGCAAATCCCTATGCTACGTGCTTGACTCACACTTCTTGGGAACATTATTACATCAAGGATGGATATCTTATGAGAGCTAACAAACTTTGCATTCCCGAGTCTTCGCTTCGATTGTTCATTTTGCAGAAATCTCATGGAGAAGGACTCATGGGACACTTTGGAAGCGACACGGCGTTTGCTACCCTCTCTAAGAACTATTTTTGGCCCAAGATGCTTCGTGACGTCTCCCGCCTAATCATCCGATGGTCGACATGCCGCAAAGCTAAGTCCAAAGCTCAATCTCATGGTCTTGACATGCATCTTCCTACTCCATATCATCCATGGGAAGACATAAGCATGAATCTCATACTTGGCTTGTCTACGACTAAAAATGGATATGATCTCGTGCTTGTCGTGGTCGACACATTCTCTAAAATGACTCATTTCATTCCCGATAACAAGATCGACGATGCTTCACATGTTGCCACTTTCTTTTGTAGTGAAATACTCAAAAGGTGCACGAACACACACGGGCAACAATCGAGCGACAAGTACTTCGCCTCACCACCAAGATCAACATCAACAAGGCAACGATGGCGTTTCACCCGGAAGATCTTAGTTGGCTACATCTTCACAAGGACCACTTCGCACAAGAGCGCAAGTCCAAGCTTCTACCTCGCGCCGACGGACCATTCAAGGTGCTCCATGGTGATGAAGATTTCGATCCGAGGTCGGATCTTTCCCAAGGGAGGGGAGATGATACGGTGTATCCTAGGGTCATCCCCATGGACCCTTCATCGCCTCATCATATGCTCAAAGGACCAATGAATAGAGCTCTCGAGACCGAGGTGACGTCATTCCTTGCTCTAAAACCTTCCGATATGCATGAGACATGGCTGCTACCCTCATCTGGAACCTTATGCATACTCAGGTACTTGGGTGAAGGCCACGGGACAGTTCAGCACAATGGTCAAGACGGCGAGCCCGACGAGTGCACAAGACAAGAAGAAGGATGGCTGAAGATACTACAGGCACCGGACGTCCGGCCTGCACCGGACGACCGGCGACTCCCAGGCACCGGACGACCGGAAGACACCGGACGTCCGGCCTCCCCCAGACGACCGGACGACCGGAAGCCACCGGACGTCCGTGACAACGACTACAGAAGCTAAATAGCGGAAATCCGAGGATTACCGGACGTCCGGTCCCTCCGAAACCACCGGACGTCCGGTAACCCACGGACGTCCGCTACGACGGCGACCGCGTGTGTAATATAAATACTGTGGACCTCTTTCCTTTAGACTCAGCTGTGGTTTAGCTCATTTGATACTTGTGTGGATTTCTCCCACGAGACGGTGCGCCTCTACGGAGAAGATCCACCTCTGGATTCAAGACCCCTAACGGGAAGATCCCACGGGATTCCAAGACCTCCTCACGGAGAAGACTATCTTTGTATCACCGGTGTTGACTTTGGATCATGTACCTCGACCTTGTATCGCGAATCTAGTGCTTGTGTGATTGTCTTCGTGTTGATTGAGTGTTTTCCTCTTGTGTTTTCCACATCTTTCCCTTGTGATTCCCCGTGTTCATCGTGTGCCAACCTCCAAACGTGAAAGATCCGCTGATTAGGGTTCCACCCTGTATCACCCTGCCAAGCGGTACTACCGCTTCATCAAGCGGCACTAAAATTTTACTTCCGCTTCACCAAGCGGTACTACCGCTTCGTCAAGCAGCACTAAAATTTTACATCCGCTTCATCACGTGGTACTACCGCTCCCACCCAAAAATATCTCCCCTTTCGTTTTTCACCTATTTCGAGTTGCGATTTGGCGTTTCCTAAGATGTTTCGGCTACTTAGGAGCGTTTGACTTCGACATCATCGCCTCGGAATCATCTTCACCGCTAACCGTAAGCAAGGACGGTAACCTCGACGACACTTAACTTTTGCTTTTGCATCGATAGCCCGAGCCTTTTGCGTTGCTTACCTATCGAGACTAGCGAGTTGAGAATTGCCGGGCCACGCTCTTGTGCACCGTAGTGATCATATCATCTTAGTGCCATTAGTCTCTCCCGTGCATATCTTACATAATTGTCTCATATTATCATCGGCTCGAGCATCATACTCTCAAAAAAAAAAAGCTTTTAAGCAAAGAGAGGAGCAACAATGAGCATATAAGAAATAGCATCGAGACACTTTACATACTCATATCATCTTGGTCACCGCATACATAGCATAGTTGGGATCGAGGACGGCACGTTACTCTCATAGGTTGGTGCACAAAGCGTATCTCGCCCATTTGAGCAATCGAGCTAACGTCTCTCTAGTATTCGCACAACAAGAGCATTTGTCGTGATCAATCACTTGTGCGCTCACCCTTGGTTGTGTGGATCCCATCTATCTTCCGTGCGTGTGTTCCTTGTGACACTCTTGGCTTTGATCTATTTGCTTTACATGCATCTTTGTGAATCTTCTCAACTTTATCAATATCTTGACTAACATTTTGTTTGAAATTTTCCACTATCCTAACCAAGCTACTCCATAAAGCTCTTTACTTGTAGGTGTGAGGAACAAACCCGGTTCCAATTCTACTATTGTGGCACTTCATTGAGTGACACTTGTTACATTTTCAATCTTCGGAAGAGGTAACCTTGGTATTGTTCTCTCATTGTCCTACTCACCTCCTTCTTACATGATGGATAGGCCAAGTTCTTCAACCGGCCCGACCGACGAGCATGGAGTGGAAGCAACGAACTACGTCACCAAGAATCACCTTTTCGGCGTCCAAAGAGCTCTTCATCAAGAAAGCGAAGCGTTGGGCGACCGCATCGAGCAACTCGCTTCTGACTTCCGCACGCAAATGCAAGAGTTCCGCCACATCTTGGTGAACCGCACGTCTCCACCTCACTCATCAAGACGGCGCCATTCAAGTCGACACTCAAGTGACAACTCTTCGGCCTACTCTTCCACGGATGCAAGTCCTCCACGTCCTCGGCAAGCTCAACAATGCGTCAATCAACATCAACATTCTCCGGACAATCCATTCCACGGCAATGGGTTACACGATCGAGCTCGAGCACGTGAACAAGGACAACGCCAAGAGCAACAACGTCCACATCAAGCACACGAAGATGACGATGCAATTCGGCAAGCACAAGAACGGCGCGACAATCAAGCACGAACCGCCCAACGAGCTCTTCGTGACTCCAACCGCATCTTCGCCGAACGAAACCGCCAAGTACGTCGACAAGAAGGACTTCATCAAGGGCGACAAGAGGAAGCTGCTCATGGAGAAGAGGAGCAAGAACGACGCAATGGGATCGACGTACCTCGACACCACCAACATCAAGACAATCATGAAGAACAAGCTTTCATGGAGCGCCTACCACGTCATGAGCGCCATCATCGTCATCAACATGATGAAGAACAACGCTTCGGCAAGCTCAAGTTCACCATGCCCAAGTTCTCCGGAAGTACCGATCCCGAGGAATACCTCTCATGGGCATTGAAGGTCGACAAGATATTCCGCCTCCACAACTTCGAAGAAGAGAAGAAGATTGCCATGGCCTCTCTCGAGTTTCAAGACTATGTCCTCATTTGGTGGGAACAAACGATCAAGCGACGACATACAAGAGGCGAACCACCCATTACAACTTGGTCTGAAATGAAGAATGTCATGCGAGCTCGCTTCGTGCCTACTCACTACACCCGTGATCTCTTCAAGAAGTTGCAACTCCTCAAACAAGGCACGAAGACGGTGGAAGAATACTACCAAGAAATGGAGATTGCTATGATACGAGCCAATGTCAACGAAGATGACGAGCAAACAATGGCGCGCTTCCTGAACGGCCTCAATCACCCAATCAAGCGGATTGCCGACTTCCAGCCATACTCCAACCTCCTCGAGCTAGTTCATCAAGCGTCCAAGGCCGAACGACAAGTCCAGGATGACTTCAAGTATGCCAAATACTCTTCCAAGACCTACGGCTCCTACTCTCAAGCACCCGCGACGTCGGCACCTCCTACCTCAACAAGAGCATCACCGAGTACCGGCGACAAGTCAAGTTCCAAGCAAACTACGCCTTCCTCGACTCGTCCTCCGGCAAGCAATTACAAACTCAAGACAACCTCACCTTCGGCACCACCTTACGACACCAAGAAGACTAGCTCCTTCAAGTGCTTCACATGTGGTGGCCGAGGCCACAAGTCCTTCGAGTGCACCAACAAGAGAACCATGATCTTCAACGACGACGGCACCTATGATTCGATGAGCGAAGACGAAGTACAAGCTATTGAGCAAGTGGCCATGCACCGGCGCATCAACGAAGATGAAGATGATCAAGTATTTTGTGACAATGATTCAAGTCCCTCTCTCGTGGTATCCAAGGTCTTGACCCTCCAACACAACCAAGACGAAGACCAACGATGCCATATTTTCCACACCAAGGCCGGCATCAACGGACGTTCCATCAAGGTCATCATCGACGGAGGAAGTTGTCACAACTTGGCAAGTGATGAACTATGTTCCAAGCTTCAATTGGTCAAGAAGAAACACCCCCGTCCTTACAAGGTACAATGGTTGAGCGACTCCGGAACCATTCAAGTGGAGCACACGGTACTAGTTTCTTTCAAGATCGGCGCCTACGAGGACACCTTGGAATGTGATGTAGTTCCCATGACGGTGTGCCACCTCCTCTTGGGACGACCTTGGCAATTTGACCGCGGAGCCATACACAACGGTCGAACCAACTACTACAGCTTCAAGATGAAAGGCAAGGAATATGTGCTTCGACCAATGTCTCCAAGCCAAGTGATCGCCGACAAGCAAGCATCCACCCATAGAGAAGATCCTAGTGAGAGAGTGATCCACCAAAAAGAAAGTGAGAGCCACAAGCCAAAATCGAGCGCCTCTTCGCCAAGAGAGAAAAACTTAGTCCTCCTAGCCACCAAACGCGAGATGAGACAAGTGTGTGAGAACCCATCGAGCGCCTTCCACCTTGTGCTCCTATGCAAAGGGGTAGCCAAGCCTACTAACACCTCACCACCTCCACCTTTTGTGTTGTCTAAAGTGTTGCAGGAATTCTCAGACGTCTTCCCCGATGAGCTACCACCGGGTCTACCTCCACTTCGCGGCATCGAACACCGCATCGACCTCGTACCCGGTGCACCACTTCCGAACAAGGCTCCTTACCGCGTCAACCCGGAGGAAACAAAGGAGATACAACGTCAAGTACAACAACTCATCGACAAAGGTCATGTACGTGAAAGCCTAAGCCCTTGTGCAGTTCCCGTTATTCTCGTGCCTAAGAAAGATGGTAGCTTTCGCATGTGTTCCGATTGCCGCCCAATCAATGCTATCACCGTTAGATACCGTCACCCTATTCCTCGCTTAGATGACATGCTTGATGAACTATGTGGTGCCACAATTTTTTCCAAAATAGACCTTAAAAGTGGCTATTACCAAATCCGCATTCAAGAGGGTGATGAGTGGAAAACTGCTTTCAAAACCAAGTTTGGGCTATATGAGTGGTTGGTCATGCCAATGGGCTTATCGGAGGCGCCTGGCACTTTCGTGCGTCTTATGCATTTTGTTCTTCGACCTTACACAGGCGTCTTTGTAGTGGTTTACTTCGATGACATTCTAGTCGTTAGCAAGTCGCTAGAGGAACATGTTGACCATGTCCGTATGGTTTTGCAAGCCCTTCGAAAACAACAATTATATGCTAATATGGAGAAATGCACTTTTGGTGTTGATAAAGTTGTTTTCCTAGGATTTGTTGTGTCTTCTCAAGGTGTTCATGTTGATGAAACTAAAACTGACGCTATTAAAACTTGGCCTGAACCAACGAACCTTCAACAAGTGCGTAGCTTTCTTGGTTTAGCCGGTTTCTATCGACGCTTTGTCAAGGACTTTAGCACCATTGCTATGCCTCTACACGCTTTGAGCAAGAAGAACGCACCCTTTGTTTGGGGTCCTTCGCAAGACACCGCGTTCACTAAGCTCAAACACTTGCTCACGCACGCACCTCTTCTTGCCCTACCCAACTTTGATAAGCCTTTTGAGATTCATTGTGACGCTAGTGGTAACGGCATCGGTGGCGTGCTCATGCAAGAGAAACGCCCAATTGCGTATTTTAGTGAAAAACTATCCGGAGCGCAACTTAACTATCCCATCTATGATAAAGAGCTCTATGCTTTGGTGAGAGTTCTACGTGTTTGGGAACACTATCTTCGACCCCATGAATTTATTCTTCACACGGACCATGAGACGCTCAAGTATCTCAAGGGTCAAACGAAGTTGAACAAGCGTCATGCTAAGTGGAGTGAATTCATTGAGTCTTTTCCCTATGTCATCAAGTACATCAAAGGCAAAGAAAATGTAGTGGCGGATGCTCTTTCACGCAAATGCATGCTTGTTACAAAACTTGAGTTGAATGTTATTGGCTTTGAGCACATAAAAGACTTATATGAGCATGATGTTTTCTTTGCACATCCTTATGCCCAATGTGTAGCACATATTTCTTGGGAGCGATACTACATCAAGGACGGATATCTCATGAAAGCTAATAAACTTTGCATTCCCGAGTATTCGCTTCGTTTGCTCCTTTTGCAGGAATCTCACGGAGGAGGGCTCATGGGACACTTCGGACGCGACAAGACATTCGCTACGCTCTCCAAGAATTATTTTTGGCCAAAGATGTTCCGTGACGTCTCCCGCTTCACCAACCGGTGCTCTACATGCCGCAAAGCTAAGTCCAAAGCTCAATCTCATGGTCTCCACATGCCTCTTCCCATTCCTTTTCATCCTTGGGAAGACATTAGCATGGATTTCATTCTTGGATTACCTAGAACTCGCACTGGAAAGGATTCCATATTCGTTGTTGTTGATAGATTTTCCAAAATGGCACATTTCATTCCTTGTCACAAGATAGACGATGCTTCACATATTGCGACTCTCTTTTGTAGGGAGATCTTGCGTCTACACGGCGTCCCCAAAACGATTGTCTCCGACCGTGACGTCAAGTTCCTAAGCTACTTTTGGAAAACACTATGCTCCAAGCTTGGCATCAAGCTGCTATTCTCCACGGCATACCACCCACAAACTGATGGACAAACCGGAGTCACCAACCGGACGCTTGCCACTCTCCTACGCGTGTTGATCAAGAAGAACATCAAGGAGTGGGAGGAGTGCCTATCCATCGCCGAGTACGCCTACAATCGCGCAAGACACTCCACAACCGGCAAGTCCCCATTCGAGGTTGTCTACGGCTTCAATCCAATGTCACCATTGGACATCCTTCCTCTTCCACTTCAAGAACGAGCCGACATGGACGCAAGTGCAAGAGCAGCCCACATCAAGAAGATGCACGAAGAAACACGTTCCACGACCGAGCGTCAAGTCCAACGCCGCGCATTCAAGCTCAACACCAACAAAACACCCATGGTGTTCCATCCGGGTGATCTCGTTTGGCTACACCTTCGCAAAGACCGCTTCCCCAAGGAACGCAAGTCCAAGCTTCTTCCACGAGCCGACGGACCATTCAAGGTGCTAGCACGCTACAACAACAACGCTTACAAGATCGACATCCCCCGTGACAAGTACAACGTCAGCGACATCTTCAACGTCCAAGACTTGGCCAAGTACCATGGTGATGAAGACCACGATCCGTGGACGGATCTTCCCCAAGGGGGGGGGGAGATGATGTGGAGCATCCGTCAAGCATCCCCATGGACACCCCATCATCGCCAAAAGCACTCAAGGGACCAATGACTAGAGCACGCACACGCGCCATCGAGCACGAGGTGAATTCTCTCCTCTTCGAGTTTCGTTTGGATTCGCATGAGGATTGGGTTCTACCTCACAAGGAGATGTTGTGCATCCTCAGTTACCAAGGAGGTGAACCCATGGACGCAAAGGAGAGCCCATTCAGCCCGGATCGCGTGGAAGCAAACGAAGATCTGCCCAACCCGGACCTAGCGGTACTACCGCTCCGCCGAGGCGGTACTACCGCACCTGGACAGTCCGGCACCAGCGGTACTACCGCCCCCTAGGCGGAGCGGTACTACCGCTCGTGTGGACGGTACTACCGCCCTGCCTGCGCGCAGCCCTCGGCCCTTGGCCATGTATCCCTCTCTTCTTGTACCCATTCGTAGGATAAACTATAAATAGACCTTCCCCACTTCCTTGGAAGGGTTAGCAAAGATATTGAGAGACCTTGAGAGCTTTGCTCCTTGTATCCCCTCCGTGAGGAGATCGAGACCTCCCAAGGGAGAAGAATCCTTGTGGATTGCAAGACCTCCCAAGGGAGAAGAGTCCTCTCGGATTGCAAGACCTCACCTAGAGTGGGAAGAACCTTACCTTTGTGCTTGTTTCCTTGGATTGTTCTTGTAATCTCGTGGATCCTTTGTGTGCCACTCTAGTGGATGTGATATTGGGTTTGTTTTGAGTGAATTGTGTCTTGTGTTCTTGTGTGTTCTTCCTCTTTTCCCCCTCCAAGTGTGAAAAGATCCCCCCCTAGGGTTTCACCCTACAACAAATGCTTTACCAATAGCGTCGCCCAAGTTTTGAAGGCTTCGCAAAGGTCTCAGGCCTCAAGCCTCCATGTCCAGCATCCTGATGATGAAGTACAAAACTCAAGCTCAATGGCATGTCAAATGTTTCCTGATGCAATTCCTTCAGCGTCTGCTCCTGAATCTTAAGCCAAGGCGTCTGAAGATGTTCTGGCCGGCTGCATCAGCAGATGAAGAAAAGGAAGAAACTCGTGAAGTCACTCCCCCTCCCCAAGAAGCTATTGTACAAGAAGAAGAAGTGCCCGTCATGAAAGAACCCTGATATAGGGTGGAACCCTACGTGGCCGATCTTTCACAAAAAGGAGGGATCTCGAGGAAGAACACGAGGGGCCCGAGGGAAAACACAAGAGAGACAAGGAGAAAACACTCAAATCAACCAACTTAGGTCACACAAATGCTAGATGCAGGTACATAAAGTGCGATACACAATACACGATCAACTAAGGATGATACAAGTGGCGGTAGTCATCTCCGTGAGGAGGTCATGATGGTATCCCGTGGGATCTTCTCCATAGCGGAGGTCTTGAATCCGGTGGATCTTCTCCGAAGAAGCCGCGGTCTCGTAGGAGAGGAAACACTAAGGTTTTTGGTATGAGCTAACACAAAGCTAACCCTAGATAGTTTAGGTAGAGTGCTATATATAAGCTAGGAGGGGCGAAGTGGTACATGGGCCCCGGCCCAACATCATGCACGCAGGCACTGTCCGGATGATCCGGGCTCCGGGGGTCCGGATGATCCGGGTGGGCGTCCGGATGATCCGGACGTGTCTAGACGGCCGCGGGTGGTCCGGATCCAGGTCTTCGTTCGGATGTCCGGGGGTGTCCGGATGATCCGGGCCGGGATCCGAATGATCCAGCTTCGGCGTGGAGCTTCGGGTGTCGGGGCACCCATTGTTCGGATCGTCCGGACGTTCGTCTGGATCATCCGGGCTCTGGCTGGATCGTCCAGGACTTCGTCCGGATCGTCCGGGCTGTCTGAGCCTCGGCTATTATCCTCCTCCTTCTTCCTCCTTCGATCCTTCTTGTTCCTTGATGTAACACCCCGGACACACCCGCCGGTGGTCGTTACTCCTGGCGCGATCTAGACTGCCCTCACATATCAATACTAGTCTTTTCTGCGCACTTTGTCCTCACTCGTGCGCACCCGGGAGCAACTTTCCGGTCGGTCACCCATCCTGAAACTACTCCAAGCTGAGCACGCTTAACTTTGGAGTTCTATCCGAATGGGCTCCCAGAAAAGAAGGAATTCGTTATTGATATGAGTAGTCTATCATCCCTATTAAGCCAGGCTATCACATACACCCTCACTCAGAGGAATCGACGTCCTCGTCGGCCCACAGGAACGTTCCCTCTTGGCACAAACGTCTGTGCATCCAGTCCGATACATGTGCCATGCTGTGTGCCACGACGGGTCACAAACGTCATGAATAACATGACCGAGAAGCTGTCCGCAAACATCCGTGTAACCATGAGGATCGGCTCTGATACCAACTTGTAACGCCCCGGACACACCCGCCGATGGTCGTTACTCCTGGCGGGATCTAGACCGCCCTCACATATCAATACTAGTCTTTTCTGCGCACTTTGTCCTCACTCGTGCGCACCCGGGAGCAACTTCCCGGTCGGTCACCCATCCTGAAACTACTCCAAGATGAGCACGCTTAACTTTGGAGTTCTATCTGAATGGGCTCCCGGAAAAGAAGGAATTCGTTATTGATATGAGTAGTCTATCATCCCTATTAAGCCAGGCTATCACACTTGACTTCTCCATGGTTGCTCTCGTGGTGCCTGAGTATGCAAAGGGTCTCCGATGAGGGTAGCATCCATGTCTCATGTGAATCAATGTGATGTAGAGAGAGGAGTGATGTCACCTCGGTCTCAAGAGCTCGTGCTCGAGCACGTGTCATGGGTCCACTTGGCACTTGGTGATACGAAGGTAGGTCCATGGGGATGACCTTGGAATGCTCCGCATCATCTCCCCTCCCTTGGGAAAGATCCGACCTCGGATCGAAATCTTCATCACCATGGAAAGTGGAGAGATCCTTGACGTTGAATACATCGCTCACGTTGTACTTATCGCGTGGAAGGTCGAGCTTGTATGCATTGTTGTTGTAGCGTGCTAGCACCTTGAAGGGTCCGTCGGCTCGAGGTAGTAGTTTGGATTTGCGCTCGTGGGGGAAACGGTCCTTGCGAAGATGTAGCCATACAGATCTCTCGGTTGGAACACCATAGGCTTCTTGTTGGCATTGAGCTTGGACGCTAGACGATGTACTTGCCGCTCGATCGTTGCCCTTGTATCTTCATGCACCTTCTTGAGGTAGCTTGATCGAGCACTTGCGTCCAAGTTTGTGCGTTCTTGTAGAGGTAGAGGTATAATGTCCAATGAAGACAAAGGGTTGAAGCCGTAGACAACCTCGAAAGGGGACTTGCCAGCAGTCGAATGTCTTGCGCGGTTGTAGGCGTACTCGGTGATGGGCAAGCATTGCTCCCATTCCTTGATGTTCTTCTTGATCAACACGCGAAGAAGCGTCGAAAGCGTGCGGTTCGTCACCTCCGTTTGGCCGTCGGTTTGTGGATGATATGCCGAGGAGAAGAGTAGCTTGATGCCGAGTTTGGCGCATAGAGTCTTCCAAAAGTAGCTCAAGAACTTGACGTCCCGGTCCGACACGATCGTCTTGGGCACACCATGTAGACGAATGATTTCCCTACAAAAGAGATTTGCCACATGTGAAGCATCGTCGATCTTGTTACAAGGAATGAAATGAGCCATTTTAGAGAATCTATCCACGACAACAAACACGGAATCTTTTCCATTTTGAGTCCTAGGCAATCCAATTACAAAGTCCATGCTTCTATCTTCCCATGGACGGAATGGAATAGGAAGTGGCATGTAAAGACCATGAGATTGAGCTTTTGACTTAGATTTGCGACATGTTGAGCATCGGTTGGTGAGGCGTGAGACATCACGTAGCATCTTTGGCCAAAAGTAGTTCCTGGAGAGCGTAGCAAATGTCTTGTCGCGACCAAAGTGTCCCATGTGTCCTCCTCCATGAGATTCCTACAAAAGGAGCAAACGAAGCGAACACTCGGGGATGCATAGTTTCTTAGCTCTCATAAGATATCCATCCTTGATGTAGTAATGTTCCCAAGAAGTGTGAGTCAAACACTTAGCATAAGGTTGTGCAAAGAAAGGATCATGCTCATATAAGTCTTTTATGTGCTCAAAGCCAATAACATTCAACTCAAGTTTTGTGACAAGCATGTATTTGCGGGAAAGCGCATCTGCCACAACGTTTTCTTTGCCTTTGATTTACTTGATGACGTAGGGAAAAGACTCAATGAACTCACTCCACTTAGCATGATGCTTGTTCAACTTAGTTTGACCCTTGAGATACTTGAGGGTCTCATGGTCCATATGAAGATTGAATTCATGAGGTCAATGATAGTGTTCCCAAAGACGCAAAACTCTCACCAAGGCATATAGCTCTTTATCATAGATGAGGTAGTTAAGTTGTGCTCCGGCTAGATTCTCGCTAAAGTAAGCAATTGGGCGCTTTTCTTGCATGAGCACGCCACCTATGCCGGTACCACTAGTGTCACAATGAATCTCAAAAGGTTTATCAAAGTTCGGTAGGGCAAGAAGTGGTGCGTGCGTGAGCAAGTATTTGAGCTTAATGAATGCGGTGTCTTGCGAAGGACCCCAAACAAAAGGTGCGTTCGTCTTGCTCAAGGCGTGTAGAGGCATAGCAACGGTGCTAAAGTCCTTCACAAAACGTCGGTAGAAACCGGCTAAACCAAGAAAGTTACGCACTTGTTGGAGATTCATTGGTTGAGGCCAAGTTTTAATTGCTTCAATTTTAGTTTCATCAACATGAACACCTTGGGAAGAAACGACGAATCCTAAGAAAACGACCTTGTCAACGCCAAAAGTGCATTTTTCCATGTTAACATATAAGCGCTCTTTCCGAAGGGTTTGTAAAACCATACGGATGTGTGTCACATGGTCCTCAAGCGACTTGCTAAAAACAAGGATGCCATCAAAGTAAACCACTACAAAGACGCCTATGTAGGATCGTAGAACAAAATGCATAAGACGCATGAAAGAACCGGGTGCTTCCGATAAACCCATTGGCATGACAAGCCACTCATATAACCCAAACTTGGTTTTGAAAGACGTTTTCCACTCATCACCCTCTTGAATGCGAATTTGGTAGTAACCACTTTTAAGATCAATTTTTTGAAAAGATGGTGGCACCACATAATTCATCAAGCTTGTCGTCTAAGCGTGGGATAGGGTGACGGTATCTAACGGTGATAGCATTTATCGGCCTACAATCGGAGCACATGCGAAAACCTCCATCTTTCTTAGGCACTAGAATAACCGGAATGGCACAAGGGCTCAAGCTTTCACGCACATGACCTTTGTCGATGAGTTGTTGTACTTGCCATTGTATCTCCTTGGTTTCCTCGGGGTTGACGTAGTAGGGGGCCTTGTTCGGAAGTGGTGCGCCGGGTATGAGATTGATGAGGTGTTCGATTCCGCGAAGTGGAGGTAGACCCGAAGGTAGCTCATCGGGGAAGATGTCCGAGAATTCCTGCAACAAATTAGACAACACTAAAGGTGGAGGTGGTGAAGTGTTAGTAGGTTTGGCTTCCCCTTTGCATAAAAGCACAAGGTGAAAGACACTTGATGGGTTCTAACACACTTCTCTCATCTCACTTTTGGTGGCGAATAGCACTAGTTGTTTCTTGTCACTCATCATGGAGTCGCTCATATTTGGCTTCTGGCTCTCACTCTCCTTTTGGTGGTTCACTCTCTCACCATTCTCTCCACGATGGTTGGTGGGTAAGTGTTTGTCGGCGTCTACTTGGCTTGGAGACATAGGTCATAGCACAAACTCCTTTCCTTTCATCTTGAAGCTATAGTGGTTCGTCCGTCCATTGTGTGTGACTCCACGATCATATTGCCATGGTCGTCCAAGAATAAGGTGGCATACGGACATGGGGATCACATCACACTCGAGTGTGTCCTCGTAGGCGCCTATCTTGAAGGAGACTTGCAAGGTGTGCTCGACTCGAAGAGTTCCGGCGTCGTTAAGCCATTGGACCTTGTATGGGTGAGGGTGCTTCGACTTCACCAAGTTGAGTTTCTGGCATAGCTCTTCACTTGCCAAGTTGTGACAACTTCCTGCATCGATGATAACCTTGACGGAGCGTCCATTGATGCCGGCCTTGGTATGGTAGATATAACAGCTTTGATCGTCATCTTGTTGATGTTGGAGTGTCAAGACCTTGGAGACAACGAGATTAGGACTCGAGTCATTGTCGCAAAACACATGGTGGTCTTCATCTTCATTCACTTGGCGATGCATAGCTACATGTTCGAGGGCTTCCATTTCATCATCGCTCATTGAGTCATAAGATCCGTCATCGTTGATGATCATGTTAAGAACGGTCTTGCACTCGTATGACTTGTGGCCTCGCCCTTGGCACTTAAAGCATTTGATGGAACTCGTCTTGGAGTTGTCCTCGGTTGGAGTTGTAGATGATGAAGCTCTTGGCTTGAAGTTGTTGGTAGAAGGTGGCCGACTTGATGTAGTCGCATTCTTGTAGTTGGACTTGTCACCGAAGTTTGTAGATGGCTTGGTAGAGGTAGTAGTAGGCGAAGTCATTGAAGCTTGGTTGTAGGAGCCGAAGTTCTTGGAGGTGAACTTGGAGTACTTGTAGTCCTCTTGAACTTGTGCTCCACTTTGGTGGCTTGATGTACTAACTCGAGGAGATTGGTGTATGTTTGAAAGTCCGCAATCTTCTTGATAGGATAGTTGGGTCAATTCAAGAATCTCGCCATCGTTTTTTCTTCATATTCCGTGATGTTTGCTCGTATCATGGCAATCTCCATCTCCTTGTAGTACTCTTCAACGGACTTGGTACCTTGCTTGAGGAGTTGTAGCTTCTTGAACAAGTCATGGTTGTAGTGTGTTGGCATGAAGCATGCTCTCATGACTTCCTTCATTTGAGTCCAACTAGTGATAGGAGGTTTGCCTTTTGCTTCTCTTCTTTCATTGATTTGTTCCACCAAATGATAACGTAGTCTTGGAACTCAAGGGAGGCCATAGCAATTTTCTTTTCT
Organism: Secale cereale; assembly: GCA_902687465.1. Taxonomy (NCBI): domain Eukaryota; kingdom Viridiplantae; phylum Streptophyta; class Magnoliopsida; order Poales; family Poaceae; genus Secale; species Secale cereale. Next base: position 266,703,500 of record LR738709.1, read on the forward strand.
TCCTAAAGTTGTGGAGGCGAAAGATTTTATGAACCTTGCATGCCTATGAGAGGTAGCCTTCGGGATTGATGCTTCCGGAAAATTTTGGCATGGTGAACTTAAGCTTGCCATAGCGATGCTCTTCATTGTTTGCTTGCCTATTGGGAGACCCTTCGTGATTTGGACGGTTGTCAACCTCATGTTGCTCTTGGTGTAGTATATGTTCATTGTCATGGTGTATTTGCCGAGCTTGCGGTTCTTGTTGAGGTTGTTGTTCTTGTCGCGCTTGGGGAGGAACTTCTTGTTGCATTCGAGCTTGGTTGCGCCTCTCTTGCATCTCATCGTGAAGGAAATCCTCTTCTTGACAAGTGTGTCGATTGCGAGTTGCCACATTGCGATGTGCATCACGTAATGCTCGTTATGCCTCAAGAGGTTGAGCTTCTCGGCGTTGTTGTGCTTGACTTTGAGCTTCGGCATCTTGTTCTTTTTGGTGTTGATGTGCTCGCTCTTGTTTTTGTTGGCGTAGTCTTTGCCGTTCTTTTGCTTGCTCAAGTGTATGTTGGTTTTGATGATGTCGACTTTCTTGTTCGTCGAGTAAGTCTTGGGAGCTCTTGTCATGAAGTGGATTCCGGTTGTCATGTCAAGCTTGACGTGCGGCTTGACAAAGAGTGTTGGATGTAGGGGTACTTGAGACATCCGTGGAGTCGATGTGGCGACTTGAGCGGCTTCGTCTTTGAGAAGATGTGGAAGAAGAGCGTTGATTGACTATCAAAGTCCGTAGCGCATCGAATTGAGTAGCCATGTTGGTGTTGATGATGTCGAATTTCTCTCTTTTTCTTGCTTCAAATTGGCGTGCGTCGGCGGCGACTTGCTCAATGTGTTCACGCATAGCTTCGCTTTCTTGATGGAGAGCTCATTGGACACCGAAGAGATGTAGTTTGGTGACGTAGTTGTTTGATTCTTGAGGATCGTCAAAAAGCAGGTTCGTAGATGTACTTGGCCTATCCATCGTCACAATCAAGTATGTGAGTGGGGGATAGGAGAAGATAATACCAAATGTACCTTGACCGAAGTTTACAATGGATCAATGATCACTCAATAATGTAACCCGGAAATAGCACTATTGGTACCAAGTCTTGTCGATTCTCACACCTACACAAGTAAAGCTTTTAGAGGAGCTTGGTTAGGATGGTGGCAAAAATTCAACGCAAAAAGTGAGTAAGATTCAATGATGTTGAAAATGATTCACAATTGCTCATGCAACAAGTAGATCACAAGCAAAGGTAGCACACGGAACACATGCACGGATAGATAAATGTGGTTGTGCAACCAAAAGTGAGCGAAAATGTGGAATCCACAGAAAATGCTCGTGTTGCACAACGCTAGAGAGACGCTAACCGATTGCTTAATAGGCGGATACGCACTTGTGCACGACCTATACGAGCAATGTAACGACTTCCTATCACAAGTATGCTATGAGTGTATGATGTGCCGATGCTTTAGCACAATGATGATGTATTCCTATCTCATATGATCTCTTTTGATGCAAGGCGTTTGATGCTATTGCTTTGCTTATAAGCTTTGTATGGCTCTTTGGCTTAAAAGCTTTTGAGCTCTTTCTTTGGCCACTTATGCATGCTTCTCGGATCAAGGTAGCTATTGTGTATGCGGAGCACTCTTTGTGTCACGTAGATATGATGATGTAGTATGCAATGTTTATGACTATCACTAATGTGCACAAGTGTCGTGGCCCGGCAATACTCCAATGGCTAGTCTTGGTAGGAAAGCTACACAAAATGGTCGATGAGGGTCTATCAATGCAATTGCAAGGTAGTAAACGAGGTGTCGTTGATGTTACCGTCCTTGTCGAGGATGAGAGGTGGTCTTGCCAATGTTGTTCCGCTCCGAGATAGCCGAAACACAAACGGAAACGGAGAAAACCACAACTCAAACGATCCAAGACACAAAGAGGTAAAACCGTATTGGTGTTGGTTAGGTAATGGTGGTGGGGATGGATGTGTCGAGGGTATAGCGGAAGGGGTGTCTAGGGTTTATGCGGTGGCGGAAACAGGATGCGAAATACTGCAAAATGCAGTTTCGTCAGGCGGAGCCGGATGATCCGGACGTTCGGCCGGATGATCCGGGTGATCAGTCGGATGATCCGGGTGGGTCAATCCGGTCGGGATGAGCTCGTGGAGGTGGGGAAAAATTTGGGGAAAATGATTTTTTTCTCGGATTTTCGGTGGTTTTTGAAGGTGGGGAACAGGGTAAACAACTTGTTACACAACTCAACCACGGATCACAATCAACAAAATCTCATCAAAACACACAAATCACAACAAAAATTGTGGGGCTATTTTTGTGGGGATTTTCGAATTTGGACGAAAAACAACAAAAATGAGCTAGAAAACAAGGTGTGGGGCTCCAAATTCGTGATCAACCGAGGCTCATGATACCATAGATGATATAGGGTGGAACCCTACGTAGCCGATCTTTCACTAAAAGGAGGGATCCCGAGGAAGAACATGAGGGGCCCGAGGGAAAACACAAGAGAGACAAGGAGAAAACACTCAGATCAACCAACTTAGGTCACACAAATGCTAGATACGGGTACATAAAGTGCGATACACGATACACGATCAACTAAGGACGATACAAGTGGCGGTAGTCATCTCTGTGAGGAGGTCTTGATGGTATCCCGTGGGATCTTCTCCGTAGCGGAGGTCATGAATCCGGTGGATCTTCTCCGAAGAGGCCGCAGTCTCGTAGGAGAGGAACCACTAAGGTTTTTGGTATGAGCTATCACAAAGCTAACCCTAGATAGTTTAGGTAGAGTGCTATATATAGGCTAGAAGGGGCGAAGTGGTACATGGGCCTCGGCCCAACATCATGCACGCAGGCACTGTCCGGATGATCCGGACGTTTGTCCGGATGATCCGGGCTCCGGGAGTCCGGATGATCCGGGTGGGCGTCCGGATGATCCGGACTTGTCTGAACGGCCGCGGGTGGTCCGCATGTCCGGGTCTTCGTCCGGATGTCCGGGGGTGTCCGGATGATACGGGCCGGGATCCGGATGATCCGGCTTTGGCGTGGAGCTTCGGGTGTCGGGGCTCCCATTGTCCGGATCATCCGGACATTCGTCTGGATCATCCGGGCTCTGGCCGGATCGTCCGGGACTTCATCCGGATCGTCCGGGCTATCTGAGCCTCAGCTGTTTTCCTCCTCCTTCTTCCTCCTTCGATCCTTCTTGTTCCTTGACTTCTCCATCATTGCTCCCGTGGTGCCTGAGTATGCAAAGGGTCTCCGATGAGGGTAGCAGCCATGTCTCATGTGAATCAAAGTGATGTAGAGAGAGGAGTGAAGTTACCTCGGTCTCGAGAGCTCGTGCTCGAGCACGTGTCATGGGTCCACTTGGCACTTGGTGAGGCGAAGGTAGGTCCATGGGGATGACCTTGGAATGCTCCGCATCAAACCCACTCCTCAAGATTCTGTTGTGCATGAGTCCCCTCTTCTTGGAGCCACCAAAAGTGAAGCAAATGTGGTTGCCCCTCCAATGAATACCGAAGCCAATGACATTGTCATGGCTGAAGATAATGTGCAGTGTGAAGTCAGTGCTTCCCCTGAAGTGATTGTTCCTCCCCCTGTGCCTCACACCATGGCCCAAGCCTTAAATCAAGCAGATGAGCTTGTAACTGTCAGATGGCTAATACTGACACCTCCTGCGGCCCCAAGCCCACAATATGAATATCATGTGGAGTGGAGGCCTCAAACGCTGAAGCCCAAGCCCAGATTGCCTAGGCTTCCAAGCACAGCAACGACACAAGGTTCATTCAGTGTGCACAGCTTCAGAGCGAACAACACCTTCTTTGACTCTGCCAAGAACCCATACAAGAAGCCAAGGATCCCTTCTGATAGGTTCTGGAGCTTTCAGCAACGAAGCTATTACTCTTGTATTCTGTACAATGATGACCGGATATTTCATCACCAACGTCTTGATTGTGATGCCATTGCTGGACTGCCATGCCTTGAGGAAGCCCTTGACTGCTTCCGAGATGTTGGATTGCTTCCATTCGTCACTACAAAGGAACACTGGAATGAAGAGCTTCTTCTGCAATTCTATGCTACTCTTCATATCAGAGGATACAACAAGGATCCGAAGACATGGGTCCTTGAGTGAATGACAGGTGACATTCACCATGAAGCCAAAGCTCAGACTCTACTTGAGCTCACTTCCCTGTATCAGAAGGAGCTCGAAAGCATCTTCAAGAAGGCTGAGCCCAACATGAGTGAAATCCTCAGCATGATGAAGCCATTGCCCCTGGAAGCTGATTATCCACAGTAATTCTTTGTCAAGGACCTCAAGTATCTGGCTCGCACCATATATCATATTCTCAGGCATACTCTCTGGCCTATCAACGGACACTCGTCTGAAGCTAAACTGGAAGGTGCCGTGAAGACTTTGGTATTTTATATTCTCAATGGCATCAGATTCAATACACATGACTTCTTCATTCGTCAACTGGCTGCGTCTGGTATTGATCTGTTTGGCCTCAAGTTCTATGCTCCTTGGATAATGCGGCTCATTAAGCTTCACTCAACTATCAACTATCAAGCCTCTACACGCAATCATGTTGTCTTTTTGCCTGAGGTTGATATGTCTTATGAAGCCATCTATCCTGAGCCTGCCAAGCAACCACTTCAACTGCTCAATGTTGATCACCAAAGCTTCACACAACATGTTGAAGGTGTTTATGTGCCTAATGCAAATGTCAGTGCTTATCCTCTCGCTGGAAATCTGCGCCTCCCGCATCGTGCCAACACTCATGCCACTTGTAGCACCATTGCTCAAAGGCCTAAGAAGCGTCCCCGTGTCCTCAATGACCGAGAGCTTCTAGTTTCACTACACCAGAAGCAGGATAAGCACCATGATTGGTTGAAGAGGCAGATGCAAAGTCTTCTCACTGATGTGAATCGCATTCGCAACTTGGCTACCAAGAACTCCTTTGTTGCTCATGAAGCCTGTCGGTGGTCCTGGAAGAGCCTCGCATTGCTCTGCTCTGAAGATGATCTTCAAGCAGATGGCTTCACCGAGCGCTTCAAGTTTGACTCTAGGCCTCCACAATCTGCGACTTGGCGTCCAACTCCATCTATTGAAGGTTCTGAGTATTCATCTTCGGCTGCAACTGTTGTTGCTCATGTCATCGACGAAGAAGACGACGCCACTTCTCCACCAATCGCTTCACTGCATCACGACTCTGCGTCAGGCCCTTCTGCACCACCCAACTCCAACGTCGACCCAGCTGCACCAGCATCTTCACCACCTGGGAACGCATAGATACTCTTTGTCTTCAAACCTGTTTGGTCCTTACTAACAAAAGGGGGAGAAGCATATGAGTTTATAGTCTTCAAGCAGGTCCATATATGGGTCAGGTGCCTTATTTTTTCTAAGTTCTTACAACTCTCGTTTTGAAACATTCGGCTCTTGAGTTGCAACACTTAAACTTGATGGTCGTCTACTACATTTGCTGTTGTTTCTTCTGCTTGGTTAAATATCTATCCTATGTGCATGAAGTCATTCAGCAGATGCCCATTTCCCATTATGCATATCATTATCTTCAATACATCCTTGTATGCATGATGGATTGTCTTTATAAGATTGAAGGAGATCTCTACATAGTAAAACCTGCCATGTGCCTTTGCATTCAAAAGCAAATTTCTTATGTGCACATCTTCAGGGGGAGCCCTCTCAATCTCATGAAGACAATGACCGTGTTGTCTATAGTTTCACATATTTTATCCCTGTTGAAAACTTTAACCTGTTTGTCATCAATGACCAAAAAGGAGGAGATTGTAAGTGCATCTAGTGCCCCTAGTTAGTTTTGGAGTATTGATGGCAAACGTGGTTGAGGGACTAATGTGTTTGTGAGAATTGCAGGATACCACAAGTAATAGTCCATCACTGATTCGGTTAACCTTCCAGAGATGACCCCTAAAAATGTGTGAAGACATTGAAGACAATGGTGGTTCATGAAGATAATGACCTATGAAGACATTCATCGAAGACTATAGAATGCGAAGACATAGCTTCTTTCGTAGTTCTTTTTATTCTTTCTTGAGTCATAGGATCCACCGTACTTTTAAGTGGGGTCCAACTGCACATAGTCAGATGACTGAAGTGATGCTCAACCAAAAGCCTATGTCTTGGAATGAAGCTAATGAGAGCAAATCTTTTCCAGAGTTGGATAAGTCAACTTTACTTGGAGCTCAAGCAAAGTTGTCGCGTGTGTTCACAATCCGACCGTTGGACACGTGTTAGTTCCTCAGTGACCAAGGGTCATTTCGCACATATCATGTCGGGTTGCCTCATGGCTATAAATAGCCCACCCCCTACACCATAAATTGGTGGCTGCTTAGAGTTAGTGCATGGCTTTTGTCGTTTGAGAGCAAGCCACCTCCGAAGCCTTTGAGAGAAAAGATCCTTGCGAGGACAAAGCCCAAAACACCCAGAGCCAAAGAGTGTTAGACATCACTGAAGTCTTTCTGTCTGTGTGACCTGAAGACTTGTTACACTTGAGGACTATGTATCCTCTAGCCGGTTAGGTGTCACGTTCTGAGCATCCAAGAGTCATTGTGGATCACCAGTGAACGAAGTATGTGAAGGTTCGGAAGTCTACCTTGAAGACTTACCAGAGTGATTGTGCGAGGACTGGGTGTCCTTAGCTCAAGGGGAATAAGGTGAAGACACGGTCTTCAGAGTTCAATCTCAGCCTCCCTAACCAGATGTACAGTTGTCAAGGCAACTGGAACTGGTCCATCAAATCCCCTTGCGTCTCCGAGCTACCGGTTCTATCTTCCAACTCATTTACATTCCAGTCTGTCCTCGTGAATTCATTGCTTGTTTTTCTGATCTGTTTGACTTCACTGTGTGAAGATTGTCCCCTGTTTAGCTTCATTTATATCTTCCATCTCGATCCGTGTTATCTAGCTATCAATAGTCTTCATGTTATCTTCATGATGCTTACTTGACTATTGTGTTCCTGGAAACGTTTATCATCCGCTGCTTATCATATAGGTTCATTTCATCTGTTTGTTTTCAAAAGAAATCATGGTTTGAAGACTTTCGTAAAAATCGCCTATTCACCCCCCTTCTAGTCGATAACTTGCACTTTCACTACCGGACTGAGAAGGTTGTGTTTGATGTGGTTGATCTCCCCCTTCCTTACAATGGAATCCTTGGACGCCCAGCTCTGGCCAAATTCATGGCGGGATCCCACTATGCCTACAACACGTTGAAGATGCCAGGACCGATGGGGGTCCTTTCCTTTCCATCAGACGAGAAGGACGCAATCATTTGCATGGATAAGATGTACATGGATGCACTTGCGGCAGAGGACTCGGAGATCACTGGTCCCGCCAAGAAGAGCCAGAAAAAGAAAAGAGTTGTTAAGAGCCCCAGTTGAGTTACCCGGGAAGCACACCTCTCTGGACTGCGCTATGCATGTTGATGACTTGCCGGAGAGCTCCAACAACAAGAGATCCAGAGTAGCTACGCCTGTTGTGAAGAAGGTCCCGGCAGGGCTGGATGGCACTGATCGTACCTTTACTATCAATGCCACCCTTGACGACAAATAGGAAAGTGCGCTCATTGCCGTCCTGTGGGCTAATGTCGATGTGTTTGCCTGGCAACCATCTGATATCCCCGGTGTTCCTAGGTAGGTAATTGAGCACCACCTTGTTGTCTGCCCACATGCCAGGCCCGTCAAGCAGAAGGTCCGGAAGCAAGCTTTGGAGTGGCAAAAGTTCATTGCCGACAAGATGAAGAAGCTTGAGGCATCTGGTTTGCTCAGAGGAGTGCTACATCCAACATGGCTAGCAAACCCAGTGGTCATACGCAAGGCTAACTGAAAATGGAGGTTGTGCATAGATTTCACTGATCTGAACAAGGCCTGCCCGAAAGACCCATTTCCCTTGTCACACATCGACCAGAACGTGGAATCTACTTCAGGTTGTGATCTGCTCCCTTTCTTCGATGCATATTCTGGGTATCATCAGATTTTTATGTCCAAGGAAGACGAAGAGAAGACCTCATTCATCACCCCATGTGGCATGTACTGCTTTGAGCGCATGCCTTTCGGGTTGAAGAGTGTTGGGTCCACTTTTACAAGAGCGATACATATGTGGGTTGAAGAGTGCCACAAGAGCCGCTGCTGCTATACCTAGCGGCAACGAATCAAGTGGTTAGTGCAGCGTTGGTGGCCCAGCGGGAAGTGGAGGAGGAAACAACCTCAGTTAGTGTCCCTTTTGGAGAAGAGAAGGGGAATAGATCAGTAAGGTCAAATATGGGTCAGGACAAAGAAGAGAAGGGCAGCGACAACAACCCCAAGGACATGACAAGGAAGAAAGTGGTGCAGCGCCCAGTGTACTTCTTCAGCTCCTGTTGCAGGGGGCTAGATCCAGGAACTCTGGCATGCAAAAGTTGATTTTTGGCCTAGTCATGGCCTCAAGGAAACTAGCCACTACTTCCTGGTCGATGAGATCACAGTTGTTACACGTTTTCCGTTGCAAAGAATACTCCAGAACCCAGAGGCTACCGGAAGGATAGTGGAGTAGGCATTGGAGTTATACAGTTTTGGCCTGAAGTTTGAAAGCACCTCAACAATACAGCGTAGGGCATTGGCAGAGTTTATTGCAGAATGGATGCCAACCCTTCATGAGGAAGTGCTAGAGAATATTGTATTTTGACGGTGCCTTCTCCCTGCAAAGTGCGGGGGCTGGCATGCTTCTCGTTGCTCCCTTCGGGGAACACTTGAAGTACATACTCCAGATGCATTTTCCCAGGGAGGAGGCGACCAACAATACAGTAGAGTAAGAACGGCTCCTTGTCGGGCTCAGGATCACCACAGAGATGGGAATCAAGAAATTGATCATCAGAGGAGATTCGCAACTTGTGGTGAGACAAGCCAACAAGGATTACCAAAGCCCATTGATGGAGGCATACATCGAGGAAGTGAGAAAGTTGGAGGAACACTTTGACGGACTGCAAATGGAACACGTACCCCGTGCAGAAAACAACATTGCTAATCATCTATTAAAGTGTGCTGCGCAGAAGCTTCCCGTGGAACCAGGAACTTTTAGTCTTCACCTTACTTAGCCCTCAGTATCTCCAGCAACAATGGCCTGAAAGATGAAAAAAATTGACTCCGGTAAGCCTCTCCCGGTAGAGCTGTCCGGGGCACCTGGTAGGGACCCTGTCGGGAACAACTCCCATTCGGTTGCCGGGTTGCACCCTCCTGCCGGGACTCAGGTCCCCACGATCGAGGAATGCACCCGAACGAATGCGGAGGTGCCACTAGTTCTCGTTGCCGAGCCCCAGGCTCCAACTTGGGCAATGCACATAGTCCACTTGATAGAGGCAAATGTGTCCCGTCTTTCGATGAGATGGTGGCTATCGTTTTGGAGGAAGTCGACTTTGATGATCAGAGTACGAACGTGCGAGGACGTCGCGCCTTAGCAATCGCTAAACCAACTCCGAGAGGTTATTGACCACACCGGAGCACGATCAACCTGACCACGAAGGTCTGTTTCCTGCAGGCAAACGAAGAACACGCAAGAAACTAAGATTGCAATCTAGATATTGCGAATATAAGAGGAAAGCTTTATTGCTCAAGGTGGGGTTCTGTGATGCTTTTGTCTGGTCGTTGAACACAAACGCAGTACGCGAAGTTGCAGCTATGGCGAACTTTTAATCTAAACAAAACCCAAAGTCTAAACGATGCCCTAAGGGATGTATATATGGAGGAAGAGGGGGGAATTTCGTGGCCCTTGGAGGAGGGGTCCGAAACCAACCCTAACTCTTGTTTCCCCACACATACGGACTCTAGAAACAGCCTATACTTAAGTATTTCGAAAATACATGGGCCTGGCCCAATAATAAGGTGACGCAGCACCTAGAATAGCCTCTAGACGAAATTTATGAACTGGCATCTTATATATTTCGTCCAAGGCTTCATGCACTCCTTATGGTGGCTTCAAAGTCCTAAAATCATCACTTGTAGCTCCGTTCTTGATCCCCTTGCGCATGCCATCAACTCCATGCGTGTTCTTGCTCCAATGTTCATCCTTCTCCAAGCTAGGCCCTTCATTTGTAAGCAAAACAAATTTATCCAATTTAGGCAGCATCATATTCTCATGAACATTAGAATCATTACCAAGAAACGAAAGTACCTGGTAATTTAATTGGCGTGCGCGAGCTCTAGTAATTGGTCCAGTATATGTAACAGTAGGGGCTGTGGGTGTAACAATGGTATTGATGTCCTCATCACCACTTCCTCCAAACCGGAGAACTTCCCAAAGAGCAAGAAGAAGCTGAAAGAGTAGCCCAGAGGGAGAATATGTATCAGTTTGTCGATGACACTCTATACAGAAGGATGCCCAATGGTGTGAAATTGAAGTGCATTTTCTAGCAAGGAGGAAAGGAACCACTGGCAGAAATACACAAAGGCATGTGCGGCTCCCACATTGGATCAAGGGCATTAGTTGGGAAAGCATTTCGGCAAGGATTTTACTGGCCCACAACCGTCCAAGATGCGGTCGAGCTAGTCGCCAAATGTGAGACCTGCGTGTTCCATTCCAAGAATATCCATCTGCCTGCCCAAACTCTTCAATCTCTTTGTCATGGCCGTTTTCGGTCTAGGGGCTCAATATCCTCGGCCCTTTCCCCCGAGCTGTCGGGGGCTTTAAATTCTTGTTCCTTGCTATCGACAAGTTTACAAAGTGGCCAAAACTAGATGCCATGAGAAAGGTGATTGCTCAGTCAGCTATCAAGTTCTTGAAAGGATTGCTGTGCCGCTTCGGGGTCCCTACACGGATCATCACCAACAACGGCACCCAGTTCATGAGCCGCGCCTTCATGCAATATGTTCATACCCTCGGAAGCAAGATCTCATTTGCTTCTGTTGCACATTCCAGAAACAATGGACAAGCTGAGAGGGCAAACGCCAAAGTGTTGCGCGGCCTCAAGACAAGAACATTTGATAAGCTACAGAAGTGCGGCAGACGATGGATCGGTGAGCTCCTAGTGGTTCTCTGGTCCCTTAGAACGACACCGAACCGAGTTACATGGCAGACTCCCTTCTCCCTTTTCTATGGGGTAGAAGCATTTATCCCCATGGAACTCATTTACGGGTCTCCTTGAGTGCTTTCCTACGATGAAGTAGCGCGGGATCAGCACCGGCGTGATGACGCTGTGCTTCTCGTGGAGAACCATCTTCGGGCTGCTACACGTGTTGCACGCTACCAGCTAGCCCTGCATCACTACCATAGCCATAGGGTTAATGCCCGATGTTTCGTGGACGGCAACCTTGTCCTTAGGCGCGTTTAGTCCACCAAGGGTGCAAACAAGTTATCGCCGAAGTGGGAAGGCCCTTACCGGGTGGTACGAGTCACCAGACCTGGCGCAATCTGTCTGGAGACCGGAGATGGCATTCAGTTGCAAAACTCATGGAACATTGAGCATCTCTGCAAGTACTACCCGTAAGGCATGGCTTTCGGGCCCTTCCCGACAGCCACCCTTTTGTACAGGCCTTGCCTCAGTTGCATGTAACCCCTTGTACAAAGCCAGGTGCAGACCCTCAGAAACAGAGAAATAAATGAAGCGCTGATAGGGTGCCCCCTCGACAAGTTGCACGCATGCACAAGCATATCATGAGCATCTCATGTTCATGTAGATAAGATTGCATCTAGCATCATTTTCATCTACATAAACCACAGATTCATGCCATGGACTTGGTTCCCCAAGAGGAGATGAGAAGAGAATCCAACATTGCAATCTCCGGCAAGCCAAATAGATAAGCCAAACATTGTAATCTCCGGCAAGCCATACTTGTGCATAAGAAATCCCTACTACCTTTCGAGACTTAGGTGCTCCCATCCTTCGACCCGAACGCCGCTTCGGTCCGGATGGTCGCAGTGGCGTTTGTTGAAAAAGGATTGGCGAGGGGATAGTCCCACTTCACATCTTACGCCCGGCAAGCTTGGCTCCGCGGAAACAAGACTGGGGGTACCGGCAAGGTAGCCTGCCGAGGAAAACTCATTTACTTGGAAATATAAAGGCATCCCACCTCTGTATGGACGCGTTACATGCACGAGTCCCCGACAAGGTTTATCTTTTTCATTAATGCTGGTCAACAAGTACAAATCTTATAGAACACAAGCATGGATAAAAGAGATTACATTTATTTGAACTAAAGTTTGGAAAATGCCCATAGTTTAAGATTGAAGAAAGATAAGTGCCCCATAATCCCTTTCTTTGTCCCTCTTTTCCCCAGGCACTGTGGTGGGGGGAGAGAAAGGCGAGCGGAAGGCCAAGCTGGGATTCGGCACCTCCCCCGGATAAGGGAGCACTGTATCCTAGCTAGGAGGAAGGAACCAGAAGGCAGGTGCGTATGGCGGCGCTTCCGGAAGCCCAGGTGGGAGAGGCCGAGTCACCGACAAACACGACTCGTTGGAACGATGTAGGATCGAAAGTATGTCTCGAGGGGGGGTGATTTGAATACTTGACCAATAAACTTAGCCTTTTCCCAATTTTAAGTTTTGGCAGATTTTAGCAACTTAGCAAAAGTCAAGCAATCTTCCTACACATGCAATTCTACAGTTTTGGCAGTGGAAAGTAAAGCATTGCATATGAAGGTAAAGGGAGGGGTTGATGTGTACAAACACAATTGGAGACACATATGTTTTTGCGTGGTTCCGATAGGTGGTGCTATCGTACATCCACGTTGATGGAGACTTCAACCCACGAAGGGTAACGACTGGGCGAGTCCACGGAGGGCTCCACCCACGAAGGGTCCACGAAGAAGCAACCTTGTCTCGTGATGGGGGAGGAGATCCGTCGCCAAGCCTCGCTCAGAGCAGTGAGGTACCAGTAGGTGCTGCGGCGGTACCACTGCCCCAGCGACCAGTCCAGGATGATCGAGGTGGGTGATCTCGTCCTGAGGCGGGTGCTCTCCCGGGAGGGGCTGCATAAGCTCTCGCCCATGTGGGAGGGCCCGTTCAGGATCGCACGTGTCTCCAGGCCTGACGCCGCGCGCCTAGAGACGCAGGACGGGATCCCCATCTTGAATGTCAAGAACATCTAGCACCTCTGAAAGCTCTACCCATGAAGCAAGGCCCCACGCGTGTGAAGGTCTCCGCTCGTGACACTCTCACGTAATAATGAGTTGGGGTTGTACACAGGGACTCCTCTCCTGAGTGCTGCCCTTGGGCCTCGCGAGGGCTCCCACCCACGTCCTAGTGGAGGCCCCATGCTCTGCGCTAGTGGGAAGATGAAGAATAGTCTAGGTGCCAGACACGACTGTTCTTTTAATTGCTTTCTGTAGCTTGTTGGATTTTTCTGGAATGAAGTTTGGAGGTTTCGTGCCTTTCGTTCTCAGGAGTTTGAATTCCCTCTCGTATTATTCGCCTTTCCACCCTTGCCACAGGGAGAGCGGCAGTTGCCCGTCGCTCCTCCTCGCTGGTCCTGCCTCCACGGAGGGGCAGGGACTGGTTGTCGGGGGATCACTGGGTCCCTTAAAGGAGCCCATTGAGGCCCACGGTAGTGGATTTGGATCATGGGTCACGATCGAGGAAAATATCCCTCTCCAAACTATGGCCCATCTTCCCCCGCTCGGCACTCCAGCGACAGCCCCGCCATCGTCTTCACATAGCTTGTCCCTGGTATTGGCGTAACGTGGCTCCGCAGCTCTTGACTTGTTGATGACGATGAGCTCGGAGTTCAACGAAGAACTCCAGTGCATAATCGCATCGCTGCACCAAGGAGTAGTGGTGGTGGATGACTCTGCCGACGTTGCCATGTACTTGTCCTTCATGGAAACTGTGGCAACGGATATCAAGGAGATGTGGTTGCGGCACAGCCGAAAATGGCAGGATCTCAAGGAGCAGCGCCAGTCCGCCAACAAGGTACATCAAAATCTGAAAGACAAGGAAACGAAGCTACGTGATTGGCACGACAAGCTGCTTCGGGCCCTCATGAGGCAGCAGGAGACGGTCTCGATGGTGAGGGAGGACGCCATTGCCCAGGAAGCGCGCTTGGAGGATCGTAGGGCACTCTTGGACTCCAAGGAGCGGGAAATTTATCTCCGGGAGGAGAGAATTGAGGCCGCCCTCCATTCCAAAGATGACAATCTGGAGGCCCTCGTGCATCAACGCACCAAGGAATTGGGGGACACACACAAGGCCTCCCTGGATGCCCTCACTACTCAGTCTTCTACCCAGCTGAAGAAACTTGCTGATGATCTCGCCACTGCGTCCTCCTCCAAATCTGTTCTTGATCAACAGAGGGCCAAGCTGACTTAAGATCTAGCCCATATTCATGCATGCGGGTGAATGTTGATGTGTTTGCCTGGCAACCATCTAATATCCCCAGTGTTCCCAGGGAGGTAATCGAGCACCACCTTGATGTCTGCCCACATGCCCGACCTGTCAAGCAGGAAGTTCAGAAGCAGGCCTGGGAGAGGCAGCAGTTCATTACAGAAGAGATCAAGAAACTTGAGGCAGCTGGTTTGGTCAGAGGAGTGCTACATCCAACATGATTTGCAAATCTAGTGGTAGTCTGGAAGGCTGATGGGAATTGGAAGCTTTGCATAGATTTCACAGATCTCAACAAGGCTTGCCCGAAGGACCCATTTCCCTTGCCGCGTATTGATCAGATTGTGGATGCCACTTCAGGTTGTTATTTGCTCTCCTTTCTAGATGCATACTCTGGGTACCTCTAGATCTTTATGTCCAAGGAAGATGAAAAGAAGACTTCGTTCATCACTCCCTGTGGTACGTACTGCTTTGTCCGCATGCCACTCGGATTAAAGAGTGCCGGGTCCACTTTTGCAAGGGCTGATCAGATTGGTTTTGAGCCACAACTGCACAGAAATATAGAAGCCTATATCGATGATATTGTGGTCAAGACCAAGGACATGGCAATCCTAATTCAGGATTTGGAAGAGACATTTGCTAACCTACACAAAATCAATTTGAAGCTCAACTCGAAGAAGTGTGTATTTGGTGTTCCCTCCGGCAAGCTACTTGGATTCTTCGTATCCCACCGTTGGATCGAAGCCAACCCCGACAAGATCAAGGCTACCGAGCAGCTCCAAGTGCCAAGGACAGTTAAAGATGCGAGGCCTCCAAAAAGATGTGTTGCCGCGCTGAGCAGATTCATCTCCAAGTCTGCCGAGTGTGCCCTGTCGTTCTTCAAAATTTTGAAGAAGGCAGGGCCCATGAAGTGGACCCTAGAAGTAGATGCAACTTTGCAAGAGTTGAAGGCCTATTTTTCCTCTGTGCCTACCTTGGTTGCTCCCAAGCCCCAGGAGTCGTTGTTGCTGTACTTAGCGGCAACCAACCAAGTGGTCAGTGCAGCCTTGGTAGCACATCGGGAAGTGGATGAGGCAGATAGTGAACAGAGGTCGGCAGGGCCAGAAAAGGATAAGGACAGTAGTGAGCACAACAGCAAGAGCAACCCCAAGGACGTGGAAAGGAAGAAAGTGGTGCAGCGCCCAGTGTACTTCATCCACTCTCTGTTACAAGGGGCTAGAGCGAGGTACTCTGGCATTCAAAAGTTGATCTTTGGTCTCATCATGGCCTCATGGAAGCTGCACCACTTCTTCCGAGCCCATGAGATCACAGTTGGCACTCATTTTTCCGTTGCAAAGGATACTCCGAAACCCTAAGGCTACCGGCAGAATAGTGGAGTGGGCTTTAGAGTTATCTAGCTTTGGTTTGAGATTTGAGAGCACATCAACTATTCAGAGCAGGGCATTGGTAGAGTTTATTGCAAAATGGACACCAACCCCTGACGAGGAGACAACAGAGATAGCTATCCCCGGCAAGGAATCACCCCAGGAATGGATCATGTATTTTGATGGTACTTTTTCCCTACAAGGTGCAGGAGCTGGCGTGCTTCTTGTCGCCCCCTCCAGGGAGCACTCGAAGTACGTCGTCCAAATGCATTTTGCCCGGGAATAAGCAACCAACAATACAGCTGAGTATGAAGGGCTCCTTGCCGGGCTAAGGATTGGAATGGAAGTGGGAATTAAGAGACTGATCATTCGAGGAGATTCACAGCTTGTGGTGAGCCAAGTCAACAAGGATTATCAAAGTCCATTGATGGAGGCGTACGTCGAGGAAGTGAGGAGATTGTAGGAGCACTTTGACGGATTGGAAACAGAGCACGTACCCCATGCGGAAAAAAGCATAGCTGATCATCTGCCAAAGTGTGCTGCGCAGAAGCTTCCTGTGGAACCAGGAACTTTTGTTCTCCGTCTCACACAACCCTTCGTATCCCCAGCAACAATGGCCCGAAAGAGGAGAAATTTGGACATCGAAAAGCCTCATTCTGAGTGGGATCATCAGGGCGCCTTGGCTGCCCAGCCCTCTCAGGGTGGAATTGTAGTTCTCGTTGCCAGATTCCGTCATCATTATGACCACAACACTTGAAGGTGAAGGTGAATGAGCAGGGCCGGAGTGTGAGCTGGGTTGCTCTTCCGTTCGGCTTCTGCCATCCTCCTGGGTGTCGCAGGGCGCGATGCCTTGGGTGTGCTGACACACCGCTCGCGCACTCGAATTCGCACAAGTGCAAACCCCCCTACCCGGCGCGCCAAAGATGTCGCGGGATAACCACGGCCACCTATGGGACAGGGTCCCTTTTGGTTTGACAAGGGGACAGGCACGTTACACAAAGAGCGGAGTAGCGCCAAGCAGCGCATCGGAGATCACCCGGGCAATTTTTACCCAGGTTCGGGCCATCGCGAGGCGTAAAACCCTACTCCTGCTTTGGTGGATTGATGGAAGAAAGGTAGAAAATGTACACGCCACTCTTGCCCGGCAAGGTCGCCTCGGGGTGAGAATGGTCGCGCGTATGAGTGTGTACGGGTTCGAATGGCTGAATCCTTTCTACGGTTGCCATGTTACTCCTTTTATAGGTTAAGGGGTCACCACAGTGGCAAACTAGTCTTTCCAAGCTGATTAGATAGCAAACAGTGCTATCATACCTAAATCTACAGCTGACAGAGTGCATTAAATGCACCGCTTAGTGTCACATCGCAACTCATCCCGCAAGCCTTGCCAGCTTGTTTTGCCAGTTGCATTCTTGTTTGCTTGACACATCTCTGGATGTGTGTCATTTAGTGGTTCTTGTGGTAGGAAATAGCTGCCACGTATCCAGGGCGGCCACTAAGCCACCTTAAAGCTTGACACCGCACTGATGGGCGATGGGCGTTGCTGTGAGGTGGAGCTTTACCTACGCATGCCCCGGCAAGCCTGCCGAGGTGATCCTGGTGACTTGATGCCCGGCGAATCCGGTTCCCCGCCAGGCTCATATGCCCTGCAAGGATGGCTTCCCTTCTAGTGGCGTCTCGTACCCTGGTTGTATGGATCTCCTTCACCAGCCTACTGATTCATCAGGGAGCTGATCTCTTTGTGCCTTGGTCTGGTACTTGATGCTGAAAATGCCTATGCACTTGACGTCCGGGCACTAGTCAAGGGAAAATACATACCCTTGTACGTATTCCGCGACATCCATCGAAAGAAAGTATGTTAAAACTTCTTTATGTGTTTTTGGAGCTGGTGTTAGTGTTATGCCTTTATCATTATATAAAATACTTGATTTGAATAAAATCACACCTGCCGAAATATTTTGGTGAATGGCTGACAAATCAACTTCCATACCTAGCGGTATTTGTGAGGATGTTCCCGTTGTTTTTGCAAACGTTACTATCTTAACTGACTTTGTTATACTTGAGATGACCGAGGACGACAACATGTCGGTTATCCTCCATAGACCCCTTTTGAAAACTACATGGGCTGTTAATGATTGTAATAAAAGCAAGGTCACTTTTCCTATCAATGGTATTGAGCATATGGTGCACTTTCCAAAGAAACAATTTCAAGTGAATGGTATTAATATTGTTGAAAAATCTCCGACACTTACTATTGGAAGTTTTCACCTACCTCTACCTACTACCAAAAAGAAATATGATATACTTATTGTTGGGGACATACATATCCCCGTTGAGGTAACTTATGCTTTACGAAAGTTCTTCGGTTTCATGCTAATTGAAAGTGGTTGTTAATAAGGGATGAGCAACCTTATTAATGGATCATTTTTGAGAGGTGTGAAGTTGATGAAATTAGTAGGCACTACCTTCTGACCCTATCTTTAGTTTACAATTTTTCTTAGTTAAATAAAATAAAATGCTTTGTTTATCCTGTTTTTCCCATGCAATAAAAAAATTACTCAAAAATAAAAATGCTCAGAATGCCCAAAAAATTTAACAATTTTTTTATTACTGATTTTTTAGTGCAAATAACATCAGAGGGGGGGTGCACCGGGGGGCAAGACCCACCTGGGCGCGCCAGCAGCCCTAGGCGCGCCCTGGTGGGTTCTGGTCCCCACGTGGGCCCCCTCACTTATCTCTTTATCCCATGTCATCTCCTACCTCCAAAAATCACCATTGTTCTCTCTCTCGTGTTCTTGCTCTCAAACCCGTGGATTTTGATCTCTTTGCTCGAAGCTCCGTTTCCGATTTTTTTGGGGGGATTGCTACCTAGTATGTGACTCCTCCATAACTCCAATTAGTTTTTGCATTAGTGGGTAGTATTTCAAATAATTATCTACTCTTAGTGCTATTGTAGATGAGCTCGCATGATGAATTCTTAGAGTTCTAATTAGTTTTAATCCTCAATATGGCCTCTACGCATGCTTATGAGTAGTTACTATCAATCTTGTGAAGTTTTGTTGAGAAAAAATGATGAGGACATCACTAACAAGGTTACACCCACAGTCCCAACTGATACATATACATGACCAATTACTAGAGCTCGCGCACGCCAATTAAATTACCAGGTACTTTTGTTTCTTGGTAATGATTCTAATGTTCATGAGAATATGATGCTGCCTAAATTGGATACATTTGTTTTGCTTACAAATGAAGGGCCAAGCTTGGACAAGAAGGATGGACATTGGAGCAAGATCAAGCATGGAGATGATGGCATGCGCAAGGGGAACAAGAACGGAGTTACAAGTGATGATTTCAGGACTTCGAAGCCAGCATAATGAGTGCGTGAAGCCTTGGACGAAATATACAAGATGCCACTTTGTAAATTTCGTCCAGAGGCTATTATAGGTCCTGCGTCACCTTATTATTGGGCCAGGCCCATGTAATTTCGAAATAGACAAGTATAGGCTGTTTTTAGAGTCCGTATGTGTGGGGAAAACATAGTTAGGGTTGGTTTCGGATCCCTTCTCCAAGGGGCCACGAAATTCCCCCTCTCCTTCCCCATATATAGAGCCCTTAGGGCATCGTTTAGTCTTTGGGTTTTGTTTAGATTAAAGTTCGCCATAGCTGCAACTTCGTGTACTTCGTTTGAGTTCAACGACCAGACAAAGACGTCACAGAACCCCACTTGATCAATAAAGCTTCCCTCCTGAATTCGCAATATCTAGATTGCAATCTCAGTTTCTTGCTTGTTCTTCGTTTGCCTGTAGGAAACAGACCTTCGTGGTCAGGTTGATCATGCTCCGGCGTGGTCAATAACCTCTCGGGGTTGGTTTAGCGATTTATAAGGCGCGACGTCCTCGCACATTCGTAGTCAGATCGTCAAAGTCGACCTCCGCCAAAACGATAGCCACAATCTCATCGAAAGACGGGACACCTTTGCCTCTATCAAAAAATTTGTAGACTAAATTTTTCTGATTTTATCTATACGAATAAGATCAGTTTCTTTAGGAAGTTTGCATCCAAGAAGAATGCCAAGGGGGTCATTGGGGAATTATCGGATAATAACCTCCATACTCAGAGAAGAGTAGAAGTGCGGCCATGCGAATGGCCGCAGAATCTGTTCATGGAGGGGGCCGAGATTCATCAAGAGTTTGCACAATTAGTGGCAAACGGTGGGCTAACCAACTACATCACAGCTGAGTGTGAGCAATACCATCTCCTTACAAATTCCTTTGTGCAAAATTTTCATCTTCTTGGTAGGAATAACCCCCTAAGGTGCAGTTTAACTTATATTCTGAAACGCGTCATATACGACTCACCTACTTTTGTGATATATGCTTCATTACTATTGACGGGGAAATTAGAGAGCCTAGGCCTGCAGAGTTCGAGGACTTTTACTGCACTCTGTCAGTGGGATATAAGAGGTGCGTATTGAGTGTCACAGCCACTAGCTTGCAGTTTCCTTCTATGCATCATTTTGGTCTATTCATTGTGAAGTGCTTACTAGCTAGAGAGAAGGTTGGTCCACTTAGAGCCCCGGATTTCGCTGTCTTACACCGTGCACTATACGATGACAACACCTTTAGCCTTGGGGCTATTATCGCACAACATCTACACCTTAACAGGACAAATGGTAAATTCATGGTGGTATTTACGCTACTCGCCTAGCGAGTCACTCAACATTCAGATATGCCAACATGATCATCGTTTTCCCAAGGTTTATCTAGATCATCAGGCGATGGAGACCCCGGGCAGTTTTTAGGCCAAAATTTCGGCAGGTGAAAATATTTTTTCCCTATCCCGTTTTTAGGCTTTTCTGAGTCTTTTGAGACACGTGTCATCATACTATTTTTTACCGCACTTTTTCGTCGTCATTGCCCTGATTCCAAAAAAAAAATCGTGCCTATCATTTTAGTTTGACTTGGGAAGAGTTTTGAGACAGTCGCCATTATAGTGATTTTCGGCAAAAAAAAGAGGAGCACAAAAAAAAGAGCCCAAAAAAAGAGGCGAAAAAAACCAGAGTGTGCTTTTCCCTTGATTACGTGCAGCGCCGTGATTTTGTTAGTGTTCTATGCTCGCGTCTCTAGTACGGTCTAGCCTAGGACCAGCACAGTACCGTCGTTGAGCGTTTATTCAACTTTGCATCTCTGAATTGATTATTGCTGACCCTTTTTGCTACCATCTTATAAGCCTTCCCAGCTCCACATACATCTACGTCGTGCGTTTGACTCTCCCTGTTAATCACTTTATCCAAGCTTTGAGAGTTTTGACTACCATGGTTGCCGATCACCACCTGCTGCTGGGCAAGAACTGGTAAGAATTTGAGATTTGCTTGACGAATTTGTGACGCCCCACCACCACCATTTTCTGGTAGTCTGTAGGATCATATTTTTGTGTGTTTCTATTGCTGCTAACCATGCCAGGATCACAGGTCGATGAGACTGACTGTGAGAACATGACGAACAAGGAGTTGCATGATAAATTTCAGCAAATGATGGGTCAACAGGCAGAAGATGTGATGACCAATTTTGACAACGCACTACCGAGGATGGATGGCACTGAGAAGTCAATTGACACCAAGTTGGATGCCAAATTCACTGAAGTGCTTGCGCGTCTACCACCACCTGCTGCACCATTGCAACAACAACAACAACAACCACCTTCACGTCGCGAAACAGCCCTCCACAAAGCAAGTCGTGCCGCTCTTCAGCCTGGCCAGCCTGTTGGTGCTGTTGTTGATACTTCCGTGGCTCCTGCTGCTGCTGAGGAGGAGGATGATTACGCGGGAGATTACGAGGATGAGGTTGATCAAAATCAGAACTACGTGCAACAACCAGCACCACAACCACTAGGTCATCCACATGCAAATAATCGCAATGGTAGGGCTGCACCACACCATTAGGTATGAGATCATGACCATCTCCCTAAACTAAAATTGAATATTCCACCATTTGAGGGTAGATATGTTCCTGATATATATCTTACTTGGGAATTAGAAACCGAACAATGTTTTATATGTTTAAAATATCCCGAGGAGAGACGTGTTGCTACTGCTCTTTGTGCTTTCACTAGTTTTTCTTGTGTGTGGTGGTCTGAATATTGTAGATTATATCCGGATAATATTCCCACTACTTGGGCTGCTTTGAAAACTGCCATGCGTACTTGTTGGGTTCCACCATATTATCAACGTGAATTACTTCAGAAATTGCAGCGTTTAAGACAAGGAAAACAATTCTGTAGAGGAATATTATCAGGAATTACAAACTGGCCTGATTAGATGTGGTATTGTTGAGGATAATGAGGCTATGCTTGCACGTTTTATGGGTGGCTTAAATAGAGAGATTCAGACAGTTCTAGAGTATAAAGAGTATAATAATATCACTCGTTTATTCCATCTTGCTTCCAAAGCTGAACGTGAAGTGCAGGATCGACAGGCCTTGGCGCGAACTAATTTTTCTGCAGGTCGACCTTCATCATGGACACCACGTGCATCATCTACTTCGACATGTCCGGCTGCACCACCGCCTACTTCATCTATCACTTCTAGGCGTGATAAAAGCAAACATGCACCACCACCATCAACCAGGAGTATACCTTCCGGTCCTGCGTAGAGCTCTTCTTCATCCATGGCATCCACAGGGCCAACACATGATGTTATATGTCGTCGTTGCACTGATCGTGGTCACTGTGCGAGCAAATGCCCATCTCAGCGTGTCATGATTGCTATTGAGGATGGTGGTAATGAGTCCGCTAGTGACTATGATGAGGAGATTTTGGCTCTTATTACACGTGAAGAACACGGTGGAGATGATTCTGAAAATGAGACGCAATACATGGCTCCTGAAGACGGTGATAGGTATAATGTTTAGTTGCTCAACGTGTTTTGAGTGTGCAGGTTACACAAGCGGAGCAAAATCAGAGGCATAATTTGTTCCATACAAAGGGAGTGGTGAAGGAACGTTTTGTTCGCGTCATCATAGATGGAGGGAGCTGCAATAACTTGGCTAGCATGGAGATGGTGGAGAAGCTATCTCTCACCATAAGACCACATCCACATCCTTACTACATCCAATGGTTCAAGAACATCGGCAAGGTTAAGGTAACACGTACTGTTCGTGTGCATTTTAGTATCTCCACATATGCTGATTATGTTGATTGTGATGTGGTACCAATGCAAGCATGTTCCTTATTACTTGGTAGACCATGGCAGTTTGATAAAAATTCTGTACACCATGGTTGAAACAATCAGTATACTCTGGTTCATAAGGATAAACGTATTACTTTGCTTCCTATGTTTCCTGATTCCATTTTGAATGATGATATTAATAGAGCTAATAAAGCAAAACAGGAGCAAAATAAGAGTGAAAATCAGATTGTGGCAAAAGAATTTGAGCAACAAATGAAGCCTAATAACACACCATCATCTCATGTTGCATCTGAAATTAAATTAAAAAGTGGATATTTACTTGCCACCAAATCTGATATTGATGATCTAGATTTAAGCAAATTTGTTTGCTATGCTTTTGTTTGCAAAGAGGCATTATTTTCATTTGAGGACGTGCCTTCCTCTTTGCCTTCTGCTGTAACTAACATTTTGCAGGAGTTCGCAGACGTCTTTCCACAAGACGTGCCACCGGGATTACCACCTATTCGAGGGATTGAGCACCAGATTGACTTAATTCCCGGTGCATCGCTACCCAACCGCGCACCATACCGTACCAATCCAGAGGAGACAAAGGAGATTATGTGTCAAGTACAGGAGCTACTCGACAAAGGTTATATACGTGAATCCCTTAGTCCTTGTGTTGTTCCTATTATTCTAGTGCCGAAAAAGGATGGTACATCGCGTATGTGTGTTGATTGTAGAGGCATTATTAATATTAATATTCGTTATCGTCATCCTATTCCTAGGCTAGATGATATGCTTGATGAATTGAGTGGCTCTACAATATTCTCCAAAGTTGATTTGCTCAGTGCATACCATCAAATTCGTATGAAATTGGGAGATGAATAGAAAACAACATTTAAAACTAAGTTTGGATTATATGAGTGGTTAGTCATGCCTTTTATTGGACGATTAATGAATGAAGTTTTATGTGCTTTCATTGGACTATTTGTGGTAGTATACTTTGATGATATATTGATTTATAGCAGATCTTTGGAAGAACATTTGGAACATTTACGTGATGTTTTATTGTTCTACGTGATGCACGTTTGTTTGGTAACCTTGGAAAGTGCACCTTTTGCACCGACAGAGCATCTTTTCTTGGCTATGTTGTTACTCCACAAGGATTTGAGGTTGATAAAGCCAAGAATGAAGCTATTGAGAGTTGGCCGCAGCCCAAAACGGTCACACACGTGAGGAGTTTCCTTGGCCTCGCTGGATTCTATAGGCGTTTTGTGAGAGATTTCAGCACCATTGCTGTACCTCTCATTGAGCTTACAAAGAAGGATGTGCTATTTGTTGGGGGTACTGCATAGGAAGAAGCATTCACGGTATTGAAAGATAAGTTAACACATGCTCCTTTACTCCAACTTCCTGATTTTAATAAGACTTTTGAGCTTGAATGTGATGCTAGTGGAATTGGGTTAGGAGGTGTGCTATTACAAGATGGTAAACCTATTGCATACTTTTCTGAAAAATTGAGTGGGCCTAGTCTGAATTATTCTACTTATGATAAGGAATTATATGCTCTTGTTCGGACTTTGAAAACATGGCAACATTATTTATGGCCCAAAGAATTTGTTATACATTCTGATCATGAATCTTTGAAGCATATTAAAAGTCAAGCAAAACTGAATCGTAGACATGCTAAATGGGTTGAATTCATATAGACTTTCCCTTTTGTTATTAAACACAAGAAGGGAAAAGAAAATGTTATTGCCGATGCATTGTCTCGTCGTTATACTATACCTTTCACAACTTGACTTTAAAATATTTGGTTTGGAGACCATCAAAGATCAATATGTGCATGATGCTGAATTTAAAGATGTATTGTAGAATTGTAAAGAAGGGAGAACATGGAACAACTTCGTCATTAATGATGGATTTGTGTTTCGTGCTAACAAACTATGCATTCCAGCTAGCTCTGTTTGTCTTTTGTTGTTGTAGGAGGCGCATGGAGGAGGATTAATGGGACACTTTGGTGTGAAGAAGACGGAGGACGTACTTGCTACACATTTCTTTTGGCCAAATATGAGACGGGATGTTGAGCGTTTTGTTGCTTGCTGCACTACATGTGAAAAAGCTAAGTCATGACTCAATCCTCATGGTTTATATATGCCTTTGCCTGTCCCTAGTATTCCTTGGGAAGATATACCTATGGACTTGGGAGGGATAGCATATTTGTTGTCGTGGATAGGTTCTCAAGGATGGCACACTTTATACCATGTCATAAAAGCGATGATGCTGCTAATGTTGCCGATTTGTTCTTTCGTGAAATTATTCGCTTACATGGTGTGCCACATACTATTGTTTCAGATCGTGATACTAAATTTCTTAGCCACTTTTGGAGATGTCTATGGGCTAAGTTGGGGACTAAACTGCTTTTTAGTACTACTTGTCACCCCCAAACCGATGGGCAAACTGAAGTAGTCAATAGAACTTTGTCTACTATGCTAAGGGCTGTTTTGAAGAATAACAAGAAAATATGGGAAGAATGCTGGCCTCATATTGAATTTGCTTATAATCGTTCGTTTTAAATTGTCTATGGTTTCCTACCTCATGCACCTATTGATTTGTTGCCTCTTCCATCTTCGGAGAAGGTTAATTTTGATGCTAAACAACGTGCTGAATTGATCTTAAAAATGCATGAGTTAACTAAGGAAAATAATGAGCGCATGAATGCTAAATATAAACTTGTTGGAGATAAGGGTGGAAAACGTGTTGTCTTTGCACCTGGAGATCTTTTTTGGTTAAATTTGCGTAAGGATAGGTTTCCTAATTTGCGCAAGTCAAAGCTAATGCCACGTGTTGATGGTCCTTTCAAGGTGTTAGAGAAAATAAATGATAATGCATATAAACTTGAGTTGCCTGCAGATTTTGGGGTTAGTCCCACATTTATCATTGCTGATTTGAAGCCTTACTTGGGTGAGGAAGATGAGCTTTCATCGAGGACGACTTCAATTAAAGAAGGGGAGGATGATGAGGACATCACTAACAAGGTTACACCCACAGTCCCAACTGATACATATATAGGACCAATTACTAGAGCTCGCGCACGCCAATTAAATTACCAGGTACTTTCATTTCTTGGTAATGATTATAATGTTCATGAGAATATGATGCTACCTAAATTGGATACATTTGTTTTGCTTACAAATGAATGGCCTAGCTTGGACAAGAAGGATGGACATTGGAGCATGATCAAGCATGGAGATGATGGCATGCGCAAGGGGAACAAGAATGGAATTACAAGTGATGATTTTAGGACTTTGAAGCCACCATAATGAGTGAGTGAAGCCTTGGACGAAATATACAAGATGGCACTCCATAAATATCGCCCAGAGGCTATTATAGGTGCTGTGTTACCTTATTATTGCGCCAGGCCCATGTAATTTTGAAACAGATAAGTATAGGCTGTTTTTAGAGTCCGCATGTGTGGGGAAAACAGAGTTAGGGTTGGTTTCGGACCCCTTCTCCAAGGGGCCACGAAATTCGCCCTCTCCTTCCCCATATATACAGCCCTTAGGGCATCGTTTAGTCTTTGGGTTTTGTTTAGATTAAAGTTCGCCATAGATGCAACTTCGCGTACGTCGTTTGTGTTCAACAACCAGACAAAGACGTCACAGAACCCAACAATTTTTCTCGTTTTTGTTTTCTTTCTTTAATATGCCTTTTCAAGACAAACTAAAAAATCCAAAAATATTTCAGTGTCTTTCTTTGAATTTCTTTTCTAGTTTTTGAGTCATACATAGGGGAAGACCATGATGAAAATGTTGAGTGGCTCTCATATGCATCATTGCTTATCTAACAAAGAGCCCAAATTGCATTGTCTTCTCCTTTTTAAATAAAATGTTTGCAAATTCCATCTTAGTCCACGGCACTCTTGCACTATTATTATTTTCATATCATTCGGTCATGCATGTGAAAGGCAATAATGACGATATTTGATGAACTCGCTAAGGCAGGGAGAAACGGGTAAGAACTCTACTTGTTCTGTTTTTCTAAATATGTTTAACCTAGTATTCATGATTTGGCATATTATGATCAAACATGTTTTCAATGACAATTAGAGATTATAATTTCGCATGCCGTGCTTAAGTAGCTAGGAGTGCATAATGATTTATCTTGGATATCAACATGCATCAAAATGATTGCGATGTGGTCTGTTTCAAGTGGCTTGACTAGGCACATGTTCATGCATGTAGTTGAATCAAAACCAACATAGGCTCTATGATATTTATGTTCATGGTGTCCATATCGTACTCATGCTAGTACTCAATGTTTATTATGCATAATGCATATGCATGACCATCTTCGCTCTCTAGCTCGCCGCTTCCTAACCTATTTTGTGACACCATGGGACCGATGCGCCAGATGTCTTCCTTTTATTTACCATCATTGCCATGTCATTCGCTTGCGTGTTGCACCTTGCCATGTCATCATGTGCATTTCATCTGCATCTTTCCAAAACTTGAATCCGTTCGTAGCTGCCCGATGACCTAGTTCTCTCCATTGTCCGTTCCGAGCCCAGACACACTCGGACGCACCCACGGCACCTCCGAAATATTATTTTATAAGTGGCATAAAAATGTTCTCGGAATGAGGTGAAATTTGGCGTGCTATCTTGTTATAGTGTAGGTAGACAACCTGCCCAATTTCGTCACATTCGAAGTCTGTTTGGTAGCCCAACCGTTAAACATATAGTAGCGATATAGCAGGTCAAACGTCGGACATTTTTGGTATTCGAACACTATTGCCGGGCCGTTTTTCTCTTCTCTCCTCTCAGCCCAACCAACCTACACAACCCACCAAGCCCACCTACCTGCCCTCTTTGCTCCGGACCGTCCGATGGCGATCTAACGGCTCCAAAACAGAGAAAATTCCCCAAACCCTAGCCCCTTACTATATACAAATGCCCTCCCCTGCCAAAAATATCCTAAACCACCTACCCCTAGCCTTCTTCCCCACTTAGCAGCCGCCCACCACCTCATTTTCCATGTCGGCCAGCCTCCCACAGCCACTTGGCATCGTATGAGCGGCCAGCCGCCACCCAGCCACCGCTCCCCACCAACTGTGCCACGCCACGTCGCCAACCCCCACCGCCAGCCAGCCCTGCCTCCACTGGCGAGCTTGGCGAAGCCCATTGCTAGCCCGCTCGGGCCTGGACCTCGCGCGCTATCATGGTTTTGTCACAGATGCCCTTGTGAAAGGACTTAGGTGTGAGGTCATGTTCATGTTGATTAGCTTGAAGGGGTTGAGCGGGATGGGAGACACAATTTTACCCAGGTTCGGCCCCGCACCAACGAGGTAAAAGCATACTCCTGCTTGTTGCTATATTGCTTAGAGTATCGATTACAAGGGAGCGAATACGCTTGGCCTAGCTACTGATCAATTGTTTCGTGACTCGCCTTTATATACACAGGTCGAGGCCCGACGGCTTACAAGAGTCCAGGTCATGGCCACACAACATAACCGACTCTGGTTCTAAGTCTCCTTGCCTGACAAGTCAAGTCATCATTGAGCGGCTCACATCTTCGGGTCTTGAGTCGCATCCGGGTCTTGCGCCTTCAATAGGCCTGCATATGGGCCGCCGTCCTCATGTCTTGTCTTCTTGGGCCTTCTTGGGCCCTTGCTATGAGTCACCAACGATATGACCCGACCCTTCCTGGGAGGGTCATACTATGGGGTTATATCCCCAACATTAGGCCCCAGATTGATTCGAACATGTTCATGTCAATCTTCACACCTTATGTTGTAGGGTGAAACCCAAGGGGGATCTTTTCACACTTGGAGGGGGAAAAGAGGAAGAGCACCCAAGAACACAAGACACAAATCTCTCAAAACAAACCCAATATCACATCCACTAGAGTAGCATACAAGAGATCCACAAGATTACAAGATCAATCCAAGGAAACAAGCACAAAGGTAAGGTTCTTCCCACTCCTAGAGGAGGTGAGGTCTTGATGATCTTCAGGTCTTGCAATCCACAAAGATTCTTCTCCCTTGGGAGGTCTTGATCTCATAGAGGAGGGGATACAAGGATCAAAGCTCTCAAGGTATCTCAATACCTTTGCTAACCCTAAAAAGATGTGGAGGAGGTCTATTTATAGTTTATGCCACGAAGGGGTAAGAGGGGGAAAGGGGTACATGGCCAAAGGCCGAAGGCTGCGCGCAGGCAGGGTGGTAGTACCGGCACCTCAGGCGGTAGTACCGCTTGCAGGCGGTAGTACCGCTTATGGAGTGGTAGTATCGCTTGCTCCGGACTGGGCAGGTGCGGTAGTACCGCTCTGGAGCGGTAGTATTGCTCGTTCCGGGCTAGGCAGGTCTTCATTCGCTTCCATGTGATCCGGACTGAACAGGTTCTTCTTTGCTTCTACGTGATCATCTCCTTGGTAACTGAGAATGCACAACATCTCCTTGTAAGGTAGAACCCGATCCTCATGCAAATCCAAACGAAACTCGAAGAGGAAAGAATTCACCTCGTCCTCGATAGCGCGTGCACGTGCTCTAGTCATTGGTCCCTTGAGTGCTTGTGCCGGTGACGGAGTGTCCATGGGGATGCTCGTCGGATGCTCCGCATCATCTCCCCCCCCCCCCCTTGGGGGAGATCCGTCCACGGATCGTGCTCTTCATCACCATGGTATTTGGCCAAGTCTTTCATGTTGAAGATGTCGCTTACGTTGTACTTGTCACATGGGATGTCGATCTTGTATGCGTTGTCGTTGTAGCGTGCTAGCACCTTGAATGGTCCGTCGGCTCGTGGAAGAAGCTTGGATTTGTGTTCCTTGGGGAAGCGGTCTTTGCGAAGGTGTAGCCAAATGAGATGGACTTGACGCTTGGTCGTGGAACGTGTTTCTTCATGCATCTTCTCGAGGTGGGCTGCTCTTGCACTTGCGTCCAAGTCGGCTCGTTCTTGAAGCGGGAGAGGAAGGATGTCCAACGGTGACAATGTATTGAAGTCGTAGACAACCTCGAAGGGGGACTTGCCGGTTGTAGAGTGTCTCGCGCGATTGTAGGCGTACTCGGCGATGGATAGGCACTCCTCCCACTCCTTGATGTTCTTCTTGATCAACGCACGTAGGAGAGTTGCAAGCGTCCGGTTGGTGACTTCGGTTTGGCCATCGGTTTGAGGGTGGTATGCCGTGGAGAAGAGTAACTTGATGCCGAGCTTGGCGCATAGAGTCATCCAAAAGTAGCTCAAGAACTTGATGTCACGGTCCGAGACAATCATCTTGGGCACTCCATGTAGGCGCAAGATTTCCCTACAAAAGAGAGTCACAATATGCGAAGCATCGTCTATCTTGTGACAAGGAATGAAATGTGCCATCTTGGAAAATCTATCCACAACAACGAATACGGAATCCTTTCCATTTTGTGTTCTAGGTAATCCAAGAATGAAATCCATGCTAATGTCTTCCCATGGATGGAAAGGAATAGGAAGTGGCATGTGAAGACCATGGGATTGAGCTTTTGACTTAGCTTTGCGCCATGTAGAGCACCGGTTGGTGAAGCGAGAGACGTCACGGAACATCTTGGGCCAAAATTAGTTCTTGGAGAGCGTAGCAAATGTCTTGTCGCGTCCAAAGTGTCCCATGAGCCCTCCTCCATGAGATTCCTGCAAAAGGAGCAAACGAAGCGAAGACTCGGGAATGCAAAGTTTGTTAGCTTTCATGAGATATCCATCCTTTATGTAGTATTGTTCCCAAGAAGTATGTGCTACACATTTGGCATAAGGATTTGCAAAGAAAACATCATGCTCATATAAGTCTTTTATGTGTGCAAAGCCAATAACATTCAACTCAATTTTGGTAACAAACATGCATTTGCGGGAGAGCGCATCCGCCACAACATTTTCTTTGCCTTTGATGTATTTGATGACATAGGGAAAAGACTCAATGAATTCACTCCACTTAGCATGACGCTTATTTAATTTAGTTTTACCCTTGAGATACTTGAGCGTCTCATGGTCCGCGTGAAGAATAAATTCATGGGGTCGAAGATAGTGTTCCCAAACACGCAAAACTCTCACCAAGGCATAGAGCTCTTTATCATATATGGGGTAGTTAAGTTGTGCTCCGGATAGTTTTTCACTAAAATACGCAATCGGGCGCTTTTATTGCATTAAGACGCCTCCTATGCCGGTACCACTAGCGTGACAATGTATCTCAAACGGTTTGTCAAATTTCGGTAGGGCAAGAAGTGGTGCGTGTGTAAGCAAAGTTTTAAGTTCATTGAATGCGGTGTCTTGCGAGGGACCCCAAATGAAGGGGGCGTCCTTCTTGCTCAAGGCGTGTAAAGGCATAGCGATTGTGCTAAAGTCCTTCAAAAAGCGTCGATAGAAACCGGCTAAACCAAGAAAGCACTTGTTGAAGGTTCGTTGGTTGAGGCCAAGTTTTAATTGCTTCAATTTTAGTTTCATCAACGTGAACACCTTGTGAAGACACGACAAATCCTAGAAAAACAACTTTATTAACACCAAAAGTGCACTTCTCCATATTAGCATATAATTGTTGTTTCCGAAGGGTTTGCAAAACCATACAGATGTGGTTGACATGTTCCTCAAGCGATTTGCTAAAGACTAGGATGTCATCAAAGTAAACCACTACAAAGACGCCGATATAAGGTTGGAGAACGAAATGCATAAGACGCATGAAAGAGCCGGGCGCTTCCGATAAGCCCATCGGCATGACTAACCACTCATATAGGCCAAACTTGGTTTTGAAAGCTGTTTTCCACTCATCACCCTCTTGAATGCGAATTTGGTAATAGCCACTTTTAAGGTCAATTTTGGAAAAGATGGTGGCACCACATAATTCATCAAGCATGTCATCTAGGCGTGGAATAGGGTGATGGTATCTAATGGTGATAGCATTTATCGGACGACAATCGGAGCACATGCGAAAACTTCCATCTTTCTTAGGCACGAGAATAACTGGAACTGCACAAGGGCTTAAGCTTTCACGTACATGACCTTTGTCGATGAGTTGTTGTACTTGATGTTGTATCTCCTTTGTTTCCTCCGGGTTGACGCGGTAAGGAGCCTTGTTCAGAAGTGGTGCACCGGGTACGAGGTCGATGCGGTGTTCGATGCCGCGAAGTGGAGGTAGGCCCGATGGTAGCTCATCTGGAAAGACGTCCAAATATTCCTGCAACAATTGAGACAACACAAAAGGTGGAGGTGGTGGAGTGTTAGTAGGTTTGGCTTCCCCTTTGCATAGAAGCACAAGGTGGACGACGCTCGAGGGGTTCTCACATACTTCTCTCATCTCACTTTTGGTGACTAGGAGGACTAAGTTTTTCTCTCTTGGCGAAGAGTCGCTCAATTTTGGCTTGTGGCTCGCACTTTCTTTTTGTTGGATCACTCTCTCACTAGGATCTCCACGATGGGTGGATGCTTGCTTATCGGCGATCACTTGGCTTGGTGACATTGGTCGAAGCACATATTCCTTGCCTTTCATCTTGAAGCTATAGTAGTTGGTTCGTCCGTTGTGGATGACTCCATGGTCAAATTGCCAAGGTCGTCCCAAGAGAAGGTGGCACACCATCATGGGAACTACATCACACTCCAAGGTGTCCTCGTAGGCGCCGATCTTGAAATAAACTCGTACCATATGCTCCACTTGAATGGTGCCGGAGTCGCTCAGCCATTGTACCTTGTATGGACGAGGGTGCTTCTTCTTGACCAATTGGAGCTTCGAACATAGCTCGTGGCTTGCCAAGTTGTGAAAACTTCCTCCGTCGATGATGACCTTCACGGAACGTCCGTTGATGACGGCCTTTGTGTGGAAGATATGGCATCGTTGGTCTTCATCTTGATGGTGTTGCAGAGTCAAGACCTTGGATACCATGAGAGAGGGACTTGAATCATTTTCACAAAACACTTGATCATCTTCATCTTCGTTGATGCGCGAGTGCATGGCCACGTTCTCAATGGCTTCCACTTCTTCTTCACTCATCGAGTCATATGTGCCGTCGTCGTTGAAGATCATGGTTCTCTTGTTGGTGCACTCGAAGGACTTGTGGCCTCGGCCACCACATGTGAAGCACTTGAAGGAACTAGTCTTCACGGGGTCGTATGGTGGTGCCGAAGGTGAGGGAGTCTTGGGTTTGTAGTTGCTTGCCGGAGAACGAGTCGAGGAAGGTGTAGTTTGCTTGGAACTTGACTTGTCGCCAGTACTTGGTGATGCTCTAGTCGAGGTAGGAGGTGCCGCAGTCGCGGGAGCTTGAGAGTAGGAGCCGTAGGTCTTGGACGAGTATTTGGCGTATTTGAAGTCATCTTGGACTTGTCGCTCGGCCTTGGACGCTTGATGAACTAGCTCAAGAAGGTTGGAGTATGGTTGGAAGTCGGCAATCCTCTTGATTGGGTGATTGAGGCCGTTCAAGAAACGTGCCATTGTTTGCTCATCATCTTCCTTGACGTTGGCTCGTATCATGGCAATCTCCATTTCTTGGTAGAATTCCTCCACCGTCCTCATGCCTTGTTTGAGAAGTTGCAATTTCTTGAAGAGATCACGGGTGTAGTGTGTAGGCACGAAGCGAGCTCTCATAACATTCTTCATTTCCGTCCAAGTTGTGATTGGTGGTTCGCCTTGTATGTCGTCGCTTGATCGTTTGTTCCCACCAAATGAGGACATAGTCTTGAAACTCGAGAGAGGCCGTGGCAATCTTCTTCTCTTCTTCGAAGTTGTGGAGGCGGAATATCTTGTCGACCTTCAATGCCCATGAGAGGTATTCCTCGGGATCGGTGCTTCCGGAGAACTTGGGCATAGTGAACTTAAGCTTGCCGAAGCGTTTCTCTTCATCATATTGATGATGGTGGTGTCGCTCATGATGATGTGGTCGCTCCGCGAAAGAGTGCTCCTCACGATGGTCTTGTCGGTGGTGGCGCGGTACGTCATTCCCGTTTCGTCGCGCTTGCTCCGCTTCGCGATGAGCGGCTTCCTCTTGTCGCTCTTGATGAAGTGCTTCTTGTTGACGTACTTGGCGGTTGCGGTCGGCGAAGATGCGCGTGGAGTCACGAAGAGCTTGTTGTGCGTTGCGTGCTTGATCGTCACGCCATTCTTGTGCTTGCCGGATTGTATCGTCATCTTCATGTACTTGATGTGGGCGTTGTTGCTCTTGGCGGTGCCCTTGCTCACGTGCTCGAACTCGATCTCGTAACTCATTGCAATGGAATGGATTGTCCGAAGATTGTCGATCTTGATTGACGAATTGTTGAGCTTGACTGCGTGGAGGACTTGCATCCGAGGAAGAGTAAGCCGAAGAGTGGTCACTTGAGCATCAACTTGAATGGCGCCGTCCTGATGAAGAAGGCGGAGACGTGCGGTTCACCAAGATGTGGCGGAACTCTTGCATTTGTGTGCGAAAGTCGGAAGCGAGTTGCTCGATGCGGTCGCCCAAAGCTTCGCTTTCTTGGTGAAGAGCTCGTTGGACACCGAAAAGGTGATTCTTGGTGACGTAGTGTGGTGCTTCCACTAGATCCTCGTCGATCGGGTCGGTAGAAGAACTTGGCCCATCCATCATGGAAAGCGGAGGTGAGTAGGAAAATGAGAGAACAATACCAATGTTACCTCTTCCGAAGATTGAAAATGTAACAAGTTTCACTCAATGAAATGCCACAATAGTAGAATTGGAACCAGGTTTGTTCCTCACACCTACAAGTAAAGAGGCTTATGGAGTAGCTTGGTTAGGATGGTGGTAAAATTTCAAACAAAGTGTTAGTCAAGATATCGATAAGGTTGATAAGGTTCACAAAAATGCACGTAAAGCAAATAGATCAAAGCCAAGAGTATCACTAGGAACACACGCACGGAAGATAGATGGGATCCGCACAACCAAGGGTGAGCGCAAAATGTGAGTGATCACGTAAAATGCTCTTGTTGTGCGAATGCTAGAGAGACGCTAGCTCGATTGCTCAAATGGGCGAGATACGCTTTGTGCACCAACCTATGAGAGAAACGTGCCGTCCTCGATCCCAACTATGCTATGTATGCGGTGACCAAGATGATATGAGTAAGTAAAGTTGCTCAATGCTATTGCTTATAAGCTCATTGTTGCTCCTATTTTTGCTTAAAAGCTTTTTTTAAAGCTTAATGCTCGAGCCGAGGATAATATCAGACAAGTATGTATGATATGCACGGGAGAGACTTATGGCACTAAGATGATAACATGATCACTACGGTGCACAATAGCGTGGCCCGACAATTCTCAACTCGCTAGTCTCGATGGGTAAGCAACGCAAATGGCTCGGGCTATCAATGCAAAAGCCAAGGTAAGTGTCGTCGAGGTTACCGTCCTTGCTTACGGTTAGCGGCGAAGATGACTCCGAGGCGATGATGTCGATGTCAGACGCTCCTAAGTAGCCGAAACACCTTAGGAAACGCCAAATCGCAACTCAAAATCGGTCAAAATGGTAAAACTCGGAAGGCTGAAACTGTTCGGTGCGGTAGTACCGCTGGTATGGCGGTAGTACCGTTTTGAGTGGGCGGAAGAAATAAAATCATGAGGTGGTAGTACCGTTTTGAGTAGGCGGAATAAAAAAAACTTCACGAGGCGGTAGTACCGCTCGGGAGCGGTACTACCGCTTGGGGAATGCAGTAGTACCACTTGTGTCGGGAAAAATTCGCAGAACTGGGTCCGGCGAATTTGTGGCGGAAAATGATGATTTCGTGGTCACAGATGGATGGATTTCATGGTGGGATGGGTGGGTATTGTTGCAGAGGGGCTAGATCCACTTGCCAAACATCAAATGCATGGACCAAAACAACCAAATCTCACAAGATCCAACAAATTGCAAGAAAAAAATTTGGGCTATTTTTGTGGGGATTTTGGAAATTGGGCAAGAGCACAACAAAATGAAGCTAGAAAGTGGGGGATGGGACTCCAAGATGTGAATCAACCTTGCTCATGATACCAAGATGTTGTAGGGTGAAACCCTAGGGGGGGTCTTTTCACACTTGGAGGGGGAAAAGAGGAAGAGCACCCAAGAACACAAGACACATATCTCTCAAAACAAACCCAATATCACATCCACTAGAGTAGCATACAAGAGATCCACAAGATTATAAGATCAATACAAGGAAACAAGCACAAAGATAAGGTTCTTCCCACTTCTAGAGGAGGTGAGCTCTTGATGATCTTCTCCCTTGGGAGGTCTTGCAATCCACAAGGATTCTTCTCCTTTGGGAGGTCTTGATCTCCTAGAGGAGGGGATACAAGGAGAAAAGCTCTCAAGGTCTCTCAATATCTTTGCAAACCCTCAAAAGATGTGGAGGAGGTCTATTTATAGTTTATGCCACGAAGGGGTAAGAGGGGGAAAGGGGTACATGGCCAAAGGCCAAAGGCTGCGCGCAGGCAGGGTGGTAGTACCGGCACCTCGGGCGGTAGTACCGCTTGCAGGCGGTAGTACCGCTTACGGAGCGGTAGTACTGCTTGCTCCGGACTGGGCAGGTGCGGTAGTACCACTCTGGAGCGGTAGTACCGCTTGTTCCGGGCTGGGCAGGTCTTCATTCGCTTCCACGTGATCCGGACTGAACAGGTTCTTCTTTGCTTCTACGTGATCATCTGCTTGGTAATTGAGAATGCACAACATCTCCTTGTAAGGTAGAACCCGATCCTCATGCAAATCCAAACGAGACTCGAAGAGGAAAGAATTCACCTCGTCCTCGATAGCGCGTGCACGTTCTCTAGTCATTGGTCCCTTGAGTGCTTGTGCCGGTGATGGAGTGTCCATGGGGATGCTCGCCGGATGCTCCGCATCACCTTAACTGGCGAGTCTTCTGAATCATTTCAATATCTCGCTTGATAATCTTTGTAACCCGCCATGATAAAAATGATGTCGCGTCATTAAATTTGGAAGAACTCTGATGATGTCATAATGGATCTTTGTAGTAATTAATCTTCCTGAGAATCGAGGTGAATCATTTGTTATGATAATGATCATGCCTCCTCAATTTCTGCACCTGCCATTTTACTCTTCATCTTCCCCTTTTAAATAGACACGGGGGGGGGGGTCCCTTTTCACTTTTTACCCCTGTCTCTTTTCTTCTTCCTCGCACCAGCCGTCGCCTCACAAGCTTTGCCGCCGCCGTCGGACATTATCAACCTGGCAACTTCATCAAGCCGAGCAGACCAGAGAATCGCGACGCCCTTCCGTTGTTGCCTTCAGGTATGCATTCCCCTTCACTTCCGATCTACCTTAGGGTTCCGCTGTTCTTCAGTTCATCAGCGTTCATCGCTTCCACTCATAGTTCATCCATTGTACTGCCTTGTTGAATCCCAAGCAACACTAAAGTGATGCGGCGGTAGTTTTAGTATCTGTGATTCATAATAGATCTATCTTATCTTCTACAAGACTCATCTTTGACATAGTAGTTCTTCCATGGTCGTTTTAGGTTTAATAATAGTTTCTTTCTTAACTGTCGTAGATCTATGAATAAAATTGCAACCCGTGAAAACGGTTTGAGCAACACTTAGTAAAAATTTCCATGTCCTCCATGTTCATAGACTGCCTATAAATCACGCCATACGCGACAGCTTACCAAATGCCCTTTTGACCCGCCAGGTTTTGGCCAGCTTAAGTTCTGCAATAACTTCCGTATTGCAATAATGAATTTACTATATTTATTTCCTATTCATAGCTTCGTGATCTCTGGATGATCATGACTAAGTCACCCACAATCTACGACTGTCTTCCTTCTCAAGTCACTGAGCAAGCTCTCCAAGATTTCGTAGATATGGGCATTTTAGCCACCAAAAATGTTATCCACTGGCGGGTTCCAAGATTTGAATGCCCTCCGGAACCTCAAGATGGCGAAGTCATAGTCTTTACATATCACATGCCCTGTGGCATTGAACCACCTGGCTTAAAATTCTTTTCAGACATTTTGCACTTCTACAATCTTCACCCACAAGATATTGGCCAAAATTCCGTCTCAAATATATGCAATTTCCAAGTATTCGGTGAAGTATATCTTGGTGACGAGCCTTCTATTGACCTATTCCGAGATTATTATTATATGAACCGCCAAATTGAGATGACTGACGGACCTAGTCTTGAACTCGGAGGCGTCTCCATTCAAAAAGGAGGGACATAATATTTCCAGCAACTGCTCTACTGATGCACCCCAAGGACCAGAACTCTACTTGGTTCTACTGCAAAGATACTTCTCCTGAAGGGGAGAATCCTCTGTCGGGTTATCGTCCACACCAGCTTGGTACCAACACCCAACTTCCCAGCAAGCTGACTGTTGCCGAACTGCTTCCTTATGCTGCCACTTTGTCAAAGATTTGGGCTTTACTCGCCAATGGCTTAACCAGAGTCGATTAGGTGTGCTATTGGGTTACATGGAGAATATTTCCTTTAAGCCACCACTCCAGCTTAATGTGCCAATATACAGGGAATCCCAAGGATCCACTGCACTACAATTCCACAGAGCTGACTGAAGAGCAGACAATGATACCGTCAAGTCACTTCTTGGCGAGTCATTCGAAAACTGTGGTAAAACGGGCGTGAGTCCTTTTTGCGCTATCAACCCGGCCCTGCTGTAAGTATCTAAAATTATCCTTTACTTTTTTGCCATCTTTCTAAATATCAAATTGTTGACCTTATTGATTATGTAAAAACAAGCCGAGTCTTCTTTTTGGAAAAAGAAATTATCAAACACTACCGCTCCAACTAAGAGGGGGGAAACAACTGGCTATGACCTGGGTCGTCCGAAAAAATCAACGACCCAAGAACAACTTGAACTAAACAATTCAGAGGTAGAACTCCATTATCTTGGTACTCTATTTATGCAGCTTATTGATGTTGTTTTACCTCAGGAGGATGGGGAAACAAGTGATGCTGATGCTGTTGAGGTAATCTCTGTCTCCTCCGACTCAGAAACTTTGCCATGACAGAAAACACGGAGGTTCATCCGAAAAGTAAGATTTTCCCATCCTCTTGCTTATTTGGATCTAAATTTGCTTTTGAAGAGCCATCAACATGAATCTATACGCAACATCGGAGCCATGGCCAAGAACTCATGGCCGGCTTACCAAACACATAGCCGGCTCGCAAATATCGTCATGAGCTGCCTCATAGTCCTACCTCATCATTCCCACAAGCTGGCATCATACGCCAACCTCTTAATCCTTCTAACTCGCCTTACAAGAATCATCTCTATCTTCTAGTGACACCAACTGGACACAGCTTCCCACATTTGTGGTTAACCCGCTGTAAGTATCAAAATTTGTTGAGTAAATTTGTTCCATTTCATACTTATGAAGCTTTTATTATCATTATCATAGGGCTAAGGCAAAGATGGGTAAGAAACAGAAGATGGCTGGGTCTTCAAAAACTGTTGAAGAGGAAAATCCGGCTATCAGGCTTCCAAAGCTGATGAAATTTAAGTTGGAAATCCAAAATATTATGAGAAGCGACCAGATGGGCCGCCTGCACAAGTTGACCTGGCCTCCACCGTTGATGACAATCCGGCAACCCTTCATGATCCGCGAAGTCCTAAGCCGGCTTCGCCTATTAAAAAATCAGCTGATGACCATACTGAAGATGTTCTTATCATCGGGTCAGTTTTTAAGCCACCTAGAATCCCAACTGTTCTTGCCAAGCATACCGCCAAGGAGGAAGCTCTTGGCTCACAGAAGAGTAAAACTAACTTTGATATCACAAGCTATTCTTAGTTGAATGTCAATGAGCTTTATTCTGGTTATTTGAGCCATCTACAGACCAGACGTGACTTGGAAGCTAATTTGGTCAAAAGGATGCGACAGAAATATGAGGTAAAACCATATTTACTCTCCTGCATATATAAATTTATCCAGTCCCCCATTCTTATTCATAAGAAAAAGTCTGTTGAGTATGGGTAAGACTTTAGTACAATTTCAAGTCATAACCTTCAACTACCGGCTTATCAAATATCGATGAGCTGGGACTTTCAAGAATGTAACCTTTAAAAAAACCTGCCATAGCCCTCAAGGGTCGGCTTATCCGACAAAAGGTAAGTTGGGCCTTTCTAGATATTGAACTTGAGAAGAGCGGCCCGAGACAGTAGTCCTCAAGGGGCGGTTTAGTTATTTATTGTTCCTTGACTGATAGCCATGACAAAATATACTTATAGTTTTCCATTTTCAATTGCAGGATGCCTTAAGTTTGAAAGACTCACAATTGGCTGAGTTGAAAAAACTGTTGAAACACCAGGAGGCTGAAGCTCTGAAATCGGAATCCAAGTTCAAGTTTAGCTTGGATGAGAACTAAAAGCTCAAAGCCAGTTTATCCATGGAGAGAGCCGCCTGGAAAAAAGAAAGGCCATCCTATTACAAAGGGTAGAGTCAGATGAATCGTCTTTAAAAGAAACATCTGCAGAACTGTCCGGCTTAAAATGCCGTATTCACAAATGACAACCGCTATATTTGGTAAGCATCATTTTGATCCATATTTCCTCATATTATTTTATTCGAACCCGTCTAGCGACTTATGAGTAGCCTTGCAAAACAGGCCCTAGAAGCTCCAATCTCAGGCTAGATATGGTTGCGAAACTAAAAGTTGTATATGCTTTGGTGGAACAACTTTTTACAGGCACTCAACAGGCTCTTGTAGCAATTTCCAATGGGAGAGAACCGCCCACGCTCATCATGGTTGTGCTAGCCAAATTATCAATAATGCCCCAGAAGCTAGAAGAAATCAAATTGTCAGCCGCCTGCTCTAGTGATATAACCGCTCTTAGCCGAGTTAAAGCATGGCAAGCGAAATTAGACCCAGCAGAAATGGCCACTGGCTGTCCAGGCCTTGAATAAGTTGGGTCTTGATGAGGACATCACCAACAAGGTTACACCCACAGCTCCAACTGACATATATACAGGACCAATTACTAGAGCTCACGCACGCCAATTAAATTACCAGGTACTTTCGTTTCTTGGTAATGAATCTAATGTTCATGAGAATATGATGCTGCCTAAATTGGATACATTTGTCTTGCTTACAAATGAAGGGCCTAGCTTGGACAAGAAGGATGAACATTGGAGCAAGATCAAGCATGGAGATGATGGCATGCGCAAGGGGAACAAGAATGGAGTTTCAATTGATGATTTCAGGACTTTGAAGCCACCATAATGAGTGCGAGAAGCCTTGGACGAAATATACAAGATGCCACTTCATAAATTTCGTCCAGAGGCTATTATAGGTGCTGCGTCACCTTATTATTGGGCCAGGCCCATGTAATTTCGAAATACTTAAGTATAGGCTGTTTTTAGAGTCCGTATGTGTGGGGAAACAAGAGTTAGGGTTGGTTTCGGACCCCTCTACCAAGGGCCACGAAATTCCCCCCTCTTTCCCTCATATATACAGCCCTTAGGGCGTCGTTTAGACTTTGGGTTTTGTTTAGATTAAAAGTTCGCCATAGCTGCAACTTCGCGTACTTCGTTTGTGTTCAACGACCAGACCAAGGCGTCACAGAACCCCACCTTGCTCAATAAAGCTTTCCTCTTATATTCGCAATATCCAGATTGCAATCTTAGTTTCTTGCTTGTTCTTCGTTTGCCTGCAGGAAACAGACCTTCGTGGTCAGGTTGATCGTGCTCCGGCGTGGTCAACAACCTCTCGGAGTTGGTTTAGCGATTGCTAAGGCGCGACGTCCTCGCACGTTCGTAGTCGGATCATCAAAGTCGACTCCCTCCAAAACGATAACCACCATCTCATCGAAAGACGGGACACCTTTGCCTCTATCAAGTGGTATCAGATTTCCAGGTTGCTCGGTGAGATTTTACAGTTTTTCGTAGATTAGATCGAGTCTGTTCTTCATACCTACAGTCCACGAAAAAGCCAAAAAAAAAAATTAGGGTTAGTTCATCCCATCCGAACCAATCTGAGCCTTTGCATAATCTTTTCTGTATTTGCTTTGTTGAATTTGCGGTTGCATCGTCGTGTCAAGTTGCTGGTCTTAGCGTCTAGTTCAATAGAGTTTCGAGTTCTGTTCACAGTTTGTCACGTCGCCGCCGCACCATATTCATCGCCACTGCCATACCACCACTACTGCCTTATCCCACCACCGCCACCACATACCACCACCGCTGCCATAACATACCACCGCTGCCATAACCTACCACCGCTGCCATATCCTACCACCATATATCCACCGCCAATCCGAGTTCTTTTCATATTAGGTTTGTTCTCGAAATCCATCTAGGTTTCGGATTTGTGTTTCCTTGCCTGCGTAGGTCTCGAAAAAAAAAAAACGTTTTACATGGGAGTTACAAACTGAACAACGTTTTACATGTTTAAACTATCCCGAGGAGAGACGTGTTCCTGCTGCTGTTTGTGCTTTCACTGGTTTTGCATGTGTTTGGTGGTCTGAACATTGTAGATTATATCCTATTCCAGCTACTTGGACTGCTTTGAAAACTGCTTTGCGTACTCGTTAGGTTCCACCATATTATCAACGTGAATTACTTCAAAAACTGCAGCGCTTAAGACAAGGAAAAAATTCTGTAGAAGAATATTATCAGCAATTACAAACCCGCCTGATTAGATGTGGTATTGTTGAGGAGAATGAAGCTATGCTTGCACGTTTTATGGGTGGATTAAATAGAGAGATTCAGACCATTCTAGAGTATAAGGATTATACTACTATCACTCGTTTATTCCATCTTGCTTGTAAAGCTGAACGTGAAGTGCAGGATCGACAGGCATTGGCGCGGACTAACTTTTCTACAGGACGACCTTCATCATGGACACCGCGTGCATCCTCTACTTCCTCACATTCTACTGCACCGACACCTCCATCAGCTGTTACCTCCAGCCATGATACAAGGAAGCAGGCACAACCACCATTATCTGCCAAGAGCACACCTATTGGACCTGCACAGAGTTCTTCTTCTTCCATGGCATCAACAGGGCACACCAGTGATATTATTTGTCGTCGTTGTAAGGGAAGAGGACATTTTGCGAGAGATTGCAAATCTCAGCGTGTGATGATTGCTACTGAGGATGGTGGATATGAATCCGCTAGTGACTATGATGAGGAGACTTTGGCTCTTATTACACGTGAAGAACACGGCGGAGACGATTCTGATCATGAGACGCAATACATGGCTCCTGAAGATGCTGACAGGTATGAATGTTTAGTTGCTCAACGTGTTTTGAGTGTGCAGGTTACACAAGCTGAGCAAAATCAGAGGCATAATTTGTTCCATACAAAGGGAGTTGTGAAGGAACGTTCTGTTCGCGTGATCATAGATGGAGGGAGTTGCAACAACTTGGCTAGCATGGAGATGGTGGAGAAGCTATCTCCCACCACAAGACCACATCCACATCCTTACTACATCCAATGGTTCAACAACAGCGGCAAGGTTAAGGTAACACGTACTGTTCGTGTGCATTTTAGTATCTCTACATATGCTGATTATGTTGATTGTGATGTGGTACCTATGCAAGCATGTTCCTTATTACTTGGTAGACCATGGCAATTTGATAAAAATTCTGTACACCATGGTAGAAACAATCAGTATACTCTTGTTCATAAGGATAAAAATATTACTTTGCTTCCTATGACTCCTGATTCCATTTTAAAAGATGATATTAATAGAGCTAATAAAGCAAAACAGGAGAAAAATAAGAGTGAAAATCAGATTGTGGCAAAAGAATTTGAGCAACAAATGAAGCCTAATAATAAACCATCTACTGTTGCTTCTGAAATTAAATTGAAAAGTGCATGTTTATTTGCCACCAAATCTGATATTGATGAGCTAGATTTTAGCAAATCTGTTTGCTATGCTGTTGTATGCAAAGAGGCATTATTTTTATTCGAGGACGTGCCTTCCTCTTTGCCTCCTGCTGTCACTAACATTTTGCAGGAGTTCGCCGACGTCTTTCCACAAGACGTGCCACCGGGATTACCACCTATTCGAGGGATTGAGCATCAGATTGACTTAATTCCCGGTGCATCGCTACCCAACCGCGCACCATACCGTACCAATCCAGAAGAGACGAAGGAGATTATGCGTCAAGTACAGGAGCTACTCGACAAAGGTTATATACGCGAATCCCTTAGTCCTTGTGCTGTTCCTATTATTCTAGTGCCGAAAAAGGATGGTACATCGCGTATGTGTGTTGATTGTAGAGCCATTAATAATATTACTATTCGTTATCGTCATCCTATTCCTAGGCTAGATGATATGCTTGATGAATTGAGTGGCTCTACAATATTCTCCAAAGTTGATTTGCGTAGTGGATACCATCAAATTCGTATGAAATTGGGAGATGAATGGAAAACAGCGTTTAAAACTAAGTTTGGATTATATGAGTGGTTAGTCATGCCTTTTGGGTTAACTAATGCACCTAGTACTTTCATGAGATTAATGAATGAAGTTTTACGTGCTTTCATTGGACGATTTGTGGTAGTATACTTTGATGATATATTGATTTTTAGCAGATCTTTGGAGGAACATTTGGAACATTTACGTGCTGTTTTTATTGCTCTACGTGATGCACGTTTATTTGGTAACCTTGGAAAGTGCACCTTTTGCACCGACCGAGTATCTTTTCTTGGCTATGTTGTTACTCCACAGGGAATTGAGGTTGATAAAGCCAAGATTGAAGCTATTGAGAGTTGGCCGCAGCCCAAAACGGTCACACACGTGAGGAGTTTCCTTGGCCTCGCTGGATTCTATCGGCGTTTTGTGAGAGATTTCAGCACCATTGCTGCACCTCTCAATGAGCTTACAAAGAAGGATGTGCCTTTTGTTTGGGGTACTGCACAGGAAGAAGCATTCACGGTATTGAAAGATAAGTTGACACATGCTCCTTTACTCCAACTTCCTGATTTTAATAAGACTTTTGAAGGGCCTAGCTTGGACAAGAAGGATGAACATTGGAGCAAGATCAAGCATGGAGATGATGGCATGCGCAAGGGGAACAAGAATGGAGTTTCAATTGATGATTTCAGGACTTTGAAGCCACCATAATGAGTGCGAGAAGCCTTGGACGAAATATACAAGATGCCACTTCATAAATTTCG
Source organism: Secale cereale (assembly GCA_902687465.1). Lineage (NCBI taxonomy): Eukaryota > Viridiplantae > Streptophyta > Magnoliopsida > Poales > Poaceae > Secale > Secale cereale. The sequence goes on from LR738709.1 coordinate 266,748,421, forward strand.
TCCAGAGGCTATTTTAGGTGCTGCGTCACCTTATTATTGGGCTAGGCCCATGTAATTTCGAAATACTTGAGTATAGGCTGTTTTTAGAGTCCGTATGTGTGGGGAAACAAGAGTTAGGGTTGGTTTCGGACCCCTCCACCAAGGGCCACGAAATTCCCCCCTCTTTCCCTCATATATACAGCCCTTAGGGCGTCGTTTAGACTTTGGGTTTTGTTTAGATTAAAAGTTCGCCATAGCTGCAACTTCGCGTACTTCGTTTGTGTTCAACGACCAGACCAAGGCGTCACAGAACCCCACCTTGATCAATAAAGCTTTCCTCTTATATTCGCAATATCCAGATTGCAATCTTAGTTTCTTGCTTGTTCTTCGTTTGCCTGCAGGAAACAGACCTTCGTGGTCAGGTTGATCGTGCTCCGGCGTAGTCAACAACCTCTCGGAGTTGGTTTAGCGATTGCTAAGGCGCGACGTCCTCGCACGTTCGTAGTCGGATCGTCAAAGTCGACTTCCTCCAAAACGATAACCACCATCTCATCGAAAGACGGGACACCTTTGCCTCTATCAACTTGTCACCCCCAAACTGATGGACAAACTGAAGTAGTCAACAGAACTTTGTCTACTATGCTTAGGGCTGTTTTGAAGAATAATAAGAAAATGTGGGAAGAATGCTTGCCTCATATTGAATTTGCTTATAATCGTTCGTTGCATTCTACTACTAAGATGTGCCCTTTTGAAATTGTCTATGGTTTCCTACCTCGTGCACCTATTGATTTGTTGCCTCTTCCATCTTCGGAGAAGGTTAATTTTGATGCTAAACAACGTGCTGAATTGATCTTAAAAATGCATGAGTTAACTAAGGAAAATATTGAGCGCATGAATGCTAAATATAAACTTGTTGGAGATAAGGGTAGAAAACGTGTTGTCTTTGCACCTGGAGATCTTGTTTGGTTACATTTGCGTAAGGATAGGTTTCCTAATTTGCGCAAGTCAAAGCTAATGCCACGTGCTGATGGTCCTTTCAAGGTGTTAGAGAAAATAAATGATAATGCATATAAACTTGAGCTGCCTACAGATTTTGGGGTTAGTCCCACATTTAACATTGCAGATTTGAAGCCTTACTTGGGTGAGGAAGATGAGCTTCCGTCGAGGACGACTTCAATTCAAGAAGGGGAGGATGATGAGGACATCACTAACAAGGTTACACCCACAGCTCCAACTGACATATATACAGGACCAATTACTAGAGCTCACGCACGCCAATTAAATTACCAGGTACTTTCGTTTCTTGGTAATGAATCTAATGTTCATGAGAATATGATGCTGCCTAAATTGGATACATTTGTCTTGCTTACAAATGAAGGGCCTAGCTTGGACAAGAAGGATGAACATTGGAGCAAGATCAAGCATGGAGATGATGGCATGCGCAAGGGGAACAAGAATGGAGTTTCAATTGATGATTTCAGGACTTTGAAGCCACCATAATGAGTGCGAGAAGCCTTGGACGAAATATACAAGATGCCACTTCATAAATTTCGTCCAGAGGCTATTATAGGTGCTGCGTCACCTTATTATTGGGCCAGGCCCATGTAATTTCGAAATACTTAAGTATAGGCTGTTTTTAGAGTCCGTATGTGTGGGGAAACAAGAGTTAGGGTTGGTTTCGGACCCCTCTACCAAGGGCCACGAAATTCCCCCCTCTTTCCCTCATATATACAGCCCTTAGGGCGTCGTTTAGACTTTGGGTTTTGTTTAGATTAAAAGTTCGCCATAGCTGCAACTTCGCGTACTTCGTTTGTGTTCAACGACCAGACCAAGGCGTCACAGAACCCCACCTTGCTCAATAAAGCTTTCCTCTTATATTCGCAATATCCAGATTGCAATCTTAGTTTCTTGCTTGTTCTTCGTTTGCCTGCAGGAAACAGACCTTCGTGGTCAGGTTGATCGTGCTCCGGCGTGGTCAACAACCTCTCGGAGTTGGTTTAGCGATTGCTAAGGCGCGACGTCCTCGCACGTTCGTAGTCGGATCGTCAAAGTCGACTCCCTCCAAAACGATAACCACCATCTCATCGAAAGACGGGACACCTTTGCCTCTATCAGGTCTCCTTTTAATTAGTCAGATTTTGCGAAGTGTGTAAACGAGATCTGTCCCTTTGTGTGCAAACTGGCCAAAGAAACTGGTTTGTCCAGGTATCAGCCTACATATGACATGGAGAATGCTAAGGTCAAGACGTCGGCTTATGATGTCATAGATCTCACGCCTCCAACGCGTAGCATACCTTTGCTCCTAATGTTGACTCGTCTCCTATTTTCAATGATGAAGCTGTATTCAAGGCCTTAACTGGCATCAATTGGACGACCCCTGACCTTCAGATGAATGAGGCAGAAGAGTCAAAGCTGGATGACCTGGAATCATCAACTCGCCGCAGCGATGGGAACAGATAGACAACTCTTTTAACTTTGATGTTAACCTATTGCCCTGGAAAATACTGTGTTCCAAATTTTGCAAGCTCCTGATAGTCATGTAATAAGCTAGTATTGAAACAACAAAAAAAGCAGGAATATATTTTTTGAAAAAGATTGGAAAAAAGTAAGTACAATTATATTCAAAATTGACATGTCATGCCATCGTGCATGTTTTCAGAATGCTTTATAAAAAATAATGTGATGCATGCTGATCAGATCAAAAATATATAACCTAGTTCATTGTATCTTCTTTAAGTTTGATTCATCTGTGAGTTATCAATTAGAATCTGCATTGGTGACTTAGAAGTCGATATTAACCAAGTGATGCACCTTTTAACAATGGCCTGAGATAGTCAATTATGATTATTATAAGCCGGAGCTCAATGTCTCGGCAGTTCATACTTTGGCTCAATAACCAAAAGTTGCAATGTTAAAAAACTACAAATAAATCGAAGGTAGAATAAATGCAAATTTCAAATATGCAGTTCTCTGGCTTATAAAAAGCATGACAAAAGAATTTTGGCTTTCAAGCCTTAAATTTTCTTTTAAGGCTATTAACAGATTATGGGCGGATGCCACATGTTTGTTTTAAAAGGCAGCAAACGGCCAATTGGGCTGACGCCACATGTTTGCTTTAAAAGGCAGCAAACAACCGATTGGACTGACGCCATAGGTTTACTTTAAAAGGCAGCAAGCGGCCTATTAGGCTGACGCCACATGTTTAATTTAAAAGGCAGCAAACGGCCTACTGGGCTGACGCCACATGTTTGCTTTAAAAGGCAGCAAAGGGCCTATTGGGCTGATGACACAGGTTTTCTTTAAAAGGCAGCAAACGGCCTATTGGGTTGACGCTACAGGTTTGCTTAAAAAGGCAGCAAACAGCCCATTGGACTATAAGCCGGCTCTCACATGACATAAATCGTTGTGTTCCACTTAACGAGTTCAGGATCTTAAAAAATATTGATTATTAAGGACTCAGTGAGTCATTGTGAAAGAGCAAGTCGCAAAACAGGCAGATGAAAGCTTGTCAGAGTGGCATTTCTAGCCGGTCAATGGTGAAAAACCCATAGGTGATAAGCCCCCAAGTGATCTGACGACCAACCAAGAACAACTTAGGTGTTCACAAAACGACAAAGACCCCATATTTCAGGGATGATGACTTTATTATATTGATCATAAAAATGCATATTACATTGTAAAAGGTATGTAAAACGATAAACGATGGTGGCTTAAGTGTCGTACAGCCAAAGATGCGCAATATTCCATGGACGGCGGGTCTCTTCTTCCGATTTAGGGGAATCTTTATGCTCATGCACATCAATGAGATAATATGACCCGTTGTGCAAATTTGTGCTGACCCCAAAGGGTCCTTCCCAAGGTGAGGATAACTTGTGCATATCAGTTTGATCTTGGATTAGCCGGAGCACTAAATCACCTTCTTGAAACGTCTGGGTCTTCACTCTGCGGCTACGATATCAATGCAAGTCTTGCTGATATATTGTTGAACGAGTCGCCGCCAGATCACGTTCCTCATCAAGGCATCAATTGCATCTTGACGTGCTATTTCATTATCAAATTCAATATAAGCCGCCACACGTTGTCAATCATGACGGATATTGCTTGGAAGAACTGCCTCAACACTTTAAACCCGGAATAAAGGAGTATAGCCTATTGATCTGTTAGGGGTAGTGTTAATGCTCAAAATTACGAAAGGTAACCCCTCAACCCAACAACCCGGCGTTCACTTTAAAAGAAATAGAAGCCGAGGCTTGATGCCTTTCAATATCTCTTTATTAGCCCTCTCGGCTTGACCATTAGACTGTGGATGAGCCATAGAGGAGACATCGAGACGAATATGCTCGTGTTGACAAAATTCCTCCATAGCACCTTTAGAGAGATTTGTACCATTATCAGTGATGATACTATGAGGGTATCCAAAGCGGAAAATCAATCTCTTAACAAACTGAACTGCCATCCCATCATCGCATTTGCTGACCGGCTCTGCCTCAACCCACTTGGTGAATTTGTCCACCATCACCAAGAGGTGCGTTTTTTTATCTTTGGACCTCTTGAAAGGGCCAACCATATCAAGGCCCCAGACAGCAAATGACCAAGTGATTGCAACAATCCTTAACTCTGGAGCCGGCACATGTGCTCGTCAAGAACTTTTTTGACATCCATCACACTTACTGACTATATCATCTACATCAGCATGAGCCGTCAACCAGTTAAACCCATGACAAAAAGCTTTGGCAACTAACGATTTAGAGCCGAAATGATGACCACAACCACCTTCATGGATTTCTCTTAAGATCTCACGACCGTCTTCAGGAGAGACACAACGCTGGAACACACCAGTTATGCTGCGTCGGTGTAACTCACCACTAAGTACTGTCATGGACTTAGATCGTCGGGTTATCTATCTGGCCAAAGTATCCGTCGGGAGAAACGACACCTATGGGATCCCTGGGACCCCTACTACGGTTAGCGGGATGCGAGGGGCTGCGCAAAGAGCAGATCTAGTCGATCAACGCGTTGGAATTGTTTCCCAGGTTCTGTTCGCAAATGGTGCGTAAAACCCTAGTCCTGCTTGTGTGTGTTTATCTTGTGATCTTGAGCTCTTGAACTGGCTACTATGCGTGCCTTGTCCAAAAAGTCTGAATCCTTCCACAGTACGCCTCGGGACTCCTTTTATATGACAAAGGGGTAGCCACAGTGGCACACAAGAGGTGGAAAGTATCTATTATAGTGTACAAGTTTATCTCATGACACTGTACACTACTAGGAAAAGGGCTATAGATGGGATTGTTACTAATGGCGCACCAGACACGCGGTGCGCCATTAGTATATACTAATGGCGCACCATGTGTTGGTGCGCCATTAGTGTCCAAATACTAATGGCGCACCACATCAACGGTGCGCCATTAGTAACAATTTTTTTTCATTTTATTTTCAAAACTACTAATGGCGCACCAGTGGATAGTGCGCCATTAGTAGTATAACTACTAATGGCGCACCACATCCACGATGCGCCACTAGTAATTTTTTTTCAAATTTTGTTTTTATTTTTTTTCAAAACTACTAATGGCGCACCGTGGGAGTGGTGCGCCATTAGTAGTTAAACTTACTAATGGCGCACCGCATCCACGGTGCGCCACTAGTAATTTTTTTTCAAATTTTGTTTTGTTTTTATTTTTTTTATTTTTTTTCAAAACTAGTAATGGCGCACCGTGGGAGTGGTGCGCCATTACTAGTGCCATTACTAGTTCAACTAGTAATGGCGCACCACTCCCACGGTGCGCCATTACTAACTTGGCCATTACTGCACCCCCCTCCCCCCGTGGACCGCCTTTTCCAGTTAAAAAAAATAAAAGAAAATGATGGAATTGTCAAAAAAATAAAAGAAAATAAGTTTCCCATGTGATATGTGGTCTACTTGTTGGGGAAATTTACAAATATGAATTTTAACTTTATTTGCAAAATATCTCTGGAATTTAGTAAAACGGGCATAACTTTTGCATACGAACTCGGATTAAAAAGTTTTTTATATGAAAAATCATCTACTCGAAAAGTTACATCCGAATTTAACCGCGAGAACCCCGTTAAACATTTTCAAAATCCCCAAAAACCTAACAGAAAAAAAGTGACGGGGCTTTTAAGATCTAGAGGCAAAAATATTAAAAAAAAATTAAAACTTACTAGTGGCGCACCGTTTGCTAGGTGCGCCACTAGTAATAGAAAAAAATTTAAAAAAATTCGAATTTTTTTTATTTTTTTTTCCAAAATATGATACGTAATATGACCGGGAAGTTTGAAATATATTTTCAATATTTCATCATACTCATGAACATTAACAAACTCCTAGACATCAAGAAGGGTTAATAGGATTGATATGATAGATATATCAACAAGTGCCTGTGAAGTGAGCTAGTGCTGGGGTTGGATAGAACTACGAAGTTAAGCGTGCTCGAGCTGGAGTAGTGTGTGGATGGGTGACCTTATGGGAAGTTTGACCACAGACTGCGATTTGACTTGAGATTAAGCAAATTGACACCATATTAAGCCATAATGACTTGAGATAAAGAAAAAAATTTGAAAATTTTTTTTTTGAATTTTTTTTACTAATGGCGCACTTCTATGTAGTGTGCCATTAGTATGCCAGAGCACCTGGGTATATATGGCCCCCTGGGAGGCATACTAATGGTGCACCGTGGCCTATACTAATGGCGCACTTGGGGTGCGCCATTAGTAAAAAATACTAAGGGCGTGGTACTAATGGCACACCGGTAGTGCGCCATTAATGGCCAAAACTGGTGCGCCATTAGTAGGCCTTTTCCTAGTAGTGGTAGGACAAATGCATTTAATGCGTTGCCTACGTGCGCTCTTGCTTTATTGGGGACGGTAACAGAGCTCGTCCCATCCGTCGCCGCCTCGGCTTATTCTGACACGCGTCCAAGCTGACGAGGCATGTAGTGCCAGACTGGCTAGCTGGTCGCTGTGCTGGTGCGACGACAGGGTCTTCACGAAGATCTACATGCCACCACGCAGGTGATTGACTAGTTGGCCAGATGGTTGCTATGTTGGAACGGCCGCGAGGCAGCGAAACCTCGGCAGGTGCGGTCCTGGCCGTGGCCCCGCAGATGCCCCCCCCCCGACAAGGGTCTTGCCGGGGTCTTGTGTCCATCCCCATCAAGGATCTTGGCGGGGGTCTTCGGTCGTCCCTGGCAAGGATCTTGCCGGGGGTCTTCGTCTTCTGGTCCTCATCTAGATTCTGAGGCCTTTGTTCCTCACAAAGATCTTCATGCCACCTTGCAGGCGCCCCTGAGTCTTGGTCTTGACGTTGTCGATGTTGTCAGAGCTCCCAACCCAAGGGTGGCGGCCTTGCTGGTGTTGGGAAAATCGCCCCGGCAAGGCTCTTGCAAGGGCTACATAGGTCGCCTCGGCAAGGGTGTTGCCGGGGGGGCATATTGCCCCTCTGCTCTTCCTTCCTCTGGCTTGAGTGCTGCCTTGGCAGTCTCGTACCTTTCTTTCCTCCGCCCCGCCAAGCATGGCCGCAGGTGCGGCTACGACTGACCGTGCACAAGTAAAGGGGTACAGAAAGGCCCCTAGTTTTGTACACCGACAGGAGCCCCCGGGCCCGGGCCACACATAAGCGCGAAGTGTTGTTGGGCTAGGCCCAAAATAGTGCGCGGGCACGCATGGCAGAGTTTTAACTTTGGTGATTTCTTCGACAGTTGCGCTTCCCCACGACTCACATTGTGTGCGTGACGTGGGGGTCATGCGTGGAATAGTTGCAGCATGCTTGCGTCACCCCGTGGTGAATAGTAAAGAGGCGGCCTGCGTCTTCCCCGTAAAAGAGGAAACCATAGTGATGCGGAGCATCCTAAGGTCATCACCATGGACCCTTCATCGCCTCACCAGGTGCCCAAAGGACCAATGACTCGAGCCCGTGCAAGAACTCTCGAAACCGAGGTGACTTCGCTCCTCTCTCTACATCTTTCGGATTCACTTGAGACATGGCTTCTACCTTCATCAGGGACTCTGTGCATACTCAGGTACTTGGACGAAGGCCACGGGACAGCTCTGCACAATGGTCAAGACGACAGGCCCGACGAGTACACGAGACAAGAAGAAGGAAGGCTGAAGATGCTACAGGCACCGGACGTCCGGCCTGCACCGGACGACCGGCGACTTCCAGGCACCGGACGACCGGAAGACACCGGACGTCCGGCCTCTCCCAGATGACCGGACGACCGGAAGCCACCGGACGTCCGTGACAACGACAACAGAAGCTAAATAGCGGAAATCCGAGGATTACCGGACGTCCGGTCCCTCCGGAACCAGCGGACGTCCGGTAACCAGCGGACGTCCGCCCCGACGGTGTCCATCCGTGTAATATATACTCGTTGACTTCCCTCCTTTCGAGGTAGCTGTTGGATAGCTCATTTTCAGACTTGTGTGGATTCTCTCCCACGAGACCTTGCGCCTCTTCGGAGAAGATCCACTACGGATTCAAGGCCTCCACATCGGGGAAGATCCTACGGGATAACCAAGACCTCCTCACGGAGAAGACTATCCTTGTACCACCGTCGTTGACTATGGACCGTGTATTGCACTATGTATCATGGATCTAGCACTTGTGTGATCATCTTTGTGTTGATTTGAGTGTTTCCTCTCGTGTTTTCCCCGTTTTCCTCCTTGTGTTCTCTGTGTTCATCGTGGGATACTCTCCAAAACGTGAAAGATCCGCTGATTAGGGTTCCACCCTACATCATCTTGGTATCAAGAGCAAGGTTGATCATGATTTTGGAGCCTCACACACTGTTTTCTAGCTTGTTTTTGTTGTGTTCTTCCCAACTTCGAAAATTCCCCACAAAAATAGCCCCAAATTTTTTTTGTGATCTGTTGATTTGGCAAGATTTTGTTGACTTTGTTCCATCTATTTGCTGTGCCACGTGTCGATCTAGCATTTCCCCACCATTTCCCCAATTGTCCTCCACGAATTCGGGCAAGTTTGACCAATTTGTCCACGGATCCACCAACACCAGTCCCAGACCTACCGGACGACCGACGTTTACCGGACGTCCGGCACCTCTCGATCCACCGGACGTCCGCTAAACACCGGACGACCGGCACCCCGCCTACAGAAACTATTACCGGATTTCCGGAACTTCCGGACGTCCGACCCCTTCCGACCGACCGGACGACCGGTAACTTCCGGACATCCGACAGACCCTGACGAAGCTGACTTTGTTCAGTTACGTACCACCTTCCGCTACCACCTACCTTTCATCCCACCTTCCGCAACCACCATCGCTTACCCGCTCCAAGTTTGAAAAGTGTGTCTCCCTTTGCCTTGGATACATGAGTTGTGGTTTCACCGTTTCCTTGGATGTTTAGGCTACCCTGGAACGGCAAGACTTCGACAACACCACCGCTCAACTTCGGCAAGGACGGTAACATCGATGACACTTCACTCATCCTACCTTACAATTGCATTGTCACCCTATGAACCATCTTTGCGTAGCTTTCCCATTGAGACTAGCCATTTGAGTATTGCCGGGCCACGACACTTGTGCACATTAGTGATAGTCATAGATATTGCATACTACATCATCTTGGTATCATCATATCTCCGTGTGCCACAAGAGTGCTCCGCATACACAATAGCTACCTTGATCCGAGAAGCATGCATATGCGTCCAAAGAAAGAGCAAACAAGCTTTTAAGCAAAAGAGCCACCAAAGCAAAGACAATAGCATCATACGCCTTGCATCAAAGGAGATCATACATCATAGCAACATCATCTTGTGCTCAAACATCGGCACATCATACACTCATAGCATACTTGTGATAGATAGTCGTTACATTTTGCCTCTTATAGGTCGTGCACAAGTGCGTATCCGCCTATTAAGCAATCGGTTAGCGTCTCTCTAGTGTTGTGCAACACGAGCATTTTCCGTGGTTTCCACATTTTCGCTCACCCTTGGTTGCACAACCACATTTATCTATCCGTGCGTGTGTTCCGTGTACTACTTTGCTAGTGATCTACTTGTTGCATGAGCAAATTTTGAACCATTTTCAACATCATTGAGTCACTTTGACGATTGCATTGAATTTGTGCCACATCCTAACCAAGCTCCACTCAAAGCTTTACTTGTGTAGGTGTGAGAATCGACACGAAGTGATACCAATTGTGCTATTTCCGGGTTACATTATTGAGCGATCATTGATCCATTTTCAACCTTGGTTAAGGTACATTGATATTGTCTTCTCCTTTCTCCCACTCACATACTTGCTTGTGATGATGGATAGGCCAAGTACATCTTCCAACCCGATCTTCGACGATCCTCAAGAAGCGAACAACTACGTCACCAAACTACATCTTTTCGGTGTCCAACGAGCTCTACATCAAGAGAGTGAAGCTATGCGTGAGTACATTGGTCAAGTCGCCGAGGACGCGCGCCAATTTGAAGCTAGGACAAAAGAACAATTCGACATCATCAACACCAACATGACTACTCAATACAATGAGCTCCGGACATTGATAATCAACCGACGTTTACCTCAACATCATCTCAAAGACGAAGCCGCTCAAGTCGACACTCCGACTCCACGCAAGACTCGAGTACACCTAAGTCCAACACTCTTCGTCAAGCCGCACGTCAAGCTCGACATGACCAACGGCAGCCTCTACATGACAAGAGTTCACAAGAGCTATTCGACAACCACGAAAGTCGATGTCGTCAAAACCAAGCTACACTTGAGCAAGCACAAGAACGGCAACGACTACGCCAACAACAACAAGAGCGAGCACGTCAATATCAAGAAGAACAAGACGCCGAGGCTAACCGCCACGCACAACAACGTCGAGAAGCTCAAGCTATGGAGGCGCAACGAGAACTACAAGATGCACATCGCAATGTGGCAGCCCGCACTCGACACACTCGTCAAGAAGAGGATTTCCTTCGTGATGAGATACAAGAGAGGCGCCATCAAGCACGAAGGCAAGAAGAAGCTCCTCCTCAAGCGCGGCAAGAACATCAACTCCAACAAGAACATCTACCTCAACAAGAGCAACAAGATATGGCAAACCGCCAAAATCGAGACCGCCCTCCCAATAGGCAAGGAAACAATGATGAGCATCGCTATGGCAAGCTCAAGTTCACCATGCCAAAGTTCTCCGGAAGCATTGATCCCGAAGACTATCTCTCATGGGCATTGAAAGTTGACAAGATCTTTCGCCTTCACAACTTCGATGAAGAAAAGAAGATCGCAATGGCATCCCTTGAGTTCCAAGACTATGTTCTCATTTGGTGGGAGGAAATCATAGAGAGAAGAGAAGCAAAAGGCGAACCTCCTATCACCACTTGGGCTCAAATGAAGGAAGTCATGAGAGCAAGATTTGTGCCTACCCACTACAACCGCGACTTGTTCAAGAAGCTACAACTCCTCAAGCAAGGTACCAAGTCCGTTGAAGAGTACTACAAGGATATGGAGATTGCTATGATACGAGCAAACATCACGGAAGATGACGAGCAAACAATGGCGAGATTCTTGAATGGACTCAACTATCCCATCAAGAAGATTGCGGACTTCCAACCATACAACAATCTCCTCGATCTAGTACATCAAGCAACCAAAGCGGAGCGACAAGTTCAAGAGGACTACAAGTACTCCAAGTTCAACTCCAAGACCTTTGATTCCTACAACCAAGCTTCAACGACTTCGGCTACTCCTCCTACCTCTACCAAGCCATCTACAAACTTCGGTGACAAGTCAAGCTACAAGAATGCGACTACTTCGAGTCGTCCACCTTCTACCAACAACTTCAAGCCAAGAGCTTCCTCAACTACACCTCCAACTGAAGAAAACAACAAGACAAGCCCCATCAAATGCTTCAAGTGCCAAGGACGAGGCCACAAGTCATTTGAGTGCAAGACCGTTCGCACCATGATCATCAACGATGACGGATCTCATGACTCCATGAGCGATGATGAGATGGAAGCACTTGAGCATGTCGCTATGCATCGCCAAGTGAATGAAGAAGAAGACCATCAAATGTTTTGCGATAATGACTCAAGTCCCAATCTTGTTGTCTCCAAAGTCTTGACATTCCAACATCAACAAGATGACGACCAACGATGTCACATTTTCCATACGAAGGCCGGCATCAATGGACGCTCCGTCAAGGTTATCATCGATGGAGGAAGTTGCCACAACTTGGCAAGCGAAGAGCTATGCGACAAGCTTCATTTGGCCAAGACGAAGCATCCTCACCCCTACAAGGTCCAGTGGCTCAACGACGCCAGAATTCTTCGAGTCGAGCACACCGTGCAAGTCTCTTTCAAGATCGGCGCCTACGAGGACACTCTTGAATGTGATGTGATACCCATGTCCGTGTGCCACCTTATTCTTGGACATCCATGGCAATATGATCGTGGAGTCACACACAATGGACGGACAAATCACTATCATTTCAAGATGAAGGGCAAGGAATTCGTGCTCCGACCAATGACTCCAAGTCAAGTAGCCGCCGACAAGCTTTTACCTACCAACCATCGTGGAGAGAATGTGATACAGGGTGGAACCCTAATCAGCGGATCTTTCACGAAATGGAGGGGATCCCACGATGAACACGAAGAACATAAAGGGAAACGGGGGAAAACACGAGAGGAAACACACAAGAACAAGTCCAATCACACATCCACTAGACAATCAAACACACAAGATCACAAGATACATGAACAACAAAGGGAAAGATACATGGGTAGAGTTCATCTCCAAGAGGAGGTCTTGAATCCGTGAAGGATCTTCCCGCTAGGGGTCTTGAATCCAAGGTGGATCTTCTCCGTAGAGGGGCCGCGGTCTCTCTCGTGGAGTAGATCCGGGATGGATGAGCAAAGCTCTATCTCTCATATGAGCTAAACCATTGCTAACCCTAAAATGGTGGAGGTGGAGGAGTATATATAGTCTAGGTCCACGAAGGGGTAAGTGAGGGGCGAAAGGGGGATACATGGGCCTCAGGCCCGAACACTGTACGCAGACAGGTGCCGGTCGTCCGCTGGACACCGGACGTCCGGTGGCTCGGGAGGGACCGGACGTCCGGTAGCTCCCGGACTTCCGGTAATTTCCTGGATTTCGGTTCTGTTGCCGATGTCACGGACGTCCGGTGGCCGCCGGTCGTCCGGTCGCCTGGGACGCGTCGGACGTCCGGTAAACGCCGGTCGTCCGGAGCCTGAAGCTTGCAGCAGCTTCGTTTCTTCCGTCTTCTCTTCCACGCTTCCCTCGCAGATGGTGATACGGTGTATCCTATGGACATCACCATGTCAAGAGTCTGCTTGGGAAGTGACACGTGTGACCTCTATTTCTCTTACATAAAGGTGAATCATCTCCTTTACACGTGTTCACTTGACCCCTTCGAGGATGGTATACTACTTGACACTCCTCTCGTGTGCATGCATAGGTATTGTCGGAGCTTCACGGATGGCGAGGAGGAGTGCAAGCGCCAAGGATCACCTACACCATCTGCGAGGGAAGCTTGGAAGAGAAGACGGAAGAAGACGGAGCTGCTGATACTACAGCGGCCGGACATCCGGGCCAAAGGCAGGACATCCGGCGCTTCCGCAACAGCCGGACATCCGGCACTCCTCCCGGAAATCCGGGCCCTCCTTCACAGAAGCTGGACCGAGCCAGCCCGGACATCCGGCCGTAACCCCGGACATCCGGCTCGCCCCGAAGCCCCGGACATCCGGCTGCCAGCCCGGACATCCGGCCTTGCCTGCGTGCATGTATCCGGGCCGATGCCCATGTACCCATTTCGCCCCTCACTTACCCCTTCATGACCCTAGACTATATATACTCCTCCACCTCCACCATTTTAGGGTTAGCAATGGTTTAGCTCATATGAGAGATAGAGCTTTGCTCATCCATCCCGGATCTACTCCACGAGAGAGACCGCGGCCCCTCTACGGAGAAGATCCACCTTGGATTCAAGACCCCTAGCGGGAAGATCCTTCACGGATTCAAGACCTCCTCTTGGAGATGAACTCTACCCATGTATCTTTCCCTTTGTTGTTCATGTATCTTGTGATCTTGTGTGTTTGATTGTCTAGTGGATGTGTGATTGGACTTGTTCTTGTGTGTTTCCTCTCATGTTTTCCCCCGTTTCCCTTTGTGTTCTTCGTGTTCATCGTGGGATCCCCTCCATTTCGTGAAAGATCTGCTGATTAGGGTTCCACCCTGTATCACATATCATACTATATCATCTTGTTAAGCTTCATGTACCTTGTCACACGGACTCATTCTTACATGATGGACACTTTGTGTGCGCTAACCATTGTATTTCCAAGTGTCCTTTGTGTTTGCTCATTTTGCATGTACCACATACCGGAGACACCTTGGAGTACTTGGATTGCAACATGCCCTCAACTTCGTCCAACTACAAGTCCGTTTACGACTACCGTTTCCATGGTGATGAGGTTTTTGATCCGAGGTCGGATCTTTCCCAAGGGAGGGGAGATGATACGGAGTATCCCATGATCATCCCCATGTTCACTCGACGAGACCTCAACTACACACAATTGGACACAAGGTTCACTCGCTCCTCTCTGAACCTCCACTTTCTACATGTGAGACATGCCTACTACCTCAAATATATGTGCTATGCATGTTCAGGAACACCCAAGGAGACCATGGAGAACCCAAGAACCAAGGCCAAGTGCGCACGGAAGAGAAGGAAGAAGGGCCAGCACCTACAGGCCCCGGACATCCGGCCCCCAGGCCCGGACATCCGGCCCCCCGGACATCCGGGCCCTGGCCGGAAATCCGGCGCCACTGTCCAGAAGACACCCGTGGCTCAACCCCTCCAGCCCGGACATCCGGCCCCTCGGCCCGGACATCCGGCGTCTCGGGAAGGCCCGGACATCCGGCCCCCGCCCGGACATCCGGCCCCTGTCTGCGCATAGTGTATCGGGCCTGAGGCCCATGTATCCCTCTCCCACTTACTGATACAGGGTGGAACCCTAATCAGCGGATCTTTCACGAAATGGAGGGGATCCCACGATGAACACGAAGAACACAAAGGGAAACGGGGGAAAACACGAGAGGAAACACACAAGAACAAGTCCAGTCACACATCCACTAGACAATCAAACACACAAGATCACAAGATACATGAACAACAAAGGGAAAGATACATGGGTAGAGTTCATCTCCAAGAGGAGGTCTTGAATCCGTGAAGGATCTTCCCGCTAGGGGTCTTGAATCCAAGGTGGATCTTCTCCGTAGAGGGGCCGCGGTCTCTCTCGTGGAGTAGATCCGGGATGGATGAGCAAAGCTCTATCTCTCATATGAGCTAAACCATTGCTAACCCTAAAATGGTGGAGGTGGAGGAGTATATATAGTCTAGGGTCATGAAGGGGTAAGTGAGGGGCGAAACGGGTACATGGGCATCGGCCCGGATACATGCACGCAGGCAAGGCCGGATGTCCGGGCTGGCAGCCGGATGTCCGGGGCTTCGGGGCGAGCCGGATGTCCGGGGTTACGGCCGGATGTCCGGGCTGGCTCGGTCCAGCTTCTGTGAAGGAGGGCCCGGATTTCCGGGCGGAGTGCCGGATGTCCGGCTGTTGCGGAAGCGCCGGATGTCCGGCCTTTGGCCCGGATGTCCGGCCGCTGTAGTATCAGCAGCTCCGTCTTCTTCCGTCTTCTCTTCCAAGCTTCCCTCGCAGATGGTGTAGGTGATCCTTGGCGCTTGCACTCCTCCTCGCCATCCGTGAAGCTCCGACAATACCTATGCATGCACACGAGAGGAGTGTCAAGTAGTATACCATCCTCGAAGGGGTCAAGTGAACACGTGTAAAGGAGATGATTCACCTTTATGTATGAGAAATAGAGGTCACACGTGTCACTTCCCAAGCCGACTCTTGACATGGTGATGTCCATAGGATACACCGTATCATCCCCTCCCCCTTGGAAAAGATCCGACCTCGGATCGAAAACCAAATCACCATGGGAAAGAGATGGCGTCGTCGTGTAGATGTGGACCATCACGAAGTGCTCATCATCTTGATGCTCAACATGGGCATTCTCCAATGTCTCTCCGTCTAGTGATTCCTTCAAAAGGAGCAAAGACAACAAACACTTGGAAAAACAAATGTGGTTAGCGTTAGTGCAAAACCAAACATTCAAGAGGTGATTTACCCAACAAGTGTTGTCATCAAGCATAGCATAGGGTGTGAAAAAGGTTTGTGGCATGGCATTTAAGCACATCAATTGAGCACAATCAAGGTCATCATGGAAACAAGCATGTAAATGTGAGGTAGAGATGCACATATGTGTGTCAAGAGAATAAGCATCTACCTCATGGTCATAGCAAGCATGCATAAAGCGCTCCATGAAAGGTCTATGGTAGGCATAAGAATCATTCACAACACCATGTAAAATGAAGTGTCTAAACACATGGGTCACGTGCAAGACAATCCAAGCATAATGTGCATAGGGTGTAGTGAAGATAGTATGGCACTCAACACAATAGAAAGAGCAATTGTTCAACATGTGTGAGGCCATCAAGTCAATCATGTGAAAAGCAATGGGACATGGCATATGTGAAGAGATGACATTGTTGCAACCAAGCATATGATAGGGACAAGTAATCCAAGAATTGGATGCAACACACAAGGCATATATAACATGAGGCATGGCAATGTGACAATGGCAAGTCGAAGTGAGATCTCTAACATGTGTGCAATCAAGGGGTCCAAGATGACAAATAAGTCTCATGGTGCAAGCAACACATGTAATGTGATTCACAATATCCATGCTCATGGTTTTGGGTGTCCCGAAAGAGAAGGATATCACCTTGAAAGTCTGTCCTTGTGTGTCCTTCACAATGCCGAAGCACAAGCAAGTGCGAGGTAGAAGCGTCGTGAACAAAGGTGGTTCGCTCTCAAGAGCTCGAATGGTCAACTCACGTGAAGTGGAAGTCGACACATAGTCCAAGTATCCTACACATGCACACAACAAAACAAAGAACGTATGTGCATGGTAGATAAACACATCATCCATCATGATGGTTCTCTTCTCTTGCGCATAACCATTAGGAGCAAAAGTGCATGAATAATATGATGCAACAATGGCTATATTCATGGCACTAGGCATATGGTGCAAAGAGGTAAGACAAGCATGCTTCACAAGAATTATGTCAAAATCTCCAAATAAATGCGAGAATGCTATGGGGGCAATCTCATTGGCAAGACTAAAATCATGGTTGCGCTCAATGCATGGGCAATCATATAGCATGAGAGAGGCAACATG
>LR738709.1:266765829-266785985 GCA_902687465.1 Secale cereale
AATATCAATCATGTGCAAATCATGGCAATGGTTGACATCAACCGCATGAAAGGAGCAAGTATGAATCATCGATGATGCAACATAAGCAAGCATGGTGATCAAGTTGTGCACACTAGTGGAGCAAAGATGCAACACACTAGGAGAAGGCATGGCAATTATGTCATGTGAGCAAATAGTGGATATAGGCAATGCACATGACATATCGCAAGCACGATCACAAATCAAGGTCAAAGCATCATAATAGGCATGGTGTGCAAAGGAATCATGGCAATAACAAGTGATATCTCCACCAAGCTTGCAAATACACATACAAGTATGAGAATCAATCATCATGTGTAATGCAAAACATGGGTCACAAATGCATGTCAAAGGCAAAGGAATTGACATATCATGCAATGTGAACATGGCAATATGGGCAAATGATACATAACGAACAATTAGCCATAACCATGTGAGGGCCATGTAGAAGAAATGCGCGAAGTCTTTGCGCGAAGGGAGCGGTGGGAAGGATAATCCATGGAATCCCAAGTCATCGGTGCTCTCTAGAGCTCGTATCGTCAACTCATGCTCTTGCGAGGTTGACGAGTAAGTATGGGGACCTACCCAAAAGAGACACAAACCGAAGAAATTGTGTGCGTGGTAAATGTACACATCATGCATCATGATGTGTATGTGCACGTTAGAGTTAGCACAAGATAAGCATCTCTCAAAGAAATTTGATGCATGGTATAAGAACATGTCATCCATCATGAATGGATAGTTATTGTGTATAGCATGATGTGGATGCAAATTGAGCATACAATTATATGGCACATCGATAGCAAGTTCATTCATGGGGAGCATATTGTGCACACAAGCATGGGGATTATGCAATGGATGGGATGGGTCAAAATCTCCTAAAAAGTATGAGGAAACTATGGGGGTCTCCTCATAAGCAATATCGGAAGCATAATTTGGAGAAGTGTAACAACATCCAAAACAATGCATGTCGGAAGCTAGGTAATCATGGCATGGCATATGATGGATATGATGCAAAGGAAGCATGTCAATATCATCACAAGAAAAAGAAATGCCAATAACCATGGGCTTGTCATCTATGCCATAAGTGCAAATTGGATTTATTTTAATGGCATATGCATAGTTACTACGATGAGATTGCAAATATGACATATTGTTGATCTCATGCATAGCATATGACAAGTCAAGTGGATTGTCAAACATGATGTGACCGAGAGAATTATCACAAGAAATCCTATGCAACATGGCATCACAACTAATAGACTCCACATGGCAATCATCAAACTCATCATAAATGGGTAAATAATCGCATGGGGAAATCATACTAGCATGAAGCATGGCAATAGGTGGCTCAACATCATGCAAGCAATCAAAGTTAACATAGTCCACTAGTGGGACGAGAGCATCACCTTCACCTTTGTTACCTTTTTCATTCCACTCATGTGGTGTAGGTGAGGTGGGAAAGACCAAATTGTGGTCATCATCTTCATCTTGATGGAACCATGTGGGGGGTGCATAATATTCCACCATGGCCATCGTGTTGTCCAATGGAAGGACGAAGTCGTCGAGGCTCGGCGCGTCATCAAATGTGGGACCTAGCACCGAATGAGAAGACACAATAGAGGTAGAGGTCAAGTCGTTAGTGTTGAAAGTGGCCTCACATGACCTATCAACTATCTCACTCTCTCTATGTGGTGGCTCACTCACTCCCTCAAGGTAGGTGCACTCAAGCTCGCATATGGTGGAGTCACTCATCTCACTCAAGTGGTGGGGGTTGTGGCTCTCCTCACATGGGAATTGGGGCAGCTCATCATATATGGGGCTAGTGGTGAATTCACTCTCACTCTCAATATGGTGGCACAAGTCACTCAAGTCATCATATGTCGCCGTGGTCGAAGGGAAAATCCCATGCTCAACCATCTCCTCATTGTCGTCGTGGATGAAGGCCGAAGATGGCACATCATCACTCTCGCCTCCAAAGATGGAAGCATCAACCTTGCTCGTCACCATGTCGTTCGCCTCCAAAGCGTGGTCCTCGAATGGCTCCGTAGTCGTAGTCGTCGCCGCACCGTCTTGAAAAAGAGTCGAAGTAGACTCGGCATCATCAATGCCACAAAGAGGGATGGCGATGAAGTCGAACTTGGGAACGTCGTCTTGGAGCTCGTCGGGCTTGGACATCATGGTGGTACTAGCCTCATGCTCGCCATCTTGGAGCTTGGTCTTCGAGAAGTGTGCTTGCGGTGGAGAAGCCTTGGCCTTCATAAGTTCTTGTTCCGCCTTGAGAGCACCAATGTAGTTGTCGTCGAGGGACTTGTAGTTCTCGAAGAAGATAGTCTTGTAGACGTCATTGTGCAATCCCATCATGAAGTGGAGCTTCATTGAAATGGGGTCGTCCACGCCGGCTCGTTGCAAGGCCATCTTCATCTCCTTGAAGTACTTGTCCATGGACTTGGATCCTTGAATGGTGTTCTGCAGTTGGCGTAGAAGTTGTTCCTTGTAGGTGGGAGGCACGAACTCTCGCCGCAAAGCTCTCTTCGTCTTGGGCCAATTCACGTTGAAGCTCGTCGAAGGTGTGTGAAGCCACCATGTTGACGCGTTGTCGTGGAAGTTTCTTGTGGCGCACTTCACTTGATCTTCGTAGGGAACTTGGTGTAGCTTGAGGTAGTCGTCCATCCTGCGCTCCCACTCGAGATACTCCTCGGGGTCTTGAGTCCCATAGAAAGGAATCTCGTGGTCGTTGTCGAGGTCGTAGTAGCTCGTGGTAGTCGCGGACTTGAGCTTGGTAAGCTTCTCTTGATCATAAGTTTGAGGTTCTTGTGGGCGAAGATGCCGCATATCCAAAGGCGAAGATGCCTCGAAGTTGCTTGGCGAAGATGCCAAGGTGTACGGTGAAGTCGTTGAGCGGTTGTTGGTGTTGAGCTCTTGACCTTCACGTTCTTGTCGTTGATGGTGTCGATGCCGATGTGATCTCGCCGAAGATGGCAGCTCGGAAGGATGTGCACTAGAGCGTCTTCTCGAAGATGAGGGAGACCTCTTGCGGTTCTTGATGAGGGCTTTGAGCTCCTCCATTTGAGCATTCATGTTGGCGCACAAGTTGTTCGTCATGGCATCGAACTTGTCGTTGTTGGTGTAGACCGGAGATGAAATGCTTTTCCTATCCATCACAAGACTCGAGCAAAGGTGAGTAGGAGATGAGATAAACAATACCAAGTTACCTTTTCCCAACGTTGAGGATGTATCCCGTTTCACTCAATGTGAAATGAAAGAATAGTGGAATTGGTACCGGACTTGTTCACTCACACCTATCAAGTAAAGCTTATGGTGGAGCTCGGTGAGGATAGTGGCACAAAAATTTGATGCAAAATGTTAGAAAGAGTCAATAATGTTGAAAGAGATTCACAAATTTGCAAATGTAACAAGTAGACCAATAGCAATATGTGGCACACGGAAACACACACACGGATAGATAGATGGGGTCGTGCAACCAAGGAATGAGCCAAAATGTGGAATCCACGGAAAACGCTCGTGTTGCACAACTCAAGAGAGACGCTAGCACGATTGCTCTATAGGCGGATACGACACTTGTGCACAACCTATAAGATGCAAATGTATGCAACGACTTCTATCCCAAGTACGCTATATGTATAGTATTCCGGTGGTATGATCCAAAATGATCAAGTATGATATCATATGATGCTATGCTATGGTTCTTGCTTACAAGCTTCTTTGTGGCTCTTTTGCTTAAAAGCTTATTCTTTATTTTTTGTTTTTTGTATGTCCACGATGCGAAATGCACAAACCAAGATAGCAATTGTGTATATGCGGGAACAATCTTGTGACACAAGGGATGATATGATGATGCAATGGAAGGGCGGATCGATGATCACTAATGTGCACAAGTAACGTTGCCGGCAATACTCAAAGGCTAGTCTCGATAGGCAAGTGACGCAAAATGGGCTAGGGGTTAACAATGCAATTGCAAGGGGAATATACAATGATGTCGTCGAAGTTACCGTCCGTGTCGATGATGAGAGGTGGTGCTCTTGATGTAGACCCGTTCCTAATTAGCCGAAACACCTTAGGAAACGGAAAAACCACAACTCAAAATCTCAAGGACAAATATCAAATGGTGGTAGCGGCAATGCCGTGGCGGTTGCGGAAGTGGAATGATGGGCTATACACGATGTCGGAGTTGAAGTCACGGTCCCTAAGTAGCCGAAACACCTTAGGAGACACAAGCCACAACTCAAACAAGCTCGAACAAAAATTTGGTTAAGTTGGGTTGGCTATGTATGGTGGACTAGGCTATGCGGAAGTGGTGGTGGTGGTTGATGAAGAAGCAATGGTCCCTAAGTAGCCTAAACACCTTAGGAGACTCAAATCACTACTCAAGCAACCACAAATGCTATGGAGAACAAAATGGTTTAGGTTGCGGAAGTGTATGGTGGCTATGCGGATGATATGGTGGAGGGCCTAGGCAAAGATGCCAAAATCCACAAAATATGATGGATTCAAATGATTATGGTGGTATTTTTGTGTTATGGGGGATGTCAAGAGCTTTAAAACGAGCTCAAGAACGTCGAAATCGGAGTTCGGATGAATTAGTTATGGACAAAACGGTGAAACGGAAAAGTCTGAATTCCCAGGGGTCGGACATCCGGGGTGGAGCCCGGAAATCCGGGACCAGATGTCCAGAAACGTGCGCGAATTTGCCCTCCAGGAGCCGGATGTCCGGCCGGGGACCCGGATGTCCGGCCCGATGGCCCGGATGTCCGGCCTATGGCCCGGATGTCCGGCCCGACGATTCCAGATCTGAATCGGGACTTCCAAACTCGTTTGTGGGCGGAATTTGATGATTTTGGGGGCAAAATTTGAGCGATTTTGTGGAGGAAAGATGGGGAAACTTGGGGAAATGCTAGATCCACTTGAAACCAAGCAAATCCACGGATCAAAATCAACAAAATCTCATCAAACCAACAGATCACAAAAAATTTTGGGGCTATTTTTGGTGGGGAATTTTCGAATTTGGGGAAGAACACAACAAAACAAGGCTAGAAAACCGTGGGGAGGCTCCAAATTCGTGAGAAACCGTGGCTCATGATACCATATGATACAGGGTGGAACCCTAATCAGCGGATCTTTCACGAAATGGAGGGGATCCCACGATGAACACGAAGAACACAAAGGGAAACGGGGGAAAACACGAGAGGAAACACACAAGAACAAGTCCAATCACACATCCACTAGACAATCAAACACACAAGATCACAAGATACATGAACAACAAAGGGAAAGATACATGGGTAGAGTTCATCTCCAAGAGGAGGTCTTGAATCCGTGAAGGATCTTCCCGCTAGGGGTCTTGAATCCAAGGTGGATCTTCTCCGTAGAGGGGCCGCGGTCTCTCTCGTGGAGTAGATCCGGGATGGATGAGCGAAGCTCTATCTCTCATATGAGCTAAACCATTGCTAACCCTAAAATGGTGGAGGTGGAGGAGTATATATAGTCTAGGGTCATGAAGGGGTAAGTGAGGGGCGAAACGGGTACATGGGCATCGGCCCGGATACATGCACGCAGGCAAGGCCGGATGTCCGGGCTGGCAGCCGGATGTCCGGGGCTTCGGGGCGAGCCGGATGTCCGGGGTTACGGCCGGATGTCCGGGCTGGCTCGGTCCAGCTTCTGTGAAGGAGGGCCCGGATTTCCGGGAGGAGTGCCGGATGTCCGGCTGTTGCGGAAGCGCCGGATGTCCGGCCTTTGGCCCGGATGTCCGGCCGCTGTAGTATCAGCAGCTCCGTCTTCTTCCGTCTTCTCTTCCAAGCTTCCCTCGCAGATGGTGTAGGTGATCCTTGGCGCTTGCACTCCTCCTCGCCATCCGTGAAGCTCCGACAATACCTATGCATGCACACGAGAGGAGTGTCAAGTAGTATACCATCCTCGAAGGGGTCAAGTGAACACGTGTAAAGGAGATGATTCACCTTTATGTATGAGAAATAGAGGTCACACGTGTCACTTCCCAAGCAGACTCTTGACATGGTGATGTCCATAGGATACACCGTATCAGAATGGTGAGAGAGTGAGCCACCAAAAAGAGAGTGAGAGCCACAAGCCAAATATGAGCGACTCCACGACGAGCGACAAGAAGCAACTAGTACTATTTGCCACCAAACGTGAGATGAGAGAAGTGTGTAAGAACCCATCGAGCGTCTTCCACCTTGTGCTTTTATGCAAAGGGGAAGCCAAACCTACTAACACTTCACCACCTCCACCTTTTGTGTTGTCTCAATTGTTGCAGGAATTTTCGGACGTCTTTCCCGACGAGCTACCTCCGGGTCTACCTCCACTTTGCGGAATCGAACACCGCATCGACCTCATACCCGGTGCACCACTTCCAAACAAGGCTCCTTACCGCGTCAACCCCGAGGAAACAAAGGAGATACAACGGCAAGTGCAAAAACTCATCGACAAAGGTCATGTACGTGAAAGCTTAAGCCCTTGTGCCGTTCCCGTTATTCTCGTGCCTAAGAAAGACGGAAGTTTTCGCATGTGTTCCGATTGTCGTTCGATAAATGCTATCACCGTTAGATACCGTCACCCTATTCCTCGATTAGATGACATGCTTGATGAATTATGTGGTGCCACAATTTTTTCCAAAATTGATCTTAAAAGTGGCTACTACCAAATTCGCATTCAAGGGGGTGATGAATGGAAAACAGCTTTCAAAACCAAGTTTGGACTCTATGAGTGGTTGGTCATGCCAATGGGCTTATCGGAAGCGCCCGGCACATTCATGCGTCTTATGCACTTTGTTCTTCGACCTTATATAGGCGTCTTTGTAGTGGTTTACTTTGATGACATTCTAGTCTTTAGCAAGTCGCTTGAGGAACATGTTGACCATGTCCGTTTGGTTTTGCAAGCCCTTCGCAAACAACAATTATATGCTAATATGGAAAAATGCACTTTTGGCGTTGACAAGGTTGTCTTTCTAGGATTTGTCGTTTCTTCTCAAGGTGTTCACGTTGATGAAACTAAAATTGAAGCAATTAAAACTTGGCATCAACCAAAGAATCTCATGCAAGTGCGTAGTTTCCTTGGTCTAGCCGGTTTCTATCGACGTTTTGTGAAGGACTTTAGCACCATTGCTATGCCTCTACACGCTTTGAGCAAGAAGAACGCACCCTTCATTTGGGGTCCTTCGCAAGACACCGCGTTCAATGAGCTTAAAAGCTTGCTCACGCACGCACCACTTCTAGCCCTACCAAACTTTGACAAACCGTTTGAGATTCATTGTGATGCTAGTGGTACCGGAATCGGTGGCGTGCTAATGCAAGAAAAGCGCCCAATTGCGTACTTTAGCGAGAAGCTATCGGGAGCACAACTTAACTATCCCATCTATGATAAAGAGCTTTATGCCTTGGTGAGAGTTTTACTTGTTTGGGAACACTATCTTAGACCTCATGAATTCATTCTCCATACGGACCATGAGACACTCAAGTATCTCAAAGGTCTAACTAAGTTGAACAAGCGTCATGCTAAATGGAGTGAGTTCATTGAGTCTTTTCCCTATGTCATCAAATACATCAAGGGCAAAGAAAATGTTGTGGCGGACGCGCTTTCACGCAAATGCATGCTTGTAACACAACTTGAGTTGAATGTGATTGGCTTTGAGCATATTAAAGATTTATATGAGCATGATCCTTTCTTTGCAAATGCTTATGCTAAGTGCTTGACTCACACTTCTTGGGAACATTACTACATCAAGGATGGATATCTTATGAGAGCTAAAAAACTTTGCATTCCCGAGTCTTCGCTTCGTTTGCTTCTTTTGCAGGAATCTCATGGAGGAGGACTCATGGGACACTTTGGACGCGACAAGACGTTTGCTACCCTCTCTAAGAACTATTTTTGGCCCAAGATGCTTCGTGACGTCTCACGCCTCACCAACCGATGTTCTACATGCCGCAAAGCTAAGTCCAAAGCTCAATCTCATGGTCTTTACATGCCTCTTCCTATTCCATACCATCCATGGGAAGACATAAGCATGGATTTCATACTTGGTTTGCCTAGGACTCAAAATGGCAAAGATTCCGTGCTTGTCATGGTAGATAGATTCTCTAAAATGGCTCATTTCATTCCTTGTAACAAGATAGACGATGCTTCACATGTTGCAAATCTCTTTTGCAGGGAGATACTTTGTCTACACGGCGTGCCCAAAACGATCGTGTCGGACCGGGACGTCAAGTTCTTGAGTTACTTTTGGAAAACACTATGTGCCAAGCTCGGAATCAAGCTACTCTTTTCTTCGGCGTACCATCCCCAAACGGACGGCCAGACGGAGGTGACGAACCGCACGCTTTCCACTCTTCTTTGTGTGTTGATCAAGAGGAACATCCGGGAATGGGAGCAATGCTTGCCCATCGCCGAGTACGCCTACAACTGCGCAAGACATTCGACCACCGGCAAGTCGCCATTCGAGGTTGTCTACGGCTTCAACCCGTGTCCCCTTTGGACATTCTACCTCTACCCCTACAAGAGCGCATCAACATGGACGCAAGTGCACGAGCAAGCTATCTCAAGAAGGTGCACGAAGATACAAGGGAAATAATCGAGCAACAAGTCCAACGTCTCGCCACCAAGCTCAACAACAACAAGGCACCAATGGTGTTCCAACCAGGAAATCTTGTTTGGCTTCATCTTTGCAAGGACCGCTTCCCACACGAGCGCAAGTCCAAACTTCTACCTCGCGTCGACGGACCATTCAAGGTGCTAGCTCGCTACAACGACAACGCCTACAAGATCGACCTCCCACGAGACAAGTACTCCGTGAGCGATACTTTCAACGTCAAGGACCTATCTCCTTTCCATGGTGATGAAGATTTCGATCCGAGGTCGGATCTTTCCCAAGGGAGGGGAGATGATGCGGAGCATCCTAAGGTCATCACCATGGACCCTTCATCGCCTCACCAGGTGCCCAAAG
Source organism: Secale cereale (assembly GCA_902687465.1). Classification (NCBI taxonomy): domain Eukaryota; kingdom Viridiplantae; phylum Streptophyta; class Magnoliopsida; order Poales; family Poaceae; genus Secale; species Secale cereale. The sequence continues at coordinate 266,774,822 of LR738709.1, forward strand.
GACCAATGACTCGAGCCTGTGCAAGAGCTCTCGAGACCGAGGTGACTTCGCTCCTCTCTCTACATCTTTCGGATTCACTTGAGACATGGCTTCTACCTTCATCAGGGACTATGTGCATACTCAGGTACTTGGACGAAGGCCACGGGATAGCTCTGCACAATGGTCAAGACGACAGGCCCGACGAGTACACGAGACAAGAAGAAGGATGGCTGAAGATGCTACATGCACCGGACGTCCGGCCTGCACCGGACGACCGGCGACTTCCAGGCACCGGACGTCCGGCCTCTCCCAGACGACCGGACGACCGGAAGCCACCGGACGTCCGTGACAACGACAACAGAAGCTAAATAGCGGAAATCCGAGGATTACCGGACGTCCGGTCCCTCCGGAACCACCGGAGGTCCGGTAACCAGCGGACGTCCGCCCCGACGGTGTCCATCCGTGTAATATATACTCATTGACTTCCCTCCTTTCGAGGTAGCTGTTGGATAGCTCATTTTCAGACTTGTGTGGATTCTCTCCCACGAGACCGTGCGCCTCTTCGGAGAAGATCCACTATGGATTCAAGGCCTCCACATCGGGGAAGATCCTACGGGATAACCAAGACCTCCTCACGGAGAAGACTATCCTTGTACCACCGTCGTTGACTATGGACCGTGTATCGCACTATGTATCGTGGATCTAGCACTTGTGTGATCATCTTTGTGTTGATTTGAGTGTTTCCTCTCGTGTTTTCCCCGTTTTCCTCCTTGTGTTCTCCGTGTTCATCGTGGGATACTCTCCAAAACGTGAAAGATCCACTGATTAGGGTTCCACCCTACATCACATAGGAGTGCTGCTCATTTACCCTCTGCACCTTTTCCAATCTTGGAACCACCGTTACCCTCTTCTTCTCCAACTGCAATATCGGAGCTTTCGCCTCTGCTTGCCGCTGCCGTGCCCCCATTTCCCTTGATCCATTGCCCCCTCTCAGTCGCCATGGCGCCCAAGGCAAGCAAGGGCAAGGGAGCGGCTAAGTATGCCGGGGAAGGAGGCGCCAGAGAGAGAGTTGGCGGAGCTGCGGACGCAGTTCACCCTCTTCTCCCCGACGGTCGGTGGGTGCACCCTCAGGGATACGTTCAAGTGCCTGTGGGGGAGGGAGATGACGGGGCATCCTGCCACACGCTTCATCCTCGCCTTCTTCACCAAGCCCGGTCCAAATGGATACCCCTTATTTGTCGATTACTTCTCCTGTAGGCTCTGCCCCCCTTTCTTAGATTTCTTCAGTGATGTCATGCACACCTACGACTTCCACCTTCTAGATCTTACGGCGAACGCCGTGGCGTGCATGGCTCTCTTTGCTCACCTTTGTGAGGGCTTTGTCGGAGTGCACCCTAGCACGGCGCTCTTCCGCCATCACTTTACTCCTTGTATCCAGCCAGGGGGCGCCATTTCTGGTTGCATCGCTTGGATCCCGAGGCCCCAGATCAAGGGCACGTACCCGGAGGGTGCTCAGAAGGAGAGGTGGGACGAGTGGCGAAGCCGGTGGTGCAGGATTGAGGAGACGGATGCACCAGAGTTCTGTCGGGTCCGTCGGAAGCCGCCGTTCCGCAACAAGGACTGGGGCGAGCTCGACGCCGACGACCAGAAGCTCACGATTGCCACCACCAGGATCCATCACCTCGCCTCGGATGGGCCCAATCTCAAAATTATCAGGGCCAACTACATTTGCCGCCGGATTGCCCCATTGCACAATGAGGGGAGGCCGGCCTAGGATTTTAGGAATGTGGCCGACATCATGAGGCTCCGCCCTGGCTTGAATCACAACTTCACGGTGCTGTATCATGCTCATCTTTGTGAGAGGCTGTTCTAGCTCAAGGTCGACGAGGTTGGCAGGGTCGAGAGGACCGGCAAGGCTGAGAAGGCCGGCAAGGCCGCTAGGGCCGCCAAGTCCGACAACCTGTTCGGGTTGCCAGCGGGGGTGGTCCCGTTGAGCAACAACTCTTGTCTGACTGCCATCATCGCCATGATGCTGGTTTTTGACGTGCACGGCCTCGATCCGACCTGGGCCGAGCCAAAAGTGGAGCTGGCGCAGACATTCTTTGACAAGTTGTTGTAGAGGTATGTCCGTGACGAGCCACAGCTCACCCGCCCCACCACTGAGGAGGAGTTTGCGTATATTGCCGCCAGGGCGGAGGAGGCAACACTTGCCGCGGAGGCTCGCGGCCTCGTTACTGTGGAGGACGAGGCCGACGTGGACGCAGAGGAGAAGGAATTTGCCGAGTGGGCGGTGCTCGCCGGGGAGCCCAGAGGCACTGGCGCTGGGGTTCCCCTTGTTGAAGAGGTGGTTGAGGAGTCGTCCGAAGAGGAGACCGACACGGATGACTCCTCGGCCCAGGGAAGAAACGTATTCTACGAATGGCTGGCTTCGGCGAGCCGGTCCGGTCTGGCAAGGCCATGCAGCGGCAATAGGCCCAGGTGCAACCCGTGCGCTAGACCAGGGCCGCAGTAGCGAAGAGGGCCGCGGCTGCTGCCTCTTCCTCGTCCAAGCGACCCAGGACCGCATCACCTTCTCCTCCGCTAGCGGACACTGCACCGAAGGCCGATTTTGGTCTCGGGTCCTTTAGGCCGAAGAGGAAGAGGAGGCCAGAGGAGGAGGATGACGAGTAAGCATTTTGCCCCTCACCATCTCCTGACCCTCCACCTGCGCTATCTTTCCCTGACTTGATTCTATCTTCACAGTGACAAGGAGACGCTTGCCCAGAGGGCGGCGAAGAAGGCCAAGGCTTCGATGGGCGACGAGCCCCCGACGAGCGCTTCGCGCACGCCGGTGTTGGTGGTGATCAGCTCGGACAACAGCCCTCAGCGCAGCCCCCGCTCTAGCCCCCAGCGTGAGTCCGTTATTCACTCCCCATCGATGGGCGTTGGGGTGTGTATCCTTGGTGTTGACCTGGCCGGGTTCGCATGAAGAGAGCGGCAACAGGAGGAGCTGCTGTGGGACGCCCCCGACACACCGTCCCCGTCAACCACACCACCCAGAGGGGCGTCACCGGAAAGGGCATCTACCGCTGAGCCCACACGCACGAAGGAAGAGGGGGCAAGCAAGGGCGCTGATGGCTCCATTCCGGCAACAAATGTTGGTGGGGAGGGAACCACTTCTCCTTAGCTCATCACGGGTAAGTTGCCTGTCTCCCGTCCCTTGCTATCTCTACCATGTGATGCGCTTTCATTTCTTCGTCCTAAACTTTGATTTTGGCCTCGCCCAATTCTCCTTTCTAGTTTCCGGACCCTCCCTCGGCGGACCTGGTGGACGTCGATGCTGTTATCGAGGAGGTCGCCAAGGATGCCGAGGCAGAGGCCACAAAGATCGTGGCTGCGGAAGCCGCCAAGTCCGCTGTCGAGGAGGCCACCAAGGGGGCTTCCGGGGAGACCGGCAAGGCTGCTGCCAGGGAGGCCGGCAAGGCCGCTGCCGAGGAGGCCGCCGAGGGGCTTGCCGGGGAGGCCGGCAAGGCTGCTGCCGAGGAGGCCACGAAGGGGCTTGCCGGGAAGGTCGGCAAGGCTGCTTCTTTCGGCGTCCTAGGAACGGGGGTACCCAGACTTGCCCGCATGCGGCTCGTGACACGGCTCCATCGGCGGCTTGGTACAATCCAACTTCAGTAGCTGCAACTCAAGACCCTCGCGAGGGGCCAAGCCTCACGAGGCGGGCGACAGCAAGACCTTCCTGGGGGTAGTCTCTCTAGGCTGACTCCCAAGGAGCCGAGATATCCATGCATGGAGCACCTCGTGAGGTTCACGTGACGTCAGCCATGACGAACAAGGCCAGGCGGGTGCCAGCGGGCACAGTGTACCAGTTTCCTGTTTGGTGCTAAGAGGGCAAGCACATGCGTGGAGTCCCGAGGGATCAGGTAAAGGTTTCCATATCAGTGCAACAAGACCAAGGACCGTTAGGGATGCAGAATGGAGGTCATCATGGAGCCCGGCGCGGCGTCACCACCAGAGCCTTATGCAGGCGAAGACCAATTTTATCAAGATAACTTGTACTAGTTGTTCCCCTTCAAATTTGGCCGTTGTTGGATCCCTTCCTGCCGATTTTTGGGAAGAGGACCAAGGCCACCATAAATAGGACCTAGCCACCACCATAGAGGGGAATCTGTTTTGGATCGGATCGATTCCGCCCTAGACACACCACAAGCTCATGCGAGTCTAAGAACACCTCTCCTCCAGAGGCTGTTCATCCCTTGTACTAGTTCCTCCTCAACCATACAAGGTGATCCACCACACACACTGGAGTAGGGTATTACAACACAAGGTGGCCCGAACCAGTATAATCATCTGTGTCCCTTGTTCTTTGAGAACGTCGAGCTAGGCAGTGGAATCGTAGGGTGGGCGCGCTGGGGAGAGAGTGTTCTTCGTGCGCACCCCAGAGTTCGAACCACTCAAGGGTTTGTGGAACCCAAAATCCGACATTTGGCGCGCCAGGTAGGGGTGTGCCGAAGCTTCTCTTCCGTTGGTCGACGGGTCACCGCTCCATCACTTCCATGGCCGACACTCGCCGTGCTCGTGTTGAGCGCCGGGCCGCCCTCGCCGCCCGCGTCGCTCAGACAGGTCCCGCTAGCAGACTTCCTCGTCGTTCTCCATCGCCGGCCACCAACGCTGCCACCGACCCCCGCGGCACCAGCAACATGCCTCGTCGCTACATCCCTTGGTGCGGCGGGATGGACGCACCGCAACCCCGTCGCTGACCACCGCTGGCACATCATCCACGGCCGTTACGGACCCGCGAAAGCGCAGGCTGCGCTGCCCATGGCGCGCGTGCTCTGATAGAGGCAAAGGTGTCCCGTCTTTCGATGAGATGGTGGCTATCGTTTTGGAGGAAGTCAACTTTGACGATCCGACTATGAACGTGCGAGGACGTCGCGCCTTAGCAATTGCTAAACCAACTCCGAGAGGTTATTGACCACGCCGGAGCATGATCAACCTGACCACGAAGGTCTGTTTCCTACAGGCAAACGAAGAACAAGCAAGAAACTGAGATTGAGATCTGGATATTGCGAATTCAACAGGAAAGCTTTATTAATCAAGTGGGCTTCCATGACGTCTTTGTCTGGTTGTTGAATACAAACGAAGTACGCGAAGTTGCAGCTATGGCGAACTTTAATCTATACAAACCCAAAGTCTAAATGACGCCCTAAGGGCAGTATATATGGGGGAAGAGGGGGGAAATTCGTGGCCCTTGGAGGAGGGGTCCGAAACAAACCCTAACTCTTGTTTCCCCACACATACGGACTCTAAAAACAGCCTATACTCAAGTATTTCGAAATTACATGGGCCTGGCCCAATAATAAGGTGACGCATCACCTATAATAGCCTCTGGACGAAATTTATGAAGTGGCATCTTGTATATTTCGTCCAAGGCTTCACGCACTCATTATGGTGGCTTCAAAATCCCGAAATCATCACTTGTAACTCCGTTCTTATTCCCCTTGCGCATGCCATCATCTCCATGCTTGATCTTCTCCAATGTTCATCCTTCTTGTCCAAGCTAGGCCATTCATTTGTAAGCAAGACAAATGTATCCAATTTAGGCAGCATCATATTCTCATGAACATTAGAATCATTACCAAGAAACGAAAGTACCTGGTAATTTAATTGGCGTGCGCGAGCTCTAGTAATTGGTCCTGTATATGTGTCAGTTGGGGCTGTGGGTGTAACCTTGTTAGTGATGTCCTCATCATCCTCCCCTTCTTGAATTGAAGTCGTCCTCGACGAAAGCTCATCTTCCTCACCCAAGTAAGGCTCCAAATCTGCAATGTTAAATGTGGGACTAACCCCAAAATCTGCAGGCAGCTCAAGTTTATATGCATTATCATTTATTTTCTCTAACACCTTGAAAGTACCATCAGCACGTGGCATTAGCTTTGACTTGCGCAAATTAGGAAACCTATCCTTACGCAAATGTGACCAAACAAGATCTCCAGGTGCAAAGACAACACGTTTTCTACCCTTATCTCCAACAAGTTTATATTTAGCATTCATGCGCTCAATATTTTCCTTAGTTAACTCATGCATTTTTAAGATCAATTCAGTACGTTGTTTAGCATCAAAATTAACCTTCTCCTAAGATGGAAGAGGCAACAAATCAATAGGTGCACGAGGTAGGAAACCAAAGACAATTTCAAAAGGGCACTTCTTAGTAGTAGAATGCAATGAACGATTATAAGCAAATTCAATATGAGGCAAGCATTTTTCCCACATTTTCTTGTTATTCTTCAAAGCAGTCGTAAGCATAGTAGACAAAGTTCTATTGACTACTTCAGTTTGTCCATCAGTTTGGGGGTGACAAGTAGTACTAAAAAGCAGCTTAGTCCCCAACTTAGCCCGTAAACATCTCCAAAAGTGCCTAAGAAATTTAGTATCATGATCTGAAACAATAGTATTTGGCACACCATGCAAGCGAATAATTTCACGAAAGAACAAATCAGCAACATTAGCAGCATCATCGCTTTTATGACATGGTATAAAGTGTGCCATCTTTGAGAACCTATCCATGACAACAAATATGCTATCCCTCCCCTTCTTTGTTCGAGCTAAACCCAAAACAAAGTCCATAGATATATCTTCCCAAGGAACACTAGGGACAGGTAAAGGCATATATAAACCATGAGGATTGAGTCGTGACTTAGCTTTTTGACATGTAGTGCAGCGAGCAACAAAACACTCAACATCCCGTCTCATCTTTGGCCAAAAGAAATGTGTAGCAAGTACGTCCTCAGTCTTCTTCATGCCAAAGTGTCCCATTAATCCTCCTCCATGCGCCTCCCGCAACAACAAAAGACGAAAAGAGCTAGCTGGAATGCATAGCTTGTTAGCACGAAACACAAATCCATCATTAATGACGAACTTGTTCCATGTTCTCCCTTCTTTACAATTCTGCAATACATCTATAAATTAAGCATCATGCACATATTGATCTTTGATGGTCTCCAAACCAAATATTTTAAAGTCAAGTTGTGAAAGTATAGTATAACGACGAGACAATGCATCAGCAATAACATTTTCTTTTCCCTTCTTGTGTTTAATAACATAAGGGAAAGTCTCTATGAATTCAACCCATTTAGCATGTCTACGGTTCAGTTTTTCTTGACTTTTAATGTGCTTCAAAGATTCATGATCAGAATGTATAAATAATTCTTTGGGCCATAAATAATGTTGCCATGTTTCCAAAGTCCGAACAAGAGCATATAATTCCTTATCATAAGTAGAATAATTCAGACTAGGCCCACTCAATTTTTCAGAAAAGTATGCAACAGGTTTACCATCTTGTAATAACACACCTCCTAACCCAATTCCACTAGCATCACATTCAAGCTCAAAAGATTTATTAAAATCAGGAAGTTGGAGTAAAGGAGCATGTGTCAACTTATCTTTCAATACCGTGAATGCTTCTTCCTGTGTAGTACCCCAAACAAAAGGCACATCCTTCTTTGTACCCCAAACAAATGCCAACTCTCAATAGCTTCAATCTTGGATTTATCGACCTCAATTCCCTGTGGAGTAACAACATAGCCAAGAAAAGATACTCGGTCGGTGCAAAAGGTGCACTTTCCAAGGTTACCAAACAAACGTGCATCATGTAGAGCAATAAAAACAGCACGTAAATGTTCCAAATGTTCCTCCAAAGATCTGCTATAAATCAATATATCATCAAAGTATACTACCACAAATCGTCCAATGAAAGCACGTAAAACTTCATTCATTAATCTCATGAAAGTACTAGGTGCATTAGTTAACCCAAAAGGCATGACAAACCACTCATATAAACCAAACTTAGTTTTAAATGCTGTTTTCCATTCATCTCCCAATTTAATACGAATTTGATGGTATCCACTACGCAAATCAACTTTGGAGAATATTGTAGAGCCACTCAATTCATCAAGCATATCATCTAGCCTAGGAATAGGATGCCGATAACGAATAGTAATATTATTAATGCCTCTACAATCAACACACATACGCGATGTACCATCCTTTTTCGGCACTAGAATAATATGAACAGCACAAGGACTAAGGGATTCGCGTATATAACCTTTGTCGAGTAGCTCATGTACTTGACGCATAATCTCCTTTGTCTCCTCTGGATTGGTACGGTATGGTGCGCGGTTGGGTAGCGATGCACCGGGAATTAAGTCAATATGATGCTCAATCCCTCGAATAGGTGGTAATCCCGGTGGCACGTCTTGTGGAAAAATGTCCGCGAACTCCTGCAAAATGTTAGTGACAGCAGGAGGCAAAGAGGAAGGCACGTCCTTGAATGAAAATAATGCCTCTTTGCACACAAAAGCATAGCAAACTGATTTGCGTAAATCTAGGTCATTAATATCAGATTTGGTAGCAAGTAAACATCCACTTTTTAATTTAATTTCAGATGCAACAAGAGATGATGGTGTGTTATTAGGCTTCATTTGTTGCTCAAATTCTTTTGCCACAATCTGATTTTCACTCTTATTTAGCTCCTGTTTTGCTTTATTAGCTCTATTAATATCATCTTTCAAAACGGAATCAGGAGACATAGGAAGCAAAGTAATACGTTTATCCTTATGAACAAGAGTATACTGATTGTTTCTACCATGGTGTACAGAATTTTTATCAAATTGCCATGGTCTAACAAGTAATAAGGACAATGCTTGAATGGGTACCACATCACAATGAACATAATCAGCATATGTGGAGATACTAAAATGCACACGAATAGTACGTGTTACCTTAACCTTGCCGCTGTTGTTGAACCATTGGATGTAGTAAGGATGTGGATGTGGTCTTGTGGTGAGAGATAGCTTCTCCACCATCTCCATGCTAGCCAAGTTGTTGCAGCTCCCTCCGTCTATGATGACGCGAACATAATGTTCCTTCACAACTCCCTTTGTATGGAACAAATTATGCCTATGATTTTGCTCCGCTTGTGTGACCTGCACACTCAAAACACATTGAGCAACTAAACATTCATACCTGTCAGCGTCTTCAGGAGCCATGTATTGCGTCTCATTTGCAGAATCATCTCCACCATGTTCTTCACGTGTAATAAGTGCCAAAATCTCCTCATCATAGTCACTAGCGGACTAATAACCACCATCCTCAGTAGCAATCATCACACGCTGAGATTTGCATTCTCTCGCAAAATGTCCTCTTCCCTTACAACGACAACAAATGATATCACTGGTGTGCCCTGTTGATGCCATGGAAGAAGAAGAACTCTGTGCATGCCCGATAGGTGTGCTCTTGGCAGATAATGGTGGTTGTGCCTGCTTCCTTGTATCATGGCTGGAGGTAACATCTGTTGGAGGTGTCAGTGCAGTAGAATGTGTGAAAGTAGAGGATGCACGCGGTGTCCATGATGAAGGTCGACCTGCAGAAAAGTTAGTCCGCGCCAATGCCTGTCGATCCTGCACTTCACGTTCAGCTTTACAAGCAAGATGGAATAAATGAGTAATATTATTATAATCCTTATACTCTAGAATGATCTGAATCTCTCTATTTAATCCACCTATAAAACGTCCAGGCATAGCTTCATTCTCCTCAACAATACCACATCTAATCATGCCAGTTTGTAATTCCTGATAATATTCTTCTACATAATTTTTTCCTTGTCTTAAGCGCTGCAATTTTTGAAGTAATTCACGTTGATAATATGGTGGAACCCAACGAGTATGCATAGCAGTTTTCAAAGCAGCCCAAGTAGCTAGAATAGGATATAATCTACAATGTTCAGACCACCAAACACATGCAAAACTAGTTGATGCGGAGCATCCCGAGGTCATCCCCATGGACCCTCCTTCACCTCCTCAAGTGCCTCAAGGACCAATGACACGTGCTCGTGCTAGAGCTCTCGAGACCGAGGTGACGTCGCTCCTAGCCCTACTTCCATACGAATCTTGCGAGACATGGTTGCTACCTGAGACAGATGTGCTTTGTGTGCTCAGGTGTGAAGAAGACCACATTGGAGAAGGGCGTGAAGATGGACAAGTCCCCAAGTTCACGGACAAGATGTTGCATCGAGTAGGGCAAAAAGAGGTTCCAGGCTCCGGACATCCGGCCCCCTGGCCCGGACATCCGGCCCCTGGACATTCATCTACAGAAGGCCAGCAGACGAAGCTACAGGGCCCGGACATCCGGCCGGGGCCCGGACATCCTGCCAAGCTTGGCCCGGACATCCGGCCTCGGGCCCGGAAATCCGGCGCCACTGTCCAGAGGACACCCGTGGCTCACCCCCTCCAGCCCGGACATCCGGCACTTCGCCCCGGACATCCGGCGTCCCGAGAAGCCCCGGACATCCGACCCGTCGCCCGGACGTCCGGCCCCTGATATGCCTGCGCGCATCCCCTGGGCCGAGGCCCGTGTACCCATTCGCTCCGTACACTATATATACTCCTTTCCCCATTCCGTTTAGGGTTAGCTTTTGGATAGCTCATTTCAGACCTTTGTGTGGATTCTCTCCCACGAGACCGCGCGCCTCTTCGGAGAAGATCCACCTCGGATTCAAGACCTCCACATCTGGAAAGATCCTACGGGATAACCAAGACCTCCTCCGGGAGAAGACTATCTTTGTACCACCATCGTTGACTATGGACCGTGTATCTCTATGTGTATCGTGGATCTAGCACTTGTGTGACCATCTTTGTGTTGATTTGTGTGTTTCCTCTCGTGTTTTCCTCCGTTTCTGCCTTGTGTTCTCCGTGTTCGTCGTGGGATACTCTCCAAACGTGAAAGATCTGCTGATTAGGGTTCCACCCTACATCATCTAGGTATCCAGAGCATAGGTTGATCATGATTTTGGAGCCCCACACCCTGTCTTCTAGCTTGTTTTTGTTGTGTTCTTCCCAATTTCGAAAATTCCCCACAAAAAGAGCCCCAAATTTTTTTTGTGATCTGTTGATTTGGCAAGATTTTGTTGAATTTGTTCCATGGATTTGCCGTGCCACGAGTGGATCTAGCTTTTCCTCCACTTTTCCCCAATTTTCATCCGCAAAATCCGACGAATTTTGGCCCCAAAATCACCGATTGCAAGGAGTTCTTCGTGGCCTCGGGCACCCCGGACATCCGGCCCGGCCCGGACATCCGGCCTCCCGCAGCCATTTTTCATCACCTACACCTCACCTTGCACTCCCCCACCGCCATTATCGTTCGGTAA
>LR738709.1:266794507-266977269 GCA_902687465.1 Secale cereale
AGTGGTGGCGCGCGGAAACCAAGACCAAGCCCCGCCTCCGCGGCGAGTTCCGGTGTCAACAGCAGGCTGCAAGGCCCTTGCCCCTAAGCTACGGAACGTCAACTGGCCCGGGAAGTTCAAGCCCGACCTTCCTCCACGCTATGATGACACCCCTAACTCTCCTGAGTTCCTCCAGCTCTACAAGCTGAGCATCGAGGCATCCAACAGCGATGAGAGGATCAGGGCGAACTGGTTCTTCATGGCTCTCAAGGACGGCGCACGCTCGTGGCTCCTAGACCTGCCCGTGGGATCGATCTCCTCCTGGAGTGAGATGCGCGAGCATTACATCGCCAATTTCCAGGGCACCCGCGACTGCCCGCCAGCCGCAGGTGACCTGCGGCGCATCAAGCAACAACCAGGAGAGACCTTGTAGAAGTTTATCCGACGCTTCAACAACGTCCGTGTCAAGATCCCCAAGGTCATGGACGAGGCCATCATCTTAGCTTTCTCCGATGATGTCTGCGATGTCAAGATGAAGGAGGAGCTCGCCATCCACGAAGATATGTGCACGGCCCTGGAGCTGTTCAACCTTGCGACCAAGTGCGCCAAAGCTGAGGATGGGTGCCTTTCCCTCATTGAGCTCCCCACTGCTGACCCTGAAGACAAGAAGGCCAAGGCCAAGGACGTGAAGCGCAAGGGGGTGGCTGTGCTCGCGGCCGAACCACAGATGAAGCATGGCCGCGACCACCCAGAGTCATCCAAGAGCAGCCGCCCATTCCGCGCCTTCCACAACGTGTACAGCCACAACACTAATGACTGCCAAGAGCTCAGGGCCATCCACGATGGACGCATCGGCCGGCGCCCCGAGCGCAGCGACCGGGGCTATGGCCGTGGAGGAAGCCGGACCGGGGGCGCTGGGACGACCGTGGCCACCCGTCAAGAGTGGCGTGACCGCCTCGTGAGGACTGCTGGCACGATCAGCATCGCGAGGGTGCCTGGAGGGACCTGCCTCATGAGGACCGTCCTCCGGGCAAGGCCGGCCTCCCTCCGCTCCCACCACCAAGAAGGAATGACGACCAAGACGAGGGGTATGGGGGATTCCAGGAGCCTCGCTCCATCGCTTGCATCTTGGGCGATGCACATGCTCGAGCCTCTCAGCGCCTCTTCAAGAAGTTCGCCCAAGAAGTAAATGCAACTCTTCCCAGAATAGCCACATGGCCGCTCAAGTGGTCCAAGTGCGCCATCATCTTCTGCTCTGCTGACCAGCTTAAGTGCGCGGCAACTGCCAGCGCCCTCCCAATGCTCTGCTCACCTGTCATCAGCAATGTCCAAGTCACCAAGACCCTCATCGATGGCGGTGCAGGGCTCAACGTTCTCTCTATCCACACGTTTGACCGTCTCCAAATACCTTATGACCAGCTGCAACCCACCAGGCCTTTCTCAGGAGTGACCGACGGCTCCATCACTCCAATCGGATAGATCCGACTCCCCGTTACCTTCGGCAACCGCGACAGCTACCACACCGAGCTCATCGACTTCGACGTTGCTCACATCCGCCTCCCGTACAATGCCATCCTTGGGTAGCCAGCCCTATCCAAGTTCATGGCCGTGACTCACCATGGTTACAACATCCTGAAGATGCAAGGGAGCCGAGACATCATCACCATCGCTTGCGAAGAAAAGGATGGAGTGTGCTCCCACGAGCACGCTTACCAGGCTGCAGCAGTCGAAGACCCCGACAACAAAGACACTATCTACCCCCCTGAAGCTATCCCGAAGAATAAGAAGCACCTGCTCGCCCTCGAGCCTCATGAATATGCAGCACCCGGTGGCCGCGCCTCATGATCCGCGGCCATGGACGGGGCGCCTCCCTCCCTCGCATAGGAAGGTGCACCCGATGCCCCCCTTAGGATGGGCTCGGGGGCTCTTCTCTGGAGGGCCTCCGACCTAGCCAATGTCTCGAGGGAGGCGCTCGGGCACCATGTGGAGGCGTGCTTCATCGCACGTTTATCCTTGGAGGACTCAAGGCGTGAGGCACCAAGCGCTCAGGAGTTCATCAACCAGACCATCAAAGACTTGCATGTACCAAGGGCGTTGCGGGGTGAGCGCCGCCCAGCGCTCCAAAGTGCAGTTGTCATTCCAGGCTCGGGCGACGGGCTGCGCGTCTGTGTCAACGCCCCAGGGCTCAACAGGATCACGTCTCAGGAGCTATACTGGCCATCTCAGGTGGGCTGGTGCGAGAGTACCCCTCACAGCTATGTTCGCATGCCTTTCGGCTTGCCAAACCAGGCGGCCCTGCACCAGCGCCACACACGCGAAGTCCTGGCGGCTCGCGAGGCCAAGCATCAGGAGATCTTGGCAGAAACGGAGTCGGTTCTTCGCGAGCCATCGGAATCTCCGGAACCTCGCGAGGCCCCGGAGCCAGGCGGCTTTTGAGGAGCGACATCTGCAGCAAGCATCTTCCGCTAAATCAACACCACTCCAGCATCGGTGCCAGGTGATTTGTTTCAGTTTGTTAAGTTGGGGGCGCCCCTCGGGCTGTATCGCCCCCAAGTCGCATGGGCTTTCCCCTGCTACATGTATCCTTTTTGCATCTTTAGTTTACTCTGTTGGGGACGCCCCTCAGGCTGCATCATCCCCAGACCGCACGGATTCATCCCTGTGGCATGTATTGCACCAACATCGCCTAAGCCGGTTTACCCCTTTTCATGAGTCCACTTCACGCTCATGCCGTCCCGGCACCAGATACTTCGAATATTGCACACCTTGTTGCCCCTCTGCCACATGTGCTGAGCGTCGTTTGCTTTTCTTCGGGATTAATCACATGAGAAGTCTAGGCACGGAATTTGTGCTCGGGTCCGTCCCTGCAACGTCGATAAACCCAATGGCTCAACTTTGGCTGGCGGGCTGGCCCCATTCACATCACCTCTTGGGGCCATTGGTGTCCGGCCTTCTCATGTAATCACCTCAGGATATTCACTCGGCGTAGGTTGCCTAACCATCTCGTAGGACCTCCTGCAGCTACCAAGGATCAAGACTAGGCGCAACCCGCCTTGAGGTAGGGTGATGCGGAGCATCCTACGGACATCACCATGTCAAGAGCCCATTTGGCAAGTGACACGTGCGCCATCTACTTCTCATACATAAAGGTGAATCTTCTCCTTTACACGTGTTCACTTGACCCCTTCGCGGATGGTATACTACTTGACACTCCACTCGTGTGCATGCATAGGTATTGTCGCAGCTTCACGGACATCGAGGAGGAGCGCAAGCGCCAAGGAACGCCTACACCATCCGCGAGGGAAGCGTGGAAGCGAAGACGGAAGAAGAATGGCATGTCCAGTCCGGAACGGGTGGTACTACCGCTTACAAGCGGTACTACCGCTCCCAAGCGGTACTACCGCCCGAGGTCCGGTACTACCGTCCTGCCTGTGCGCAGCCGCCGGCCTTTGGCCTTGTATCCCTTTCGCCCCTCACTTACCCCTTGGTGGCCCTAGACTATATATACTCCTCCACCTCCACCATTTTAGGGTTAGCAAATATGATAGCTCATTTGTATGTGAGCTTTGCTCCTACCTTCTCCTCTTGAGAGAGTGAGACCTCCACCTTGGAGAAGTTCTCTAGTGGATGCAAGACCTCCTACGGGAGAAGAATCCTTGTGGATTATCAAGACCTCCCACAGGAGAAGAATCCTTGTGGATTATCAAGACCTCTCTCCTCATAGGATTGGGATGAACTCTACCATGTATCTTATTTCCCTTTGATTGTTCGTGTACCTTGTGGATCTCATGTGTTTGTGAGTCTAGGGGATGTGTGATTGGACTTGTTCTTGAGTGTTTCTCTTGTGTTCTTCCCTTGTGTCTGATAGAGGCAAAGGTGTCCCGTCTTTCGATGAAATGGTGGCTATCGTTTGGATGAAGTCAACTTTGACGATCCGACTACGAACGTGCGTGGACGTCGCGCCCTAGCAATCGCTAAACCAACTCCGAGAGGTTATTGACCACGCCGGAGCACGATCAACCTGACCACGAAGGTCTGTTTCCTGCAGGCAAACGAAGAACAAGCAAGAAACTGAGATTGCAATCTGGATATTGCGAATTCAAGAGGAAAGCTTTATTGATCAAGTGGGGTTCTGTGACGCCTTTGTCTGGTCGTTGAACACAAACGAAGTACGCGAAGTTGCAGCTATGGCGAACTTTTAATCTAAACAAAACCCAAAGTCTAAACGACGCCCTAAGGGCTGTATATATGAGGGAAAGAGGGGGGAATTTCGTGGCCCTTAGTGGAGGGGTCCGAAACCAACCCTAACTCTTGTTTCCCCACACATACGGACTCTAAAAACAGCCTATACTCAAGTATTTCGAAATTACATGGGCCTGGCCCAATAATAAGGTGACGTAGCACCTATAATAGCCTCTGGACGAAATTTATGAAGTGGCATCTTGTATATTTCGTCCAAGGCTTCTCACACTCATTATGGTGGCTTCAAAGTCCTGAAATCATCAATTGAAACTCGATTCTTGTTCCCCTTGCGCATGCCATCATCTCCATGCTTGATCTTGCTCCAATGTTCATCCTTCTTGTCCAAGCTAGGCCCTTCATTTGTAAGCAAGACAATTTTATCCAATTTAGGCAGCATCATATTCTCATGAACATTAGATTCATTATCAAGAAACGAAAGTACCTGGTAATTTAATTGGCGTGCGCGAGCTCTAGTAATTGGTCCTGTATATGTGTCAGTTGGAGCTGTGGGTGTAACCTTGTTAGTGATGTCCTCATCATCCTCCCCTTCTTGAATTGAAGTCGTCCTCGACGGAAGCTCATCTTCCTCACCCAAGTAAGGCTTCAAATCTGCAATGTTAAATGTGGGACTAACCCCAAAATCTGCAGGCAGCTCAAGTTTATATGCATTATCATTTATTTTCTCTAACACCTTGAAAGGACCATCAGCACGTGGCATTAGCTTTGACTTGCGCAAATTAGGAAACCTATCCTTACGCAAATGTAACCAAACAAGATCTCTAGGTGCAAAGACAACACGTTTTCTACCCTTATCTCCAACAAGTTTATATTTAGCATTCATGCGCTCAATATTTTCCTTAGTTAACTCATGCATTTTTAAGATCAATTCAGCACGTTGTTTAGCATCAATATTAACCTTCTCCGAAGATGGAAGAGGCAACAAATCAATAGGTGCACGAGGTAGGAAACCATAGACAATTTCAAAAGGGCACATTTTAGTAGTAGAATGCAACGAACGATTATAAGCAAATTCAATATGAGGCAAGCATTCTTCCCACATTTTCTTATTATTCTTCAAAACAGCACTAAGCATAGTAGACAAAGTTCTGTTGACTACTTCAGTTTGTCCATCAGTTTGGGGGTGACAAGTAGTACTAAAAAGCAGTTTAGTCCCCAACTTAGCCCATAAACATCTCCAAAAGTGGCTAAGAAATTTAGTATCACGATCTGAAACAATAGTATTTGGCACACCATGCAAGCGAATAATTTCACGAAAGAACAAATCAGCAACATTAGCAGCATCATCGCTTTTATGACATGGTATAAAGTGTGCCATCTTCGAGAACCTATCCACGACAACAAATATGCTATCCCTCCCCTTCTTTGTTCGAGGTAAACCCAAAACAAAGTCCATAGATATATCTTCCCAAGGAACACTAGGGACAGGCAAAGGCATATATAAACCATGAGGATTGAGTCGTGACTTAGCTTTTTGACATTTAGTGCAGCGAGCAACAAAACGCTCAACATCCCGTCGCATCTTTGGCCAAAAGAAATGTGTAGCAAGTACGTCCTGCGTCTTCTTCACGCCAAAGTGTCCCATTAATCCTCCTCCATGCGCCTCCTGCAACAACAAAAGACGAACAGAGCTAGCTGGAATGCATAGCTTGTTAGCTCGAAACACAAATCCATCACTAACGACGAACTTGTTCCATGTTCTCCCTTCTTTACAATTCTGCAATACATCTTTAAATTCAGCATCATGCACATATTGATCTTTGATGGTCTCCAAACCAAATATTTTAAAGTCAAGTTGTGAAAGCATAGTATAACGACGAGACAATGCATCAGCAATAACATTTTCTTTTCCCTTCTTGTGTTTAATAACATAAGGGGAAGTCTCTATGAATTCAACCCATTTAGCATGTCTACGGTTCAGTTTTGCTTGACTTTTAATGTGCTTTAAAGATTCATGATCAGAATGTATAACAAATTCTTTGGGCCATAAATAATGTTGCCATGTCTCCAAAGTCCGAACAAGAGCATATAATTCCTTATCATAAGTAGAATAATTCAGACTAGGCCCACTCAATTTTTCAGAAAAGTATGCAACAGGTTTACCATCTTGTAATAACACACCTCCTAACCCAATTCCACTAGCATCGCATTCAAGCTCAAAAGTCTTATTAAAATCAGGAAGTTGGAGTAAAGGAGCATGTGTCAACTTATCTTTCAATACCGTGAATGCTTCTTCCTGTGCAGTACCCCAAACAAAAGGCACATCCTTCTTTGTAAGCTCATTGAGGGGTGCAGCAATGGTGCTGAAATCTCTCACAAAACGCCGATAGAATCCAGCGAGGCCAAGGAAACTTGTTGTAGGGTGAAACCCTAGGGGGGGATCTTTTCACACTTGGAGGGGGAAAAGAGGAAGAACACACAAGAACACAAGACACAATTCACTCAAAACAAACCCAATATCACATCCACTAGAGTGGCACACAAAGGATCCACGAGATTACAAGAACAATCCAAGGAAAACAAGCACAAAGGTAAGGTTCTTCCCACTCTAGGTGAGGTCTTGCAATCCGAGAGGACTCTTCTCCCTTGGGAGGTCTTGCAATCCACAAGGATTCTTCTCCCTTGGGAGGTCTCGATCTCCTCACGGAGGGGATACAAGGAGCAAAGCTCTCAAGGTCTCTCAATATCTTTGCTAACCCTTCCAAGGAAGTGGGGAAGGTCTATTTATAGTTTATCCTACGAATGGGTACGAGAAGAGAGGGATACATGGCCAAGGGTGATACGGTGTATCCTAGGGCCATCACCATGGACCCTTCATCGCCTCACCAAGTGCCCAAAGGACCCATGACTAGAGCACGTGCAAGAGCTTTTGAGACCGAGGTGACCTCGCTCCTCTCTTTACATCTTTCGGATTCACTTGAGGTACGGCCTCTACCTTCATCAGAGACTCTATGCATACTCAGGTACTTGGACGAAGGCCGCAGGACAGCTCTACATGATGCTCAAGAGGACAGGACCGACAAGTGCTCGAGACAAGAAGAAGGAATGCTGAAGATGCTACAGGCACCGGACGTCCGGCCTGCCCCGGACGACCGGCGACTCCCAGGCACCGGACGACCGGAAAACACCGGACGTCCGGCCCCTCCCAGACGACCGGACGACCGGAAGCCACCGGACGTCCGTGACTTCGGCAACAGAAGCTAAATAGCGGAAATCCGAGGATTACCGGACGTCCGGTCCCTCCGGAACCACCGGACGTCCGGTAACCCCCGGACGTCCGCTACGACGGCGACCGCGTGTGTAATATAAATACTGTTGACCTCCTCCCTTTAGACTTAGCTGTGGTTTAGCTCATTTGATACTTGTGTGGATTTCTCCCACGAGACGGTGCGCCTCTACGGAGAAGATCCACTACGGATTCAGGACCTCCTTCAACGGAGAAGATCCCCAGGGATATCAAGACCTCCTCCGGGAGAAGACTATCTGTATCACCGTTGTTGACTTTGGATCATGTACCTCGACCTTGTATCGCGAATCTAGCACTTGTGTGATTGCTTCCGTGTTGATTGAGTGTTTTCCTCTTGTGTTTCCCCCATCTCTCCCTTGTGATTCCCCGTGTTCATCGTGTGCCAACCTCCAAACGTGAAAGATCCGCTGATTAGGGTTCCACCCTGTATCAGTCTCCAAACCAAATATTTTAAAGTCAAGTTGTGAAAGCATAGTATAACGACGAGACAATGCATCAGCAATAACATTTTCTTTTCCCTTCTTGTGTTTAATAACATAAGGGAAAGTCTCTATGAATTCAACCCATTTAGCATGTCTACGGTTCAGTTTTGCTTGACTTTTAATGTGCTTTAAAGATTCATGATCAGAATGTATAACAAATTCTTTGGGCCATAAATAATGTTGCCATGTCTCCAAAGTCCGAACAAGAGCATATAATTCCTTATCATAAGTAGAATAATTCAGACTAGGCCCACTCAATTTTTCAGAAAAATATGCAACAGGTTTACCATCTTGTAATAACACACCTCCTAACCCAATTCCACTAGCATCACATTCAAGCTCAAAAGTCTTATTAAAATCAGGAAGTTGGAGTAAAGGAGCATGTCTCAACTTATCTTTCAATACCGTGAATGCTTCTTCCTGTGCAGTACCCCAAACAAAAGGCACATCCTTCTTTGTAAGCTCATTGAGAGGTGCAGCAATGGTGCTGAAATCTCTCACAAAACACCGATAGAATCCAGCGAGGCCAAGGAAACTCCTCACGTGTGTGACCGTTTTGGGCTGCGGCCAACTCTCAATAGCTTCAATCCTGGCTTTATCAACCTCAATTCCCTATGGAGTAACAACATAGCCAAGAAAAGAGACTCGGTCGGTGCAAAAGGTGCACTTTCCAAGGTTACCAAATAAACGTGCATCACGTAGAGCAATAAAAACATCACGTAAATGTTCCAAATGTTCCTCCAAAGATCTGCTAAAAATCAATATATCATCAAAGTATACTACCACAAATCGTCCAATGAAAGCACGTAAAACTTCATTCATTAATCTCATGAAAGTACTAGGTGCATTAGTTAACCCAAAAGGCATGACTAACCACTCATATAATCCAAACTTAGTTTTAAATGCTGTTTTCCATTCATCTCCCAATTTAATACGAATTTGATGGTATCCACTACGCAAATCAACTTTGGAGAATATTGTAGAGCCACTCAATTCATCAAGCATATCATCTAGCCTAGGAATAGGATGACGATAACGAATAGTAATATTATTAATGGCTCTACAATCAACACACATACGTGATGTACCATCCTTTTTCGGCACTAGAATAATAGGAACAACACAAGGACTAAGGGATTGGCGTATATAACCTTTGTCGAGTAGCTCCTGTACTTGACGCATAATCTCCTTCGTCTCTTCTAGATTGGTACGGTATGGTGCGCGGTTTGGTAGCGATGCACCGGGAATTAAGTCAATCTGATGCTCAATCCCTCGAATAGGTGGTAATCTCGGTGGCACGTCTTGTGGAAAGACGTCGGCGAACTCCTGCAAAATGTTAGTGACAGCAGGAGGCAAAGAGAAAGGCACGTCCTAGAATGAAAATAATGCCTCTTTGCATACAACAGCATAGCAAACAGATGTGCTAAAATCTAGCTCATCAATATCAGATTTGGTGGCAAATAAGCATGCACTTTTCAATTTAATTTCAGAAGCAACAGTAGATGGTTTATTATTAGGCTTCATTTGTTGCTCAAATTCTTTTGCCACAATCTGATTTTCGCTCTTATTTTTCTCCTGTTTTGCTTTATTAGCTCTATTAATATCATCTTTCAAAATGGAATCAGGAGTCATAGGAAGTAAAGTAATATTTTTATCCTTATGAACAAGAGTATACTGATTGTTTCTACCATGGTGTACAGAATTTTTATCAAATTGCCATGGTCTACCAAGTAATAAGGAACATGCTTGCATAGGTACCACATCACAATCAACATAATCAACATATGTAGAGATACTAAAATGCACACGAACAGTACGTGTTGCCTTAACCTTGCCGCTGTTGTTGAACCATTGGATGTAGTAAGGATGTGGATGTGGTCTTGTGGTGAGAGATAGCTTCTCCACCATCTCCATGCTAGCCAAGTTGTTGCAACTCCCTCCATCTATGATCACGCGTACAGAACGTTCCTTCACAACTCCCTTTGTATGGAACAAATTATGCCTCTGATTTTGCTCAGCTTGTGTAACCTGCACACTCAAAACACGTTAAGCAACTAAACATTCATACCTGTCAGCATCTTCAGGAGCCATGTATTGCGTCTCATGATCAGAATCGTCTCCACCATGTTCTTCACGTGTAATAAGAGCCAAAGTCTCCTCATCATAGTCACTAGCGGATTCATATCCACCATCCTCAGTAGCAATCATCACACGCTAAGATTTGCAATCTCTCGCAAAATGTCCTCTTCCCTTACAACGACGACAAATAATATCACTGGAGTGCCTTGTTGATGCCATGGAAGAAGAAGAACTCTGTGCAGGCCCAATAGGTGTGCTCTTGGCAGATAATGGTGGTTGTGCCTGCTTCCTTGTATCACGGCTGGAGGTAACAGCTGATGGACGTGTCGGTGCAGTAGAATGTGTGGAAGTAGAGGATGCACGCGGTGTCCATGATGAAGGTCGACCTGCAGAAAAGTTAGTCCGCGCCAATGCCTGTCGATCCTGCACTTCACGTTCAGCTTTACAAGCAAGATGGAATAAACGAGTGATATTAGTATAATCCTTATACTCTAGAATGGTCTGAATCTCTCTATTTAATCCACCCATAAAACGTGCAAGCATAGCTTCATTCTCCTCAACAATACCACATCTAATCAGGCCAGTTTGTAATTGCTGATAATATTCTTCTACAGAATTTTTTCCTTGTCTTAAGCGCTGCAGTTTTTGAAGTAATTCACGTTGATAATATGGTGGAACCCAACGAGTACGCATAGCAGTTTTTAAAGTAGTCCAAGTAGCTGGAGTAGGATATAATCTACAATGTTCAGACCACCAAACACATGCAAAACTAGTGAAAGCACAAACAGCAGCAGGAACACGTCTCTCCTCGGGATAGTTTAAACATGTAAAACGTTGTTCAGTTTGTAACTCCCAAGTAAGATATATATCAGGAACATATCTACCCTCAAAAGGTGGAATATTCAATTTCAGTTTAGGAAGATGGTCATGTACCTCAGGTGGTGGTGCAGCCCTACCATTGCGATGATATGCATGAGGACGACCTGGTGGTGGTGGTGCTGGTTGTTGCACGTAGTTCTGATTTTGGTCAACCTCATCCTCGTAATGGTCCTCCACCTCTGCAGTAGCAGCAAGAGCTACAGAAACATCAACAGCTGCACCAGAAGCTTGACCAGTCTCAAGGGGAACGCGCTGTGCTCGTCCCACTTGATTCGGAAGGCGACGTTGTTGTTGTTGTTGTTGTTGTTGAAGAGGTGGGACAGCTGCAGCAGCCGGTGGTGGTGGAAAACGCGAAAGCAATTCAGCAAACTTGTTATCCAGCTTTGTTTCAAACGTCTTCTCCATGCCATCTATCTTCTCCATGGCCTCGTCCAATGTGTTTAGCACATCTTGCACCTGTACACTCATCATTTCCTGAAACTTATCATGAAGCTCCTTGTTCGTCAAGTTCTCCCAGTCAGTCTCGTCGACTTGTGATCCTGGCATGGTTAGCAGCAATAGAAACACACAAGAATATGATCCTACAGACTACTAACAAGTGGTGGTGGTAGTGTGTGTCACAAATCCGTCAAGCAAATCTCAAATTCTTACCAGTTCTTACCCAGCAGCAGGTGGTGATCGGCAACCGATGTAGTCAAAACTCTCAAAGCTTGGATAGAGCGATTACCTGGGAGAGTCAAACGCACGATGTAGATGTATGTGGAGCTGGGAAGGCTTATAATATGGTAGCAAAAAGGGTCAGCCATAATCAATTCAGAGATGCAAAGGTGAATAAACGCTCAACGACGGTACTGTGCTGGTCCTAGGCTAGACCGTACTAGAGACGCGAGCCTAGAACACTAACAAAATCACGACGCTGCACATAATCAAGGGGAAAGCACACTCTAAAAAAAAATTCGCCTCTTTTTTTTGCGCTCTTTTTTTTTTTGCCGAAAATCACTATAATGGCGAGTGTCTCAAAACACTTCCCAAGTCAAACTAAGATGATAGGCACGAAATTTTTTTGACGATTTTTTTTCAGAATCAGGGCAGCGACGACGAAAAAGTGCGGTAAAAAATCAGTATGGTGGCACGTGTCTCAAAAGACTCAGAAAAGCCCAAAAATAGGATAGGGAAAAAATATTTCCACCTGTCGAAATTTTGGCCTAAAAACTGCCCGGGGGTCTCCAGACTTTTTTTTTTCGAGACCTACGCAGGCAAGGAAACACAAATCCGAAACCTAGATGGATTTCGAGAACAAACCTAATATGAAAAGAACTCGGATTGGTGGTGGATATATGGTGGTAGGATATGGCAGCGGTGGTAGGTTATGGCAGCGGTGGTGGTATATGGATACGGATTAGTGGTGGTATATGGATACGGATCGGTGGTGGTATGTGGCAGTAGCGATGAAGATGTTGCGGCGGCGGCGTGACAACTTATGACCAGAACTCGAAACTCTAAAAGACTAGACGCTAAGACCAGCAACTTGACACGACGATGCAACCGCAAATTCAACTAAGCAAACACGGAAAAGATTATGCAATGGCTCAGACTGGTTCGGATATGATGAACTAACCCTAAATTGTTTTTGGCTTTTTCGTGGACTGTAGGTATGAAGAACAGACTCGATCTAATCTACGAAAAACTGTAAAATCTCACCGAGCAACCTGGAAATCTGATACCACTTGATAGAGGCAAAGGTGTCCCGTCTTTCAATGAGATGGTGGCTATCGTTTGGATGAAGTCAACTTTGACGATCCGACTACGAACGTGCGTGGACGTCGCGCCTTAGCAATCGCTAAACCAACTCCGAGAGGTTATTGACCACGCCGGAGCACGATCAACCTGACCACGAAGGTCTGTTTCCTGCAGGCAAACGAAGAACAAGCAAGAAACTGAGATTGCTATCTGGATATTGCGAATTCAAGAGGAAAGCTTTATTGATCAAGTGGGGTTCTGTGACGACTTTGTCTGGTCGTTGAACACAAACGAAGTACGCGAAGTTGCAGCTATGGCGAACTTTTAATCTAAACAAAACACAAAGTCTAAACGACGCCCTAAGGGCTGTATATATGAGGGAAAGAGGGGGAAATTTCGTGGCCCTTAGTGGAGGGGTCCGAAACCAACCCTAACTCTTGTTTCCCCACACATACGGACTCTAAAAACAGCCTATACTCAAGTATTTCGAAATTACATGGGCCTGGCCCAATAATAAGGTGACGCAGCACCTATAATAGCCTCTGGATGAAATTTATGAAGTGGCATCTTGTATATTTCATCCAAGGCTTCTCACACTCATTATGGTGGCTTCAAAGTCCTGAAATCATCAATTGAAACTCCATTCTTGTTCCCCTTGCGCATGCCATCATCTCCATGCTTGATCTTGCTCCAATGTTCATCCTTCTTGTCCAAGTTAGGCCCTTCATTTGTAAGCAAGACTAATGTATCCAATTTAGGCAGTATCATATTCTCATGAACATTAGATTCATTACCAAGAAACGAACGTACCTGGTAATTTAATTGGCATGCGCGAGCTCTAGTAATTGGTCCTGTATATGTGTCAGTTGGAGCTGTGGGTGTAACCTTGTTAGTGATGTCCTCATCAGTGTCCCTCTTGTTCTTGGGGATTCTCCTCCAATTCGTGAAAGATCTCCACCTAGGGTTCCACCCTACAACATCATGGTATCTAGAGCTATGGTTTCTCACGAAATTGGAGCCCCCCTTCGTGTTTTCTAGCCTTGTTTTGTTGTGTTCTTGCCCAATTTCGAAAATCCCCACCAAAAATAGCCCCAAATTTTCTTGTGATTTGTTCGTTTGATGATGTTTTGTTGGATTTGATCCATGGATTTTCTTGGTTTCGAGTGGATCTAGCATCTCCCCAAGTTTCACCACTTTCCATCCACGAAATCCATCCAATTTCGCCCCCGAAATCATCCATTTCCGCCCCAAATTCGCCCCGATCTCGATCTGCGAAGTTTTTCCCGACACCAGCGGTACTACCGCCCATCCAAGCGGTACTACCGCCCTACAAGCGGTACTAATTTTTTAGTTCCGCTCAACCAAAGCGGTACTACCGCCCCGCACATTTTCAGCCTTCCGAGTTTCACCGTTTTGACCATAACTAATTCATCCGGAGTCCGATTTTGACGTTCTTGAGCTCGTTTTGAAGCTCTTGACATCCCCCATAACACAAAAATACTACCATAATCATTTGACTCCATCATATTTTGTGAACTTTGACATCTTTGCCTAGGCCCTCCACCATATCATCCGCATAGCCACCATACCTTTCCGCAACCTAACCATTTTGTTTCCCTTAGCATTTGTGGTTGTTTGAGTTGTGACTTGAGTCTCCTAAGGTATTTCGGCTACTTAGGGACGAGTGCTTCTTCATCAACCACCACCACCACTTCCGCATTGTCATCTTCGACACCACCACCACCGCTTGTCCGCTACCACCATTTGACATTTGTCCTTGAGATTTTGAGTTGTGGTTTTCCGTTTCCTAAGGTGTTTCGGCTAATTAGGAACGGGTCTACATCAAGAGCACCGAATCTCATCATCATCATCGGACGGTAACTTCGACGACATCTTTGTATATTCCCCTTGCAATTGCATTGTTAACCCCTAGCCCATTTTGCGTCACTTGCCTATCGAGACTAGCCTTTGAGTATTGCCGGCAACGTTACTTGTGCACATTAGTAATCATCGATCCGCCCTTCCATTGTATACATACCATATCATCTTGGTATCATCATATCATCCCTTGTGTCACAAGATTGTTCCTGCATATACACAATTGTTATCTTGGTTTGTGCATCGTGGCCATATACAAGAAAAAAAAAAGAATAAGCTTTTAAGCAAAAAGAGAAAGACAAAGAAGCTTGTAAGCAAGAGCAATAGCATCGCATCATATCATATCATACTTGATCATCTTGGATCATCTTGTGCTAAAAGCACCGGAACATCATACACATAGCATACTTGGGATAGAAAGTTCATACATTTTGCATCTTATAGGTTGTGCACAAGTGTCGTATCCGCCTATTGAGCAATCATGCTAGCGTCTCTCTTGAGTTGTGCAACACGAGCGTTTTCCATGGACTCCACATTTTGTGCTCATTCCTTGGTTGCACAACCCCATTTATCTGTCCGTGTGTGTGTTTCCGTGTGCCACATTTTGCTATTGGTCTACTTGTTTCACTTGCGAATTTATGAATCTTTTCCAACATTATTGACTCTTGCTAACTTTTTGCATCAAATTTGTGTGCCACTATCCTCACCGAGCTCCACCATAAGCTTTAATTTGTAGGTGTGAGTGAACAAGTCCGGTACCAATTCCACTATTCCTTCATTTCACTTTGAGTGAAACGGGATACATCCTCAACTTTGGGAAACGTTATCTTGGTATCGTTTATCTCATTTCCTACTCACCTTTGCTCGAGTCTTGTGATGGATAGGCAAAGCACTTCATCTCCGGTCTACAACAACAACGACGAGTTCGATGCCATGACTAGATCACATCGGCATCGACACCATCAACGACAAAGACGTGAAGGTCACGAGCTCAACATCAACAACTGCTCAACGACTTCACCATCTACCTTGGCATCTTCGCCAAGTGACTTCAAGGCATCTTCGCCTTTGGACTTGCGGCATCTTCGCCGACCCGCACCTCAAGAGAAGCTTCCCAAGCTCAAGTCCGCGACTTCCACGAGCTACTACGACCTCGTCAACGACCACGAGATTCCTTTCTATGGGACTCACGACCCCGAGGAGTATCTCGAGTGGGAGCGCTTGATGGACGACTACCTCACGCTTCTTCAAGTTCCTCCCGAAGATCAAGCAAAGTGCGCCACAAGAAACTTCCACGACCGCGCGTCGACATGGTGGCTTCACACACCTTCGGAGAACTACGACATGAGTTGGTCCAAGACGAAGAAAGCTATGCGGCGAGAGTTCGTGCCTCCCACCTACACGGAACAACTTCTTTGCCAATTGGAGAACACCATACAAGGATCCAAGTCCATCGACACGTACTTCAAGGAGATGAAGAAGGCCTTGCGACGAGCCGGCGTGGACGACCCCATTTGGATGAAGTTTTACTTCATGATGGGATTGGACAACGACATCTCCAAGACTATCTTCCTCGAGAACTACAAGTCCCTCGATGACAACTACGTTGGTGCTCTCAAGGCGGAACAAGAACTCATCAAGGCCAAGGCTTCTCCACCGCAAGCACACTTCTCTGAGACCAAGCTCCAAGATGGCGAGCATGAGGCTAGTACCACCACGATGTCCAAGCCCAACGAGCTCCAAGATGATGCTCCCAAGTTCGACTCCACCGCCATCCCTCTTTGTTGCATTGATGATGCCGAGTCTACTTCGACTCTTTTTCAAGATGGTATGGCGCCCACTACGACTACGGAGCCATTCGAAGACCAAGCTTTGGAGGCGAGCGACAAGGTGGCGAGCGAGGATGATGCTTCCACCTTTGGAGGTGAGAGTGATGATGTGCCATCTTCGTCCTTCATCCATGGCGACGATTATGAGATGGTTGAGCATGGGACTTTCCCTTCGACCACGGCGACGTATGATGACTTGAGTGACTTTTGCCACCATACTAAGAGTGAGGGTGACTTCACCAATAGCCCCATATATGATGAGATGCCCCATTTCACATGTGAGGAGAGCCACCACAACCACCACTTGAGTGAGATGAGTGACTCCACCATATGTGACTATGAGTGCACCTACCTTGAGGGAGTGAGTGAGCCACCAACACATAGAGAGAGTGAGATAGTTGATAGGTCATGTGAGGCCACTTTCAACACTAACGACTTGACCTCTACCTCTATTGTGTCTTCTCATTTGGTGCTAGGTCCCATTTATGATGACGAGCCAATTCGCGATGACTTCGTCCTTCGTATGGACAAGAAGATGGCCATGTTGGATTATGACGCACCCCCACATGGTTCCATCAATATGAAGATGACCACCATTTGGTCTTTGCCACCTCACCTACACCACTTGAGTGGAATGAACAAGGTAATATAGGTGAAGGTGATGCTCTAGTCCCACTAGTGGACATTTGTGACATTGATTGCTTGCATGATGTTGATCCACCTATTGCCATGCTTCATGCTAGTTCGACTACCTCATGGGATACATTACCCATTTATGATGTGTATGATGATTGCCATGTGGAGTCTATTAGTTGTGATGCCATGTTGCATAGGATTTCATGTGATAATTCTCTAGGTCACATCATGTTTGAGAATCCGCTTGACTTGTCATATGCTATGTATGAGATCAACAATATGTCATATTTGCAATCTCATCGTAGTAACTATGCATATGCCATTAAGATTAATCCAATTTGCACTTATGGCATACATGACAAGCCCATTGTTATTGGCATTTGTTTTTCTTGTGATGATATTGACATGCTACCTTTGCATCACTTGTCTCATATGCCATGCCATGACCACCTAGCTTCGGATATGCATTGTTTCGGAGATTGTTCCACTTCTCCATATTATGCTTCCGATATTGCTTATGAGGAGACCCCCATAGTTTCCTCATACATTTTAGGAGATTTTGACCCATCCCATCCATTGCATGATCCCCATGCTTGTGTGCACAATATGCTCCCCATGAATGAACATGCTATAGATGTGCCATATAATTGTATGCTCAATTTGCATCCACATCATGCTATACACAATAACTATTCATTCATGATGGATGACATGTTCTTATACCATGCATCAAATTTCTTTGAGCGATGCTTATCTTGTGCTAACTCACACATACACATACACATCATGATGGATGATGTGTACATTTACCACGCACACACTTTCTTTGGCTTGCGTCTCTTTTGTGTATGTACCCATTCTTACTCGTCAACCTCGCAAGAGCACGAGTTGACGAAACGAGCTCTAGAGAGCAACGACGACTTGGGACTCCATGTGTTATCCTTCCAACCGCTCCCTTTGCGCAAAGACTTCGCGCATCTCTTCTACATGGCCCTCACAGGGTTATGGGTTATTGTCCATTATATCTCTTATGCCCCTCTTGCCATGTTCACTTTGCATGATATGCTCATTTATATGCCTTTGCCATGCATTTGTGACCCATGCTTCGCATTACACATGATGATAGATTCTCATACTTGTATGTGTATTTGCAAGCTTGGTGGAGATATTGCTTGTTATTGCCATGTTTGCTTTGTGCCAAATGTCTATGATGATACCTTGTCCATGCTATGTGCTCGTGCTTGTGATATGTCGTGTGCATTGCTTATGCGTACTATTGGCTCACATGACATGATTGCTATGAACTCATCTAGTGTGTTGCATCTTTGCTCCACTAGTTTGCACGACATGATTGATATGCTTGCTTATGTTGCATCACCGATGATTCATACTTGCTCCTTTCATGCGGTTGATGTCAACCATTGCCATGATTTGCACATGATTGATATTTCTTGTTGTCATATGTCTCCACATGTTGCCTCTCTCATGCTATATGATTGTCCATGCATTGAGCGCAACCATAATTTTAGTCTTGCCAATGAGATTGCCCCCATAGCATTCTCGCATTTATTTGGAGATTTTGACATATTTCTTGTGAAGCATGCTTGTTTTACATCCTTGCACCATATGCCTAGTGCCATGAATATAGCCATTGTTGGATCATATTATTCATGCACTTTTGCTTCTAATGGTTATGTGCAAGAGAAGAGAACCATCATGATGGATGATGTGTTTATCTACCATGCGCATCCGTTCTTTGTTTTGTTGTGTGCATGTGTAGGATACTTGCACTATGTGTCGACTTCCACTTCACGTGAGTTGACCATTCGAGCTCTTGAGAGCGAACCACTTTCTACCACAACGCTTCTACATCGCACTTGCTTGTGCTTCGGCATTGTGAATAATGCACAAGGACATGCTTTCAAGGTGATATCCTTCTCTTTCGAGAACCCAAAAACCATGAGCACGAATATTGTGGATCATACTACATGTGTTGCTCGCACCATGAGACTTATTTGTCATCTTGGACCCCTTGATCGCGCACATGTTAGTGATATTGCTTTCTTTCACGATAGCCACATTGCCATGCCTCATGTTATATATGCCTTGTGTGTTGCATCCAATTCTTGGATTACTTGTCCCTATCATATGCTTGGTTGCAACAATGTAATCTCTTCACATATGCCATGTCCCATTGCTTTTCACATGATTGACTTGATGGCCTCACACATGTTGAACAATTGCTCTTTCTATTGTGTTGAGTGCCACACCATTTTCACTACACCCTATGCATGTTATGCTTGGATTGTCTTGCACTTGACCCATGTGTTTAGACACTTCATTTTATGTGGTGTTGTGAATGATTCTTATGCCTACCATAGACCTTTCATTGAGCGCTTTATGCATGCTTGCTATGACTTTGAGGTAGATGCTTATTCTCTTGTCACACATATGTGCCTCTCTACCTCACATTTACATGCTTGTTTCCATAATGACCTTGATTGTGCTCAATTCATATGCTTACATGCCATGTCACCACCCTTTGTCACACACTATGCTATGCTTGATGATAACACTTGTTGGGTGAATCACCTCTTGAATGGTTGGTTTTACACTAATGCAAACCACATCTGTTTTTCCAAGTGCTTGTTCTTCTTGCTCCTTTTGAAGGAATCACTAGACGGTGCGACATTGGAGAGTGACAACTTTGAGCTTGAAGATGATGAGTACTTGGTGATCATCCACTTCTACACGGCGACACCATCTCTTTCCCATGGTGATTTGGTTCTCGATCCGAGGTCGGATCTTTCCCAAGGGGGAGGGGATGATGCGGAGCATCCTACGGACATCACCATGTCAAGAGCCCATTTGGCAAGTGACACGTGCGCCATCTACTTCTCATACATAAAGGTGAATCTTCTCCTTTACACGAGTTCACTTGACCCCTTCGCGGATGGTATACTACTTGACACTCCACTCGTGTGCATGCATAGGTATTGTCGCAGCTTCACGGACATCGAGGAGGAGCGCAAGCGCCAAGGAACACCTACACCATCCGAGGAAGCGTGGAAGCGAAGACGGAAGAAGAATGGCTTGTCCAGTCCGGAACGGGCGGTACTACCGCTTACAAGCGGTACTACCGCTCCCAAGCGGTACTACCGCCCGAGGTCCGGTACTACCGTCCTGCGTGTGCGCAGCCGCGGGCCTTTGGCCTTGTATCCCTTTCGCCCCTCACTTACCCCTTGGTGGCCCTAGACTATATATACTCCTCCACCTCCACCATTTTAGGGTTAGCAAATATGATAGCTCATTTGTATGTGAGCTTTGCTCCTACCTTCTCCTCTTGAGAGAGTGAGACCTCCACCTTGGAGAAGATCCCTAGTGGATGCAAGACCTCCTACGGAAGAAGAATCCTTGTGGATTATCAAGACCTCCCACGGGAGAAGAATCCTTGTGGATTATCAAGACCTCCCACGGGAGAAGAATCCTTGTGGATTATCAAGACCTCTCTCCTCATAGGATTGGGATGAACTCTACCATGTATCTTATTTCCCTTTGATTGTTCGTGTACCTTGTGGATCTCATGTGTTTGTGAGTCTAGGGGATGTGTGATTGGACTTGTTCTTGAGTGTTTCTCTTGTGTTCTTCCCTTGTGTCCCTCTTGTTCTTGGGGATTCTCCTCCAATTCGTGAAAGATCTCCACCTAGGGTTCCACCCTACAACATAGGGCCTCGTGAGTCCCACGCTGGCTCACGAGTGCCCAGACAGACCTCGCCTGCCCTGCCGTGCAAGCCACATGTCAGGGCGGGGCTGTACACGCCCCGGGGGCTCCACTCAGAGGGAGCCCTCACCCACGCACCAGTGGAAGCACCATGCTCTGTGCTGGTAGTCGACACGATCAAGGAGTGGCTATGCCAGTGCAAGTGCGGAAGCGCCATGCTCCACGTTGGTGATAAACAACCGAGAACGGCCCCTTGGCCGCACCAACATCAGGGAGCCGGCAGGCTCGGTGCCAGGCGTCGTTGCAATGCCTCCCGTCGGGAGAGCCGCGCGATGGGGGCTGAGCACGGGGGTGCGCGCAGGTCACGCGTAGCGTACGCCGCATCAAACAGGTATGAAGGTATGTTCGTACATTAGGGAGGACCCTAAGCATCACGTCTCATGGTCCTAACTGGTCACGTAGCCCATCACTCCTTGGCCTCGTTCTAGCGATCCGGACGAGCCTACGACGGCTAAGGTACGTGCGTGGCCGGGCTCTGCCAACGCAGAACAATGAGGCCTAGCTACATATTCTCACTTAAAGGTCCGTTTGCACGTCAAGGAGGACTCCTGACCATCGTGTCTCAAGAACCTAACTGGCCACGTAGCCTCATCAAGGCGATCCGGACGAGCCAGCGGCGGCTGAGGTATGCGCGGGGTTGGGCTCTGCCGACATAGAACACTAAGGCTCGGTTTCACGTCCACTTCCCGATGCATGTTCGTATGTCAAGGGGGACCCCTGAGCATCGCGTCTCAGGGGCCTAACTGGCCACGTAGCCCCTCACTCCCTGGTCTCGTCCTGTCGATCCGGACGAGCTAGTGGTGGATGAGGTACGCGCGTGGCCAGGCTCTACCGACGCAGAACGCTAGGGCAGGCGGGAAGATGGTCGCGAAATCCTAGTAATTATTTCAAAACATATTGTTCTTAAAATACGTAGGCATGAGTTTAAACGCCTCCACGAGGCCCGATGTCTGTCACAGGAAGTAAAAGCGGAGGAAAGCGATATCGAAGGGACTCATCTTCAGCCTTGGGCATCATCCTCGCTCGCAAGGAGCGCCCCCCCCCCCCGACTTCGGTGCCACCATCGGCCGCTGCCGCAGGAGCGGCGGCGTCACCAGTAGGGGTCGCAGGGTCGATGGCGAGGAACTTATCCAACAGGGCATCCACCAGGTCCTTCATGGCTTCGGCGGCGGCCGTGCAATGCTCTTTGTCCACATGCTCGAGCAGGGCCCCGAGGTCAGTGCTCAGGTCGCGCAGGTGGAGGTGGCTGAAGGCGCGCGTCAACGCCAAAGCAGAGAGTGAACGGGCCTCCCCTTCCACCATTTGGCTGATCCCGTTGACGATTCCCTCAAGTGTCTTGATGAGTTGGGGCAGCAGCTCGCCGGGGCCTTCCTCGACATTCACCAGCGGCTCCTCCAGGCCCTTCCGATAGAGCTCCTGCAGGGCCGCGCGGGACTTCAGCTCGAGAGAATCGAAGGCCACGCGGTCTTCAGCCAGAACCTTTGCCTTGGCTTCTAGCTGGGCAATCTTCGCCCCTACCTCCCCATTCAGCTTCTCCAGACAGTCGCGCTCTGCGGTCTGCTCCCGAGCCGACTGTTCCATCTCGGTGTCGTGGCCGGTGACCGCTTCCTCCCCAGCCTTCAGCTTCTCCTCCCGCGCCTTGAGCTGACACGCCTGAGCGGCTTGCTAGTCGTGAAGGGTCTTCAACTCGGCCTCCAGCTTCTGGCAACGTTCCTCCGTAGCCTTTGCGTCCTTCAGCGCCGCGTCATGCTCTGCCGTAGCTACGCCAGCGGCCTGCTCGCCTTCCTTGGAGGCTTTGGCGGCCTGGCTCCAGGCCGCGCGCACAGCTGCATCGGACCCCAACCACCCCGAAGCAAGTTCCAAGCGCCCCAACGACGGGCGGTGCTCGGGGTCTTCGAGGTCATCACAAAGACGGGTCAACGCAGAGAAAGCCTCCTCAAGAATGTCAGGTGATGCAGGAATACCCCGGCTTGGCGGCACCGTGGAAAGAGGAGGAGACGGAGCCGGTGCCGGGGCTTGCGAGACAGCCACATCAGAAGAAACAGGGAGCTCCTGAGCCCTCGGAACTCCGGAGGCTGAGCAGGGGGCTTTGCCCCAGGGGCCACCTTATCCCGACAAGCCTCGGGACCTTGCAGGGGTGATTCGGCGGCTGAAGCAGGGACGCCGTCCGCCCACCCCAGGGGCGCGCGACCACGGCATGCGGATGAGCCGCATGGGTCACCACCGAGTCCCTCCTCTTCTTCTACACTGACGCTGGCCTAACGGTGCAAGGGAGAGACATCAAGAAGCGGTAGCAAATGCAAGGACAAGGGTCAGGGCGAAGCACTTACTGGTCCACAATAGCATAACCCCTCACCCTCTTCTGAAGCATGAGGCTAGAGAGCCTCATGGCCCGGGGCACATGCACTTGAGCCCTAGGAGCAGATGGGGGCGCGGCAGCCGAACTCGCAACGGCGCCGACCGGAGTCATAGTAGAGGTACCACCTTGAAGAATCAGCGTCGACTGTCCCTTCTTTGGAACCCCAGCCCGTGGCTTCTTTGGGGTGTCCTTTGACCTTGTGGTAACCCCGGTGGAGCACGGTGCCCCCCCCCCCAGCTGGTCGCTCACCGTCGTCGTCATCGTCGGGAAGAACACGGAGGAGGTCAGATTGGCATGGGGGAGAACTCTCCCCCGCGCTTTCCTGGGTCGCCTCCGAGTCCGTCTTCCCCTCCCCCTGGACGGACTCGCTGGAAGACAGCACCACCAAGGCTCTAGTGGGTGCCGGCAGCATGAGCTCGTGCTTGTTGAAGGCGGGCATGGCGGCAGCAATCTGTGCCCCATCCAGGCGGCGGTATAGAGGAAGATGGGAGTCAGGAGGATACCCTTGGTCATCTAACACCAGGAGGTGGAGGACCTTGTTCAGGTCCTCGTCGGGCAAGGAGTTTGGGTGAAAGTGGAGGTCTTCGCCTTCTTCCATGAACTTCCACAAGGGGCGCGAGTGCGCTTGGAGTGGAGCCAGGCGCCTCATCAGGAAATCCTTGATAATCATGTCCCCCGTCAGCTTCTCCACCTTTCGGTCATCGGGCTTCAGCTCAGCCATCATCCTTGCCAACAGCTGCTCAGCCTGGGAGTCATTGAGCTTCACGCTATTCCATGCGTCGTGGGATGCTGGCACCTCCGTCGGTAGCACCAGCAGCAGGTGGGAGACCTTCGCGTCCATGAGGACCCACTTGTTCCTGAAGCCTTCCACCTTCTTCCCGGCTCTTGAGTTCGCATTGGCCCCATTAGTTGCAACAAAGTTGGCGCACCCCGAGCACTGGCCCTCCTTGATCCGGAGGAAGAAGAAGCGGCGAGGCAATGCCACGGACATCATCACCCCCACGAATGCCTCACAGTCGAATGTGAAGATGGAAAAAAGAAGGACGGAGTTGGGATGAAGATGAAGAGCATGAAGATTATAATGGCAGAGGACGGCGAAGAAGAAGTCAAAGAAAGGGGGAACAAGCCCCGCGAGAACGCTGTGCTTGAAGAAAGGGTAAAAAGTGCTGCCTGGGGGCTTTGGCACGGCGGAGCCCACCCGGAGCTCAGGCTCCTTCCCATCATCGCCGCAACCCGCCGCCATCGGGCACACAATGACAAGCTTCTTCTCCGAGACCGTTGGCGCGCTCAAGGCAGGCTTGAACCAGGAGGTCGAGCGGCCGACTTTCACCTTGTCCGGCGCCATCGACTGTGGGCTCAGGGGAGAAAACAGGCGGATCTGGAGACTCTTGGTGCAGGAAGGAGAAGGGGATCAGGAGCAAGGCGAAGGAAGGTAAGGAAAACCCAACAGCGCTCGCCAGCCTTTTGTCAGATTGGGCAGTTGCCGAGGCAGCAAGGGGAAGCGGAGACGCCCACGTCCAATCAAGTCGCCACGCATCGACCATGGCCACATGCGTTTGGGGCCCACGGCACTTCGCCCTTGCCCCTTTGGCTTCACCTCAAAGCCAAGTCCACGTGCGCCTTGGGCCCGGGGGAGACTGTCGGCGTCCTGGGAACGAGGGTACCCATACTTGCCCACCTGCGACCCATGACGCGGCTCCATCAGTGGCTTGGTACGGCCCAACTTCAGCAACTGCAACTCAAGACCCTCGCGAGGGGCCAAGCCTCGCGAGGCGGGCGATAGCAAGACCTTCCTGGGGGCAGTCTCTCTAGGATGACTCCCGAGGAGCAGAGATATCTATGCAAGGAGCACCTCGCGAGGTTCACGTGACGTGAGCCATGACGACCAAGGCCAGGCGGGCTCCAGCGGGCGCAGTGTACCAGTTTCCTCTTTGGTGTTAAGAGGGCAAGTGCAGGCGCGGAGTCCCGAGGGATCAGGTAAAGGTTTCCATACCGGTGCAACTAGATCAAGAACCGTCAGGGCTGTAGAACGGAGGTCATCGTGGAGCCCGGCGTGGCGTCACCACCAGAGCCTTTGGCAGGCGAAGACCACTTTTGTTAGGATAACTTGTACTAGCTATTCCCCTTCAAATTTGGCCGTTGTGGGATCCCTTCCCGCCGATATTTGGGAATAGGACCAAGGCCACTATAAATAGGACCTAGCCACCACCATAGAGGGGCATCTGTTTTGAATCAGATCGATTCTGCCCTAGACACACCACAAGCTCATCCGAGCCTAAGAACACCTCTCCTCCGGAGGCTGCTCATCCCTTGTACTAGTTCCTCCTCAGCCATACAAGGAAATCTCCCACACACTCTGGAGTAGGGTATTACACCACAGGGTGGCCCGAACCGGTATAATCCTCTGTGTCCCTTGTTCTTTGAGCACGTCGAGCTAGGACATGGAATCGTAGGGTGAGCGCGCTGGGGATAGAGTGTTCTTCGTGCGCACCCAGAGTTTGAACCTCTCAAGGGTTTGCGGAACCAGAAATCTGACAGTTGCCGAGGAGGCCGCCAAGGGGCCCGCCGGGGAGGAGGTGGCCAATGACCGACCTTCCTCCTCTTCAGCCCCCGGTCCTGGCAAGTACTTGAAGGTGGGCGATGATCTGTTCGTCCGCCTCCCAGGGACGGCAAGCACCAGTGCGCTAGCCGAAGGGGAGGTTTTTGACGATGAGGTCCTCGCCGCCGTCGGACTCCAGGTTATCGACGAACTAAGTGCCCACAGCGGCGGTTCCCAAGAGGAGCAGCTCCTCTGGGCCATGAGCGCCAACTTCCAGAAGCTTCAGGCGCTCCACCGTGCCCGCCAGGATAAAGTGAACTCCAGGATGGCGGTCGTGGACAAGGCGGAAGCAGACTTTCAGGAGTGCGTCGCTCAGACGCAAGCCTGGTTCGGCGAGGCCCGGGAGGAGCTGAGGGCCATCCCGGACCAGCTGGACAAACGCAAGCGAGAGCTCGTCTTGAAGCAAGCTGACATTGAGAAGGCCCGGAGGGTGGCGAAGGAACAGGCCGCCAAGGATGAAGCCGGCTGGAGGCAACAGCAAGTCTTACTGGTCACCCAAGAGGAGGACCTCACTGCTCGTGAAGAGGCGCTCGCCTCCGTGCTCCGCGACAAGGATGAGGAGATCGAGAAGCTCGTCGCGCAGCAGACCCAGGAGCTGGAGCAGAAGCACAAAGATGCACTTGATGCTCTAGCCCTGGACCAGGCCGGCAAGGTGGAGAAGTTGGAGCTAGAGCGGGAGGAGCGAAAGGAGGAGATGTCGAGGTTGACAAACGACAGGGACACGAGCAACCGCACTCTCGCGGATTTGCAGGTCACCATCTCTGACAAGACCAAGCTGCTCTCCGAGGCCAACATCTCCATTGATGATTTGAAGCTGAAGCTGGACGCCTTGGAAGGGACGCTTTCGGAGGTCAGGGCCCATGAGGAGACCCTGAACAAGGCCCTTGAGAGCGAGAGGCAGCTGCGGCAGGATGACGCCGCCACCCTCAAGGACTATGTGGACAGGGTACATATCTAGACCAACGGCCTCGTCGACATTGCAGAGAGGCTGACCACACAGCTGGCCATATGGGTATGCCGGACTTCAAGTACTTCCAGGAGGCGAGCATAATCCCCGGTGCCAGGCTGACCTTGTTTTCGAACGCGTCCTTGATGCCATGGAGCAGCTCCGCTCCAATCGAGGAACTTATCTGGCCAATGAGGCTCGAAAGCTTTGCTGGGGCGCCCTGACCAAGGTGCTCACCAAGGTGGCATTCTGGAATCCCAGTGACGACTTCGCCAATGCACTTGAGAGTTTGCCGAAGGATGCGGACCTCACGGCACTCGAGGAGCGTATTGAGCCCATCATCATCTGCGTTGACGGAGTCAAGAGGTTGGAAGGCCAGCGCCGGGATTAGCCACCCCGCTTATCATCGCCGCCACGAGTTCATGCCCAGGACAATTTTATCTTAAGTTAGAACCGCGGCAACCATTGATGTAATATAACTTTGCAAAATTTTGAAACAGTGCATGCTATCTTCCTATTTGATCTTTCTTTGTATGTATGCACCCTATGCTTAGTTGGATAGGTTTGCCGGCGCATAAAACCCGTGCTATGGCACTTTGAGGAACGGATCCTTAGCAGCCTGCCGGGGGTGCTTGCTGCCAGGCAAGCTACCTTGCCATTTTTAGCACAGCCGCTTGAACTGTTGAGCAGACACGAAACAGAACAAGGGCGTTGCCAATAGCGGAAAGGCTCCTTTGCGTGCAGGTTCTCCATACAAGGAGCAAGATCTTTCGAGGAAAATAATCCTATACAAAGGAAATTGCTCAAGGTTTTGCGTGACTTGGCTTTTTCGTTGCCACACGGATGGTTGTCGTGGCTGCTGACGACACCGCTCGCCTGGCTGACGGCACCAGAGCGATGGGGGAGTTGATGCGCTTCCTTCTAGACCAGATTTTCATAGCCTAGCGCCCCTTACCTGACGCGCCAAAGATGTCGGGGGAAACAACACCTATGGGATCCCTGGGACCCCTACTACGGTTGGCGGGGTGCGAGTGGCTGCGCAAAGAGTAGGTCTAGTCAATCAACGCGTGGGAATTTTTACCTAGGTTCGGGCCGCAAATGGTGTGTAAAACCCTACTCTTGCTTGTTCTGGTCTTGTGTTCTTGAGCTCTTGAACTGGCTACTATGCCTGCCTTGTCCAAAAAGTTTGAATCCTTCCATAGTACGCCTCGGGCCTCCTTTTATATGGCAAAGGGGTCGCCACAGTGGCACACAGGAGGTGGAAAGTATCTACGGTGTACAAGTTTATCACCTGACACCATAGGACAAACACCTTTATTGCGCTGCCTATGTGCCCTCTTGCTTTATCGGGGATGGCAATAGAGCTCGTCCCATTCGTCGCAGCCTCGTCTTGTTCCGACGCATGTCCAAGCTGACGAGGCACGCAGTGCTACGCTGGCTGGCTGGTCACGGTGCTGGTGCAGTGCAGGGTCTTCACGAAGATCTGCATGCCACCACGCAGGTGCTTGACTAGTTGGCCAGCTGGTTGCTCTGTTGGAATGGCCGCGGGGCAGCGAAACGTCAGCAGGTGCGGGCCTGTTCGTGGCCCCGCAAACGCCCCCCGGCAAGGGTCTTGCCGGGGTCTTGTCGCCATCCCAGGCAAGGATCTTGCCGGGGGTCTTCGGTCGTCCCTGGCAAGGTTCTTGCCGAGGGTCTTCGATCATCCCCAGCAAGGATCTTGCCGGGGGTCTTCGTCTTCTAGTCCTCATCTGGATTCTCAGGCCTTGGTTCCTCACAAAGATTTGCATGCCACCACGCAGGTGCCCCTGAGTCTTGGTCTTGACGTTGTCGATGGTGTCAGAGCTCCCAGGCCCAAGGGTGGCGGCCTTGCTGGTGTTGGGAAAATTGCCCCGGCAAGGCTCTTGCCGGGGCTACGTAGGTCACCTCGGCAAGGGTGTTGCCGACGGGGGCAGGGAGCCCATCTTGCCCCTCTGTTCTTGATGCCCCTGGCTTGAGTGCTGCCTTGGCAGTCTCGTACATTTCCTTCATCTGCCCCACCAAGCATGGCCGCAGGTGCAACTACGACTTCCTGTGCACAAGTAAAGGGGTACAAAAAGGCCCCTACTTTTGTACATCGACAGTCTCCTCCTCAGGTAACTCACCCCGGTTCATGTAAGACAAATAAGGTTGTGTCCAACCAGGAATAACATGGAGAGCCGCCACCAACTATGCCTCCGGGTCAGGGATAGCAAGATCTTCTTCTCAGGGTATTTTAATAGAAGGATTATTCAATACGTGAA
This sequence comes from Secale cereale, assembly GCA_902687465.1. NCBI lineage: Eukaryota > Viridiplantae > Streptophyta > Magnoliopsida > Poales > Poaceae > Secale > Secale cereale. The sequence continues at coordinate 266,823,481 of LR738709.1, forward strand.
GAAACACATTGGGAGGCACCAGCTTACATTGAGACCTAAGCCGACTCAAAGCATCAGCCGCCTCATTCTTCCATCTATCAAGATGCTCTACCTAATATCCCTTAAAGTGATTAGCAAGATTACCAATTGTCCTGCGATAAGCTGCCATGAGCAGGTCTCTAGAATCCCAAGTGTCTGAGACTTGCTGAGCCACCAAATCTGAATCGCCAAAGTACCTGACCCGGCTTAAATTCATCTCTTTGGCCATTCGAAGACCATGGAGCATAGCCTCATATTCAGCTGCATTATTAGTACATGGAAACATTAGCCTTAAAACATAACATAATTTGTCACCTCGTGGGGAAGTTAAAATAACTCCAGCCCCCGAGCCTTCTAGTTGCCTGGATCCATCAAAATGGAGAGTCCAATATGTGTTATCAGGCTTCTCCTCAAGTGTCTGTAACTCCTTCCAATCATTGATGAAATCCACAAGAGCCTGGGACTTAATGGTTGTCCTTGGCACATACTTCAAGCCATGGGGACCTAGCTCAATGGCCCACTTAGCCACTTAGCCGGTAGCATCTTTGTTGTGAAGAGTATCCCCCAAGGGAGCAGAACTGACCACTGTAATAGGATGGTCAAGGAAATGTGCTTCAACTTACAGCTAGCCATGAACACCCCATAGACTAATTTTTGCCAGTGCGGGTATCGTTGTTTGGACTCAATTAACACCTCGCTGACATAATAAGTCGGCCTTTGGACGACTGGGTACTCCTTACCCATTTCCTTGCGCTCTACCACAATTGCCACACTGACAGCCCTACTGTTCGCAGCCACATATGAAAGCAACAGCTCTTTTTCAACAGGAGCTGCAAGGACAAGCGGCTCAGATAATTGTTTTTTGAGCGCCTCAAATGCCTCATTAGCAGCTTCAATCCACACAAAGTGATCCGTTTTCTTCATCATCTGGTATAGAGGCATTGCCTTTTCTCCATACGGCTTATGAACTGGCTTAAAGCTGCAATACGACCCACCAAGCGCTGAATGTCATTCACCCACCAAGCGTTGAATGTCATTGACACACGTCGACTTAGATAATGATGTCATAGCCTGAATTTTCTCCGGGTTAGTTTCAATACCTCTCTCTGAGAGCAGAAAACCCAAATTCTTGACTACATGCACACCAAAAACACACTTGCCCAACCATTATATAGACACGGAGGTTATCAAAGGTCTCCTTCAAATCATCCAACAAAGTTTCCTTTTTTGGACTTAACAACAATGTCATCTACATAAGCAAGAACACTGCGCCCAATCTGGCTATGGAAACAGTTCTGAACACAACGTTGATAACTTGCTTAAGCACTTTTCAGCCCAAAAGGCATAGACACATAGCAGGAAGCTCAAAAGGTGTGATAAAAGTCGTCTTCTCTTGATCTTAACTGCCATTTTAATCTGATGGTAACCAGAATATGCATCCAAGAAGCACAAAGGCTCACAACCCGCCGTGGAATCTATGTTTTGATCAATATGGGCTAGAGCAAAGGGATCCGCTGGACAAGCCTTGTTAAGATCTATGTAATCCACACAGACGTGCCAAGTACAATTTTTCTTAAGTACCAACACCAGGTTTGCCAACCATTCAGGATGAAAAAATTCCACAATGAACCCAGCTGCTAAGAGCCGTGCCACCTCTTCTCCGATAGCCTTGCGTCTTTCTTCATTAAAACGGCGAAGGAACTGCTTCACCGACTTAAACTTAGGATCAATATTAAGAGTGTTTTCAGCGAGTTCTCTTGCTACACCTTGCATGTCTGAAGGATTGCATGCAAAGATGTCCCTATTCTGACGGATGAACTCCAAGAGCACGCTTTCCAATTTTGGATCCATATTAGCACTGATGACGAACTATTGAGATGTGTCACCTAGGACAAAATCAACCTGCTTAGTGTCATCGGCCGATTTAAATTTTAGCAAAGGATCTTGCTTAGTGGTCGGCTTCTTTAAGGGGGGCATATCTGCCGGGGCGACATTATCCTTATAGAATTTTAGCTCCTCTGTAGCATAGGCCGACTCAGCATACGCAACATCTCCCTCTTCACATTTCAACGCAATTCATCGAGCGCCATGGACTGTAATCATGCCCTTGCGCCCTGGCATTTTAACCTGCAAATAAATATAATACAGTCGTGCGATAAATTTAGCATAAGCCGGCCGCCCAAACAAAGTGTGATAAGGGATCCTGGTCTTAACCACTTCAAACCATAACATTTTTACTCTGTAATCATAGTCATCACCAAAGGCTACTTCTCAAGCAATTTTCCCCACCGAGTAAGATGACTTTCCAGGTACCACACCATGAAAAACTGTAGATGATTGTGTAAGATCTTTATCAATTATGTTCATTCGGCAGAATAGTCTCATAATTAAGGACACTAATGCTACTGCCACCATCCATGAGCACTTCAGTGAACTTATAGCCCCCAACCTGAGGAGCTACCAGCAATGCAAGCTAAACCGGGTTATCAACTCGGGGCGGGTGATCCTCTCAACTCCATGTAATTGGATGTTCTGACCACCGTAGATACTGAGGTACTACCGACTCAACCGTACTGACCGCACGCTGGTGAACCTTCTGATCTCGCTTTGCAAAGACTTGTAGTAAACAGATGGTATTGGCCACCATTAAGCTGCTTTGGATTGCTTTGATATCCCGACTAATTATTTTGCTGCTGACTTCCCTGGTTAGATTGCTGGTTATAACCACCATGGTTACTCTACCCTTGAAATCCGGAACTTGAACCGCCATTGCCAGGCCCTTGAGAGCCGGACCCTGACCCGCTGGGTGGTCCACTGTTGTTGTCGTGGCCCGGGTTATAAGTTTGCCATTGCCTCATGATAAAACAATCTTTCCAAGCATGAGTCGACGGTTGACCCGACAGACTATGCTTTGGACAAGGGTCATTGAGATCTGCTTCAAGGTTAAATCTCTGTCCTCCACCTTGCCTATTATTCTGATGATGCTGATTTTTATACTGGGCATTGGTATTAGCTACAAAGTCTGACCCACCTTCGGGGTGTCTACGCTTTCCACCATTTCCCTGGCCACTACCATTGTTTCCTACCGTGTGGTGCTTCTCGTCCTTACCATTAGTAGTCTTCTTTCCCTTACTGGACTTTTCCTCATCAGATCTAGGATCCTGAGGAGAATCTGAGTCAGCATATTTGATGAGAGCCGCCATGAGCTCTCCCATGCCATTACAATATCTTTTAAGCCGTCCAAGCTTTAACTTAAGAGGCTCAAAGTGACATGTCTTTTCCAGGACTAGGACAGCCGAGCCTGCTGCAATGCTATCAGATGAGTGAATACTGGCTGAAACCTGGTGAACCCAATGGTGGGCCGACTCATCCTCTTGCTGCACACAGTTAGCCAAGTCGATGATCATTAGAGGCTGCTTACAAGTCCCTTGATATTTTTTAATAAAACGTTCCTTCAAATCAACCCAGGAACTGATTGAATTCGCAGACAAACTTTTTAACCATGTACGTGCTGGTCCATCCAACAAAATAGTGAAGTATTTAGCACACACGTCAGCATGAACATCTAACATCTCCATGGCTAATTCATAACTTTGAATCCAAGCCTCGGGGGGAAGATCAGTTGTATAATTTGGTACCTTAAAAGGGCCTTTAAAGTCCTTAGGGAAATGCTCATTGCGTAAAGCTGGTGCTAAACATGGCACTCCTACTATCCTCGAGGTCATCCCAGCTTCTACTGATACTAAAGGAGTCACAGAAGGCTGCTGATAAACTCCTTGTTGAGCCACTGCTTCCATCTCACGCCGAGCCCTGGTGCTGTCCATGATAGCTTGGGCTTTGATTATTTGTTCATCACTATGGGGTGGGTTAGCATGCAACCGGTTACGACGCTTCTCACTAGTCACTACTATGAAGTACAGGCAACTCAACGTGTCTACTATAACTTTGATCCGGCCGAGGGGTTGAATGTACCCGATCACGGCTGTATGAATAAGCCGCCTGTTGCGCCACTACCGTTTGAAGAAGATTTGCCACGTTTCGAGTCTCCGCCGCCACTGGTGACTCACCTTCAATAGGAATAGCCGCTTGCCGTGCAGCCATGGCTATCATATTACCCAACATGTTAGAATATTGGCCGGCGGTTGTTGGAAACCGTTAGGTAAGAATTGGATCCCTACTAGGCGGGTCTCACAGATGACGTTGGATTGGCGCCCCGGCCCCTGGTACTTTAACATTCCTGGTCTCACCTGGTGGGTTACTTGTTCCTGCTCCAGGTCTATTGAAGAGATTTCTCCCCCCAAACAATGAAGGCAGGTGACTCTGATATCTCCTCCGTAGCACATCATTGGATGCATTCTGATCTAAATTTAACCGAAAAGCCTCTGCTTTTTATCGCTGTGCCTCAGCTTTAAACGTGGCCTATTCTGTTACCATCCTGACATTTTCCGTGTTAATATCCTCTTGAACCTTGGCTACCGCATCTCGCACTTTTGCAATTTAGTAGTGAGAAACACTCCTTCAAGTTCCGCTTAAAGATAGCGGCTCTGCAGGTTATGATAGTTGTAGGCGGCCGCATGCAGGTTATGATAGTCCTTGATGCATGACTATCTTACGTTAATATCTACTTAAAGTTCCGCTCTTGATGCAGGACTATCATACGTTAATATTCGCTTAAAGATAGCGGCTCTGCTCGGCGGCTCGTAAGGCTCCAGAATGTTGTTACCATCGGAATAGCCCCCCGAGCCCGCCGCCTTGAAGTTGGTAAATTAATTCCGTCTTTCTGCTGGACACATTATTAGAGTAAATAAGAGTCGCCTCACCAGATGCCAAATTTTCCGCAAGCTCCAAGCCTTGCGTGAAGCCGACGAAAACATGCTTCCGACCGGGTTGACACCGGGCGGGTTGCGTGCACCATGCTGACTCAAAGAGGCCGGGGAAGATGTCCGGCTCAGGCATAGAGTAGCCGATCTTGCAGATGAAGACGTGGATTCCACTGAAGGGGACCCGATAGCTGTACTCAATTGTGTCAGCCTCGGGGCCCCAACTAGCATCGTCGATGTAGAGCTTTGCGTGACGGCTCATTGTCATCCTCCCGATGACGTATTGAAAGTGCAACTATCCCTGGGTGGTTTTGTTAATTCCTAACAACATATAGCTCATTGAACTAATGCTCTTTCAAGATGATCATTTCAGAAAGTTCAATGATTGGCATGGCATGGACTAGGAATGTGGACCCCTCAAAATGCTAAGGACACATATTGGCTCAAGCTCAAGACACCACATTTCCATTTTAGTGATACAAGATCACATTGAGTCCATAGGAAAAGCCAATACTATTAAAAGGGGATGAGGTCTTGCTTAATGGCTTGCTTGCTCAAAATGCTTAGTGATATTCTCCAAAAGCCCTCAACCACTTTCTCATATCCACATATGTCCCAAACCAAAGGTCAAACTCGGCCCCACCGATTTGATCTATCCGGTGCCATCGGGTTCATTTGACATAGCCATAACCAGAGACCCTAATCAGTTCATTCTCACCGAGATGGGATTGCAAACTCTCTATTTCCCTTTGTAAAGTTTCTGATAGAGGCAAAGGTGTCCCGTCTTTCGATGAGATGGTGGTTATCGTTTTGGAGGAAGTCGACTTTGACGATCCGACTACGAACGTGCGAGGACGTCGCGCCTTAGCAATCGCTAAACCAACTCCGAGAGGTTGTTGACCACGCCGGAGCACGATCAACCTGACCACGAAGGTCTGTAACCTGCAGGCAAACGAAGAACAAGCAAGAAACTAAGATTGCAATCTGGATATTGCGAATATAAGAGGAAAGCTTTATTGATCAAGGTGGGGTTCTGTGACGCCTTGGTCTGGTCGTTGAACACAAACGAAGTACGCGAAGTTGCAGCTATGGCGAACTTTTAATCTAAACAAAACCCAAAGTCTAAACGACGCCCTAAGGGCTGTATATATGAGGGAAAAAGGGGGGAATTTCGTGGCCCTTGGTGGAGGGGTCCGAAACCAACCCTAACTCTTGTTTCCCCACACATACGGACTCTAAAAATAGCCTATACTCAATTATTTCGAAATTACATGGGCCTGGCCCAATAATAAGGTGACGCAGCACCTAAAATAGCCTCTGGATGAAATTTATGAAGTGGCATCTTGTATATTTCGTCCAAGGCTTCTCGCACTCATTATGGTGGCTTCAAAGTCCTGAAATCATCCATTGTAACTCCATTCTTGTCCCCCTTGCGCATGCCATCATCTCCATGCTTGATTTTGCTCCAATGTTCATCCTTCTTGTCCAAGCTAGGCCCTTCATTTGTAAGCAAGACAAATGTATCCAATTTAGGCAGCATCATATTCTCATGAACATTAGATTCATTACCAAGAAACGAAAGTACCTGGTAATTTAATTGGCGTGCGCGAGCTCTAGTAATTGGTCCTGTATATGTGTCAGTTGGAGCTGTGGGTGTAACCTTGTTAGTGATGTCCTCATCATCCTCCCCTTCTTGAATTGAAGTCGTCCTCGACGGAAGCTCATCTTCCTCACCCAAGTAAGGCTTCAAATCTGCAATGTTAAATGTGGGACTAACCCCAAAATCTGCAGGCAGCTCAAGTTTATATGCATTATCATTTATTTTCTCTAACACCTTGAAAGGACCATCAGCACGTGGCATTAGCTTTGACTTGCGCAAATTAGGAAACCTATCCTTACGCAAATGTAACCAAACAAGATCTCCAGGTGCAAAGACAACACGTTTTCTACCCTTATCTCCAACAAGTTTATATTTAGCATTCATGCGCTCAATATTTTCCTTAGTTAACTCATGCATTTTTAAGATCAATTCAGCACGTTGTTTAGCATCAATATTAACCTTCTCCGAAGATGGAAGAGGCAACAAATCAATAGGTGCACGAGGTAATCGCTCTGATACCACTTGATAGAGGCAAAGGTGTCCCGTCTTTCGATGAGATGGTGGTTATCGTTTTGGAGGAAGTCGACTTTGACGATCCGACTACGAACGTGCGAGGACGTCGCGCCTTAGCAATCGCTAAACCAACTCCGAGAGGTTGTTGACCACGCCGGAGCACGATCAACCTGACCACGAAGGTCTGTTTCCTGCAGGCAAACGAAGAACAAGCAAGAAACTAAGATTGCAATCTGGATATTGCGAATATAAGAGGAAAGCTTTATTGATCAAGGTGGGGTTCTGTGACGCCTTGGTCTGGTCGTTGAACACAAACGAAGTACGCGAAGTTGCAGCTATGGCGAACTTTTAATCTAAACAAAACCCCCAAAGTCTAAACGACGCCCTAAGGGCTGTATATATGAGGGAAAGAGGGGGAAATTTCGTGGCCCTTGGTGGAGGGGTCCGAAACCAACCCTAACTCTTGTTTCCCCACACATACGGACTCTAAAAACAGCCTATACTCAAGTATTTCGAAATTACATGGGCCTGGCCCAATAATAAGGTGACGCAGCACCTAAAATAGCGTCTGGACGAAATTTATGAAGTGGCATCTTGTATATTTCGTCCAAGGCTTCTCGCACTCATTATGGTGGCTTCAAAGTCCTGAAATCATCCATTGTAACTCCATTCTTGTCCCCCTTGCGCATGCCATCATCTCCATGCTTGATCTTGCTCCAATGTTCATCCTTCTTGTCCAAGCTAGGCCCTTCATTTGTAAGCAAGACAAATGTATCCAATTTAGGCAGCATCATATTCTCATGAACATTAGATTCATTACCAAGAAACGAAAGTACCTGGTAATTTAATTGGCGTGCGCGAGCTCTAGTAATTGGTCCTGTATATGTGTCAGTTGGAGCTGTGGGTGTAACCTTGTTAGTGATGTCCTCATCATCCTCCCCTTCTTGAATTGAAGTCGTCCTCGACGGAAGCTCATCTTCCTCACCCAAGTAAGGCTTCAAATCTGCAATGTTAAATGTGGGACTAACCCCAAAATCTGCAGGCAGCTCAAGTTTATATGCATTATCATTTATTTTCTCTAACCCCTTGAAAGGACCATCAGCACGTGGCATTAGCTTTGACTTGCGCAAATTAGGAAACCTATCCTTACGCAAATGTAACCAAACAAGATCTCCAGGTGCAAAGACAACACGTTTTCTACCCTTATCTCCAACAAGTTTATATTTAGCATTCATGCGCTCAATATTTTCCTTAGTTAACTCATGCATTTTTAAGATCAATTCAGCACGTTGTTTAGCATCAATATTAACCTTCTCCGAAGATGGAAGAGGCAACAAATCAATAGGTGCACGAGGTAGGAAACCATAGACAATTTCAAAAGGGCACATTTTAGTAGTAGAATGCAACGGACGATTATAAGCAAATTCAATATGAGGCAAGCATTCTTCCCACATTTTCTTATTATTCTTCAAAACAGCCCTAAGCATAGTAGACAAAGTTCTGTTGACTACTTCAGTTTGTCCATCAGTTTGGGGGTGACAAGTAGTACTAAAAAGCAGTTTAGTCCCCAACTTAGCCCATAAACATCTCCAAAAGTGGCTAAGAAATTTAGTATCACGATCTGAAACAATAGTATTTGGCACACCATGCAAGCGAATAATTTCACGAAAGAACAAATCAGCAACATTAGCAGCATCATCGCTTTTATGACATGGTATAAAGTGTGCCATCTTCGAGAACCTATCCACGACAACAAATATGCTATCCCTCCCCTTCTTTGTTCGAGGTAAACCCAAAACAAAGTCCATAGATATATCTTCCCAAGGAACACTAGGGACAGGCAAAGGCATATATAAACCATGAGGATTGAGTCGTGACTTAGCTTTTTGACATGTAGTGCAGCGAGCAACAAAACGCTCAACATCCCGTCGCATCTTTGGCCAAAAGAAATGTGTAGCAAGTACGTCATGCGTCTTCTTCACGCCAAAGTGTCCCATTAATCCTCCTTCATGCGCCTCCTACAACAACAAAAGACGAACAGAGCTAGCTGGAATGCATAGCTTGTTAGCTCGAAACACAAATCCATCACTAACGACGAACTTGTTCCATGTTCTCCCTTCTTTACAATTCTGCAATACATCTTTAAATTCAGCATCATGCACATATTGATCTTTGATGGTCTCCAAACCAAATATTTTAAAGTCAAGTTGTGAAAGCATAGTATAACGACGAGACAATGCATCAGCAATAACATTTTCTTTTCCCTTCTTGTGTTTAATAACATAAGGGAAAGTCTCTATGAATTCAACCCATTTAGCATGTCTACGGTTCAGTTTTGCTTGACTTTTAATGTGCTTTAAAGATTCATGATCAGAATGTATAACAAATTCTTTGGGCCATAAATAATGTTGCCATGTCTCCAAAGTCCGAACAAGAGCATATAATTCCTTATCATAAGTAGAATAATTGAGACTAGGCCCACTCAATTTCTCAGAAAAATATGCAACAGGTTTACCATCTTGTAATAACACACCTCCTAACCCAATTCCACTAGCATCACATTCAAGCTCAAAAGTCTTATTAAAATCAGGAAGTTGGAGTAAAGGAGCATGTGTCAACTTATCTTTCAATACCGTGAATGCTTCTTCCTGTGCAGTACCCCAAACAAAAGGCACATCCTTCTTTGTAAGCTCATTGAGAGGTGCAGCAATGGTGCTGAAATCTCTCACAAAACGCCGATAGAATCCAGCGAGGCCAAGGAAACTCCTCACGTGTGTGACCGTTTTGGGCTGCGGCCAACTCTCAATAGCTTCAATCTTGGCTTTATCAACCTCAATTCCCTGTGGAGTAACAACATAGCCAAGAAAAGATACTCGGTCGGTGCAAAAGGTGCACTTTCCAAGGTTACCAAATAAACGTGCATCACGTAGAGCAATAAAAACAGTACGTAAATGTTCCAAATGTTCCTCCAAAGATCTGCTAAAAATCAATATATCATCAAAGTATACTACCACAAATCGTCCAATGAAAGCACGTAAAACTTCATTCATTAATCTCATGAAAGTACTAGGTGCATTAGTTAACCCAAAAGGCATGACTAACCCTTGCGCATGCCATCATCTCCATGCTTGATCTTGCTCCAATGTTCATCCTTCTTGTCCAAGCTAGGCCCTTCATTTGTAAGCAAGACAAATGTATCCAATTTAGGCAGCATCATATTCTCATGAACATTAGATTCATTACCAAGAAACGAAAGTACCTGGTAATTTAATTGGCGTGCGCGAGCTCTAGTAATTGGTCCTGTATATGTGTCAGTTGGAGCTGTGGGTGTAACCTTGTTAGTGATGTCCTCATCATCCTCCCCTTCTTGAATTGAAGTCGTCCTCGACGGAAGCTCATCTTCCTCACCCAAGTAAGGCTTCAAATCTGCAATGTTAAATGTGGGACTAACCCCAAAATCTGCAGGCAGCTCAAGTTTATATGCATTATCATTTATTTTCTCTAACACCTTGAAAGGACCATCAACACGTGGCATTAGCTTTGACTTGCGCAAATTAGGAAACCTATCCTTACGCAAATGTAACCAAACAAGATCTCCAGGTGGAAAGACAACACGTTTTCTACCCTTATCTCCAACAAGTTTATATTTAGCATTCATGCGCTCAATATTTTCCTTAGTTAACTCATGCATTTTTAAGATCAATTCAGCACGTTGTTTAGCATCAATATTAACCTTCTCCGAAGATGGAAGAGGCAACAAATCAATAGGTGCACGAGGTAGGAAACCATAGACAATTTCAAAAGGGCACATTTTAGTAGTAGAATGCAACGAACGATTATAAGCAAATTCAATATGAGGCAAGAATTCTTCCCACATTTTCTTATTATTCTTCAAAACAGCCCTAAGCATAGTAGACAAAGTTCTGTTGACTACTTCAGTTTGTCCATCAGTTTGGGGGTGACAAGTAGTACTAAAAAGCAGTTTAGTCCCCAACTTAGCCCATAAACATCTCCAAAAGTGGCTAAGAAATTTAGTATCACGATCTGAAACAATAGTATTTGGCACACCATGCAAGCGAATAATTTCACGAAAGAACAAATCAGCAACATTAGCAGCATCATCGCTTTTATGACATGGTATAAAGTGTGCCATCTTCGAGAACCTATCCACGACAACAAATATGCTATCCCTCCCCTTCTTTGTTCGAGGTAAACCCAAAACAAAGTCCATAGATATATCTTCCCAAGGAACACTAGGGACAGGCAAAGGCATATATAAACCATGAGGATTGAGTCGTGACTTAGCTTTTTGACATGTAGTGCAGCGAGCAACAAAACGCTCAACATCCCGTCGCATCTTTGGCCAAAAGAAATGTGTAGCAAGTGCGTCCTCCGTCTTCTTCACGCCAAAGTGTCCCATTAATCCTCCTCCATGCGCCTCCTGCAACAACAAAAGACGAACAGAGCTAGCTGGAATGCATAGCTTGTTAGCTCGAAACACAAATCCATCACTAACGACGAACTTGTTCCATGTTCTCCCTTCTTTACAATTCTGCAATACATCTTTAAATTCAGCATCATGCACATATTGATCTTTGATGGTCTCCAAACCAAATATTTTAAAGTCAAGTTGTGAAAGCATAGTATAACGACGAGACAATGCATCAGCAATAACATTTTCTTTTCCCTTCTTGTGTTTAATAACATAAGGGAAAGTCTCTATGAATTCAACCCATTTAGCATGTCTACGGTTCAGTTTTGCTTGACTTTTAATGTGCTTTAAAGATTCATGATCAGAATGTATAACAAATTCTTTGGGCCATAAATAATGTTGCCATGTCTCCAAAGTCCGAACAAGAGCATATAATTCCCTATCATAAGTAGAATAATTCAGACTAGGCCCACTCAATTTTTCAGAAAAATATGCAACAGGTTTACCATCTTGTAATAACACACCTCCTAACCCAATTCCACTAGCATCACATTCAAGCTCAAAAGTCTTATTAAAATCAGGAAGTTGGAGTAAAGGAGCATGTGTCAACTTATCTTTCAATACCGTGAATGCTTCTTCCTGTGCAGTACCCCAAACAAAAGGCACATCCTTCTTTGTAAGCTCATTGAGAGGTGCAGCAATGGTGCTGAAATCTCTCACAAAACGCCGATAGAATCCAGCGAGGCCAAGGAAACTCCTCACGTGTGTGACCGTTTTGGGCTGCGGCCAACTCTCAATTGCTTCAATCTTGGCTTTATCAACCTCAATTCCCTGTGGAGTAACAACATATCCAAGAAAAGATACTCGGTCGGTGCAAAAGGTGCACTTTCCAAGGTTACCAAACAAACGTGCATCACGTAGAGCAATAAAAACAGCACGTAAATGTTCCAAATGTTCCTCCAAAGATCTGCTAAAAATCAATATATCATCAAAGTATACTACCACAAATCGTCCAATGAAAGCACGTAAAACTTCGTTCATTAATCTCATGAAAGTACTAGGTGCATTAGTTAACCCAAAAGGCATGACTAACCACTCATATAATCCAAACTTAGTTTTAAATGCTGTTTTCCATTCATCTCCCAATTTCATACGAATTTGATGGTATCCACTACGCAAATCAACTTTGGAGAATATTGTAGAGCCACTCAATTCATCAAGCATATCATCTAGCCTAGGAATAGGATGACGATAGCGAATAGTAATATTATTAATGGCTCTACAATCAACACACATACGCGATGTACCATCCTTTTTCGGCACTAGAATAATAGGAACAGCACAAGGACTAAGGGATTCGCGTATATAACCTTTGTCGAGTAGCTCCTGTACTTGACGCATAATCTCCTTCGTCTCTTCTGGATTGGTACGGTATGGTGCGCGGTTGGGTAGCGATGCACCGGGAATTAAGTCAATCTGATGCTCAATCCCTCGAATAGGTGGTAATCCCGGTGGCACGTCTTGTGGAAAGACGTCGGCGAACTCCTGCAAAATGTTAGTGACAGCAGGAGGCAAAGAGGAAGGCACGTCCTCGAATGAAAATAATGCCTCTTTGCATACAACAGCATAGCAAACAGATTTGCTAAAATCTAGCTCATCAATATCAGATTTGGTGGCAAATAAACATGCACTTTTCAATTTAATTTCAGAAGCAACAGTAGATGGTTTATTATTAGGCTTCATTTGTTGCTCAAATTCTTTTGCCACAATCTGATTTTCACTCTTATTTTTCTCCTGTTTTGCTTTATTAGCTCTATTAATATCATATTTTAAAATGGAATCAGGAGTCATAGGAAGCAAAGTAATATTTTTATCCTTATGAATAAGAGTATACTGATTGTTTCTACCATGGTGTACAGAATTTTTATCAAATTGCCATGGTCTACCAAGTAATAAGGAACATGCTTGCATAGGTACCACATCACAATCAACATAATCAGCATATGTAGAGATACTAAAATGCACACGAACAGTACGTGTTACCTTAACCTTGCCGCTGTTGTTGAACCATTGGATGTAGTAAGGATGTGGATGTGGTCTTGTGGTGAGAGATAGCTTCTCCACCATCTCCATGCTAGCCAAGTTGTTGCAACTCCCTCCATCTATGATCACGCGAACAGAACGTTCCTTCACAACTCCCTTTGTATGGAACAAATTATGCCTCTGATTTTGCTCAGCTTGTGTAACCTGCACACTCAAAACACGTTGAGAAACTAAACATTCATACCTGTCAGCATCTTCAGGAGCCATGTATTGCGTCTCATGATCAGAATCGTCTCCGCCGTGTTCTTCACGTGTAATAAGAACCAAAGTCTCCTCATCATAGTCACTAGCGGATTCATATCCACCATCCTCAGTAGCAATCATCACACGCTGAGATTTGCAATCTCTCGCAAAATGTCCTCTTCCCTTACAACGACGACAAATAATATCACTAGTGTGCCCTATTGATGCCATGGAAGAAGAAGAACTCTGTGCAGGCCCAATAGGTGTGCTCTTGGCAGATAATGGTGGTTGTGCCTGCTTCCTTGTATCATGGCTGGAGGTAACAGCTGATGGAGGTGTCGGTGCAGTAGAATGTGAGGAAGTAGAGGATGCACGCGGTGTCCATGATGAAGGTCGTCCTGCAGAAAAGTTAGTCCGCGCCAATGCCTGTCGATCCTGCACTTCACGTTCAGCTTTACAAGCAAGATGGAATAAACGAGTGATAGTAGTATAATCCTTATACTCTAGAATGGTCTGAATCTCTCTATTTAATCCACCCATAAAACGTGCAAGCATAGCTTCATTCTCCTCAACAATACCACATCTAATCAGGCGGGTTTGTAATTGCTGATAATATTCTTCTACAGAATTTTTTCCTTGTCTTAAGCGCTGCAGTTTTTGAAGTAATTCACGTTGATAATATGGTGGAACCTAACGAGTACGCAAAGCAGTTTTCAAAGCAGTCCAAGTAGCTGGAATAGGATATAATCTACAATGTTCAGACCACCAAACACATGCAAAACCAGTGAAAGCACAAACAGCAGCAGGAACACGTCTCTCCTCGGGATAGTTTAAACATGTAAAACGTTGTTCAGTTTGTAACTCCCAAGTAAGATATATATCAGGAACATATCTACCCTCAAATGGTGGCATATTCAATTTCAGTTTAGGAAGATGGTCATGTACCTCAGGTGGTGGTGCAGCCCTACCGTTGCGATGATATGCATGAGGACGACCTGGTGGTGGTGGTGCTGGTTGTTGCACGTAGTTCTGATTTTGGTCAACCTCATCCTCGTAATGGTCCTCCACCTCTGCAGTAGCAGCAGGAGCTACAGAAACATCAACAGCAGCACCAGAAGCTTGACCAGTCTCAAGGGGAACGCGCTGTGCTCGTCCCACTTGATTCGGAAGGCGCCGTTATTGTTGTTGTTGTTGTTGTTGTTGAAGAGGTGGGACAGCTGCAGCAGCCGGTGGTGGTGGAAAACGCGCAAGCAATTCAGCAAACTTGTTATCGAGCTTTGTGTCAAACGTCTTCTCCATGCCATCTATCTTCTCCATGGCCTCGTCAAATCTGTTTAGCACATCTTGCACCTGTTCACTCATCATTTGCTGAAACTTATCATGAAGCTCCTTGTTCGTCAAGTTCTCCCGGTCAGTCTCGTCGACTTGTGATCCTGGCATGGTTAGCAGCAATAGAAACACACAAGAATATGATCCTACAGACTACTAAGAAGTGGTGGGGGTGGCGGGTGTCACAAATCCGACAAGCAAATCTCAAATTCTTACCAGTTCTTACCCAGCAGCAGGCGGTGATCGGCAACCGATGTAGTCAAAACTCTCAAAGCTTGGATAGAGCGATTACCAGGGAGAGTCAAACGCACGATGTAGATGTATGTGGAGCTGGGAAGGCTTATAATATGGTAGCAAAAAGGGTCAGCAATAATCAATTCAGAGATGCAAAGGTGAATAAATGCTCAACGACGGTACTGTGCTGGTCCTAGGCTAGACCGTACTAGAGACGCGAGCCTAGAACACTAACGAAAACACGGCGCTGCACGTAATCAAGGGGAAAGCACACTCTGAATTTTTTTTTGCCTCTTTTTTTTTGCGCTGTTTTTTTTTTGCCGAAAATCACTATAATGGCGAGTGTCTCAAAACACTTCCCAAGTCAAACTAAGATGATAGGCACGAAATTTTTTTGACGAATTTTTTTTTTCGGAATCAGGGCAGCGACGACGAAAAAGTGCGGGAAAAAATCAGTATGGTGGCACGTGTCTCAAAAGACTCAGAAAAGCCCAAAAGTAGGATAGGGAAAAAATATTTTCACCTGCCGAAATTTTGGCCTAAAAACTGCCCGGGGGTTTCCAGACTCGTTTTTTTTTCGAGACCTACGCAGGCAAGGAAACACAAATCCGAAACCTAGATGGATTTCGAGAACAAACCTAATATGAAAAGAACTCGGATTGGTGGTGGATATATGGTGGTAGGATATGGCAGCGGTGGTAGGTTATGGCAGCGGTGGTGGTATATGGATTCGGATTGGTGGTGGTATATGGATACGGATCGGTGGTGGTATGTGGCAGTAGTGATGAAGATGTTGCGGCGGCGGCGTGACAACTTATGACCAGAACTCGAAACTCTAAAAGACTAGACGCTAAGACCAGCAACTGGACACGACGATGCAACCGCAAATTCAACAAAGCAAATGCAGAAAAGATTATGCAAAGGCTCAGATTGGTTCGGATGGGATGAACTAACCCTAATTTTTTTTGGCTTTTTCGTGGACTATAGGTATGAATAACAGACTCGATCTAAACTATGAAAAACTGTAAAATCTCACCGAGCAACCTGGAAATCTGATACCACTTGATAGAGGCAAAGGTGTCCCGTCTTTCGATGAGATGGTGGTTATCGTTTTGGAGGAAGTCGACTTTGACGATCCGACTACGAACGTGCGAGGACGTCGCGCCTTAGCAATCGCTAAACCAACTCCGAGAGGTTGTTGACCACGCCGGAGCATGATCAACCTGACCACGAAGGTCTGTTTCCTGCAGGCAAACGAAGAACAAGCAAGAAACTAAGATTGCAATCTGGATATTGCGAATATAAGAGGAAAGCTTTATTGATCAAGGTGGGGTTCTGTGACGCCTTGGTCTGGTCGTTGAACACAAACGAAGTACGCGAAGTTGCAGCTATGGCGAACTTTTAATCTAAACAAAACCCAAAGTCTAAACGACGCCCTAAGGGCTGTATATATGAGGGAAAAGGGGGGAATTTCGTGGCCCTTGGTGGAGGGGTCCGAAACCAACCCTAACTCTTGTTTCCCCACACATACGGACTCTAAAAACAGCCTATACTCAAGTATTTCTAAATTACATGGGCCTGGCCCAATAATAAGGTGACGCAGCACCTAAAATAGCCTCTGGATGAAATTTATGAAGTGGCATCTTGTATATTTCGTCCAAGGCTTCTCGCACTCATTATGGTGGCTTCAAAGTCCTGAAATCATCCATTGTAACTCCATTCTTGTCCCCCTTGCGCATGCCATCATCTCCATGCTTGATCTTGCTCCAATGTTCATCCTTCTTGTCCAAGCTAGGCCCTTCATTTGTAAGCAAGACAAATGTATCCAATTTAGGCAGCATCATATTCTCATGAACATTAGATTCATTACCAAGAAACGAAAGTACCTGGTAATTTAATTGGCGTGCGCGAGCTCTAGTAATTGGTCCTGTATATGTGTCAGTTGGAGCTGTGGGTGTAACCTTGTTAGTGATGTCCTCATCAGTTTCGGTCTAACGAAGTGAGCGATCGGTCCCACTGAGTTCGCATTGCGAACTCTCTATTTCCTTTTCGTAACGTTTCGGTCTCACCGAAATGAGCGAATCGGTCCCACCGAGTTTGCCTAACCAACTCTCTGTTTGCCTATTACAAACATTGGTCTCACTGAGTTGATGTGATAAGTCTCACCGAGATTATGTTATGCCATAACCCTAATGAAATCGGTCCCACCGAGTTCATCATGTCGGTCCCACCGAAAAGCCTAACGTTCACATTTTGAACTAAATCGGTCCAACCGAGTTTCATGATTCAGTCCCATCGAGTTTGGTAAATTGTGTGTAACAATTAGATTTTGTGTGGAGGCTATATATACCCCTGCACCCACTCTTCATTCTGGGAGAGAGCCATCAGAACATACATACACTTCCACTATTCATTTTCTGAGAGAGAATCACCTACTCATGTGTTGAGACCAAGATATTCCAAGCCTACCATATGAATCTTAATTTCTAGCCTTCCCCAAGTCGCTTTCCACTCAAATGTTCTTTCCATCATATCCAGATCTATGAGAGAGAGAGAGTTGAGTTTTGTGGAGAATATCATTTGAAGCATAAGAGCAAAGAGTTCATCATCAACACACCATCTATTACCTTTTGGAGAGTGGTGTATCCTAGATTGGTTATGTGTCACTTGGGAGCCTGCGACAAGATTGTGGAGTTGAACCAAGGAGTTTGTAAGGGCAAGGAGATCGCCTACTTCGTGAAAATCTACCCTAGTGAGGAAAGTCCTTCATGGGCGATAGCAATGGTGGGATATACAAGGTTGCTTCTTCGTGGACCCTCTGTGGGTGGAGCCTTCCGTGGACTCGCGCAGCCGTTACCCTTCGTGGGTTGAACTCTCCATCAACGTGGATGTACGATAGCACCACCTATCAGAACCATGCCAAAACATTTGTTTCCTCACTTGCGTTTGCACTCTCCACCCCCCTTTACCTTCATATGCAATGATTTACTTTCCGCTTCTACAACTTTAGAATTGCATGTGTGGGAAGATTGCTTGACTTGTGCTAAATTGCTAAAAATTGTCAAAACATAAAATTGGGAAAAGGACAAGTTTTTATTTGGTCAAGTAGTCTAATCACCCCCCTCTAGGCATACTTTCGATCCTACGAGTGGCATCAGACCTTTAGTCTCCATTTGCCTTGATTTCCATAGCTTTGGTGATCATAGCCTTGATTTCACAACCTAGGAGAATATGGCGTCTAGCGAGGGAAGTTACCACCATAGATGTCCTTACTTTGATGGTACAAATTTTGCTAGTTGGAAGCATAAGATGAAAATGCATATTCTTTGACATAACCCCAGCGTTTGGGCTATTGTGTGTATTGGTATGCAAGGTGAATGATTCTATGGGAAGGAACCAAATCATGAAGCCTCCGCTGAAGAATTGAAGATGTTGCAATACAATGCTCAAGCTTGCGACATCTTCTTCAATGGATTGTGTCCCGAAGAATTCAACAAAATCAGACGTCTTGAGAATGCAAAGGATATTTGGGATACTTTGATTGATATGCACGAAGGTACCGACTCCGTCAAGGATTCCAAGTTGGATGTGCTTCAAAGTCAACTTGACAAGTTCAAGATGAAGGATGGTGAAGGTGTCGCTGAAATGTACTCTAGGCTTGCTCTCATCTCAAATGAGATTGCCGGCCTAGGAAGCGAAGAAATGACCGATAGATTCATCATCAAGAAAATCCTAAGAGCCTTGGATGGAAAATATGACACCGTGTGTACATTGATCCAAATGATTCCCAATTACAAAGATCTCAAGCCAACGGAAGTCATTGGCAGAATTGTTGCTCATGAGATGTCACTTAAGGATAAAGAAGAGCTTCACAACAAGTCTGGTGGTGCCTAAAAAGCTTCATGTGATGCTCCTACATCATCAAGTGAGAAACAAGTCTTCAATGAAGAATTGAGCTTAAGTGTGAAGAACTTCAACAATTTCTACAAGAATAGAAGCAAAGAGGGACACTCCAAATCAAGGTCCTACAATGACAAAAGATCTTCCACTCGTGATCGGAATTGCTACAATTGTGGGAGACCTGGACACTACTCAAATGAGTGTACGGCTCCACACAAAAGAATGGACGACTCACCTAAAAGGAGGAGTAGAAGAGGAGATTCACCATCAAGAGAGAGAAGGAGTAGAGATGATCGTTATGAATGAAGACCCTCTCAGTGAAGCAAGGATTTGGAAAGGAAGGACAAATCATTAAGGAGCTATACAAGGAGAAGACATCAAGCTCATGTTGGTGAATGGGTATCCGGTTCCGAATCTGATGACCACTCCAAAAGAAGCTACTACTCCGACTCCGAAGATACTCAAGATGAAGGTGTTGCCGGAATTGCTCTTGTGTCATCCAACTCCTACGAAATATTTGACTCACCAAATGAAGGAATTGGAAGATGCTTCATGGCTAAAGGTCCTAAGGTATCACACCACGAGTATCTTGATTTCAATAGTGATGAAGATGATTTGCTAAGAGATGATGATTTACTTGTTGGTAGCAATAGTGATGAAACCTATGATGAAAACTATGATGAAAACTATGATGAAATTGCTATTAATCATGCTAATCAAGATAAAATGAATGCCAATGATAAGGAGAAGATTGAGCATCTAACTAAAGAATTAAACACTCTCAAGTTACCTCATGAAACTACCTTAGAGGATCATCGACAAATTTTGAGTACCATGAGAAGCTACGCATTGAAAAGCTCAATCTAGTGCAAGACCGTGAGTTCTTAAAAGCAATCAATGATGATCTTCGTAAGAAAAGTTCTTCTTACATTGCCAAGAATTTACTATTGTCTACCTACATGCCACAAGTAAAATCTAGTAATAAGAACAAGAAAGATTCTTCCTCTAGTAGTAACAATAATCATGATAAAACAAATGTTGTTGCTTCTATTAGTTCTCTTGATTCCACTAATGATTCTCTTAGCCAAGTTACACTTGAGCAAGAAAATAGCTTATTAAAGGGAATTATAGAGAAAGGTGTTTATAAGAGCCTTTCCGGGAGTAAGCAATTTGAGGAAATTCTATGCAAGCATGGAAGGCATTGGGGAAATCAAGATGTTGGTTTTGAATGAAAGTTCAATGCCAATGGAGTTGAGTGGGAAGAAGATCAATACCCCAAGACAAAGTTTGTTCCACAAAAAGAGAAGTATGATCCTACTTCCTTCGAGGGGACACAAGCCCAAGATGATCTTCCACCATGTCGGTGTTAAAACCGACAGATCTCGGGTAGGGGGGCCCAAGATGTATGTCTTAGGATCGATGGTAACAGGAGACATGGGACACGATGTTTACCCAGGTCCAGGCCCTCTCGATCGAGGTAATACCCTACTTCCTGCTTGATTGATCTTGATGAATATGATTACAAGAGTTGATCTACCTCGAGATAGTAATGGCTAAACCCTACAAGACTAGCCTATGTGATTGTTATGATATCTATTGTCTGTACGGACTAAGCCCCTTGGCTTATATATACACGGGAGGGACCTAGGGTTACAGAGGTGACTTGTGGAGGATGGAATCATTACATCCGGACATCTTTATTGTCTTACTACACACATTGGAGTCCTAACCGAACACGGGGGAGGGCCTTCTGCTTCTATCTTCACGACCCATCAATTCGGCCCAGCATCAATGACCCAGACGCCTGAGGACCCCTAAATACAGGACTCCCTCAGTAGCCCCCAGACTTGCCTTCAAGGACGAGGTTGTATCCGGCTTCATGTCTTCGGTCTTGCAAGGTGAGTCCTCCTTTGAATATGATGACAGTCCGGCTTTATACTTAATGTTGTATGCTCTCGATTCCTTGCCACCATCGTTTTAGCTTCCACGTGTCAGACAAATGCGAACCGTTGGGGTATTTTTATAACTAACCCCTTGACTGCATAGGGAAGGCTCCTATTTAAAGAGACTAGATCTTAGATTCCATCCCATTCCACGCGAAAGATCCCTAGAGCCTGCCACGGAAAATCTCCAGATATGGCCAGTGTCCCTAGCTCTTCCTCACGCCCTCACGGCCCTCAAACAGGCGACTCGGAGAGTTGCTCCGTA
Source organism: Secale cereale (assembly GCA_902687465.1). Lineage (NCBI taxonomy): Eukaryota > Viridiplantae > Streptophyta > Magnoliopsida > Poales > Poaceae > Secale > Secale cereale. The sequence goes on from LR738709.1 coordinate 266,844,821, forward strand.
TCTCATGTCCATCTGAGAAAACTCCAAGCACAGGGATATCTCCCTCCCGAGGATCTAGTCCCCGTCTGGGCTGGATTAACTTCTCTCGACGATCAAGCCCTGGCAGAAAGTTTCCCCAATCCTTCCAAAGAAGAAGGGGTGTGCTTTGTCTCCTTCCTCCTAAGAGGTGTTGGATTTCCTATTCACCATTTTCTCAGGGGGTTACTGGAGTTCTATGGCCTCCAACTGCATGATGAGGACATCACTAACAAGGTTACACCCATAGCTCCAACTGACACATATACAGGACCAATTACTAGAGCTCGCGCACGCCAATTAAATTACCAGGTACTTTCGTTTCTTGGTAATGAATATAATGTTCATGAGAATATGATGCTGCCTAAATTGGATACATTTGTCTTGCTTACCAATGAAGGGCCTAGCTTGGACAAGAAGGATGAACATTGGAGCAAGATCAAGCATGGAGATGATGGCATGCGCAAGGGGAACAAGAATGGAGTTTCAATTGATGATTTCAGGACTTTGAAGCCACCATAATGAGTGCGAGAAGCCTTGGACGAAATATACAAGATGCCACTTCATAAATTTCGTCCAGAGGCTATTATAGGTGCTGCGTCACCTTATTATTGGGCCAGGCCCATGTAATTTCGAAATACTTGAGTATAGGCTGTTTTTAGAGTCCGTATGTGTGGGGAAACAAGAGTTAGGGTTGGTTTCGGACCCCTCCACCAAGGGCCACGAAATTGCCCCCTCTTTCCCCCATATATACAGCCCTTAGGGCGTCGTTTAGACTTTGGGTTTTGTTTAGATTAAAAGTTCGCCATAGCTGCAACTTCGCGTACTTCGTTTGTGTTCAACAACCAGACAAAGGCGTCACAGAACCCCACCTTGATCAATAAAGCTTTCCTCTTATATTCGCAATATCCAGATTGCAATCTTAGTTTCTTGCTTGTTCTTCGTTTTCCTGCAGGAAACAGACCTTCGTGGTCAGGTTGATCGTGCTCCGGCGTGGTCAATAACCTCTCGGAGTTGGTTCAGCGATTGCTAAGGCGCGACGTCCACGCATGTTCGTAGTCGGATCGTCAAAGTCGACTTCATCCAAACGATAGCCACCATCTCATCGAAAGACGGGACACCTTTGCCTCTATCAAGTGGTATCAGATTTCCAGGTTGCTCGGTGAGATTTTACAGTTTTTCGTAGATTAGATCGAGTCTGTTCTTCATACCTATAGTCCACGAAAAAGCCAAAAAAATTTAGGGTTAGTTCATCCCATCCGAACCAATCTGAGCCTTTGCATAATCTTTTCTGTATTTGCTTTGTTGAATTTGCGGTTGCATCGTCGTGTCAAGTTGCTGGTCTTAGCGTCTAGTTCTTTAGAGTTTCGAGTTCTGTTCACAGTTTGTCACGTCGCCGCCGCACCATATTCATCGCCGCTGCCATACCACCACTGCTGCCATATCCCACCGCCGCCACCACATAACACCACCGCTGCCATAACCTACCACCGCTGCCATATCCTACCACCATATATCCACCGCCAATCCGAGTTCTTTTCATATTAGGTTTGTTCTCGAGATCCATCTAGGTTTCGAATTTGTGTTTCCTTGCGTGCGTAGGTCTCGAAAAAAAAAGTCTGGAAACCCCCGGGCAGTTTTTAGGCCAAAATTTCGACAGGTGAATTTTTTCCCTATCCTATTTTTGGGCTTTTCTGAGTCTTTTGAGACACGTGCCATCATACTGTTTTTTTACCGCACTTTTTCGTCGTCGCTGCCCTGATTCCGAAAAAAAAATCGTCAAAAAAATTTCATGCCTATCATCTTAGTTTGACATGGGAAGTGTTTTGAGACACTCGCAATTATAGTGATTTTCGGCCAAAAAAAAGCAGCGCAAAAAAAAGAGGCGAAAAAAATCAGAGTGTGCTTGCCCCTTTATTACGTGCAGCGCCGTGATTTTGTTAGTGTTCTAGGCTCGCGTCTCTAGTACGGTCTAGCCTAGGACCAGCACAGTACCGTCGTTGAGCGTTTATTCAACTTTGCATCTCTGAATTGATTATTGCTGACCACTTTTGCTACCATCTTATAAGCCTTCCCAGCTCCACATACATCTACGTCGTGCGTTTGACTCTCCCTGGTAATCGCTTTATCCAAGCTTTGAGAGTTATGACTACCACGGTTGCCGATCACCACCTGCTGCTGGGTAAGAACTGGTAAGAATTTGAGATTTGCTTGTCGGATTTGTGACACCCGCCACCACCACCACTTATTAGTAGTCTGTAGGATCATATTCTTGTGTGTTTCTATTGCTGCTAACCATGCCAGGAGCACAAGTCGACGAGACTGACTGGGAGAACTTGACGAACAAGGAGCTTCATGATAAGTTTCAGCAAATGATGAGTGTACAGGTGCAAGATGTGCTAAACACATTGGACGAGGCCATGGAGAAGATAGTTGGCATGGAGAAGACGTTTGACACAAAGCTCGATAACAAGTTTGCTGAATTGCTTGCGTGTTTTCCACCACCACCGGCTGCTGCAGCTGTCCCACCTCTTCAACAACAACAACAACAACAACGGCGCCTTCCGAATCAAGTGGGACGAGCATAGCGCGTTCCCCTTGAGACTGGTCAAGCTTCTGGTGCTGCTATTGATGTTTCTGTAGCTCTTGCTGCTATTGTAGAGGTGGAGGACCATTACGAGGATGAGGTTGACCAAAATCAGAACTACGTGCAACAACCAGCACCACCACCACCAGGTCGTCCTCATGCATATCATCGCAACGGTAGGGCTGCACCACCACCTGAGGTACATGACCATCTTCCTAAACTGAAATTGAATATTCCACCATTTGAGGGTAGATATGTTTCTGATATATATCTTACTTGGGAGTTACAAACTGAACAACGTTTTACATGTTTAAACTATCCCGAGGAGAGACGTGTTCCTGCTGCTGTTTGTGCTTTCACTAGTTTTGCATGTGTTTGGTGGTCTGAACATTGTAGATTATATCCTATTCCAGCTACTTGGACTGCTTTGAAAACTGCTATGCGTACTCGTTGGGTTCCACCATATTATCAACGTGAATTACTTCAAAAACTGCAGCGCTTAAGACAAGGAAAAAATTCTGTAGAAGAATATTATCAGCAATTACAAACTGGCCTGATTAGATGTGGTATTGTTGAGGAGAATGAAGCTATGCTTGCACGTTTTATGGGTGGATTAAATAGAGAGATTCAGACCATTCTAGAGTATACGGATTATACTAATATCACTCGTTTATTCCATCTTGCTTGTAAAGCTGAACGTGAAGTGCGGGATCGACAGGCATTGGCGCGGACTAAATTTTCTGCAGGACGACCTTCCTCAAGGACACCGCGTGCATCCTCTATTTCCTCACATTCTACTGCACCGACACCTCCATCAGCTGTTACCTCCAGTCGTGATACAAGGAAGCAGGCACAACCACCATTATCTGCCAAGAGCACACCTATTGGGCCTGCACAGAGTTCTTCTTCTTCCATGGCATCAACAGGGCACACTAGTGATATTATTTGTCGTCGTTGTAAGGGAAGAGGACATTTTGCGAGAGATTGCAAATCTCAGCATGTGATGATTGCTACTGAGGATGGTGGATATGAATCCGCTAGTGACTATGATGAGGAGACTTTGGCTCTTATTACACGTGAAGAACACGGCGGAGACGATTCTGATCATGAGACGCAATACATGGCTCCTGAAGATGCTGACAGGTATGAATGTTTAGTTGCTCATCGTGTTTTGAGTGTGCAGGTTACACAAGCTGAGCAAAATCAGAGGCATAATTTGTTCCATACAAAGGGAGTTGTGAAGGAACGTTCTGTTCGCGTGATCATAGATGGAGGGAGTTGCAACAACTTGGCTAGCATGGAGATGGTGGAGAAGCTATCTCTCACCACAAGACCACACCCACATCCTTACTACATCCAATGGTTCAACAACAGTGGCAAGGTCAAGGTAACACATACTGTTCGTGTGCATTTTAGTATCTCTACATATGCTGATTATGTTGATTGTGATGTGGTACCTATGCAAGCATGTTCCTTATTACTTGGTAGACCATGGCAATTTGATAAAAATTATGTACACCATGGTAGAAACAATCAGTATACTCTTGTTCATAAGGATAAAAATATTACTTTGCTTCCTATGACTCCTGATTCCATTTTGAAAGATGATATTAATAGAGCTAATAAAGCAAAACAGGAGAAAAATAAGAGTGAAAATCAGATTGTGGCAATAGAATTTGAGCAACAAATGAAGCCTAATAATAAACCATCTACTGTTGCTTCTGAAATTAAATTGAAAAGTGCATGTTTATTTGCCACCAAATCTGATATTGATGAGCTAGATTTTAGCAAATCTGTTTGCTATGGTTTTGTGTGCAAAGAGGCATTATTTTCATTCGAGGACGTGCCTTCCTCTTTGCCTCCTGCTGTCACTAACATTTTGCAGGAGTTCGCCCACGTCTTTCCACAAGACGTGCCACCGGGATTACCACCTATTCGAGGGATTGAGCATCAGATTGACTTAATTCCCGGTGCATCGCTACCCAACCGCGCACCATACCGTACCAATCCAGAAGAGACGAAGGAGATTATGCGTCAAGTACAGGAGCTACTCGACAAAGGTTATATACGCGAATCCCTTAGTCCTTGTGCTGTTCCTATTATTCTAGTGCTGAAAAAGGATGGTACATTGCGTATGTGTGTTGATTGTAGAGGCATTAATAATATTACTATTCGTTATCGTCATCCTATTCCTAGGCTAGATGATATGCTTGATGAATTGAGTGGCTCTACAATTTTCTCCAAAGTTGATTTGCGTAGTGGATACCATCAAATTCGCATGAAATTGGGAGATGAATGGAAAACAACATTTAAAACTAAGTTTGGATTATATGAGTGGTTAGTCATGCCTTTTGGGTTAACTAATGCACCTAGTACTTTCATGAGATTAATGAATGAAGTTTTACGTGCTTTCATTGGACGATTTGTGGTAGTATACTTTGATGATATATTGATTTTTAGCAGATCTTTGGAGGAACACTTGGAACATTTACGTGTTGTTTTTATTGCTCTACGTGATGCACGTTTGTTTGGTAACCTTGGAAAGTGCACCTTTTGCACCGACCGAGTCTCTTTTCTTGGCTATGTTGTTACTCCACAGGGAATTGAGGTTGATAAAGCCAAGATTGAAGCTATTGAGAGTTGGCCGCAGCCCAAAACGGTCACACACGTGAGGAGTTTCCTTGGCCTCGCAGGATTCTATCGGCGTTTTGTGAGAGATTTCAGCACCATTGCTGCACCTCTCAATGAGCTTACAAAGAAGGATGTGCCTTTTGTTTGGGGTACTGCACAGGAAGAAGCATTCACAGTATTGAAAGATAAGTTGACACATGCTCCTTTACTCCAACTTCCTGATTTTAATAAGACTTTTGAGCTTGAATGTGATGCTAGTGGAACTGGGTTAGCAGGTGTGTTATTACAAGATGGTAAACCTGTTGCATACTTTTCTGAAAAATTGAGTGGGCCTAGTCTGAATTATTCTACTTATGATAAGGAATTATATGCTCTTGTTCGGACTTTGGAAACATGGCAACATTATTTATGGCCCAAAGAATTTGTTATACATTCTGATCATGAATCTTTGAAGCACATTAAAAGTCAAGCAAAACTGCACCGTAGACATGCTAAATGGGTTGAATTCATAGAGACTTTCCCTTATGTTATTAAACACAAGAAGGGAAAAGAAAATGTTATTGCTGATGCATTATCTCGTCGTTATACTAAGCTTTCACAACTTGACTTTAAAATATTTGGTTTGGAGACCATCAAAGATCAATATGTGCATGATGCTGAATTTAAAGATGTATTGCAGAATTGCAAAGAAGGGAGAACATGGAACATGTTCGTCGTTAATGATGGATTTGTGTTTCGTGCTAACAAGCTATGCATTCCAGCTAGCTCTGTTCGTCTTTTGTTGTTGCAGGAGGCGCATGGAGGAGGATTAATGGGACACTTTGGCGTGAAGAAGACGGAGGACGTACTTGCTACACATTTCTTTTGGCCAAAGATGCGACGGGATGTTGAGCGTTTTGTTGGTCGCTGCACTACATGTCAAAAAGCTAAGTCACGACTCAATCCTCATGGTTTATATATGCCTTTGCCTGTCCCTAGTGTTCCTTGGGAAGATATATCTATGGACTTTGTTTTGGGTTTACCTCGAACAAAGAAGGGGAGGGATAGCATATTTGTTATCGTGGATAGGTTCTCGAAGATGGCACACTTTATACCATGTCATAAAAGCGATGATGCTGCTAATGTTGTTGATTTGTTCTTTCGTGAAATTATTCGCTTGCATGGTGTGCCAAATACTATTGTTTCAGATCATGATACTAAATTTCTTAGCCACTTTTGGAGATGTTTATGGGCTAAGTTGGGGACTAAACTGCTTTTTAGTACTACTTGTCACCCCAAACTGATGGACAAACTGAAGTAGTCAACAGAACTTTGTATACTATGCTTAGGGCTGTTTTAAAGAATAATAAGAAAATGTGGGAAGAATGCTTGCCTCATATTGAATTTTCTTATAATCGTTCGTTGCATTCTACTACTAAGATGTGCCCTTTTGAAATTGTCTATGGTTTCCTACCTCGTGCACCTATTGATTTGTTGCCTCTTCCATCTTCGGAGAAGGTTAATTTTGATGCTAAACAACGTGCTGAATTGATCTTAAAAATGCATGAGTTAACTAAGGAAAATATTGAGCGCATGAATGCTAAATATAAACTTGTTGGACATAAGGGTAGAAAACGTGTTGTCTTGGCACCTGGAGATCTTGTTTGGTTACATTTGCGTAAGGATAGGTTTCCTAATTTGCGCAAGTCAAAACTAATGCCACGTGCTGACGGTCCTTTCAAGGTGTTAGAGAAAATAAATGATAATGCATATAAACTTGAGCTGCCTGCAGATTTTGGGGTTAGTCCCACATTTAACATTGCAGATTTGAAGCCTTACTTGGGTGAGGAAGATGAGCTTCCGTCGAGGACGACTTCAATTCAAGAAGGGGAGGATGATGAGGACATCACTAACAAGGTTACACCCACAGCTCCAACTGACACATATACAGGACCAATTACTAGAGCTCGCGCACGCCAATTAAATTACCAGGTACTTTCGTTTCTTGGTAATGAATCTAATGTTCATGAGAATATGATGCTGCCTAAATTGGATACATTTGTCTTGCTTACCAATGAAGGGCCTAGCTTGGACAAGAAGGATGAACATTGGAGCAAGATCAAGCATGGAGATGATGGCATGCGCAAGGGGAACAAGAATGGAGTTTCAATTGATGATTTCAGGACTTTGAAGCCACCATAATGAGTGCGAGAAGCCTTGGACGAAATATACAAGATGCCACTTCATAAATTTCGTCCAGAGGCTATTATAGCTGCTGCGTCACCTTATTATTGGGCCAGGCCCATGTAATTTCGAAATACTTGAGTATAGGCTGTTTTTAGAGTCCGTATGTGTGGGGAAACAAGAGTTAGGGTTGGTTTCGGACCCCTCCACCAAGGGCCACGAAATTGCCCCCTCTTTCCCCCATATATACAGCCCTTAGGGCGTCGTTTAGACTTTGGGTTTTGTTTAGATTAAAAGTTCGCCATAGCTGCAACTTCGCGTACTTCGTTTGTGTTCAACAACCAGACAAAGGCGTCACAGAACCCCACCTTGATCAATAAAGCTTTCCTCTTATATTCGCAATATCCAGATTGCAATCTTAGTTTCTTGCTTGTTCTTCGTTTGCCTGCAGGAAACAGACCTTCGTGGTCAGGTTGATCGTGCTCCGGCGTGGTCAATAACCTCTCGGAGTTGGTTTAGCGATTGCTAAGGCGCGACGTCCACGCACGTTCGTAGTCGGATCGTCAAAGTCGACTTCATCCAAACGATAGCCACCATCTCATCGAAAGACGGGACACCTTTGCCTCTATCACTGCACGACCTTACGCCGGGGTCTATCCTGCACATTGCGGCCTTCGTTGCTCTGTGTGAGCTCTTTCTGGGCTGCGAGGCTCATTTCGGGCTATGGCGATAGTTCTTCTGCCTTGTTCCTCGCTCCCAGAAGGGATCCATATTCGAGGTAGGTGGCCCCGAAGTGTGGCGCATAGCTGGGACAGGTTACCCACCCGGCAGTCTGAAGAAGGCATCCGAAGTGTGGTCCTCAGAATGGTTTTATATCGAAGACGCTGTCTTGCCGGATCAAATCAGGCAGGGGCTTCCCGAATACTCCAGTGCTCCTCTAAAGAAGGGTCTCAACTGGCGTCCCCGCTGTCTCAAGGAAGAAGATAGTGCAGAGGTAAAAATACTGGCCAGCAAGATCATACTACTTGCCCACCTCAAGCTGACGATAATTGAGATGATGGCGATTTCGATAACGCGATGCGTGCATCCGCTCCAGGCTAGAGGATTTCCTATGTGGCACTATAATGGCCAGGATGATGCCTCATGCTGCCTACGCCAGGGCCCAGACAACCCCGCTACTCTAGCTACTATTCTGGCCGATCTCTACAAGGGAGAGAAGGAGGACTTTCTTCGCTTGGAGTGCTGGGAGGGTTTCTCTATGTACAACCCCATCGATTGGGTAAGGCTTTCCCAAATCACTAGCTTTACAGTGCTTTTATTTAATTAACCGAACTGAGTTTGGCTGCTTTCAACATGACTGGAGGAAGGTGATCAGAAAGATCAGTAGTCCTATCCCACACGCAGAGGACCATATTCGAGATCTGGATCACGGATTCGAAGAGGATCCGGATATTGGTATAGATCTTAAAGACAGAGTCTTTTACTAAACCAGCCACGATGGTATCGAAGTGGCTATCATAGCCGACTATCCTAGTCTTCTTCCTTCCTCTCAGGTAAATGCCTAGGAAATTCCTCTTCAAAGAGAATATTCCCAGCGCGCCTCACCCATCGCATTATCTCGTGCTCAAAAGGGGCGGTGCTCCTCCCGCCGAACTACATCAAGAGTGTCTCCCCAGGGGGCAACACCTACGCAGGGTGGGTCTCAGAAATGAAAGGGGACCGGAGACACCACCGAATCTCCTCCTTTATCGAAGAGGTATGACTCTTTAAAATATGTCTGGTGGCGAAGCCAGATTATAATTTGCCGCTTTATCTTTTATTTTTAGGTAGAGTATACGCCGGACTATGTCCGGTGATCCTGCTGGTCATGCCCCACCCAATCCAGCCCCCGGCCCATCCAAAAGGACTAGGGCGGATGCGGGGGAATGCTGGATTGTCCTCTTCAAGAGGATTCAGATGAAGTATCAGTTACCAATCCCGAAGTGGAGAGCGCAATGAATCATCGACGGCGCAAAGCGGCCATGCGTGACCAAGCTTTCACTAAAGTGGCATTTAACGCCTTCAGTTCTGCGGATGCGTATATCCAAGCCGCTGGAGACGGACTTGCCGGAGCCACTCACCAGCTTTCCAAGGACATGCGGGTGAGTGTTTAATTCAATGTTCATATGCCAGTAGCCCCCGAGATTTAAAGCAGTTGGCCCAACTGATTTAAGGATCGTTGTGTTCGTAAGTACTCAAGGAAAATGATAACCTTTTATCCAAGGAGTTGGAAGAGTGCCAAACCAAGCTTACTACTGTTACCACCGAGTTGGAAAACTCAAAGTCCAGAAATTTCTCTGGTGGTAAGATCAATAGTATCCGAACAGCATGGTCCCATACTGATCAATGTTCTTTAAGTATACATTGTTTGATCTATAGCAACAGGGCCAGTAGACCAACTGGAGGAAAAGTTAAGGGCTGCTCTAGCAGTGAAGGAGCAGGCGAAGGGCAAACTGCTGCTGGTGAACGTGTATTAACACGCACCATAGATGAGAAAAACAAGCTGCAGGATACCAATGTCAGGATAGCCGAAGAGTTAAAGGACCTGCAAGCCCAACTCTCGGAATCTTTGAAGGAGAACAAGGAGCTTAAGGGCGGCATATTTAGTATGATGATAAACTTAGCTTTCATTATAGTCCCCTGATTTGAAGTTTATTCACGAAAAACTGTTCCTGTAGATTTGTTGACTGGGCGGCCCGAAGGAGAGGTGTCCGGATTGCTAGGTAATCTGCTGCAAGAGCTTTCCAATGTACACGAGCGAGCTCGCAAGGCCATGAAGAAAATGGCAAAGGCTTTATTGCCGGCCGATTCTCCTCCAGAAATTAAGGAGGAGCTGGAAAGTCTATTCAAAGGAGCCCGCCGCCGCTTTGAATTATGGAAAGCTTCAACATGCGAGAAGGTGCCCGGGAGGCCTGGGCTATGGTGAAGACACGTTATACCGGGCTAGATCTGAACCATATAGCTCGGGTCGGACCTCGAGGGCCTGATGGACTAGAAATCCCTGTAAGCTTGGTCTATGATCAAGTAAAGATAGCTGCCAAGTATTCCCAACAAGACTGTAAGTTAGACAATGTTATAGATAGTACAGATGAAGAATGAGCGTTTGATTCGATGTAACAATGTACTTTATCATCAAACTTATCTCCAACCGAAATATAAAGTTTGTCATGGCCGACCTTTTGCTTTCACCTCCGAAGACCCAAGGGCTGGAGTGTCCCCGAATACTACACCTGTGGTAAACACGTGGTATGTTCGGTGACCAAGCGATCCAATCATAATTTCTTGAACAGACAAACTATGTTCGGGGAGTTATGTTATATTACTGTTTAACGTAATCTTCTAGAGAGAATAGTTCCATTAAGGGTTCCTTTCCCTGGGTCAGCATGCGTATATGTATGCGTGCCTAGGCTTTCGATCCTGTAAAGAGGATTCAGGGATGCCGTATCCTAGTAAGTTTAAAAAATGTATGTGCTTCTAAAAGCAGTACGTCTTGTATCCGCCAACCAATCATTCCCTTAATAACGCTAGCTTTTGGCTTCACTCGTCTGAGGTACAGGTCCGGATTACCCGTTTGTAACAATCGCAGAGGTGCTCCCTTTACACCCTAGCCAAACAATCGGGAACGTAGGGTATAAGCATAGGAGCCAGGCAGCCCAGCTTGGCAAAAAGTAAGTCATAAAGGTGCATATAATGGCAAGGAGACTGTATTAAACAGATGACATAACAATTTTGAGCAATATGCTTTTTTTATAAAGGGCTTCGCTATAGATGCCCCCAAGTATATATGAGGTATATACATTTAAGGATGTTCTACCTTGGGATAATTCGGTTGAGCCAAAAAATTATCGATAAAAATAAGGTAGATGGAAGAGGAAAACTGTAAAAACAAGTAATAAGACCTAGACTAAAAAAAGGGAATATGTGCTACCGAACTATCCGTAGAATCGTCGGAGCCTAGCAACGTTCCATGGGTTCGGTTCGAGGTGATTGTCTGAGGCATTTCAAAGGCGATAGGCTCCACCGGTGAGTACTTCGTCAATGATTAAGGAGCCCTCCCATCTCGGTTTGAGCTTGTCTTTTTTCTTCTATGGGAGGCGTAATACGAGTTCGCCAACATTGTATGTCTTCGCCCACAGTTATCTGCTTTGGTATCGCCTGTCCTGTTGTTGATAAAATGCGGAACGAGCCTGCACGATCAAGCTCGGCCTCCCTTTCTTCATACATGCGCACTCGAGGTGAGTCATGAATAATATCGCGGGGCAAGACAGCCTCTCCGCCGTACACCGTGAAAAAAGGTGTGTATCCGATTGTTCGGTTAGGTGTAGTTCGTAGCCCCCAGAGTACGGAGTCGAGCTCCTCCACCTAGTGCTTATCTAACTCCTAAAGGGAGCGCACTAGTCGGGGTTTAATTGCACTCGTTATCAAGCCATTGGCTCTTTCTACATGACCATTCGTCTAAGGGCAGTACACGGAGGCGTAATCGAGTTTAATGCCTAACTTAGCGCACCAATTATTCCCCTCATCAGTTGTGAAGTTGGAGCTGTTATCTGTGATAATACTATGTGGGACACCATAACGGTGTACTACGCTGGATATAAAATCTATCACTGGCCCTGCCTCAGCTGTTTGGACTAGCTTGGCTTCTATCCATTTAGTGAATTTATCCACCATGAACAGTAAATATTTCTTTTTACGGCTTCCCCTTTAAGAGGTCCGACCATATCCAGCCCCCTGACCGCAAAGGGCTAGGTAATGGGGATGGTTCTGAGAGCTATGTGAGGCATATGACTTTCGTTTGCTAAAAGCTGGCAGCCAACACAATGTTGGAGCAAGGTCTGCGCGTCTGCGCGCGCAGTTGGCCAGAAGAAACCAGTCCGGAAGGCTTTGCTTACGGGAGCTCGAGCCGTGGCGTGATGGCCGCCCACGCCAGTGTGTATTTCGGCTAGAAGTTGTCGCCCCTCCTCTTCAGACATGCACCATTGGAGAATACCAGTAGTGCTTTTGTTGTATAGTTGACCCTCATGAACCTTGTAAGCTTTAGAAGACCGAATTATGTGGCGGGCCTCATTTTGGTCATCGGGGAGCTCTTGCCTATTACCTATTAAGGTAGGCTAGGAAAGCCTCGGTCCAGGGGGCTATAACGGCCATGACCTCTTGAGCCAATGGTGTGATTTCCATGTCGGAGTCCTTGATGACATCTGTATTCAGTTCAACAGGGGGCGTGTTCGAGTCCGGATTGGTGTCACTGCTCTCGTCTTGCCATTTTACTGATGACTTGAACAACCTTTCCACAAATGTGTTAGGTGGGACTGGGTCGCGTTTGGAGCCCATGCAAGGAAGTATATCCGCTGCCTGGTTACTATCCCGAGCCACATGGTGAAATTCTAGCCCCTCGAATCGAGCCGATATTTTTAATATGGCATTCCGATAAGCCGCCATTTTTGAATCTTTCACATCAAACTCTCCGTTTACCTGAGATATGGCGAGGTTTGAGTCTCCGCGCACCTTGAGGCACCGTATACCCATGGGTACGGCAATGCGGAGACCATGTAGTAGTGCCTCGTATTTGGCCGTGTTGTTTGAGTCCGTGTACATGATCTGCAACACGTAGCGGACTGTATCTCCTATTGGGGATATCAAGATGACGCCACCCCCAAATCCGGCTAGCATTTTGGAACCGTCGAAATACATTGTCCAATGGGAGTATGATCCGTACTCTTTAGGGAGCTCGGCTTCAGTCCATTCCGCGACAAAGTCGGCCAGCACCTAGGACTTAATAGCCCGGCGTGGTTTGTACATTATTTCAAACGGTAAGAGCTTGATGGCCCATTTGGCTATGCGTCCAGTGGCATCTTTATTGTTTATGATATCATTAAGTGGTACTTCAGATGCCACTGTGATCGAACACTCTTGAAAGTAGTGTCGAAGCTTCCGAGATGCCATGAATACCGCATAGGCAATTTTTTGGTATTGGGGGTATCATGACTTGCACGGTGTGAGAACCTCGGATACATAGTATACGGGTTTTTGAACTGAGAATTTATGTCCCTCTTCATCTCGTTCAACAACGAGCATCACACTTACTACCTGACGAGTGGCGGAGACATAGAGCAGCATTGGCTCGCTAACGTCTGGAGCGGCAAGGATTGGGTTGCCTGCTAATAAGGTTTTTATTTCCTCTAGTACGGCCATAGCTGCATCCGTCCATCCAAAGTTATATGTGCGCCACAGCAGTCTATAAAGCGGTAGTGTTTTCTTCCCTAATCTGGAGATAAAGCGGCTTAAGGCCGCTACGCACCCTGCTAGCTTTTGCACTTGTTTGAAATTGGTTGGCGTAGTTAGCTCTGATAGGGCCCGGAAATTAGCTGGGTTTGCTTCGATTCCTCTATTGGATACGATGAACCCTAATAGCTTTTCGACCGGAACGCCAAAGATGCATTTTTCCGGATTAAGCCATATATCATATGCTCGTAAATTATCGGACGTGAGGCGGAGATCATCCACCAAAGTTTCGACGTGTTTGGTCTTGACGACTACATCATCAACATATGCCTCCACTATCTTGCCAATTTATTTTTCTAAGCATGTTTGAATCATGCATTGATATGTGGCTTCAGCGTTTTAGAATACAAATTGCATAGTGTTCAAGCAGAAGGGGCAGTACGGAGTGATGAATGCCGTAGCAGCCTGATCGGATTCCTTCATTTTTATTTCATGGTATCCGGAATAGGCATCGAGGAAACACAATGAGTCATGTCATGCGGTTGCATTGATAATTTGATCAATGCGAGGCAGAGGAAAGGGATCCTTAGGAAGGCTTTGTTTACGTCCGTGAACTCGACACAAAGGCGCCATGATTTGTCCTTCTTTGGCACCATGACCTGGTTGGCAAGCCACTCTGGGTGTTTGATTTCCCTTATGAATCCAGCTTCTAATAGCTTGGCTAACTCTTCCCCCAGAGCCTGTCTTTTGGGTTTACAAAATCGTCGTAATGACTGCTTGACTAGCTTGAACCCTTTGATGCGGAGCATTCCAAGGTCATCCCCATGGACCTACCTTCGCCTCACCAAGTGCCAAGTGGACCCATGAAACGTGCTTGAGCACGAGCTCTTGAGACCAAGGTGACTTCACTCCTCTCGCTACATCACTTTGATTCACATGAGACATGGCTGCTACCCTCATCGGAGACCCTTTGCATACTCAGGCACCACGGGAGCAACCATGGAGAAGTCAAGGAACAAGAAGGATCGAAGGAGGAAGAAGGAGGAGGAAAACAGCCAAGGCTCAGACAGCCCGGACGATCCGGCCAGAGCTCGGATGATCCGGACGAACGTCCGGACGATCCGGACAATGGGCGCCCCGACACCCGAAGCTCCGCGCCGAAGCCGGATCCTCCGGATCTCGGCCCGGATAATCCGGACACCCCCGGACATCCGGACCACCCGCGGCCATTCAGACACGTCCGGATCATCTGGACGTCCACCTGGATCATCCGAACAAACGTCCGGATCATCCGGACAGTGCCTGCGTGCATGATGTTGGGCCGAGGACCATGTACCACTTCGCCCCTCCTAGCCTATATATAGCACTCTACCTAAACTATCTAGGGTTAGCTTTGTGTTAGCTCATACCAAAAACCTTAGTGGTTCCTCTCCTACGAGACCGCGGCCTCTTTGGAGAAGATCCACCGGATTCAAGACCTCCGCTACGGAGAATATCCCACGGGATACCATCAAGACCTTCTCACGGAGATGACAACCGCCACTTGTATCGTCCTTAGTTGATCGTGTATCGTGTATTGCACTTTATGTACCCGGATCTAGCATTTGTGTGACCTAAGTTGGTTGATTTGAGTCTTTTCTCCTTGTCTCTCTCGTGTTTTCCCTCGGGCCCTCGTGTTCTTCCTCGGGATCCCTCCTTTTCGTGAAACATCGGCCACGTAGGGTTCCACCCTATATCATCTATGGTATCATGAGCCTTGGTTGATCACGAATTTGGAGCCCCACACCTTGTTTTCTAGCTTGTTTTTGTTGTTTTTCGTCCAAATTCGAAAATCCCCACAAAAATAACCCCACAATTTTTTTGTGATTTGTGTGTTTTGATGAGATTTTGTTGATTGTGATCCGTGGTTGAGTTGTGTAACAAGTGGTTTACCCTGTTCCCCACCTTCCCCACCTTCAAAAACCACCGAAAATCCGAGAAAAAAATCATTTTCCCCAATTTTTCCCCACATCCACGAGCTCATCCCGACCGGATTGACCCACCCGGATCATTCGGCTGATCACCCGGATCATCCGGCCGAACGTCCGGATCATCCGGCTCCGCCTGACGAAATTGCATTTTGCAGTATTTCGCATCCCGTTTCCGCCACCGCATAAACCCTAGACACCCCTTCCGCTATACCCTCGAAACATCCATCCCCACCACCATTACCTAACCAACATCACTACGGTTTTACCTCTTTGTGTCTTGGATCGTTCGAGTCGTGGTTTTCTCCGTTTCCGTTTGTGTTTCGGCTATCTCGGAGCGGAACGACATTGGCAAGACCACCTCTCAACCTCGATAAGGACGGTAACATTGACGACACCTCGTTTACTACCTTGCAATTGCATTGATAGACCCTCATCGACCATTTTGCGTAGCTTTCCTACCGAGACTAGCCATTGGAGTATTGCCGGGCCACGACACTTGTGCACATTAGTGATAGTCATAGACATTGCATACTACATCATCATATCTATGTGTGACACAAAGAGTGATCCGCATACACAATAGCTACCTTGACCCGAGAAGCATGCATAAGTGGCCAAAGAAAGAGCTCAAAAGCTTTTAAGCCAAAGAGCCATACAAAGCTTATAAGCAAAGCAATAGGAGCAAACGCCTTGCATCAAAAGAGATCATATGAGATAATAATACATCATGATTGTGCTAAAGCATCGGCACATCATACACTCATAGCATACTTGTGATAGGAAGTCGTTACATTGCTCTTATAGGTCGTGCACAAGTGCGTATCCGCCTATTAAGCAATCGGTTAGCGTCTCTCTAGCATTGTGCAACACGAGCATTTTCCGTGGATTCCACATTTTCGCTCACTTTTGGTTGCACAACCACATTTATCTATCTGTGTGTGTGTTCCGTGTGCTACGTTTGCTTGTGGTCTACTTGTTGCATGAGCCAATTGTGAATCATTTTCAACATCATTGAAACTTACTCACTTTTTGCATTGAATTTTTGCCACCATCCTAACCGAGCTCCTCTAAAAGCTTTACTTGTGCAGGTGTGAGAATCGACAAGACTTGGTACCAATAGTGCTATTTTCGGGTTACATTATTGAGTGATCATTGATCCATTGTCAACTCCGGTCAAGGTACAATTGGTATTATCTTCTCCTTTCCCCCACTCACATACTTGATTGGGACGATGGATAGGCCAAGTACATCTACGAATCCGCTTTTCGACGATCCTCAAGAATCGAACAACTACGTCACCAAACTACATCTCTTCGGTGTCCAACGAGCTCTCCATCAAAAAAGTGAAGCTATGTGTGAACACACTGAGCAAGTCGCCGCCGACGCGCGCCAATTTGAAGCAAGGACAAGAGAGCAATTCGACATCATGAACACCAACATGGCTACTCAATTCGATGCGCTACAGACTTTGTTAATCAATCGACGCTCTTCTTCCACATCTTCTCAAAGACGAAGCCCCTCAAGTCGCCACATCGACTCCACGGACGGCTCAAGTACCCCCACATCCAACACTCTTCGTCAAGCCGCACGTCAAGCTTGACATGACAACCGGAATCCACTTCATGACAAGAGCTCCCAAGACTTACTCGACGAACAAGAAAGTCGACATCATCAAAACCAACATACACTTGAACAAGCAAAAGAATGGCAAAGACTACGCCAACAACAACAAGAGCGAGCACGTCAACAACAAGAAGAACAAGATGCCGAAGCTCAACGTCAAGCACAACAATGCCGATAAGCTCAAGCTCTTGAAGCGCAACGAGCATTACGTGATGCACATCGCAATGTGGCAACTCGCAATAGACACACTCGTCAAGAAGAGGATTTCCTTCGCGATGAGATGCAAGAGAGGCGCAACCAAGCTCGAATGCAACAAGAAGTTCCTCCCCAAGCGCGACAAGAACAACAACCTCAACAAGAACCGCAAGCTCGGCAAGTACACCATGACAATGAACATCTACTACGCCAAGAGCAACATGAGGTTGACAACCGTCCAAATCATGAACGGCCTCCCAATAGGCAAGCAAACAATGAAGAGCTTCGCTATGGCAAGCTTAAGTTCACCATGCCAAAATTTTCCGGAAGCATCGATCCCAAAGACTACCTCTCATGGGCATTGAAGGTTGATAAAATCTTTCGCCTCCACAACTTTGAGGAAGAAAATAAAATTGCTATGGCCTCCCATGAGTTCCAAAACTACGTTCTCATTTGGTGGGAGCAAATCAATGAAAGAAGAGAAGCAAAAGGCGAACCTCCTATCACTACTTGGACTCAAATGAAGGAAGTCATGAGAGCACGCTTCGTGCCAACACACTACAACCGTGACTTGTTCAAGAAGCTACAACTCCTCAAGCAAGGTACCAAGTCCGTTGAAGAGTACTACAAGGAGATGGAGATTGCCATGATACAAGCAAACATCACGGAAGATGAAGAACAAACAATGGCGAGATTCTTGAATGCACTCAACTATCCTATCAATAAGATTGCAGACTTTCAACCATACACCAATCTCCTCGAGTTAGTACATCAAGCCACCAAAGCAGAGCGACAAGTTCAAGAGGACTACAAGTATTCCAAGTTCACCTCCAAGAACTTCGGCTCCTACAACCAAGATTCAACGACTTCGCCTACTACTACCTCTACCAAGCCATCTACAAACTCCGGTGACAAGTCCAACTACAAGAATGCGACTACATCAAGTCGGCCACCTTCTACCAACAACTTCAAGCCAAGAGCTTCATCATCTACAACTCCAACCGAGGACAACTCCAAGACGAGTTCCATCAAATGCTTTAAGTGCCAAGGGCGAGGCCACAAGTCATTCGAGTGTAGGACCGTTCGTACCATGATCATCAACGACGATGGATCTTATGACTCAATGAGTGACGATGAAATGGAAGCCCTCGAACATGTAGCTATGCATCGCCAAGTGAATGAAGATGGAGACCACCATGTGTTTTGCGACAATGACTCGAGTCCTAATCTCGTTGTCTCTAAGGCCTTGACACTCCAACATCAACAAGATGATGATCAAAGATGTCATATCTTCCATACCAAGGCCGGCATCAATGGACGCTCCGTCAAGGTTATCATTGATGGAGGAAGTTGTCACAACTTGGCAAGCGAAGAGCTATGCGACAAGCTCAACTTGTTGAAGTCGAAGCACCCTCACCCATACAAGGTCCAATGGCTTAACGATGCCGGAACTCTTCGAGTCGAGCACACCGTGCAAGTCTCCTTCAAGATAGGCGCCTACGAGGACACACTCGAGTGTGATGTGATCCCCATGTCTGTATGCCACTTTATTCTTGGACGACCATGGCAATATGATCGTGTAGTCACACACAATGGACAAACGAACCACTATAGCTTCAAGATGAAAGGAAAGGAGTTTGTGCTACGACCTATGTCTCCAAGCCAAGTAGCGGCCGACAAACACTTACCCACCAACCATCGTGGAGAGAATGGTGAGAAAGTGAGCCACCAAAAGGAGAGTGAGAGCCACAAGCCAAATATGAGCGACTCCACGATGAGTGACAAGAAACAACTAGTGCTATTCTGATGCAGGGTGGAACCCTAATCAGCGGATCTTTCACGTTTGGAGGTTGGCACACGATGAACACGGGGAAAACACGGAGAAGGATGGGGAAAACACAAGAGAGAACACTCAAATCAACACGGAAGCAATCACACAAGTGCTAGATTCGCGATACAAGGTCGAGATACATGATCCAAAGTCAACAACGGTGATACAGATAGTCTTCTCCCGGAGGAGGTCTTGGAATCCCGTGGGATCTTCCCGTTAGGGGTCTTGAATCCAGAGGTGGATCTTCTCCGTAGAGGCGCACCGGTCTCGTGGGAGAAATCCACACAAGTGTCAAATGAGCTAAAACCACAGCTAACCCTAAACGGGATGAGGAGAGGAGTATATATAGTCTACGGGGCGAATGGGTACATGGGCCTCGGCCCGGGGGATGCGCGCAGGCAAGTCAGGGGCCGGACGTCCGGGCGGCGGGCCGGATGTCCGGGACTTCACAGGACGCCGGATGTCCGGGGCGGGGGCCCGGATGTCCGGGCTGGAGTGGACGCGCCTCGGGTGCTCTCTGGACAGAGGCGCCGGATTTCCGGGCGCGGGGCCGGATGTCCGGGCCGTGCCTGGCCGGATGTCCGGGCCCTGGCCGGATGTCCGGGCCCTGTAGCCTTGGCTGCTGTTGGCCTTCTGTGGGTGAATGCCCAGGGGCCGGATGTCCGGGCCAGGGGGCCGGATGTCCGGGTCCTGGAGCTCTCTTCTGCTCTTCTCGATGCATTGGCTCGTCCATGAACTTGAGGACTCGTCCATCTTCACGCCCCTCTCCGATGTGGTCTTCTTCACACCTGAGCACACACAACACGTCCGTCTGAGGTAGCGACCATGTCTCGCAAGATTTGTATGGAAGTAGGGCTAGGAGTGACGTCACCTCGGTCTCGGGAGCTCTAGTCCTTGGTCCTTTGGGCACTTGTTGAGGTGAAGGAGGGTCCATGGGGATGGCCCTAGGATACACCGTATCATAAGTGAGTGGAGAAAGGAGAAGACAATATCAATGTACCTTAACCGAGGTTGAAAATGGATCAATGAGCACTCAACAATGTAACCCGGAAATAGCACTATTGGTATCACTTCGTGTCGATTCTCACACCTACACAAGTAAAGCTTTGAGAGGAGCTCGGTTAGGATGTGGCACAAATTCAATGCAATCGTCAAAATGACTCAAAGATGTTGAAAATGGTTCACAATTTGCTCATGCAACAAGTAGATCACTAGCAAAGAGTAGCACACGGAACACACGCACGGATAGATAACTGTGGTTGTGCAACCAAGGGTGAGCGAAAAATGTGGAAAACCACGGAAAATGCTCGTGTTGCACAACGCTAGAGAGACGCTAACCGATTGCTTAATAGGCGGATACGCACTTGTGCACGACCTATATGGGCAAAACGTAACGACTATCTATCACAAGTATGCTATGAGTGTATGATGTGCCGATGCTTGAGCACAAGATGATGTTGCTATGTTGTATGATCTCTTTGGATGCAAGGCGTATGATGCTATTGTTTCTTTGCTTGGATTGGCTCTTTTGCTTCAAAGCTTTGGAGCTCTTTCTTTGGGCACATATGTATGCTTCTCGTATCGAGGTAGCTATTGTGTATGCGGAGCACTCTTGTGGCACAAGGAGATATGCAATATACCAAGATGATGTGGTATGCAATATATATGAGTATCACTAATGTGCACAAGTGTCGTGGCCCGGCAATACTCAAATGGCTAGTCTCAATGGGAAAGCTACGCAAAGATGGTTCATAGGGTGACAATGCAATTGCAAGATAGAATGATCGAAGTGTCGTCGATGTTACCGTCCTTGCCGAAGTTGAGCGGTGGTGTCGTCGAAGTCTTGCCGTCCCAAGGTAGCCGAAACATCCAAGGAAACGGTGAAACCAAAACTCAAGTATCCACGGCAAATGGAGACAAATTTTCCAAACTCGAAGCGGTGAAGCGATGGTGGTTGTTGCGGAAGATCGGTGGTGGTTTGCGGAAGGGTGGGTGGATCACCGAACGAAGAGGCGGATGATTGCTAGGAGGGAAGTGTAGTGGGGGGAAATGGCTGCGGGAGGCCGGATGTCCGGGCCAGGGGCCGGATGTCCGGGCCGGGCCGGATGTCCGGGGCACGAGCCGGATGTCCGGGGTGCCCGAGCCAGCAAGAACACGTTGCAAAGGGGGTTTTGGGGCAAAAATTCGGAGGATTTTTCGGATGAAATTTGGGGAAAAGTGGAGGAAAAGCTAGATCCACACGTGGCACAGCAAATCCATGGAACCAATTCAACAAAATCTTGCCAAATCAACAGATCACAGAAAATTTTTGGGGCTCTTTTTGTGGGGCAATTTTCGAAATTAGGAAGAACACGACAAAAACAGGCTAGAAAACAAAGTGTGGGGCTCCAAAATCGTGAGAAACCTTTGCTCTAGATACCATAATGATATAGGGTGGAACCCTAATCAGCGGATCTTTCACGTTTGGAGGTTGGCACACGATGAACACGGGGAAAACACGGAGAAAGATGGGGAAAACACAAGAGAGAACACTCAAATCAACACGGAAGCAATCACACAAGTGCTAGATTCGCGATACAAGGTCGAGATACATGATCCAAAGTCAACAACGGTGATACAGATAGTCTTCTCCCGGAGGAGGTCTTGGAATCCCGTGGGATCTTCCCGTTAGGGGTCTTGAATCCAGAGGTGGATCTTCTCCGTAGAGGCGCACCGGTCTCGTGGGAGAAATCCACACAAGTGTCAAATGAGCTAAACCACAGCTAACCCTAAACGGAAAGAGGAGAGGAGTATATATAGTCTACGGGGCGAATGGGTACATGGGCCTCGGCCCGGGGGATGCGCGCAGGCAATTCAGGGGCCGGACGTCCGGGCGGCGGGCCGGATGTCCGGGACTTCACAGGACGCCGGATGTCCGGGGCGGGGGCCCGGATGTCCGGGCTGGAGTGGACGCGCCTCGGGTGCTCTCTGGACAGAGGCGCCGGATTTCCGGGCGCGGGGCCGGATGTCCGGGCCGTGCCTGGCCGGATGGCCGGGCCCTGGCCGGATGTCCGGGCCCTGTAGCCTTGGCTGCTGTTGGCCTTCTGTGGGTGAATGCCCAGGGGCCGGATGTCCGGGCCAGGGGGCCGGATGTCCGGGTCCTGGAGCTCTCTTCTGCTCTTCTCGATGCATTGGCTCGTCCATGAACTTGAGGACTCGTCCATCTTCACGCCCCTCTCCGATGTGGTCTTCTTCACACCTGAGCACACACAACACGTCCGTCTGAGGTAGCGACCATGTCTCGCAAGATTTGTATGGAAGTAGGGCTAGGAGTGACGTCACCTCGGCCTCGGGAGCTCTAGTCCTTGGTCCTTTGGGCACTTGTTGAGGTGAAGGAGGGTCCATGGGGATGGCCCTAGGATACACCGTATCATCTCCCCTCCCTTGGGAAAGATCCGACCTCGGATCGAAATCTTCATCACCATGGAGCACCTTGAATGGTCCGTCGTCACGAGGTAGAGGCTTGGACTTGTGCTCTATCGCGAAGTGGTCCTTGTGAAGATGTAGCCAACTGAGATCTTCCGGGTGAAACGCCATTGTTGCCTTGTTGACGTTGATCTTGTTGGTGAGGCGATGTACTTGTCGCTCGATTGTTGCCCGTATTTGTTCGTGCACCGTCTTGAGTATTTCACTACAAAAGAAAGTGGCAACATGTGAAGCATCGTCGATCTTGTTATCGGGAATGAAATGAGCCATGTTAGAGAATGTATCGACCATGACAAGCACGGAATCGTTTCCATTTTTAGTCCTAGACAAGCCAAGTATGAAATGCATGTTTATGTCTTCCCAAGGATGAAATGTAGTAGAAAGAGGCATGTAAAGACCATGATATTGAGCTTTGGACTTAGCTTTGCGGCATGTCGGACATCGGTTGGTGAGGTTTGAGACGTCACGTAGCATCTTGGGCCAAAAATAGTTCTTAGAGAGGGTAGCAAACATCTTGTCGCGTCCAAAGTGTCCCATGAGTCCTCCTCCATGCGATTCCTGCAAAAGGAGCAAACAAAGCGAAGACTCGGGGATGCAAAGTTCGTTAGCTCTCATAAGATATCCACCCTTGGTGTAATGATGTTCCCAAGAAGTTTGAGTCAAGCATTTAGCATAGGCATTTGCAAAGAAAGGATCATGCTCATATAAATCTTTTAGCTGCTCGAAGCCAATCACATGCAACTTAAATTGTGTAAGAGGTAAGCACTTGCGTAACAAGCATGCATTTGCGTGAAAACTTCCATGTTTCGTAGGCAATAGAATAACCGGAGCGGCGCACGTGCTAAAGTTGTCACGTACATGACTTTTGTCGATGAGTTTTGGTACTTGCCGTTGTATCTCGTGGTTGACACGGTAGAGAACCTTGTTGGGAAATGGTACACCGGGTACGAGTTCGGTGCGGTGTTCTATCCCGTGAAGTAGAAGCGGTGGTACCTCATCGGTAAAGGCGTTCGAGAATTCCTGCAATAAAGGTGACAACACAAAAGGTAGAGATTGTGAAGTGTTAGTAGATTTGTCTTCTCCTATGCATAAGAGCACAAGGTGAACGACGTTCGATGGGTTCTCACACACTTCTCTCATCTCACTTTTGGTGGCAAATAGCACTAGTTTCTTCGTGTAGCTCATCGTGGAGTCGCTCATATTTGGTTGGTGGCTCTCACTCTCTTTTTGGTGGCTCGCTCTCTCACCATTCTCTCCACGATGGGTTGTAGGTAGAAGCTTGTCGGTGGCAACTTGACTTGGAGTCATAGGTCGTAGCACGAATTCCTTGCCCTTCATCTTGAAGTGATAGTGATTCGTCCGTCCATTGTGTGTGACTCCACGATCATATTGCCATGGTCGTCCAAGAAGAAGGTGGCACACGGACATGGGTATCACATCCCACTCTAGAGTGTCCTCGTAGGCGCCGATCTTGAAAGAGACTTGCACGGTGTGCTCGACTCGAAGAATTCCGGCGTCGTTGAGCCACTGGACCTTGTAGGGGTGCGGATGCTTCGTCTTGACCAAATGAAGCTTGTCGCATAGCTCATCGCTTACCAAGTTGTGGCAACTTCCTCCATCGATGATAACCTTGACGGAGCGTCCATTGATGGCGGCCTTCGTATGGAAAATATGGCATCGTTGGTCGTCATCTTGTTGATGTTGTAGTGTCAAGACTTTGGAGACAACTAGGTTCGGGCTTGAGTCATTGTCGCAAAACACTTGACGATCTTCTTCTTCATTGATACGCCGGTGGATGGCCAAGTGCTTGATGGCGTCCACGTCGTCGTCGCTCATCGAGTCATATGTGCCGTCGTCGTGGAAGATCATTGTTCTCTTGTTGGTGCACTCGAAGGACTTGTGTCCACGGCCACCACATGTGAAACATTTGATGGAACTTGTCTTTGGGTTCTCTTCATTTGGAGTTGTAGATGATGTAGCTCTTGGTTTGAAGTTGTTGGTAGAAGGTGGATGACTCGATGTAGTCTCATTCTTGTATCTTGGCTTGTCGCCTAAGTTTGTAGATGGCTTGGTAGAGGTAGGAGGGATATCCGAAGTCGTTGAAGCTTGGTTGTAGGAGCCGAAGTTCTTGGAGTTGAACTTGGAGTACTTGTAGTCCTCTTGAACTTGTCGCTCCGCTTTGGTTGCTTGGTGTACTAGCTCGAGGAGATTGTTGTATGGTTGGAAGTCCGCAATCTTCTTAATGGAGTAGTTGAGTCCATTCAAGAATCTCGCCATTGTTTGCTCTTCATCTTCCATGATGTTTGCTCTTATCATAGCAATCTCCATCTCCTTGTAGTACTCTTCAACGGACTTGGTTCCTTGCTTGAGGAGTTGGAGCTTCTTGAACAAGTCGCGGTTGTAGTGTGTAGGCACAAAACGTGCTCTCATCACTTCCTTCATTTGAGTCCAAGTAGTGATAGGAGGTTCGCCTTTGGCTTCTCTTCTCTCCATGATTTGTTCCCACCAAATGAGAACATAGTCTTGGAACTCAAGTGATGCCATAGCGATCTTCTTCTCTTCATCGAAGTTGTGAAGGCGAAAGATCTTGTCAACTTTCAATGCCCATGAGAGGTAGTCTTCGGGATCAATGCTTCCGGAAAACTTTGGCATGGTGAACTTGAGCTTGCCATAGCGATGCTCATCATTGTTTCCTTGCCTATTGGGAGGATGATCTCGATTTTGGCGGTTTGCCGTATTGTGTTGCTCTTGAGGATGTAGACGTTCTTGTTGGAGTTGATGTTCTTGTTGGTATTGTTGCTCATGTCGCGCTTGAGGAGGAGCTTCTTCTTGCATTCTTGCTTGATGGCGCCGTTCTTGCATCTCATCTCGAAGAAAATCCTCTTCTTGACGAGTGTGTCGATTGCGGGCGGCCACATTACGGTGTGCATCTTGTAAAGCACGTTGCGCCTCCATAGCTTGAGCGTCACGACGTTGTTGTGCTTGGCGGTTAGCCTCGGCATCTTGTTCTTCTTGATATTGACGAGCTCGCTCTTGTTGTTGTTGGCGTAGTCGTTGCCGTTCTTGTGCTTGCTCAAGTGTAGCTTGGTTGTGGCGACGTCGGCCTTCTTGCTCGTCGAATGGTTCTTGAGAACTCTTGTCATGTAGAGGTTGCCGATGTTCATGTCGAGCTTGACGTGCGGCTTGACGAAGAGTGTTTGACGTAGGTGTACTTGAGTCTTGCGTTGAGTCGGTATGTCGACTTGAGCGGCTTCGTCGATGAGATGATGTTGAGGAAGAACGTCGGTTGATGATCAATGTCCGTAGCTCATTGTATTGAGTAGACATGTTGGTGTTGATGAGGTCGATTTGCTCCTTGGTGCTTTGTTGGAATTGTCGCGCGTCCTCGGCAACTTGACCAATGTACTCTCGCATAGCTTCGCTCTCTTGATGTAGAGCTCGTTGGACATCGAATAGATGTAGTTTGGTGACGTAGTTGTTCGCTTCTTGAGGGTCATCGAAGATCGGGTTGGTAGATGAACTTGGCCTATCCATCATCACAAGCAAGTAAGTGAGTGGAGAAAGGAGAAGACAATATCAATGTACCTTAACCGAGGTTGAAAATGGATCAATGATCACTCAACAATGTAACCCGGAAATAGCACTATTGGTATCACTTCGTGTCGATTCTCACACCTACACAAGTAAAGCTTTGAGAGGAGCTCGGTTAGGATGTGGCACAAATTCAATGCAATCGTCAAAATGACTCAAAGATGTTGAAAATGGTTCACAATTTGCTCATGCAACAAGTAGATCACTAGCAAAGAGTAGCACACGGAACACACGCACGGATAGATAAATGTGGTTGTGCAACCAAGGATGAGCGAAAAATGTGGTAAACCACGGAAAATGCTCGTGTTGCACAACGCTAGAGAGACGCTAACCGATTGCTTAATAGGCGGATACGCACTTGTGCACGACCTATATGGGCAAAATGTAACGACTATCTATCACAAGTATGTTATGAGTGTATGATGTGCCGATGCTTGAGCACAAGATGATGTTGCTATGTATGATCTCTTTGGATGCAAGGCGTATGATGCTATTGTTTCTTTGCTTGGATTGGCTCTTTTGCTTAAAAGCTTTTGAGCTCTTTCTTTCGGCACATATGTATGCTTCTCGTATCAAGGTAGCTATTGTGTATGCGGAGCACTCTTGTGGCACAAGGAGATATGCAATATACCAAGATGATGTGGTATGCAATATATATATGAGTATCACTAATGTGCACAAGTGTCGTGGCCCGGCAATACTCAAATGGCTAGTCTCAATGGGAAAGCTACGCAAAGATGGTTCATAGGGTGACAATGCAATTGCAAGATAGAATGATCGAAGTGTCGTCGATGTTACCGTCCTTGCCGAAGTTGAGCGGTGGTGTTGTCGAAGTCTTGCCGTCCCAAGGTAGCCGAAACATCCAAGGAAACGGTGAAACCAAAACTCAAGTATCCACGGCAAATGGAGACAAATTTTCCAAACTCGAAGCGGTGAAGCGATGGTGGTTGTTGCGGAAGATTGGTGGAGGTTTGCGGAAGAGTGGGTGGATCACCGAACACAAAGGGAAACGGGGGAATGATTGCTAGGAGGGAAGTGTAGTGGGGGGAAATGGCTGCGGGAGGCCGGATGTCCGGGCCAGGGGCCGGATGTCCGGGCCGGGCCGGATGTCCGGAGCACGAGCCGGATGTCCGGGGTGCCCGAGCCAGCAAGAACACGTTGCAAAAGGGGGTTGCGGGGCAAAAATTGGGTGGATTTTTCGGATGAAATTTGGGGAAAAGTGGAGGAAAAGCTAGATCCACACGTGGCACAGCAAATCCATGGAACAAATTCAACAAAATCTTGCCAAATCAACAGATCACAGAAAATTTTTGGGGCTCTTTTTGTGGGGCAATTTTCGAAATTAGGAAGAACACGACAAAAACAGGCTAGAAAACAAAGTGTGGGGCTCCAAAATCGTGAGAAACCTTTGCTCTAGATACCATAATGATGCAGGGTGGAACCCTAATCAGCGGATCTTTCACGTTTGGAGGTTGGCACACGATGAACACGGGGAAAACACGGAGAAGGATGGGGAAAACACAAGAGAGAACACTCAAATCAACACGGAAGCAATCACACAAGTGCTAGATTCGCGATACAAGGTCGAGATACATGATCCAAAGTCAACAACGGTGATACAGATAGTCTTCTCCCGGAGGAGGTCTTGGAATCCCGTGGGATCTTCCCGTTAGGGGTCTTGAATCCAGAGGTGGATCTTCTCCGTAGAGGCGCACCGGTCTCGTGGGAGAAATCCACACAAGTGTCAAATGAGCTAAAACCACAGCTAACCCTAAACGGGATGAGGAGAGGAGTATATATAGTCTACGGGGCGAATGGGTACATGGGCCTCGGCCCGGGGGGTGCGCGCAGGCAATTCAGGGGCCGGACGTCCGGGCGGCGGGCCGGATGTCCGGGACTTCACAGGACGCCGGATGTCCGGGGCGGGGGCCCGGATGTCCGGGCTGGAGTGGACGCGCCTCGGGTGCTCTCTGGACAGAGGCGCCGGATTTCCGGGCGCGGGGCCGGATGTCCGGGCCGTGCCTGGCCGGATGTCCGGGCCCTGGCCGGATGTCCGGGCCCTGTAGCCTTGGCTGCTGTTGGCCTTCTGTGGGTGAATGCCCAGGGGCCGGATGTCCGGGCCAGGGGGCCGGATGTCCGGGTCCTGGAGCTCTCTTCTGCTCTTCTCGATGCATTGGCTCGTCCATGAACTTGAGGACTCGTCCATCTTCACGCCCCTCTCCGATGTGGTCTTCTTCACACCTGAGCACACACAACACGTCCGTCTGAGGTAGCGACCATGTCTCGCAAGATTTGTATGGAAGTAGGGCTAGGAGTGACGTCACCTCGGTCTCGGGAGCTCTAGTCCTTGGTCCTTTGGGCACTTGTTGAGGTGAAGGAGGGTCCATGGGGATGGCCCTAGGATACACCGTATCATCTATGGTTTCCTACCTCGTGCACCTATTGATTTGTTGCCTCTTCCATCTTCGGAGAAGGTTAATATTGATGCTAAACAACGTGCTGAATTGATCTTAAAAATGCATGAGTTAACTAAGGAAAATATTGAGCGCATGAATGCTAAATATAAACTTGTTGGAGATAAGGGTAGAAAACGTGTTGTCTTTGCACCTGGAGATCTTGTTTGGTTACATTTGCGTAAGGATAGGTTTCCTAATTTGCGCAAGTCAAAGCTAATGCCACGTGCTGATGGTCCTTTCAAGGTGTTAGAGAAAATAAATGATAATGCATATAAACTTGAGCTGCCTGCAGATTTTGGGGTTAGTCCCACATTTAACATTGCAGATTTGAAGCCTTACTTGGGTGAGGAAGATGAGCTTCCGTCGAGGACGACTTCAATTCAAGAAGGGGAGGATGATGAGGACATCACTAACAAGGTTACACCCACAGCTCCAACTGACACATATACAGGACCAATTACTAGAGCTCGCGCACGCCAATTAAATTACCAGGTACTTTCGTGATATAGGGTGGAACCCTAATCAGCGGATCTTTCACGTTTGGAGGTTGGCACACGATGAACACGGGGAAAGCACGGAGAAAGATGGGGAAAACACAAGAGAGAACACTCAAATCAACACGGAAGCAATCACACAAGTGCTAGATTCGCGATACAAGGTCGAGATACATGATCCAAAGTCAACAACGGTGATACAGATAGTCTTCTCCCGGAGGAGGTCTTGGAATCCCGTGGGATCTTCCCGTTAGGGGTCTTGAATCCAGAGGTGGATCTTCTCCGTAGAGGCGCACCGGTCTCGTGGGAGAAATCCACACAAGTGTCAAATGAGCTAAAACCACAGCTAACCCTAAACGGGATGAGGAGAGGAGTATATATAGTCTACGGGGCGAATGGGTACATGGGCCTCGGCCCGGGGGATGCGCGCAGGCAATTCAGGGGCCGGACGTCCGGGCGGCGGGCCGGATGTCCGGGACTTCACAGGACGCCGGATGTCCGGGGCGGGGGCCCGGATGTCCGGGCTGGAGTGGACGCGCCTCGGGGGCTCTCTGGACAGAGGCGCCGGATTTCCGGGCGCGGGGCCGGATGTCCGGGCCGTGCCTGGCCGGATGTCCGGGCCCTGGCCGGATGTCCGGGCCCTGTAGCCTTGGCTGCTGTTGGCCTTCTGTGGGTGAATGCCCAGGGGCCGGATGTCCGGGCCAGGGGGCCGGATGTCCGGGTCCTGGAGCTCTCTTCTGCTCTTCTCGATGCATTGGCTCGTCCATGAACTTGAGGACTCGTCCATCTTCACGCCCCTCTCCGATGTGGTCTTCTTCACACCTGAGCACACACAACACGTCCGTCTGAGGTAGCGACCATGTCTCGCAAGATTTGTATGGAAGTAGGGCTAGGAGTGACGTCACCTCGGTCTCGGGAGCTCTAGTCCTTGGTCCTTTGGGCACTTGTTGAGGTGAAGGAGGGTCCATGGGGATGGCCCTAGGATACACCGTATCATATTCGCCACCAAAAGTGAGATGAGAGAAGTGTGTGAGAACCCATCAAGTGTCTTTCACCTTGTGCTTTTATGCAAAGGGGAAGCCAAACCTACTAACACTTCACCACCTCCACCTTTAGTGTTGTCTAATTTTTTGCAGGAATTCTCGGACGTCTTCCCCGATGAGCTACCTCCAGGTCTACCTCCACTTCGCGGAATTGAACACCGCATCGACCTCATACCCGGCGCACCACTTCCGAACAAGGCCCCCTACCGCGTCAACCCCGAGGAAACCAAGGAGATACAACGGCAAGTACAACAACTCATCGACAAAGGTCATGTACGTGAAAGCTTGAGCCCTTGTGCCGTTTCGGTTATTCTAGTGCCTAAGAAAGATGGAAGTTTTCGCATGTGCTCTGATTGTAGGCCGATACATGCTATCGCCATTAGATACCGTCACCCTATCCCACGCTTAGACGACATGCTTGATGAATTATGTGGTGCCACCATCTTTTCGAAAATTGATCTTAAAAGTGGTTACTACCAAATTTGCATTCAAGAGGGTGATGAGTGGAAAACGGCTTTCAAAACCAAGTTTGGGTTATATGAGTGGCTTGTCATGCCAATGGGTTTATCGGAAGCACCCGGTTCTTTCATGCGTCTTATGCATTTTGTTCTACGACCCTACATAGGCGTCTTTGTAGTGGTTTACTTTGATGACATCCTTGTTTTTAGCAAGTCGCTTGAGGACCATGTGACACACATCCGATGGTTTTACAAACCCTTCGGAAAGAGCGCTTATATGCTAACATGGAAAAATGCACTTTTGGCGTTGACAAGGTCGTTTTCTTAGGATTCGTCGTTTCTTCCCAAGGTGTTCACATTGATGAAACTAAAATTGAAGCAATTAAAACTTGGCCTCGACCAACAAATCTCCAACAAGTGCGTAGCTTTCTTGGTTTAGCTGGTTTCTATCGACGTTTTGTGAAGGACTTTAGCACCATTGCTATGCCTCTACACGCCTTGAGCAAGAAGAACACACCTTGTGTTTGGGGTCCTTCGCAAGACACCGCGTTCATTAAGCTCAAAGACTTGCTCACGCACGCACCACTTCTTGCCCTACCGAACTTTGATAAACCTTTTGAGATTCATTTTGACGCTAGTGGTACCGGCATAGGTGGCGTGCTCATGCAAGAAAAGCGCCTAATTTCTTACTTTAGCGAGAAGCTATCCGGAGCACAACTTAACTACCCCATCTATGATAAAGAGCTATATGCCTTGGTGAGAGTTTTGCATGTTTGGGAACACTATCTTAGACCTCATGAATTCATTCTTCATATGGACCATGAGACCCTCAAGTATCTCAAGGGTCAAACTAAGTTGAATAAGCGTCATGCTAAGTGGAGTGAGTTCATTGAGTCTTTTCCCTACGTCATCAAGTACATCAAAGGCAAAGAAAACGTTGTGGCGGATGCGCTTTCCTGCAAATGCATGCTTGTCACAAAACTTGAGTTGAATGTTATTGGCTTTGAGCACATAAAAGACTTATATGAGCATGATCCTTTCTTTGCACATCCTTATGCTAAGTGTTTGACTCACACTTCTTGGCAACATTACTACATCAAGGATGGATATCTTATGAGAGCTAACAAACTTTGCATCCCCGAGTCTTTGCTTCGTTTGCTCCTTTTGCAGGAATCTCATGGAGGAGGACTCATGGGACACTTTAGTCGCGACAAGACATTTGCTACGCTCTCCAAGAACTACTTTTGGCCCACTACGTGACGTCTCACGCCTCACCAACCGATGCTCAACATGTCGCAAAGCTAAGTCAAAAGCTCAATCTCATGGTCTTTACATGCCACTTCCTATTCCATTCCATCCATGGGAAGACATTAGCATGGACTTTGTACCTGGATTGCCTAGGACTCAAAATGGAAAAGATTCAGTGTTTGTTGTCATGGATAGATTCTCTAAAATGGCTCATTTCATTCCTTGTAACAAGATCGATGATGCTTCACATGTGGCAAATCTCATTTGTAGGGAAATCATTCGTCTACATGGTGTGCCCAAGACGATCGTGTCGGACCGGGACGTCAAGTTGTTGAGCTACTTTTGGAAGACTCTATGTGCCAAACTCGGCATCAAGCTACTCTTCTCCTCGGCATATCATTCACAAACCGACGGCCAAATGGAGGTGACGAACTGCACGCTTTCGACGCTTCTTCGCGTGTTGATCAAGAAGAACATCAAGGAATGGGAGCAATGCTTGCCCATCACCGAGTACGCCTACAACCGCGCAAGACATTCGACTACCGGCAAGTCCCCTTTCGAGGTCGTCTACGGCTTCAACCCTTTGTCTCCATTGGACATTCTACCTCTACCTCTACAACAACGGACAAACTTGGACGCAAGTGCTCGAGCAAGCTACCTCAAGAAGGTGCATGAAGATACAAGGGTAACGATCGAGCGGCAAGTACATCGTCTAGCGTCCAAGCTCAACGCCAACAAGAAGCCTATGGTGTTCCAACCGGGAGATCTCGTATGGCTACATCTTCCCAAGGACCGTTTCCCCCACGAGCGCAAATCCAAACTACTACCTCGAGCCGACGGACCCTTCAAGGTGCTAGCACGCTACAACAACAATGCATACAAGCTCGACCTTCCACGCGAGAAGTACAACGTGAGCGATGTCTTCAACGTCAAGGATCTCTCCACTTTCCATGGTGATGAAGATTTCGATCCGAGGTCGGATCTTTCCCAAGGGAGGGGAGATGATGTGGAGCATTCCAAGGTCATCCCCATGGACCTACCTTCGCCACACCAAGTGCCAAGTGGACCCATGACACGTGCTCGAGCACGAGCTCTCGAGACCGAGGTGACTTCACTCCTCTCTCTACATCACTTTGATTCACAAGAGACATGGTTGCTACCCTCATCGGAGACCCTTTGCATACTCAGGCAACACGGGAGCAACCATGGAGAAGTCAAGGAACAAGAAGGATAGAAGAAGGAGGAGGAAAACAGCCGAGGCTCAGACAGCCCGGACGATCCGGACGAAGTCCCGGATGATCCGGCCAGAGCCCGGATGATCTGGAGGAACGTCCGGACGATCCGGATAACGGGCGCCCCGACACCCAAAGCTCCATGCCAAAGCCAGATCATTCGGATCCCGGCCCGGATCATCCGGACGAAGACCCGGACATCCGGACCACCCGCGGCCGTTCAGACACGTCCGGATCATCCGGAAGCCCACCCGGATCATCCGGACCCCCGGAGCCCAGATTATCCGGACAAACGTCCGGATCATCCGGACAGTGCCTGCGTGCAGGATGTTGGGCCGAGGCCCATGTACCACTTCGCCCCTCCTAGCCTATATATAGCACTCTACCTAAACTATCTAGGGTTAGCTTTGTGTTAGCTCATACCAAAAACCTTAGTGGTTCCTCTCCTACGAGACTGCGGCCTCTTTGGAGAAGATCCACCGGATTCAAGACCGCCTCTACGGAGAATATCCCACGGGATACCATCAAGACCTCGTCACGGGTCCGTTGTGTGCAGTTGGAATTTCACAATCTCATCTGCCAGCTTAAAAGAGGTAGATTTCGATTGTTTGTCAAGGACTACACCATCCATGTCCAACGCGTAAGGTGGTTAGTTCTTCCACCGCGAGGGTTTCAGATAATGCCTCTAGGGCTAAAGATGCAGTTTTGTTCTTGGCACGGAGTGCTCTATCCGGATCACTTGTAACTGTGATTATACCATTGGGCCGTCGCACCTGTAATGGGGTATAGCCTGAAAGTGTGAGAAAGCATCCCGCCCTAGAAGGACGTGGTATCCGCTATTGAAGGGGACAATGTGGAAGCGCAGTTCCTCTGACCTGTAATTCTCGGGTGTACCGAATACTACGTCGAACTTAATGCTTCCAGAACACCGGACTTCCCGCCTGGGGATAATTCCTCGAAAGGTTGTATTACTTTGTTCAATGTGGAATTTTTCAACCTGTATTTTTGCAAGCGTGTCCTTGTATATGAGGTTGAGTCCGCTGCCTCCGTCCATGACTACTTTAGTGAGGCGGCTGCGGCTCGGACCGGCCGGACTCGTGGTTCGTCTTCGGCAGAAAATGTGATTGTCGTGTCATTCCATGGGATTGCAATGTTGATTTGAATAACCTCTGCAAGTTGGTGTTTCTCTCTCTTGCGCCGGTTATTTGAGGAGAATGTCTCGAAGACGGTGAAGACATCGAGGCCTTTCTCCCCCGGTGTTGCGGTGGTGAGGATTGATTCACCGCTCTTTGCTACCTGCCGGAGTACCCAACATGTTCTAAGGCAGTGGGTAGGGGTATTGTCCGGGGTGGCATATATTTGGCAAGGTTAATCCAACACTTCATCCAGAACGGAT
The DNA here is from genome assembly GCA_902687465.1 of Secale cereale. Taxonomy (NCBI): domain Eukaryota; kingdom Viridiplantae; phylum Streptophyta; class Magnoliopsida; order Poales; family Poaceae; genus Secale; species Secale cereale. The sequence goes on from LR738709.1 coordinate 266,879,480, forward strand.
ATTTGCCTTGTGAAAGGTCTCATTTTCTTGCCATTGCGCGTGTCATCGGACGCCCAATCAGGGTGTGTTCGTTTCGCCTTGTCGGCGCGTAGTCCGAAGAAGGACTCTTCCAGAGGTGTGCTCTGGGGTTTCCAAGTGTTTTCCATGGCACAGTACTTTTGTACCAGGTGTGACAGTTCTGCAAAGCTTTGTATTCGACGAAGGTTGAGGGCGTTCAAGACTCTGATGCGGAGCATCCCACGATCATCCCCATGTTCACTTCGACGAGACCTCAAGTACACAACATTGGACACAAGGTTAACTCGCTCCTCTCCAAACCTCCACTTTCTACATGCGAGACATGGCTACTACCTCAAATATATGTGATATGCATGACCAGGAACAAAGAGGGAGGTCATGGAATAGCTAGGAGCATTGGAAAAGATGGCGAGGACAAGTACGAGGATCAAACGGAGAAGCTGCTAGGAAAGCTACAGGCTCGGGACGTCCGACCTCTATCGGACGACCGGTGACTCCCAGGAGACCGGATGACCGGAGGCCACTGGACGTCCGTGACTTCGACGACAGAAGGAAAATAGCGGAAGTCCGAAGACTTCCGGACGTCCGGACCCTCGCGAGCTACCGGACGTCCGGTAGCCGTCGGACGTCCGCTACATGCTGTCTGCGCACAGTTCTCGGGCCAGAGGCCCATGTATCCGGCTCCCACTTACCCCTTCGTGGCCCTAGACTATATATACTCCTCCACCTCCTCCTAGTGAGGGTTAGCTTAGGTTTAGCTCATTTGAGACAGAGCTTTGCTCATCCACTAGTGGTTCATCTCCTTGGGAGTGACTACGGAGCCTCCACGGAGAAGATCCACACGGATTCAAGACCTCCTTCACGGAGAGGATCCCGAGGGATTCCCAAAGGGCTCCTCACAGAGAAGAACCGGTTACCCTTTGTATCGTCCCTTGTTGATCATGGATCTTGTATCTCTTTGTGTTTCGAGGATCTAGCATATGTGTCACTTGTTCTTGTTGGTTTGAGTGTTCTCTCGTGGTTCCCCCTCATGTTCTTCGTGGGATCCCCTCCATTTCATGAAAGATCGGCCATCTAGGGTTCCACCCTACATCATATGGTATCAAGAGCCACGGGTTCTCACGAAATTGGAGCTCCTACCCGTGTTTTCTAGCTTGTTTTTGTTGTGTTCTTCCCAAATTCGAAAATTCTCCACCAAAAATTGGCCCATTTTTTTTTGTGATCTGTTGATTTGGCGAGATTTTATTGAATTTGTTCCATGGATTTGCTGTGCCACAAGTGGATCTAGCATTTCCCCAAGTTTCCCCATCTTTCACCCACGAAATCTCATCAATTTCGAGCCCAAAATCTCCATTTTCCGCCCAAAATCGCGTCCCGAAAGTCGCATCTCGCGTTGAGCCCGACCCACCGGACGACCAGCGTTTTACCGGACGTCCGGACCCTGACGAAGCACCGGACGTCCGTCATCTGCCGGACGACCGGAACCACCTATACAGAAGAAATTATCGGATTTCCGAGCCCGACCGGACGTCCGTCACTTTCTAGACGTCCGGTACCTGTAGATTCCCATTTCGGCTGATTTTTGATTTGGTCATAACTAATCCATCCGAACTCCGATTTTGATGTTCTTTAGCTCGTTTTGCAGCTATTGACATTCCCCGTACCAGAAAAATACTGCCATCATCATTTTACTCCATCAAAGTTTGTCAAATTTGGCAAGTTTGTATAGGCCCTCCACCATATCACCCGCATAGCCACCATAGCTTTCCACAACCTAACCCATTTTGTCCACCATAGCATTTGTGGTTGCTTGAGTAGTGATTTGAGTCTCCTAATGTGTTTAGGATACTTAGGGACAATCACTTATTCATCAACCACCACCCCACTTCCGCATAGCTTAGTCCACTATACTTTTCCACCAACCCAACCTAACCCAATTTTGTTGAGCTTGTTTGAGTTGTTGCTTGTGTCTCCTAAGGTGTTTCGGCTACTTAGGGACCGTGACTTCAACTCCGACATCGTGTATAGCCCATCATTCCACTTCTGCAACCACCACGGCATTGCCGCTACCACCATTTGACATTTGTCCTTGAGATTTGAGTTGTGGTTTTTCCATTTCCTAAGGTGTTTCAGCTAATTAGGAACAGATGTACATCAAGAGCACCACCTCTCATCATCGACACGGACGGTCACTTCGACGACATCATTGTATATTCCCTTGCAATTGCATTGTTAACCCCTAGCCCATTTTTGCGTCACCTACCTATCGAGACTAGCCATTTGAGTATTGCCGGCAACGTGACTTGTGCACATTAGTGATCATACTTCCCATATCATACATACCATATCACCGTGGTGCATATCTTGGTATCATCTCTTGTGACACAAGGTTGTCATCGCATATACTCAATTGCTATCTTGGTTCGTGAAGTTTTGCATGAGAAAAGAGCTCAAAAGAGAAAGAGCCAAACAAGCTTTTAAGCACAAAGAAAAAGATGAGCAAAGAGCTTTTAAGCGAGAACCATAGCATCATACTACATTAAGATTGTCATACTCGATCATTTTGGATCATACCACCGGAATACCATACTTATAGCATACTTGGGATAGAAGTCGTTGAATTTTGCTTAGTAGGTTGTGCACAAGTTCGTATCCGCCTATTGTGCAATCGCGCTAGCGTCTCTCTAGTGTTGTGCAACAAGAGCATTTTCGTGGATTCCACATTTTGGCTCACCCTTTGGTTGCACGACCCCACTTATCTATCTGTGTGTGTGTTTCCGTGTGCCACCCATATTGCTATTGGTCTACTTGTTGCATTTGCAAATTTGTGATTCTTTTTCAACATTATTGACTCTTGCTAACATTTCACATCAATTTTTTGTGCCACTATCCTCACCGAGCTCCACCATAAGATTTACTTGTGTAGGTGTGAGAAACCGACAAGAATTGGTACCAATTGTGTTATTTCCTTGTTCCACATTTGAGCGATCATTGATCCATCTTCAACATTGGTCAAGGTACATTTGGTATAGTTCTTCTCTTTCTCCCACTCATACTTGCTAGCGTCTTGTGATGGATAGGGAAGGCATTTCATCTCCGGTCTTCGACATCGACAGCGCGAACAATGACATCCACGCGAAAACCATTGGACTACAACGAGCAATGCAAGAGCGCTTGGGCAACATCGCCATCAAACTACGAAACTCCGAGAGAAGGACAATGGCTTCGTTCGACGACATGTGCGACTCCTTCAACAAACAAATGGCAGAGCTCCGACAATTGGTGGTCGATTACAAGTCTCCTTCCCCTTCTTCATCCTCTCGGCGGCGACGTTCAAGTCACAAGTCTTCGGAGCGCAAACATGATGCAAGTGTAAGTCTTCCACGTCCACACCGCCATGGTGACCATCGACATCGTCATGAAGGGCAAGTCACCTCCAAGCATCATGGGCACGACGACGACGAACAACATCTACGAAGAGCTCAAGCACTACAACGACACCATCAAGATGAATATGCTCGACACGCGCAAACATACAAGTCCGAAGACGCTCTACTTCACGCCAAACCCAAGCTTCAAGAACACATTAGAAGACCGCGAGACAAGCACCCCCAAGACGGAGCTACGGCTACAACCACCACTTCAGCATCTTCGCCAAGTGCTATCAAGGCATCTTCGCCTTTGGATGTAAGGCATCTTCGCCTACTTCCCATGAGTTCGCCTACATCGACGTCTTCATCATCAAGGCGATCATCTACGAGCAACGGTGACAAGACGGTCGAGCATGGGCCATCCCCTTCGACCAAGGCAACGAGCATGAACCTCTTCGACACCATGAAGATGGCGCCCATATTGGACTACTACTCTGGGTCAAGCTACGCGAGCAAGCATGAGACCTTCTCTTTGACCTTGGAGGAGCGTGATGATTTGCCACATCCCATGGCATTCATCTTTGGAGGCATTACGGATGAGGAAGTTGAGCATGGAAACTATTGCACCTACACCTCTTCGATATCCACATATGACGAGATGCCCCAATTCCCATGTGAGGAGAGCCACCACCACATGAGCGATACGAGTGACCCCACCATATGTGACATTGAGAGCATTTCCCTGGAGAGGATGAGTGTGCCCACCACTAGCCCCACACATGAGAGCATGCCACTTCTCCTATGTGTGATTGAGAGCCATTTGAGTGACTCCCCCAACCATACGAGTGAGAGCATCCACGAGGGAGTGAGTGAGCCACAACACTTAGTGAGTGAGGTAGTTGAGAGGTGTCGGTGTACAAAAAGAGGGGTACACTTTTTGTACCCCTATAACTGTGCACGGGCAGTCTGAGCCGCGGGCACCACCACACCAAGCAAGGCAAGGGAGGTGAGCCAGGGTGAGACCGAAGCTCGATGGAACTGGAGCAACACCAAAGCCAAGACCACGAAGAGCCAAGGGACGAGACGGGCTCCCCTGGCAAGATCCTTGCCGGGGCCGGCTTTAGCAGCCCCGACAAGACCCTTGCCACGGCAACTCGCCCCACGCCTACGGAGCAACTCACCCTTGAGTCCACTGCCCCCATGGGGCAAGGATTCAGGAGACATTCCGTAGCGGCATGCAGATCTTTGTGAAGACATTCAAGATCAGATACTCACTAAGAAGACGACGACCCTTGGCGGGATCCCAGCCAAGGAAGACCACAAGACCTCCGGCAAGCACCTTGCCGGGGATGGCAGCAGGCGCCGTGGAAAGACCCTTGCCGGGGCCCCGGCAAGGCCCTTGCCAAGGACATCCGCAGGGCCACCATCAGGCCCACGCCGACTAAACTTCCACCGCCGTATGCAGCTGCCGGCCCTACCAGCTAGGCAGGCACCTGCGTGGCGACATGCAGATCTTCGTGAAGACCCACCATCGCGTCACCTCAGCTGCCTGCCTACCTACATGGCATCTCAGGCATCGCTGGCCAGGGCGCGTGTCAACACAAGAAGGAGCGGCGACGGACAAGACAGATCTCTCCCCCGTCCCCGATAAAGCAAGGACACCTAAGCAAGACGCATTAAATGCGCCTTGTCATGTAATGCGAGGGATAAACTCGCATCATTGTACCCTTTCCACCTCCTGTGTGCACTGTGGCAACCCCTTTTCCCTATAAAAGGAGGCCCGAGGCGACCAGGAGAGGGATTCGACTTTTTGGGAGCTCCTCACGCCCCATAGCTAGCCGAAGAACACAAATATACAATCCACCAAAGCAGGAGTAGGGTTTTACGCATCCTCGCGGCCCGAACCTGGATAAATGAACCGTGTGCTATCTGTTTGATCCGCTCTTGTCTCAACCACGCGCCCCGCTAACCGAAGTAGGGATTCTTGTGATCCCATAGGTGTCGTTCCCACCGACATCTTTGGCGCGCCAGGTAAGGGGCGCAGTTGTGAGAGTCGGCTTTAGCAGTTAGTTCGACGCTTCTTCATCATCATGGCACCCAAGAAGAAGACGACGGTGGCGGTTGGCCAGTCGGAAGCCGGACAGCCCGTCCCCATGCGGGCGAGCAGCGGACTGGTCGTGGAAAGGACCCGGGGCGCTGCTCGCGAACACCAACGCCGTCCTAGCAGCCGGAGTTTGGGAGGTGGCGATGTTTGTGCGCCTATTAACGGGCCACACACCTCCAAATCCAAAGACGGAGCCAAGCCCTCCGCGGGTGGCACGGGGCCTTCCAAGATCGTTGTCGCATCACCCGAAGGCGACGCAAGGGCCTCCAGGACTCCCACGCCGGCGCCAACAGCGCGCTCCTCCCAAACAGCGCGCGATGAACGGCGTCATCACGCCGAAGAACCCGGGCGTCGCCGCGGGAAGAGCCCCGAGCGCCACTCCCGAGACGTAGAAGACCTGCCCGCCCGCCGAAGCGCTCGTGAAAACGGCGAGCGACCGTGGCATCGTGATAGAGCTCCTCCTGACATGGTCAGGAGTCGAAGCGCGTCGCGGTCCGTGCAGGTTTCGCTACAACTAACCCCAGCAGAAGCCCTGACGCGCGCACAGTTGCTCCTCGACTTTCCTCCCGTTACGGGGAAACTCAACAAATGGAGAGCCACCATCCGAAGCCTTGTCGCGGTCGCCAACAAGGATGAACCAACTCCAGCGAAGCCCCCGGGTCGACGCTCCGATGGGGTCCGACGCACCAATGGCGGGAGGACCGGCAGCACCGTGGCCACGGTGCATTCGCCTCCTCCTCGCCCGGTACCGCATGTGTCGACTCGTCGAGACGTCGCGGGTGACGACATCTCCATAGCATCGTCCGACCTATGGACCCACGGCGACCAGCGTCAAGTTCTTCAGAAGCGAGCTCATGAAGACGCTCGAACCACCATCGAGCGCCGGCGCGGAGCACGCCACCAGTCAGACAGGCGAGCAGGGCCTGCTGTGAACCGCCCAGCACCGGAGAGCCCTGAAGGTCTACCTTACAAGGTAGGTTGTTCGGCTTTTACCCGTGAGCTGCGGTAGTTCTAGTGGCCCACTCACCGCACCTTCAAGCCTGACGTTGGTGAGAAGTACAACGGCAAGACCCACCCGTCGGAGTTCCTCAGCATCTACACCATCGTGATGTAAGCTGCCGGAGCCCGCGACGATAAGGTGCTTGCGAATTACTTTCCAGTGGCTCTTAAACCCAACGCCATGTCATGGTTGATGCATTTGTCGATAGACTCTATTTCCTCCTGGTCGGATTTGTGCGATGAGTTTGTTGGCGCCTTTACTGGAGGTCACCAAGCCCATGGCCAAGCGAGCGACCTGCACGTCATCCCCCAGAAGGGAGGCGAAAGTCTGCGGAAATATATACAGAGGTTCAGCTGGGTACAGTACAATATCCCTGATGTTCACCCTGCCGCCATCATCAGCTCATTCCATCAGAACGTGCGTAACCGCAAGATGCGTGAAGAACTGGCAATGAACCAGGTGAAAGATGTGGCGGAACTCTATGTTCTTGCTGACAGATGTGCCCGGGCTGAAGAGGGAAGGAAGTACCCCGGCGAAGATGCCGGCATGGAAACCGGCTCTTCAGATGAGGATACTGCCGCCCCAGCGAAGAAAGGCCGGCGCCGCAATAGGAAGCGCAAGGGTAAAGCCGTGCTTGCCGTCGAGGGATCTGATGACGCCGGCTCCGCCAAGAAAACCAAGGCAGATGACCCCGGCAAGGAAATTGCCGGATGTGTCGCCTGCCGAGCCTTGGCGGCTGCCGAAAAGCCAGGAAACTCCGACCAGCAATACTGCAAGATCCATCGCACCAATGGCCATGATCTCCAGAACTGCTGACAGGTTGAGCTCCTTGCTGAGAAGTAGAGGGCTGAATAAGAGAGGCGGGACAAGGAGAAGGTCCATGATGGTGCTGAGGGGTCCGGCAAGAAGCGTGACGGCCAAGCAGGCCGTCGCCGCAAGGATAAACAGCAGGAGAGGCCCGCCCGGGGCCGTGACAGAAAGCCAGAAGACGACGATCACGAAGAGGACGACGAGTCCGGCGACCAAGAGTTTCAGAAAGCCACGGAGGCCATGTGCGTCGATGGCGGCGCCTCGCTGCATACTTCTCACCGCCAGCTTAAATAGTGGGCGCGTGAGATTACAGCGATGGAGCCGTCGTCTGGTGCCCAAAAGCCGCTTAAATGGTCCAGCACGCCTATCATTTTTGACGCCGAGGATCCTGCAGTCGGGTGCTTGCCATTGTTGGTTTCACCGACAATACGCAACCTCAAGGTGATAAAGATGCTAGTCGATGGCAGGGCCGGTCTGAACTTAATCTCGCCTACCGTGATCGAGAAGCTGCAGATTCCTGACGGAGACCTCGAAGGGACGGGCATGTTTCAGGGGGTCAACCCGGGGAGAAGTCAACCAAAGGGGAAGGTCACGCTGCCCATGACTTTTGGAAGTGATCTGAACTACAGGACAGAAAGGATCGTGTTCGATGTTGCCAAGATCCCCTTGCCTTACAACGGGATCCTTGGCCGCCCAGCGTTGGCCAAGTTCATGGCAGCGTCACACTACGCCTACAACACCCTGAAGATGCCAGGGCCTATGACGATCATCACCATCCCATCCGGTAAGAAAGATGCGCTGATTTGCGCTGACCAACTCTACCAACAAGCAGTTGCAGCAGCTGCCGCCACTAGGGCACTTGCTCCTGCCACTAGAGCCCCGGGAGGGAAGAAGAAGAAGAAGAAGAAGAAGATCGGTGAGACCTCGGACACCTACTCCGGCAAGCGCACCTCTTCGGAGTGTAGTGCTCCCGTCGAGGACATGCCAGAGAACTCCACCGGCAGAAACAAGAAGTCCAGGGCCACGCCGCCAAAAACCAAGAAAGTTTCTATCAAGGAGGACGGCACGGGAGGGGCTTTCGCCAAGAGATCCGCCCTTGATGACAAATAGGAAGACGCGCTTGTCACCTTCCTGCGGGCGAATGTCGATGTGATAGAGGCGACGGGCCCGATCTTTCGATGAGATGATAACTATCGATTTGGTGGAGACGACTTTGACGATCCGACTACAAACATGCACAATGTTGCGCCTTAGCAATCGCTAAACCAATCTCCAGGGGTTACTCACAATGCCAGAAGCACGATTAACCTGACGACGAAGGTCTATTCCTGCATGCAATCGAAGAACAAGCAAGAATATGATGAAGCAGTCTGAATATTGCAAATATAAATGATGTATTGATAAAGGTGGGGATCCGTAAGCGGTCTTGGTCTGGTCGTTGGACACAAACGAAGTACATGAAGTTGCAATGGCTAACTTTTGACTAAACAAATCCCAAAGAAAAAGTTACTAGATGGATCTACTTATATAGGAGCAAGGGGTGGTGGCCAAGGAGGTGGAAGGACGTCCCAATGCAGCCTAAAACTAACCCTAGGTCGTACAAGGCTCATGGGCCCAAGTGGAGGTGATACAACACCTTTGGACTTGTAGTTTGACTCGGATTATGCTGCAGCGTCAGATTGTTTCGTCGATATCTCAACACTCTAGACGAATTTGAAGGTGAATCCAATTGGGTTGGAAAGTGTATGAAATCTAGTTTCCAACAAAAAAAGAAACACCCAATTCGGAGTCCGTATGAAGGAGTTCTTGCCGTTTTGAGTCAGGTATGTCTGTGCAGTCCGAATCTGGATGCAGAACGTGAGAGACTTGGACTCTATCTTCTCTTGGCCCAAAAGTGACGTGAGAGAACTTTTTGAACAGCACCTAAACTTCTCTTTTTCCCTTATCTTCATATGTGGATTGTACAAATGTCCCATACACCTGGAATTAGACATGGCACAAAAGTCTGTGAAGTATTTTTGTCCTGGATGACATAAATAAATTGTTGCATAGTTTGCATTAGAAATCACCTCACAAATATACATGTATGCAATATTTTTGGTCATATCCAAGATAGTCATGTCCTCATCATTCTCCCTTTCTTGAAAATAAAGCCGTCCTCGGCGTTGCTTAATCTGAAATGTGGGTAAGAAGATAGACAAGGTGTACATGTTGTATATGTATATGTCATCCATTTTTACTTCCCTTAATTTTTGCACATATGACACATGTATAGATGAGTAACTTTCGTAGTTCATAAAATATAAAGCCAAAATATTATCACAAGAAGTAGAAGGCATGAAAATATTGCAACTCAATTTGCACATATAAGTGAAACTCTTCATCGTTACAACAGATTGGCAATGCTCATCATTAAACCATCCCAACCTTGATAAACCATCACCAAGATTAGAGGTCATATCAAAATGATTAAACATTGGCACAACTATTTTCACACGTATTTGATCCAAATCTGATTTATTCCCTGATTCAAATGGTTCTTTCGCATCAATAGTTAATTCAATTGGTTCACTCACAATTGTTTGATCACATGGCAAAGTCAAATCACAAACATATTCCTCTAAAATAGTTGGTGTGATCAAAGTAGTGGATAGCTCATCGCATGGTTCATTTAAATTGACAAGGCATTCATCATACTCATGTGGAGGTGGAAGATCGGTACCTTTGTCATTACCTCTTATGATCAACTCAGATGATGTAGGCACTGTCGGAGGTGATGTGTCACATGGTGGAGGTGATGTAGTCCTCACAACAACGGATGTGTCTATCATATTACGCCTAGTAGTGGAAGGAACAACCGTATCATCTCTTGGAATGTGCACCTGGCGCTTATTCTCCTTATGGACAATACGTCGTTTTATTTCCTGTTCAGCACTACAAGCAAGACGAAACAAATGGTCCATAGGATAACACTCTTCATGAATTATTATCTCCTGAATATCACGGTTTAATCCTCCCCAAAATCTATCCATAAAATCATCTTCACTTTCCTCTAAAAAGGAGTGCAACAAGGTAGTTCGTAAATCATCATAATATTTTGTTACGGTGTCACTACCTTGTTTCAAATGTTGTAGTTTTTTAATCATGCCACGAGTATAATAAACATGGACAAATCTATCTCTCATCACAAGTTTTAAATCATCCCAAGTAGTAGGTACATGATTAGGGTATAACCGACAATATTCACTCCACCAAACTAAAGCATAACCAGTGAAAGAACCAACCGCAACCTTAATTTTTTTACGTTCATCAAAACTATGGGAAGCAAATATATTATTGATGTTGAACTCCCATTCAATATATAAATCAGGTTTAAAACGACCATGAAAAGGTGGCATGGAAATAAGAACCTGTTTGTGCACATTCTGATGTCTTTGTACCTCTTGTGATGGTGGTTGTATTTTCTGAGGTGATAACACATCTCCCACGATCGATGAAGCCCAACTGACTCTTGAACCTGCCATGATTAGTAGAAACAAGAAACAAAATCCAAAAATAATGTTCCTATGAACTACTACGATGTGGTGGTAAAGCGCTCACAGTAAAGCAAATATCAATATCTTACAAGTTCTTACCATGCAGCAGGTGGTGATAGGCAACCAGCGGTGTCAAATAATTCCAAAGATTGAGTAAAGCGATTGCCAGGTGAATGTACGTAAACACGGTGTAGAAATATGTGGAGCTGGGTTGGCTTTATGTATGGTAGCAAAAGATTAGCAATGATCAATTCAGAGATGCAATGTTGAATAAACGCTCAACGACGGTACTGTGCTGGTCCTAGGCTAGACCGGACTAGAGACGCGAGCCTAGAACACTAATGATGTCACGGTGTAGCACAACTAGCATCAATAAAGGATACGAATTAGCTCTGGACAGCAAGATATAAGTGAAGATCAGTAAAGATAATGATGAAAACAACTGCCAAGCAGAATATACAACAACACTCTCTCCAACTTTCTTTTCCTTCTTTTTCTTTTTCTTTTTTCTCACACTTTTTTTTCTTTTTCTTTCTCTCCTCTTTTTTTTAACTTTTTTTCTGTCTTTTTTTTCTTTCTCCCTCTTTCCAAGAAAAACTAGATAAGATGCAGATTGGATCAAGCAAAGATGCGAACGACTTCAACTATGATTGTGACAATGAACGATGGGTTGCACGAGGTGGAAATTGATGGATGAGGTGCTGGACAACGGAAGGGATTACGATGCAGCGGCGACGTGACTAATGTGAACAGAACTCGAAACTCTAACGAACTAGACACTAAGACCAGCAACTCGACACGACGATGCAACCGATAATTCAATAATGCAAAGAATGAAAAGAAAATTGCAAAGGCTCAGACTGGCTTGGACAAAGGATGAATAGATCTAACTTTTTTTGTGGCTTTTTCTTGGACAATAGGTAAGAAAATAAATCTAATCTAGGAATAACTGGAAATTCTCACCGAGCAACCCGAAAACTGATACCACTTGATAGAGGCGACGGGCCCGATCTTTCGATGAGATGATAACTATCGATTTGGTGGAGACGACTTTGACGATCCGACTACAAACGTGCACAATGTTGCGCCTTAGCAATCGCTAAACCAATCTCCAGGGGTTACTCACAATGCCAGAAGCACGATCAACCTGACCACGAAGGTCTATTCCTGCATGCAATCGAAGAACAAGCAAGAATATGATGAAGCAATCTGAATATTGCAAATATAAATGATGTATTGATAAAGGTGGGGATCCGTAAGCGGTCTTGGTCTGGTCGTTGGACACAAACGAAGTACACGAAGTTGCAATGGCTAACTTTTGACTAAACAAATCCCAAAGAAAAAGTTACTAGATGGATCTACTTATATAGGAGCAAGGGGTGGTGGCCAAGGAGGTGGAAGGACGTCCCAAGGCAGCCTAAAACTAACCCTAGGTCGTACAAGGCTCATGGGCCCAAGTGGAGGTGATACAACACCTTTGGACTTGTAGTTTGACTCGGATTCTGCTGCAGCGTCAGATTGTTTCGTTGATATCTCAACACTCCGGACGAATTTGAAGGTGAATCCAATTGGGTTGGAAAGTGTACGAAATCTAGTTTCCAACAAAAAAAGAAACACCCAATTCGGAGTCCGTATGAAGGAGTTCTTGCCGTTTTGAGTCAGGTATGTCTGTGCAGTCCAAATCTGGATGCAGAACGTGAGAGACTTGGACTCTATCTTCTCTTGGCCCAAAAGTGACGTGAGAGAACTTTTTGAACAGCACCTAAACTTCTCTTTTTCCCTTATCTTCATATGTGGATTGTACAAATGTCCCATACACCTGGAATTAGACATGGCACAAAAGTCTGTGAAGTATTTTTGTCCTGGATGACATAAATAAATTGTTGCATAGTTTGCATTAGAAATCACCTCACAAATATACATGTATGCAATATTTTTGGTCATATCCAAGATAGTCATGTCCTCATCACGATGTGTTTGCGTGGCAAGCATCCGACATCCCCGGTGTTCCCAGGGAGGTGATTGAGCACCACCTTGTTGTTTGTCCTCATGCGCGGCCCGTCAAGCAGAAGGTCAGGAAGTAAGCTTTGGAACGACAAGAGTTCATCACAGAGGAGATCCGGAAACTGGAAGCAGCGGGTTTGGTAAGAGGAGTGCTCCATCCAACGTGGGTGGCCAATCCAGTGGTAGTGCGCAAGGCGAATGGGAAGTGGAGGCTGTGTATTGATTACACAGATATCAATAAGGCTTGTCTCAAAGACCCCTTCCCGTTGCCATGCATCGACCAGATTGTTGACTCCACGGCTGGGTGTGACCTGTTGTCATTCCTTGATGCCTACTCCGGCTACCATCAAATCTTCATGATAAGAGAAGACGAAGAGAAGACATCATTCATCACCCCATGTGGTACGTATTGTTTCGTATGAATGCCTTTCGGGTTGAAGAGTGCTGGCTCAACGTTTGCAAGGGCAGTCCAGATTGGTTTTGAACCCCAGCTCCATAGAAATATGGAGGCTTATATGGATGATATAGTGGTCAAAACCAAGAACATGGCAACCCTTATACCGTATTTACAAGAAACATTTGCAAACCTACGCAAGATCAATCTCAAGCCGAACCCTGAGAAGTGCATCTTCGACGTCCCGTCCGGCAAGCTTCTCGGGTTCTTTGTGTCACAGCGTGGGATAGAGGCCAATCCGGACAAGATCAAAGCTATAGAATAGATTGAAGCACCCAAATGGGTCAAGGATGTGTGTCGGCTTGCTGGCTACGTTGCCGCCATGAGCAGATTCATTTCCAAGTCTACCGAGCGCGCCCTTCCTTTTTTCAAGATTTTGAAAAAAGGCGGGCCCAATAGAGTGGACACCAGAAACCGAAGCAGCATTGCAAGATTTGAAGAGGTATCTTTCCTCCACACCAGTACTAGTTGCGCCTAGGCCACAAGAACTGTTCTGCTATACCTGGCAGCAACGAACCAGGTGGTCAGCGCCGCACTAGTGGCACAGAGAGAAATTGATGACGAGGTGATAGCAGCGACAGAGCCTGATGTCGTTGGTGCAGAGACGACACGGCTGGTTGGAGTGCCGCCAAGGAAGAAAATGATGCAGCACCCGGTCTACTTTGTTAGCTCCCTCTTGCAGGGGGCTAGATCAAGGTACTCCGATGTGCAGAAATTGCTCTTCGGCCTTCTTATGGCCTCGAGGAAGCTGCGTCACTACTTCCAGGCACACGAGATCACTGTCGTCACTCACCTCCCTCTGCAACGGATATTGCACAATCGAGATGCAACGGTAAGAATTGTAGAGTGGGCACTGGAGCTGTCCAGCTTTGGCCTCAAGTTTGAAAGTACCTCGACGATTCAAAGCCGAGTCCTGGCGGAGTTCGTTGCAAAATGGACCGCGACACCTAATGAAGAAGCCCAGGAAACTGCTCTCCCCGGCAAAGAGGCGAGTTGTGACTGGATCATGTACTTTGATGGAGCTTTCTCCTTACAGGGTGCCGGGGCTGGCGTACTGCTTGTCGCGCCCACCGGAGAGCACATCAAGTACGTGGTCCAGATGCACTTCCCCAGGGAGGTATCAACGAACAATACTACCGAATATGAGGGGCTGCTTGCTGGTCTTAGGATCGCGGCAGACCTCGGAATCAAGAAACTCATTGTCAGGGGCGATTCGCAGCTTGTCGTCAAACAAGTCAACAAAGATTACCAGCTCCCGTTGATGAAGGCCTACGTCGATGAAGTGAGAAAGCTGGAAGAGCGTTTTGATGGTATACAGGCGGAGCACGTTCCCTGAGCAGAGAACGACATCACCGATTACCTGTCAAAGTGCGCTGCCCTCAAGTTACCTGTGGAACCAGGTACCTTTGTGCTTCAGCTTTCTCAGCCATCTGTTGATCCATCAACAGAGCAAAACAAGAGGAGGAAATCGGGGCCCGGCAAGTACTTTCCCGCCGAGCTCCCCGGAGCTGTCGGGAAGGATGTTGCCGGGGACACTGAGCCCGCCACGGGATGGCTAGCTCCGGCGGAGCGTCAAGCTCTTGCCGTCGAGACAGCCGCTCCTATAGCAGAGGAAATGCCTTTAGTCCTCGCCGTCAAGCCCCAGGCTCCAGCATGGGCACAACATAACGTCCGATTCCTCCAAACTAGGGAACTTCTTGAGGAGCAAGAAGAAGCGGAAAAGTAGCCCGTCGATCTGCTATGTACCAGTTCGTCGATGACGTCCTGTACAGAAAGAGACTGAACGGCATGAAATTGAAGTGTATCCCTCGAGAGGAAGGAATGGGGCTATTGGCAGA
This sequence comes from Secale cereale, assembly GCA_902687465.1. Lineage (NCBI taxonomy): Eukaryota > Viridiplantae > Streptophyta > Magnoliopsida > Poales > Poaceae > Secale > Secale cereale. The sequence continues at coordinate 266,894,615 of LR738709.1, forward strand.
GACACATGGAGGCATATGTGGGTCCCACATAGGGTCAAGAGCCCTTGCCGTCAAGGCATTTCGGCAAGGCTTCTTCTGGCCCACTGCCCTCCAGGATGCGACGACACTGGTCACCAGGTGTGAAGCGTGTCAGTTCCATTCAAAGAAACTTCATCAACCAGCTCAAGCCCTTCAAACTATTCCTCTCTCCTGGCCCTTCTCGGTCTGGGGACTCGACATACTGGGCCCTTTCCCCGTGCTGTCGGGGGCTTTGAGTACTTGTACGTCGCAATCGACAAGTTCACAAAGTGGCCAGAGGTGGAGGCAGTGAGGAAGGTCACAACCCAGTCAGCCGTCAAATTCTTCAAGGGACTAGTGTGCCGTTTTGGTGTACCCAACAGAGTCATCACCGACAACGGCACACACTTCACAAGCCGCACATTCATGCAATATACTGATTCTTTTGAGCTTTTCTGAGTCTTTTGAGACACGTGCCACCATACTGATTTTTTCCCGCACTTTTTCGTCGTCGCTGCCCTGATTCCGAAAAAAAAATTCGTTAAAATTTTTTCGTGCCTATCATCTTAGTTTGACTTGGGAAGTGTTTTGAGACACTCGCCATTATAGTGATTTTCGGCGCAAAAAAAAAAGCAGCGCGAAAAACAAAAATAGAGGCGAAAAAAAAATTCAGAGTGTGCTTTCCCCTTGATTACGTGCAACGACGTGATTTCGTTAGTGTTCTAGGCTCGCGTCTCTAGTACGATCTAGCCTAGGACCAGCACAGTACCGTCGTTGAGCGTTTATTCAACTTTGCATCTCTGAATTGATTATTGCTGACCACTTTTGCTACCATATTATAAGCCTTCCCAGCTCCACATACATCTACATCGTGCGTTTGACTCTCCCTGGTAATCGCTCTATCCAAGCTTTGAGAGTTTTGACTACATCGGTTGCCGGTCACCGCCTGCTGCTGGGTAAGAACTGGTAAGAATTTGAGATTTGCTTGACGGATTTGTGACACCCGCCACCACCACCACTTGTTAGTAGTCTGTAGGATCATATTCTTGTGTGTTTCTATTGCTGCTAACCATGCCAGGATCACAAGTAGACGAGACTGACTGGGAGAACTTGACGAACAAGGAGCTTCATGATAAGTTTCAGCAAATGATGAGTGAACAGGTGCAAGATGTGCTAAACACATTGGACGCGGCCATGGAGAAGATAGATGGCATGGAGAAGACGTTTGACACAAAGCTCGATAACAAGTTTGCTGAATTGCTTTCGCGTTTTCCACCACCACCGGCTGCTGCAGCTGTCCCACCTCTTCAACAACAACAACAACAACAACAACAACAACGTCGCCTTCCGAATCAAGTGGGACGAGCACATCGCGTTCCCCTTGAGACTGGTCAAGCTTCTGGTGCTGCTGTTGATGTTTCTGTAGCTCTTGCTGCTACTGCAGAGGTGGAGGACCATTACGAGGATGAGGTTGACCAAAATCAGAACTACGTGCAACAACCAGCACCACCACCACCAGGTCGTCCTCATGCATATCATCGCAACGGTAGGGCTGCACCACCACCTGAGGTACATGACCATCTTCCTAAACTGAAATTGAATATTCCACCATTTGAGGGTAGATATCTTCCTGATATATATCTTACTTGGGAGTTACAAACTGAACAACGTTTTACATGTTTAAACTATCCCGAGGAGAGACGTGTTCCTGCTGCTGTTTGTGCTTTCACTGGTTTTGCATGTGTTTGGTGGTCTAAACATTGTAGATTATATCCTGTTCCAGCTACTTGGGCTGCTTTGAAAACTGCTATGCGTACTCGTTGGGTTCCACCATATTATCAACGTGAATTACTTCAAAAACTGCAGTGCTTAAGACAAGGAAAAAATTATGTAGAAGAATATTATCAGCAATTACAAACTGGCCTGATTAGATGTGGTATTGTTGAGGAGAATGAAGCTATGCTTGCACGTTTTATGGGTGGATTAAATAGAGAGATTCAGACCATTCTAGAGTATAAGGATTATACTAATATCACTCGTTTATTCCATCTTGCTTGTAAAGCTGAACGTGAAGTGCAGGATCGACAGGCATTGGCGCGGACTAACTTTTCTGCAGGTCGACCTTCATCATGGACACCGCGTGCATCCTCTACTTCCACACATTCTACTGCACCGACACCTCCATCAGCTGTTACCTCCAACCGTGATACAAGGAAGCAGGCACAACCACCATTATCTGCCAAGAGCACACCTATTGGGTCTGCACAGAGTTCTTCTTCTTCCATGGCATCAACAGGGCACACCAGTGATATTATTTGTCGTCGTTGTAAGGGAAGAGGACATTTTGCGAGAGATTGCAAATCTCAGCGTGTGATGATTGCTACTGAGGATGGTGGATATGAATCCGCTAGTGACTATGATGAGGAGACTTTGGCTCTTATTACACATGAAGAACACGGTGGAGACGATTCTGATCATGAGACGCAATACATGGCTCCTGAAGATGCTGACAGGTATGAATGTTTAGTTGCTCAACGTGTTTTGAGTGTGCAGGTTACACAAGCTGAGCAAAATCAGAGGCATAATTTGTTCCATACAAAGGGAGTTGTGAAGGAACGTTCTATTCGCGTGATCATAGATGGAGGGAGTTGCAACAACTTCGCTAGCATGGAGATGGTGGAGAAGCTATCTCTCACCACAAGACCACATCCACATCCTTACTACATCCAATGGTTCAACAACAGCGGCAAGGTTAAGGTAACACGTACTGTTCGTGTGCATTTTAGTATCTCTACATATGCTGATTATGTTGATTGTGATGTGGTACCTATGCAAGCATGTTCCTTATTACTTGGTAGACCATGGCAATTTGATAAAAATTATGTACACCATGGTAGAAACAATCAGTATACTCTTGTTCATAAGGATAAAAATATTACTTTGCTTCCTATGACTCCTGATTCCATTTTGAAAGATGATATTAATAGAGCTAACAAAGCAAAACAGGAGAAAAATAAGAGTGAAAATCAGATTGTGGCAAAAGAATTTGAGCAACAAATGAAGCCTAATAATAAACCATCTACTGTTGCTTCTGAAATTAAATTGACAAGTGCATGTTTATTTGCCACCAAATCTGATATTGATGAGCTAGATTTTAGCAAATCTGTTTGCTATGCTGTTGTATGCAAAGAGGCATTATTTTCATTCGAGGACGTGCCTTCCTCTTTGCCTCCTGCTATCACTAACATTTTACAGGAGTTCGCCGACGTCTTTCCACAAGACGTGCCACCGGGATTACCACCTATTCGAGGGATTGAGCATCAGATTGACTTAATTCCCGGTGCATCGCTACCCAACCGCGCACCATACCGTACCAATCCAGAAGAGACGAAGGAGATTATGCGTCAAGTACAGGAGCTACTCAACAAAGGTTATATACGCGAATCCCTTAGTCATTGTGCTGTTCCTATTATTCTAGTGCCGAAAAAGGATGGTACATCGCGTATGTGTGTTGATTGTAGAGCCATTAATAATATTACTATTCGTTATCGTCATCCTATTCCTAGGCTAGATGATATGCTTGATGAATTGAGTGGCTCTACAATATTCTCCAAAGTTGATTTGCGTAGTGGATACCATCAAATTCGTATGAAATTGGGAGATGAATGGAAAACAGCATTTAAAACTAAGTTTGGATTATATGAGTGGTTAGTCATGCCTTTTGGGTTAACTAATGCACCTAGTACTTTCATGAGATTAATGAATGAAGTTTTACGTGCTTTCATTGGACGATTTGTGGTAGTATACTTTGATGATATATTGATTTTTAGCAGATCTTTGGAGGAACATTTGGAACATTTACGTGCTGTTTTTATTGCTCTACGTGATGCACGTTTAATTGGTAACCTTGGAAAGTGCACCTTTTGCACCGACCGAGTCTCTTTTCTTGGCTATGTTGTTACTCCACAGGGAATTGAGGTTGATAAAGCCAAGATTGAAGCTATTGAGAGTTGGCCGCAGCCCAAAACGGTCACACACGTGAGGAGTTTCCTTGGCCTTGCTGGATTCTATCGGCGTTTTGTGAGAGATTTCAGCACCATTGCTGCACCTCTTAATGAGCTTACAAAGAAGGATGTGCCTTTTGTTTGGGGTACTGCACAGGAAGAAGCATTCACGGTATTGAAAGATAAGTTGACACATGCTCCTTTACTCCAACTTCCTGATTTTAATAAGACTTTTGAGCTTGAATGTGATGCTAGTGGAATTGGGTTAGGAGGTGTGTTATTACAAGATGGTAAACCTGTTGCATATTTTTCTGAAAAATTGAGTGGGCCTAGTCTGAATTATTCTACTTATGATAAGGAATTATATGCTCTTGTTCGGACTTTGGAGACATGGCAACATTATTTATGGCCCAAAGAATTTGTTATACATTCTGATCATGAATCTTTAAAGCACATTAAAAGTCAAGCAAAACTAAACCGTAGACATGCTAAATGGGTTGAATTCATAGAGACTTTCCCTTATGTTATTAAACACAAGAAGGGAAAAGAAAATGTTATTGCTGATGCATTGTCTCGTCGTTATACTATGCTTTCACAACTTGACTTTAAAATATTTGGTTTGGAGGCCATCAAAGATCAATATGTACATGATGCTGAATTTGAAGATGTATTGCAGAATTGTAAAGAAGGGAGAACATGGAACAAGTTCGTCGTTAATGATGGATTTGTGTTTCGTGCTAACAAGCTATGCATTCCAGCTAGCTCTGTTCGTCTTTTGTTGTTGCAGGAGGCGCATGGAGGAGGATTAATGGGACACTTTGGCGTGAAGAAGACGGAGGACGTACTTGCTACACATTTCTTTTGGCCAAAGATGCGACGGGATGTTGAGCGTTTTGTTGGTCGCTGCACTACATGTCAAAAAGCTAAGTCACGACTCAATCCTCATGGTTTATATATGCCTTTGCCTGTCCCTAGTGTTCCTTGGGAAGATATATCTATGGACTTTGTTTTGGGTTTACCTCGAACAAAGAAGGGGAGGGATAGCATATTTGTTGTCGTGGATAGGTTCTCGAAGATGGCACACTTTATACCATGTCATAAAAGCGATGATGCTGCTAATGTTGCTGATTTGTTCTTTTGTGAAATTATTCGCTTGCATGGTGTGCCAAATACTATTGTTTCAGATCGTGATACTAAATTTCTTAGCCACTTTTGGAGATGTTTATGGGCTAAGTTGGGGACTAAACTGCTTTTTAGTACTACTTGTCACCCCCAAACTGATGGACAAACTGAAGTAGTCAACAAAACTTTGTCTACTATGCTTAGGGCTGTTTTGAAGAATAATAAGAAAATGTGGGAAGAATGCTTGCCTCATATTGAATTTGCTTATAATCGTTCATTGCATTCTACTACTAAGATGTGCCCTTTTGAAATTGTCTATGGTTTTCTACCTCGTGCACCTATTGATTTGTTGCCTCTTCCATCTTCGGAGAAGGTTAATTTTGATGCTAAACAACGTGCTGAATTGATCTTAAAAATGCATGAGTTAACTAAGGAAAACATTGAGCGCATGAATGCTAAATATAAACTTGTTGGAGATAAGGGTAGAAAACGTGTTGTCTTTGCACCTCGAGATCTTGTTTGGTTACATTTGCGTAAGGATAGGTTTCCTAATTTGCGCAAGTCAAAGCTAATGCCACGTGCTGATGGTCCTTTCAAGGTGTTAGAGAAAATAAATGATAATGCATATAAACTTGAGCTGCTTGCAGATTTTGGGGTTAGTCCCACATTTAACATTGCAGATTTGAAGCCTTACTTGGGTGAGGAAGATGAGCTTCCGTCGAGGACGACTTCAATTCAAGAAGGGGAGGATGATGAGGACATCACTAACAAGGTTACACCCACAACTCCATCTGACACATATACAGGACCAATTACTAGAGCTCGCGCACGCCAATTAAATTACCAGGTACTTTCGTTTCTTGGTAATGAATCTAATGTTCATGAGAATATGATGCTGCCTAAATTGGATACATTTGTCTTGCTTACAAATGAAGGGTCTAGCTTGGACAAGAAGGATGAACATTGGAGCAAGATCAAGCATGGAGATGATGGCATGCGCAAGGGGAACAAGAATAGCGTTTCAATTGATGATTTCAGGACTTTGAAGCCACCATAATGAGTGCGAGAAGCCTTGGACGAAATATACAAGATGCCACTTCATAAATTTCGTCCAGAGGCTATTATAGGTGCCGCGTCACCTTATTATTGGGCCAGGCCCATGTAATTTCGAAATACTTGAGTATAGGCTGTTTTTAGAGTCCGTATGTGTGGGGAAACAAGAGTTAGGGTTGGTTTCGGACCCCTCCACCAAGGGCCACGAAATTCCCCCCTCTTTCCCTCATATATACAGCCCTTAGGGCGTCGTTTAGACTTTGGGGTTTTGTTTAGATTAAAAGTTCGCCATAGCTGCAACTTCGCGTACTTCGTTTGTGTTCAACGACCAGACAAAGGCGTCATAGAACCCCACCTTGATCAATAAAGCTTTCCTCTTATATTCGCAATATCCAGATTGCAATCTTAGTTTCTTGCTTGTTCTTAGTTTGCCTGCAGAAAACAGACCTTCGTGGTCAGGTTGATCGTGCTCCGGTGTGGTCGATAACCTCTCGGAGTTGGTTTAGCGATTGCTAAGGCGCGACGTCCTCGCACGTTCGTAGTCGGATCGTCAAAGTCGACTTCCTCCAAAACGAAAACCACCATCTCATCGAAAGACGGGACACCTTTGCCTCTATCACCATGTAATCTTCCAAAGGCTGCTACCAAGTCAAGGAATAAGAAAACTTCTGATAGTGAGGATGAAGACTATATGGCTGTTGAGGGTGAGGCCACCTCAAAGAAGAAAGTGACTAAGAAGGAGTATGGCACAGATGCTTCAACAAAGCCTGGACTGAACAAGAAGGCCCCTGCCAAGAGAGCTCCAATATCAAAGGCCAGAACCTCCACTCAAGAAACAATGATGTTCACTCTTGAAACAAGAGATGATGAGCCAGCAGGAACCAAGAAGAGGGCTAGGAAGACCACAATCAGACTGGTTCGCAAGCCATCTATGAGAGCTGATGATGATGATGCTGATGTTGAAGATAATGCTGATGAGCCTGTTGCACCTGCTGCAAAGACTCAGAAGCTGATGGGGGATGCCATCAAAGCCAGGGCTGCTCCATCTAAGCCCAAAGCTGCCCCCGAAGCTTCTGCAGCCAAGAGGTCCACTAGAGATATTCCAGCAGCTGAGAAGAACAAGGCTCTAGTGCAAGATATTCCTGAGGAGGAAGAAGATTCAGATCAAGAATCCTCAGATGATGATGAGTCTATGATGCTCAGAAGACTCAAGCCAAAGATTCTAGATCATAATGATGCCCATCTTGTTGCTGAGAACATGAAACTGAGAAAGGATGTAGGTCTGAAAAATGGAGACAGACTGATCCATATGCTACAAGGAGAAATACTACTGTGGACTATAGGTTTCACTCCAAGGAACAACATGATTTCTATGAGACAATGTTGTTGGACAAGAAGCCCATTGTCTATGACATGAAGTGGATTGATGGAAGTACATCGATAAGCATGCTGATTTCTTTCCAGGTGTTTAATGAGAGCTTCAGGAAAAATGAAGTTGACAAGTTTGTGGGAAAGAAACTGACTAGATGAAACTATGAGATGATCATGCAATTCTACTCCACTGCTCATTTCTATCCAGATGGTAGGATTGTATGGATGAATGAAGGTACACGGTACCAATCAACTGTGGCTGAGTGGGCAAGTTTGATCAATGCCCCCAAGGAGAATGGAAATGACACTGATGTGTATGCCAAGTCCAGGATGGATCCAAACTCTATGGAAAATACGTACAAACCAATTCCTGGCAGAGAAGTGAAAACTCACAAGTTTGGCTCCATATATCATCTATTGTCTGGATTGACCACAATCAACATTATACTTAGGCACACTTTGTTGCCCAAATCAGGAGATCATAGAATCAAGGTTGTCAGAATCGCGATTTTGAATCGGATCGGAGCTCCGATGGTAGGATCACAAATCGTAGAATCTTCACTATCACGATCGTAGAAACATAGATTCTATGAACTAAAATCGTAGATTCATAGGGGCCAGTTTGGATCATAAAGTCGTAGAATCGTATAACAGAATCGCGATTCTGACAACCCTGCATAGAATGATCTGAGGTCACTCCATCAACTTACTCTACATGTTTGATGTTCCCGAGAAGTTCAAGGTCATGCGTCTGATTGTAGAGACAATCAAGAGGACAATAGCTGACCACAAAAGGTCTTGTGGATATGCCCCTCACATTCAGATGGTTATCAACTCCAAGGTGGAGAAAGGGACATATCTGCTTGACAAGAGGCATCTTCGTCTTAGGCCAGATTTCGAGGACAATGAAGTCGTCATGGATGCATCCCATCCTACTTCAGTTCAGGGCAAAGAGAAGATTGCTCAAGCAAAGGTAGCCAAGCAAGCAAGTGCTTCTGGAGCTCCTAAGACCAAGCATGATCAGCTCAATCATCTGCTTGAGGCCACTCTGAGGATTGAGAAGAGTTTGGCCAACTTGACTCAGAATCTAGTGAGCGTTGAAAGGATCATTGAGATAAAATTCTATGATCTAGATGTGAAGGTCACTGAGATCCAAGCTACTTTGGAGAAGGTCAAGGTAGAGGTTGAGGATAGAGAAACGACATATGTCTTTTAGAGATTGCCAAGAGGGCATAGATCCGCTGCAGTGCCCATGGCTGACACTAGAGCAACTACATCAGCACCTATAGCCACAACATCAGTGTCACCTCCAGTTGCTACTCCACTAGCTCCAACAACTTCCACAGATGCATTCATCCTTGGATTCCTCTCAACGCCTCTTCCCGAAGATCAAGCCTAGAGAGACACATAGCACTATGCATTTTCAAGGTTTTTGGTAACTTGTTGCCAAAGGGAGAGAAAGTGTACACATCATAGGCTTTGGGAGAGAGAGCTTTGCTTATTTTGCCTTCTTTGGTTTTTGGTTGAAACTTATCTGTGTGCTTTCTTGATACTCTATGTTTATGTGTGTGAGATACTTGTATGATCATGTGTTTAATCATATCATACTTTAATGCTTGCTTGAATGACGCTATTATTTATCTCTCATATATGATCATTCACTTTGCCTTGGTGATGAGTGCATATTTTACTTTCAATCATTTTGAGCGCTCCACCAACATGTATGTGACATGGAAGAGTAACCCATGATCCTAATCGATTGTGCATTTGCACTCATAAGCAAATTTTAAATAATGCACAAATTTAGGGGGAGATCTTGCTTCTCACATACTTCCCAAAGCGACGATATATTTCAATCTTAGTATCATTTGTCGAAGGTTTGATCTATATGTTGTCATCAATTACCAAAAAGGGGGAGATTGAAAGTGCAACTATCCCTGGGTGGTTTTGGTAAGTCCTAACAACATATAGCTCATTGAACTAATGCTCTTTCAAGATGATCATTTCAGAAAGTTCAATGATTGGCATGGCATGGACTAGGAATGTGGACCCCTCAAAATGCTAAGGACACATATTGGCTCAAGCTCAAGACTCTACATTTTCATTTTAGATATCTAAGATCACATTGAGTCCATTGGAATAGCCAATACTATTAAAAGGGGAAGAGGTGTTGCTTAATGGCTTGCTTGCTCAGAATGCTTAGTGATATGCTCTAAAAGCCCTCAACCACTTTCTCATATCCACATATGTCCCAAACCAAAAGGCAAACTCAGCCCCACCGATTTGATCTATCCGGCGCCACTGAGTTCATTGGACATAGCCATAGCCAGAAACCCTAATCAGTTCGGTCTCACCGGTAGGGTTCTCGGTCTCACTGAGATGGGATTGAAAACTCTCTGTTTCCGTTCGTAATGTTTCAGTCTAACCGAAGTGAGTGGTCGGTCCCACCGAGTTCACAATGCAAACTCTTTGTTTCCTTTTCATAATGTTTCGGTCTCACCGAAATGAGCGAACCAGTCCCATCGAGTTTGCCTCACCAACTCTTTGCTTGCCTATTACAGAAATCGGTCTCACCGACTTGATGTGATTGGTCTCACCGAGATTACGCTATGCCCTAAACCTAATGAAATTGGTCCCACCGAGTTGATCATGTCGGTCCCACCGAGAAGCCCAACGTTCACATTTTGAACTAAATCGGTCCGACTGAGTTTCATCATTCGGTCCCACCGAGTTTGGTAAATTGTGTGTAACGGTTAGTTTTTGTGTGGAGGCTATATATACCCCTCCACCCTCTCTTCATTCGTGGAGAGAGCCATAAGAACATACCAACACTTCCACTATTCATTTTCTTAGATAGAACCACCTACTCATGTGTTGAGACCAAGATATTCTAATCCTACCATATGAATCTTGATCTCTAGCCTTCCCGAAGTTGCTTTCCACTCAAATCTTCTTTCCATCATATCCAGATCTGTGAGAGAGAGTTGAGTGTTGGGGAGACTATCATTTGAAGCACAAGAGCAAGGGTTCATCATCAACACACCATCTATTACCTTTTGGAGAGTGGTGTCTCCTAGATTGGTTATGTGTCACTTGGGAGCCTCTGACAAGATTGTGGAGTTGAACCAAGGAGTTTGTAAGGGCAATGAGATCGCCTACTTCGTGAAGATCTACCCTTGTGAGGCAAGTCCTTCGTGGGCGATGGACATGGTGGGATAGACAAGGTTGCTTCTCCGTGGACCATTTGTGGGTGAAGCCCTCCATGGACTCGCGCAGTCGTTACCCTTCGTGGGTTGAAGCCTCCATCAACGTGGATGTACGATAGCACCACCTATCGGAACCACGCCAAAACATCCGTGTCTCCACTTGCGTTTGCACTCTCCAAACCCCTCCCTTTACTTCATATGCAATGATTTACTTTCCACTTCTACAACTCTAGAATTCCTTGTCTAGGAAGATTGCTTGACTTGTGCTAAATTGCAAAAAACTGTCAAAACATAAAATTCCAAAAAGGATAAGTTTTTATTTGGTCAAGTAGTCTATTCACCCCCCTCTAGACATACTTTCGATCCTACACATATCCCTTGAGCCCTGAAAAGTTTCCCTTCAAGAACTCGAAACCACCGTGTCCTAGCCCCACGGTGGGCGCCAACTATCGTGGTTTTGTTACATCAGATGCCCTTGTGAAAGGACTTAGGTGTGAGGCCATGGTCATGGACATTAGCTTGAAGGGGTTGAGCAGGACGGGAGCCAAGAGGTTACCCAGGTTCGGCCCCTCACCAATGAGGTAAAAGCCTACTCCTGCTTGCTGCTATATTGCTTAGAGTATCGATTACAAGGGAGCGAATACGCTTGACCTAGCTATCGATCAATTGTTTCTTGAGTTAACCCGCCGTCGTGTAACGCCCCGGACAAACCCGCCGGTGGTCGTTACTCCTGGCGGGATCTAGACTGGCCTCACATATCAATACTAGTCTTTTCTGCGCACTTTGTCCTCACTCATGCGCACCCGGGAGCAACTTCCCGGTCGGTCACCCATCCTGAAACTACTCCAAGCTGAGCACGCTTAACTTTGGAGTTCTATCCAAATGGGCTCCCAGAAAAGAAGGAATTCCTTACTGATATGAGTAGTCTATCATCCTAATAAGCCAGGCATTCACATACACCCTCACTCAGAGGAACCGACGTCCTCGTCGGGCCACAGGAACGTTCCCTCTTGGCACAACCGTCTGTGCTTCCAGGACAGCACATGTGCCATGCCGTGTGCCACGACGGGTCGTGTGCCACGACGGGTCACAAACGTCATGCACAACATGACTGCAAACTGTCCGCAAACATCCGTGTAACCGCGAGGGTCAGCTCTGATACCAACTTGTAACGCCCCGGACACACCCGCCGGTGGTCGTTACTCCTGGCGGGATCTAGACTGGCCTCACATATCAATACTAGTCTTTTCTGCGCACTTTGTCCTCACTCGTGCGCACCCGGGAGCAACTTCCCGGTCGGTCACCCATCCTAAAACTACTCCAAGCTGAGCACGCTTAACTTTGGAGTTCTATCCGAATGGGCTCCCGGAAAAGAAGGAATTCCTTATTGATATGAGTAGTCTATCATCCCTAATAAGCCAGGCCATCACACGTCGGGTCTTGCCTTTATATACACACGTCGAGGCCCGGCGGCTTACAAGAGTCCATGTTGGGTCACACAACGTAACCGACTTTGGTCCTAAGTATCCTTGCCTGACAAGGCAAGTCATCGTTGGGCGGCTCACACCTTCGGGTCTTGAGTCGCATCCGGGTCTTGGGCCTTCAATAGGCATACATATGAGCCTTCAACTTCATGTCTTGTCTTCTTGGTCCTACTTGGGCCCTTGCTATCAGTGGCAAAGGATATAACCCAGCCCTTCGTTGATGGGTCATACCACGGGGTTATATCCCCAACACGCGCCGCCACCCACAATGCTCCGCGCGCTCGAGCTCACCCAAGGGGAGGAGTCACTCGAGCAACCCCGACCTAGGTACCCGCCGCCGTCGTGCCTTCTCACCGCCCCACCCCCGCCATCCCTCCAGCGACCCCGCCCCACGCCTGAACTCCGCCGGAGGCCTCATCTTCGAGCGCTGACCGCTATTCCACCACGTCGGCCGGAGCTCGGCTGCGCTACCGTCTCGCTGCCCTCGTCGGCCGGCTCCGGCGACGCACCCATCGGATCTGGCGCCCGGAGGCCGATCATCTCCATCCCCGCCATGCTCCACCGCAGACCAGGTCTCATCGTTGTCCCTGGCACGCCCATCGCCGTCGACGTCCTCGGGCCCGGCGATATCCAAGAGGTGACAAATCGGACCCGCCTCGTGAACCGCCTCCGACCACGGGAACCGGCCAGTTCGGCTGAACCGACCCGGTCTAACCCGACCCGTGAAGAACCGCCCGAACCCCGGCCTTGATGGCTATGTCCAAGATCCATCCCCGAGACGGTCAACCAAACGTGCCTCTACACGCTGCCGTCCCAGATCCACCTCGTCCAACTTCGTCCCGAGGATATAAAAACGACCAAGTCCCCAGAAAACCATCTCATGTTGCATGTTTGTGATGATCGTATATTTGTGCATGTTCATCCTATGGTGATGTTCTTTATATGGAAATGATATGCTCAGATTGAGTATGTTGTGGTTTGCATTCATGTTAGGATGCATCTTGCCATGTTTATCCCTGTTGCAAAAGTGCATGCTGCTGTTAACTGCTAAAAACTGTTATAACTTTCCCTTTGTTATTTTTTACTCCCTCTCTCCCAAAATAAGTGACTCAAAAGTGACTCAACTTTGTACTAAAGTTAGTACAAAGTTGAGTCATTTTTGAGTCACTTATTTTGGGACGAAGGGAGTATGATTTAATGCATGTTGCTTCACTTTCATGTCTTCTTGATGCTAGAATTATTTGCATGCCATGATATGCCTTGTGGTGAGTGAAAAAAGCTTGCACACTTGCTATGATAATGTTAATGTTTTACACTTGTTGAAATCTGCTAAGTCTGAATCTGTTTATATCACTTGCCCCTTTTGCATTCAAGCTATCATCAAACCTGTTGCTCAAATGATCATGCTCAGTAATGATGTTTTCTTAAGGGTGTTTTGTACATGCTTGCCATGATCTTCGATGCCATGAATAGTGCATGTAGCATATAATTTTGTTGTCTCAAAGTATGCATCATGAATCTATTTTCTGCCAACTCTGTTTTTCACAAAGTCTGAGAATCTGATATAACTTGCAATATTGTCTTAATGAATGCCATTGATATAGAGGTTATATGGAGATGTCGAGTAATCATGTTTTTCCATGTTTAACCTTTACTAGCATGACATGCATTTGTTTGCCATGATCTTGCACTGTAGCATCCTTGTTTCATGCCTCCAAAATGTTAACATTTTATTTCTCCTCACATGTATGCCCAGTTTTTCACTAAGTCTTAATCTGTGTTATAAAGTTGCTTTTTTGCTTTGTTCATGTTGGATTAATCTTGACGGTAATGAACCTGAACCTTGATGTTATTTGAAGCATGTTACCTTATCTTCAAGTGCGTATCACGTTTGTGCATATATTCTTCTTTTAGCATGTTGTTGTCTTGCTTGCTATATGCCTAGTTGTTGTTTTGCACATATTGTGTCTTAAACTTGTTTCGTGTGTATGTGTCGAACCGTTGCTCCGTTTGGAGCATGTCCTATATGAAACTTGCTTGGTTTTTATGTGTGTATTCATATTTTCATCTTGCATCCTTGATTTGAGTATGTGTGCTTGATGTTTGAATGCATTTAGCATCAATGCCATGTTTAACTAGTTTTGCCCATATCTTCTAGGCCGTAGCTCCGAATTAAATGAACTTTATATGTAACTTGACTAGAAACGCGTGTAGATCATCATGGTGCATCTTAACATGCTGTGCAACAACTTTGACACAATGTGTTATTCAGATCTGGACCAATTTCGAAAATTGCATATGGGGAGTTTTCGGAATTGTTATATGTTGTTTTCGGCCTCATTTGAACTTGCTTTGATGTGATGTTCGTGTTTGCATCATCTCTTTCCATGAGTAGTATCATGTAGCCTTGTCATGCATCATACTTGGTTGACCATCATGTCATGTTTATGTGTTGTGTATTTACCATGTTGTTTGCTTCTTTCCAGTTGTGCTTCTTCTCGATAGTTCCTGTTTCATTGCGATCGTGATGATTCGTTCGACTATGCTTGGTTCATCTACGCCCGTTCATCTTCTTCATGGACTCGGTCTTCTTCCTAGAGGGATCTCAAGCAAGATGACCGTTACCTTGGATCTCACTACAATCTTTGCTATGCTAGTTGTCTGGATGCTATCGCTATGTCGCGCTACCCACCACTTGTTTATCAACCCTCCCATTATGCCATGAAACAACCTCTAACCTTTCCACCTTCCCAGCAAACCATTGTTTGGCTTTGGCTATGTTACCGCTTTACTCGGCCCCTCTTATAGCGTTACTAGTTGCAGGTGCAATTGCAGGTGCTTCCATGATGGAACATGTATATCTTGGGATATCACAATATCTCTTATTTAATTAATGCACATATATACTTGGTAAAGGGAGGAAGGCTCGGCCTTTTGTCTGGTGTTTTTTTTCACTCTTCCCGCCCTAATTTCCGCTAAACCGGTGTTATGTTCCTTGATTTTGCGTTCCTAACACGGTCGGGGTTTATGGGACCCTCTTAACAGTTCGCTTTGAATAAAACTTCTCCAACAAGGCCCAACTTTGGTTTTACCATTTGCCTAATAACTCAAACTTGCATAGGGACCGGCTAGCACCCGAGGACTTAATTAACAACCTGGGCCAATGCTCCACATGAGTGTTGGTCCAAAATGTCAGTTTTCGGGGCCACCAATGGGTGTGCCAGCCGGAAACTTAGCCAATCCAATCGTGGCCTGAGATGAGATACGCGCGGCTATTATCAGGGGGTGGGCACATCGGGAGTTCTTGTTCGACTTGTTTTACCATTGTCAAAATGTCTTGTGCACCGGGAATCCGAGTCTGATTGGGTTGTCCCCAAGATGGAGGTCCTCTGCTGATCGTGAGAGTTTGTGATATGGACTAAGTTGGGACACCCCTGCAAGGTTTGATCTTTCGAAAGCCATGCCCGCGATTATGTGGCAAATAGGAAATTGATAATATCCATTTGTAGAGAACTTGATAGTAAACCCTAAATAAAATACACCAATCGTGTGAGTAACCGTGACCGTCTCTTTTCAAGTGAGTTTGGGAAGAGAACACGATGGGGTTATGTTTGACTCGTAGGTAGTTCATGATGAGTTATTGATCATTTGTAGTTGGCGACCGTATGCGTAGCTTCTCATCTTTCTCTTGAAATCGTAAGTTAGCCACAATATAAATGCTTAGTCACTTGTTGCAGCCTCACCACTTATGCTTTCCCTACCATTAAGATTTGCTAGTATTGATAACCATGGTAATGGGATTGCTGAATTCTCGTGGCTCATGGATTACTACAACAATAGTTGCAGGTACATGTAATGCGATGACTTGATCTGAGAGCGACCTTTACTCGTGTTGAGTTCTTCTTCCTCTACTTCTTCATTCATGGGATAGTTTCGTGGTCGGCAACCTGGGCTAGCAGGGTGGATGTAATTTGTGCCTTTCATGTGTTTTCATCTGTAGTCGGATGTCTCTCTTGTGTATGGCGTTTTTTGTATTCATGTGGTAATTGTATGGCTTTTGTATGTATCCCCATCTATTATGTAATTGGTACGATGTAATGATATCCATCTTGCTAAGCGCCCGAAATGCAGTTGTGCCCCAATCACGAGTTCAACACGTGATCGGGATAGAATCGCATCTTGGGAGTGACATATTTGCTAGCCTTCGCCCGTACTAATCAAAATAATACTTTTGCATTAAAACCCTTAAGCCAAAGTTATTCCAGATGAGTCCACCGTATCTACTTATATGTCGTATTACCCTGCCATTCTAAGTAAATTTGCATGTGCCACCTCTAAATTCAAAGTGAACATCTATTTTTGTGTGCCTGGATTGTTCAAAGAGCGACAAGGGGTCGTTGGTATCTTGCATGCTAAGCGGGTTATTCTCATGATGAGTGTTTGTTCACTTGTCCTTGCATGAGAGGGGCGGTAATAGGGATTCCCAGTCCTGAATAAAAAATTGCAAACACATTTCCCGGTCATTCCTTGGTGGTACGGATCCCACTTATCTTTCGTGTGTGTGTTTCCATGTGGTACCCTAGGCTTTGATCTATTAGTTTTACTTACAATTTTGTGAACCTTCTCAAGAATTTTGATATCTTGACTAACATTTTCTTGAAATTTTGTGCCACCTATCCTAACCAAGCTCCTTCATAAGCTTTACTTGTGTAGGTGTGAGAAACAAACCCGATACCAATTCTTCTATTGTAGAATCACATTGAGTGATACTCGATACATTTTCAAACTTCGGGAAAGATAACTTTGGTATTGTCTTCTCATTTTCCTACTCACCCCTCTACTACATGATGGATAGGCAAAGCACATCATCTTCGGTCTTCGACCGCATCGAACAGCTGACCACCGCCATACAGGAAAAGAGACTACATCAATGACATGTTGGACACACGCATGGAGGAGTTCCGACAAGTGTTGGCCGACTACAAGTCTTCTTCCCCTTCGTCCTCTTCATGATGGCGCCTTTTGGTGCAACAAACCCTTGTGTACGTTGCCCAGACTATACAGAGGTACATCGACGAGGAAACAAGTTTCATCGAGCATCCAAGATAAGATCCAAGCCAGTGAGAGAGATAAAGTGCTCTTTGGGAGTCAAAGAGTGGATCAAGAAGACCAAGACAAGACGGAGGAACAAGATTCCATTAAAGGAAAGCCTCCCTTGCCGGGCAGGCGCGCCCGGTCGGGTAGAGGCCTCCCTTAAACAAGGCCAAGCTTTCTCCGACGGGCTTGCTGGGCCCACAGGGGTGGGTCTCCCCACCAAGGCTTCACCGCTCCACCGCGCAGTGATGCAAGTCACTTATCAGCATGGTGTCGAGCCCTCAAGTGATTAAGTGCCAGCCACTCGGCACGTGGCTGCCATGTGGAAGAGATTTTCCACCCATGCGACACCCGTCCAGTGACGTGTCATGCAGACGTACCAGAAGGTAGCTAAGCGGCGTGGTAGGCTTGCTAGGTTGCCTCCCCTGCGTGACACCTATTAGTGCATTTAATGCACTTTTTCCTAACTGCCAGAGTTAGGTATGATAGCACTGTTAGCTATCTAGTCGACCAACAGTGACTGTGCTGCCACTTTGGATGCCCCTTGAACTATAAAACGAGGACCGAGGCAACCAAGAAAAGGATTCAGACCCTTGTACATACATACGTGTGTAGCTGCTCTCACCAAGGCGACCTTGCCGGGATTGAGCGTTGCATGCTCGTCCCGCTCCCCAATCCACCAAAGGAGTTGGGTTTTACGCTACACAACGGCCCGGAGCTGGGTGAAATTATCAGAGTCACCTCCTGTCGTGGTGCTCAGTGATCTCATCTCTTTGTGTGACGCGCCCTTCCCCCTTGCCGAACCACAAGGGGACAATGGCCCCATAGGTGATCGTTTTTCCCAGGACATCTTTGGCGTGCCAGGTAGGGTACAGCGCTTGCGCGAATCCGAGATTGTGAACAGCTCGTCGATATTCATCATCATTTTCTTCATCACCAGCTTCATCACCCTTGGCGCCCAAGAAGAAGTCTGGCGCGACAGCGCAACCCTCCACCTCGAAGGCCCCCTCACACGTGGCCACTGGTGCCACGGGCACCACAAAGATGTTGGGGAACACTGGTGCCGTGGGGGATGTACCCGACATAGGCCGAGCCGTCGTCATCTCCCCCGCTGCCGAAGTAGGGGTGGAGGATGCCAGAGGAGGGCAGCATCAATAGTATTCTGAAGACCATGTTACACAAGGCGCGGGCGGGGAAGGGATTCAGCCTCCGCATCCTCACTGCACTAGGGGACGTAGTCACAGCGACAACGACCGCTCTATTACGAGCTGCGACCTCTCCCGCTGCCCCTGTCATGGGTGCAGCCGCGAGGCACATGCCTCCCCTGAAGCAGGGTGATCATGGCATGCCATTAAACCGGGTCATCGACCCCCAGGCGCATCCTTCTTATCGTCATGCTGCCAGGGTGACTGGTTGTCGGTAACGGGAGCACGGTGACGCCACCACCGCCGGTGCCGCCGGAAGTCGGGCCACGCCGCGATCAGCGTCGTCATCCATGCCAAGCACTGCTTCAGAAGCCATGGCGCGAGCCCAGCTCCTTCTGAGATTCCCCCAGGCGGCCAATCAAATGGATGAATGGAGAGCCACCATTCAAAGTTTGATCGGATTCGCTCAGGTGGGAGCATAGCAATAGGCGGGGCCGCTGCGACACCCGCAAGCAGCGGCAGCGGTCCAATCTGTTGTCCGTGATGCAAGTGCCGCCCCGATGGTGCAGCCCCCTCAAGGGCTACCAGTACATGGATTGCAACCAGAGGCACACAGTCAAGGGCCCGACGAGGTGTTGGTAGACTCGTCCGACCCTCGGGCTCATCAAGATCAACGACAGACCCTGGAAGACTGGCGGAGGGAAGACGCGCGCATCACCATAGAACTACGCCGCAAAGCCAACCGCCAGTCTAACAGGCACAATGGCCCCCACGTCGATGAACCAGCGCCCAGTGGAGGTGGGTACCTGCCTTTCGAGGTCGGGTACCCCGCCTTCACTCGCGAGCTACGGCAAGTCTGTTGGCCATCTGCCAGTATGTTCAAGCCCGAAATACCAATTTTTTTGGATGGAAGGTTAAATCCGGTGGAGTTCTTGAGCATCTACACCATTGTCGTTCAACATGCGGGAGGAAGAGATGAAAAGGTGTTCGCCAACTACTTCCCTTTGGCACTCATGCAAAATGTGATATCGTGGCTGATGCACCTACCAGAGAACTCCATCTCGACATGGGCTGACCTATGCAATGAGTTTGTTGGCGCTTTCATGGGCAGCCATTAAGAGCTAGGGAAGCCCATCGACTTGTAGCTCCTCCCACAGAAATAAGGAGAGAGCTTGCAGAAGTACATGCAGAGGTTTAGCCGAGTGCACAGGAACATTCCAGATATTCACCCGGCAGCTGTGATTGCCATGTTCCAGTCCAGCGTGCGCAACCACATGATACGTTCCAAGATGAACGTCCGGTTTCCCAAGATTGTGAACGAGCTTTGCACCTTGGCGGATAAGTGTGCCTGTACAGAAGAGGGGAGGACACTCCCCAGAGAGGAAGACAGCGTCGAAGTTGATTCAGCGGACGTCGACAATGTTGTTGACCAGAAAAAGAAGAACAAGAAACACGACAAGAAGCGCAAGGAGAAGGCAGTGATGGTTGTCGAAGGTTTTATCACCCCTAGTACCGGCAAGAAGGCCAAGAACAATGCTGCCGGCAAGGAGGTTGCCGCGTGCAATGACTCTCTGGAAGCCGCGGCGGCCGAGAGGCTGGGTAGGCTGACGGACCGTACTATAAAAATCCACCGGACCAAGGGCCACGATCTCCAAGAGTGTCATCAAGTCAAGAAAATCTTCAAGAAGCAGAAGGCTCAATACGAGAAGCGTAAAAAGGAAAGTGAACAAGAAGGCGTTGGCGGGAAAAGCCTGGGCGGCAGAGGGAACCACCATGGCAAAGTTCCTCAACATCAACTGAAACCTGCCAAGGGCCACAAGACGAAGGGAGACGATGACGAAAGTGGAGAAGGAGACGAAGAGGGAACCAACAAGCAAGAGTTCCAGAAATCCACTAACGCCCTATGCATTGATGGGGGTGCATCCTTGCATTCCTCTCACTGCCAACTTAAAATAGTGGCCACACAAGGTCAATGCCTTGGGGCCAGCAGCGAATTCTCGGAAACCACTCAAGTGGTCCCGCACGCCCATCAACTTTGATAAAGAGGATCACCCTGACCGCACCACTGTGGTAGGGTGTTTGCCATTGTTGGTCTCTCCACCATTCCGCAACCTCAAAGTCACAAAGATGTTGGTTGACGGTTGGGTAGGCTTGAATCTTATTTCCACCAAGGTAATCAGCAAATTCCAGATATTAGATGAAGAGCTCAAGGTTACTGGAACATTTCAAGGGATCAGCCCTGGCAGGAGTCATCCTAAGGGGGAAATTGTGCTGCCGGTGACATTTCGAGAAGAGCTGAACTACCAGACAGAAAAGGTTGTGTTTGATGTGGTAGACCTAGCTCTGCCATACAATGGGATCCTTGGTTGTCCAGCCCGGCGAAATTCATGGAGACATCTCACTATGTGTACAACACCCTGAAAATGTCAGGGCTAATGGGCGTCATTTCCATCCCATCAGACAAGAAGGACACAGTCATCTGTGTAGACGAGAGGTACCAAAGAGGAGTCGCTGCCAAAGCTGCAGTCCCCGTCAAGGAGAAAGGAAAAAAGGGCTAGCAGAGACGACGACAAGAAATCCAGGAAGCGTGCCCCTTCAGAGTGCGCTGCACCCGTCGATGACTTGCTGGAGGTCCAAGGTTGTTGTGCCTACTATGAAAAGGGTCCCGGGCAGGGCTGGTTGGCACTGATGGTACGTTCACTATCAGCCCCACCCTAGATAGAAAAGAGGAAAGCACGCTCGTTACCTTCCTACGGGCGAACGTCGATGTGTTTGCTTGGCAACCATCAGACATCCCCATCGTTCCCAGGGAGATAATCGAGCACCACCTTGTTGTCCGCCCTCATGCACGACCCATCAAGCAAAAGGTCAGGAAACAAGCCTTGGAGCGCAACATTTCATTGTCAAGGAGATCAAGAAAATCGAAGCAGTTGGTTTGGTCAGAGGGGTATTGCATCCAACATGGATGGCGAATCCGGTAGTAGTGTGCAAGGTGAATGGGAAGTGGATGCTTTGCATAGATTTCACAGATCTGTACATAGCATGCCCGAAGGACCCGTTCCCCTTGTCGTGCATCGACAAGATCGTGGATTCCACTGCCGGCTGTGATCAGCTTTCTTTTCTGGATGCCTACTCCGGATACCACTAGATATTCATGTCAAAGGAAGATGAGGAGAAGACCGCGTTCATAACCCCGTGTGGCACGTACTGCTTTGTACGGATGCCCTTCGGGCTGAAGAGCGCAACATCCACCTTTGCGAGAGCAGTGCATATCGGTTTTGAGCCCCAGCTGCACATGAATATTGAAGCTTACATGGATGACACTGAGTTGGAAGAAACCTTCGCAAACTTGTGCAAGATCAACTTGAAGCTGAATCCAGAGAAGTGCGTGTTTGGCGTTCCCTCCGGCAAGCTACTTGCTTTCTTTGTATCTCACCGAGGGTAGAGGTCAACCCCGACAAGATCAGCGCGATAGTGTAGATTCAAGCACCCAAGACGATCAGAGACGTAAGGCGCTTGACTGGATGTGTTGTCGCGCTGAGGAGGCTCATTTCCAAGTCCGCCGAGCGCGCCGTGCCATTCTTCAAAGTTTTGAAGAAGGCAGGGCCCATGAAGTGGACCCCGAAGGTAGAAGCAGTGCTTGAAGACCAAAAGGCGTATCTTTCCTCTGTCCCCACCTTGGTCGCTCCTAAACCACAAGAGCATTGCTGTTTACTTAGCGACAACCAATCAAGTGGTTAGTGCGGCACTGGTGGCGCAGCGGGAGATAGAAGAAGAAGCGGCCGTAGCTACTCTCCTCCCTGGGATGGACAGTGAATTAGCCATGGCAAGGACGAAAGTGGTGCACCGTCCAGTGTACTTTATCAGCTCCCTATTGCAGGGGGCTAGATCAAGGTACTCTGGGTGTAATAATTTACGTCCGGCCTCATCCTGGCCTCGAGGAAGCTGCAACACTACTTCCAAGCCCATGAGATAACAGTTTTCACCCGTTTTCCTCTACAACGCATAATGAGGAATCCTAAGGCCACCAGCATGATAGTTGAATGGGAATTGGAGCTGTCAAACTTTGGTTTGAGTATGAGAGCACATCGACCATTCAAAGCAGAGCACTGGTGGAATTCATTGCAGAATGGACACCCACTCATGACAAAAAAAACCAGAAACAGTTATTCCCAGTAAGGAAGAACCCCAAGAATGGATAATATACTTCGACGGTGCCTTCCCATTGCAGGGTGCGGGAGCCGGCATGCTCTTCGTCGCACCTACTGGAGAGCACCTCAAGTTTGTAGTTCAGATGCACTTTCCCCAGGAAGAAGCGACCAACGACGCTACTGAATACGAGGGCTCCTTGCCGGGCTCAGGATCACAACAGAGTTGGGAATCAAGAAGTTGTTCATTCACGAAGATTCAAAGCTGGATGTGAGGCAGGTCAAGAAGGATTATCAGAGCCCATTGATGGAAGCATACGTTGAAGAAGTGATAAGGTTGCAGTAACACTTTGACGGATTACAAACGGAGTACGTGGCACATGTGAAAAACAGCACTGCTAATCATTTGTCAAAGTGTGACACCCAGAAGCTTCATGTGGAACCAGGGACCTTCATCATTCACTTGACTCAAGCACCCGTGTCTCCATCAACAATGGCTCAGAAGAGGAAGAAGCTGGACTCTGGCAAGCTATTACCAGGATGACCTCCACAGGTCCCCGGCAAGGATGCTAGCGGGAACAACTGTGCCTTGCCTGATGAGCTGCGCCCTACCGCGGGACCACATGCCCCAGTGATCGAGGCAAATGCTCCTGCGAGTGAGGAGGTGCCGCTAGTCCTAGTTGTTGAGCCACAGACTCCAACTTGGGCGCATCACATCATCCGCTACCTTCGAACTAGAGAACTTCCTGAAGAACAAGAAGAAGCTGAAAGTGTAGCCTGGAAGGACAATATGTATCATTTTGACGATGACACACTATACAGAAGAAGGCCCAACAACGTGAAATTGAAGTGCATTTGCCGGGAAGAAGGAAATGAACTATTGGTAGAGATACATCAAGGCGTGTGCGGCTCTCATATTGGTTCAAGAGCCTTGGTCGGAAAAGCTTTCCAACAAGGTTTCTATGGGCCCAAAGCCCTCCAAGATGTAGTCGAGCTAGTCACAAGATGTGAAGCCTGCCAGTTGCACTCCAAGAATGTTCATCAACCTGCTCAAGCTCTCTAGATGATCCCTTTGTCATGGCCATTTTCAGTCTGGGGGCTCGACATTTTGGGCCCCTTCCCCCGTGCTGTCGGGGGCTTTGAATACTTGTATGTCACCATCGAGAAGTTTTCAAAGTGGCCGGAAGTGGAGCCCGTGAGGAAGGTGACTGCACAATCAGCTATCAAGTTCTTGAAAGTATTGGTGTGCCGCTTCGGGGTACCCACCAAGGTCATCACCGACAACGGCACCCAATTCACAAGCCGCGCCTTCATGCAATATGTTCAAGCCCTCAGAAGCAAGGTTTTATTTGCTTCTGTTGCCCATCCCAGAAGCAATGGATAAGCTGAGAGGATGAATGTTGAAGTGCCGCGAGGACTCGTTCGATAAGCTGCAAAAGTGCGGAAAACGCTAGATCGAGGAGCTGCCAGTGGTTCTTTAGTCCCTCCGTACGACACCAAATCGAGCTATTGGCCAGACTCCCTTCTCCCTAGACTATGGGGCAGAAGAAGTTATCCCCACAAAACTCATTTATCGGTCGCCTCGGTTATTTGCCTATGAAGAAGTAGAGCAAGAGCAACACCAGCATGACGATGCCCTGCTCCTCAAGGAGAACCGTCTCCGAGCTGCTACGCATACTGCCCACTATCAGCCTGCCTTGCATCGCTATCACAGCTGCAAGGTTCATGCCTGGAGCTTTGAGGAAGGCGACCTTGTCTTTAGGCGTGTTTAGTTCGCTAAGGGTGCAAACAAGTTGACGCCGAAGTGGGAAGGCCCATATCGGGCAGTATGAGTCACCAGACCTGGCTTAGTCCATATTGTCGGGGAAACTGGCCGCCCACGAACACCTATGGGACCGGAGCCCCTTCTACGTTGCGGTAAGGGAGCGGAGGGAGCACGGAGAGCAAATTGAGGAGCACACGCGGGCAGTTTTACCCAGGTTCGGGCCGCGCGGACGCGTAAAACCCTACTCCTGCTTTGGTTGTATTGAGTTCTTGGGCTCGGGAGCTTGAAGATCTACAGTACCAGCTACACCAAGCGTAGGGGTGATCGAGTTTCTGGGATCGAACCCCCTCTAAGTTGTGCATGGGCCTCCTTTTATAGCTCAAAGGGGTCACCGACAGGTGTCAACGTAGAGGAGGGTAAAAATGTAAAACTGGTGGTGGTTGTAACAGTGCATGAACAGTGTATGAACAGTGGTCTTCACCTAACTTTGACGGTGGGGGACAAAGGCATTGAATGCCCGTCGCCGTCGCCCCAAAAAGCGTCCGTCCATGCGTCTCCGTTCGCCACGGCGATGGCCTCGTCACCGCGGCTTGCCACCGTGTACCCTAGGCCGCACAGCCATCTGCCACGTGCCCCCTGGAAGGGCCCCAGGGCGACGCGTGGCCAGATGAGCTGGAGCGCAGGCACACAGTGTAGGCCTCCCCCGGCAAGCACCTTGCCGGGGTCGCAACCTTGCCGGGCCCGGAAGCTTGTCGCTCTCCGGGTCCTGCCGGGGCGCATGATGCGCCGCGATACATCTTCTTGAGGTGCCGTTCTTTTGGCCTTCCTGGCAAGCTCCTCTTGCCAGGGTCTTGTGCTGGAATGATAACTTTGAGCCTGGTGCGGCCTTCCCGGCAAGTTCCTCTTGCCGGGGTCTTGTCTCTTAACTTGAATACTTTGTTCTTGAATGGCTCAAAAGGGGTCTAGAGTGGGCTTTGGCGGGCGCGTGGTGAGCCAGACCACGGGACGCTGCTACTGCCGGTGCACAAGTCAGGATACTAAGGTACCCCTACTTTAGTACACCGACAGGAGGCCCCGGGCCTGGGCCACACACGGTGCCGAGCGCTGTTGGGCCAGGCCCAGAACAGTGCATGGGCACACGCGGCCCACGGCGCGCCGTTTCCCACTCCAGATTCGCCGCATCCCTCCCTAACGGCACGCGTCGATTGCGGCGTCATGGGAGAGATCGTGGCCTGTTTCTTTAATGGGGAAATGCGGAACGTCCCCCCTTCCCCCTTAAAAGCAGAGGAAGCAGGGGTAGTTTCCCCCATCGCTTTCATTGTGCCTTGAATCTCCAGAAACCCCCGCCGCTCCCTGCTTCCGCCCTTCCTCCGCCGTCTTCCCCACCCGCAGCGCCGTCGTCCTCCCTCGCCGTCCCCGCCATGGCCCCGAAGAGCGACCAGGCGAAGAGCGACAAGGCGAAGAGCGAGAAGGCGAAGAAGGAGAAGTCTGAGCAGGCGGCGAAGCTGGCAGCCATCCGGAGAAGAATGGTGGTCTTCCCGCCGAGGCTCGGCGCGAGGGAGCTGCGGGACAAGTACTACTTGTTCTGGGCGAGGGAGACGAAGGATCACCTGCGCACCAGAGTCCTCCCCGCCGTGGCCGTCGACATGTTCCCGGGAGGTTACCACTTCTTTGCTTCGTTCTTCTATTGCGGTCTCTGCCCTCCATATTCGGAGTTCTTCTGTGATGTAATGAACACGTACGGCCTCCACCTCTTAGATTTCACCCCAAATGCCGTTCTCACCTTGGCCGTTTTCGCACATCTGTGCGAAAACTATGTCGGGGTCCACCCAAATGTAGCTCTTTTCCGCCACTTCTTCACGCCTAGAGTAGAGTCCGGATCCCCACTCTCCGGCAGCATCTCCTGGATCTTTAGGCTGAACAAGAAGGAGGCGTACTTGAAAGGAGAGCTTCGCGACAAGTGGGAGGAGTGGAGGGCTGACTGGTGCTGGATTCTGGAAGATGAGCCCGAGCAGTTTACCTTGCCGCGCCAGACTGCAATAGTGCGCGGCAAGGATTGGAGCGACTTGGCCCCGGAGGACGACAAGCTGCAGATTGCCCTCACTAGGATCCTTCGTCTCCGGGCTGCCAATCTTACTGTAGGTGAAGTGGGGGCCGATTTCCTCCGCCGCCGCATTGCCCCCCTGCAGGAAAGGAAAAGGCCTGCTTGGGAGTTTGGCAATGCGGCAGACCGCATGAGGCTGCGCCCCGGGCTGAACTATAATTTCACCGTCCTGGAGCTGAAGGGGATGGTCCGGGAGATGTTCAAGCATGACCCCAAGCACCCGGAGTGGTTCAGACCGTCGGTTGGAGTAGTTCCTTTGTGCAACAATACTGCCCTCAGTGCCATCCGCGCGGCAATGCCTGAGTGTGATTCCCGCGGGATCGTGCCCACTTGGCTGGTGCCTTCAGCGGAGACCGTGCAAGCCTTCTTCGACAACCTGGTTGAAAAACCACGCAATGCCGAGGAGAAGAAGGGGCTCACCCGGGAGACCACCGAGCGATATGTGGCGTACATTGCCTCTAGGATGGAGGAGGCCGCTGCGGCTGCGGCGGCAGGTGAATTTGGATATACTGTGGATGAAGCGGAGGCGGCGGAAGCGGTGAGTCAGGCTAAGGAGGAGGAAATCCACAAGTTGTTGAAGCTCGCGCCCGAGGAGTTTGCCGGGGAGCCTACCGGGGAGCCTGCCGGGATGGGCAAGGCTGCCGGGCAGGGTACTGAGTCCAGCGAGCCCGCCGAGGAGGAGGAGGACGCCGAGTCCGGTGATTCCGACGAAGACTCTGGCGGTTCTTTGAATCTTGACGACGACGCCTCCTCATCCTCGGAGAACTCTCCGCCGCCACCAAGTCCTCCGCCACAGCAGAAGAAGCGCCTCCACAAGGCCGCTGAGACGACAAGGCCACAGGCGCCTCGATAGCAGCCAAAGAGCCGTGCGACGCGTGCCACCACAACGAGCGAGGTCGTCAAGGAGGCGCCCCGTGCCCGAGCGACAAGCGGAGGGGGATCTTCCCGGAGTGGCTCTGGTGCCCCTTCTGCCCCTCGGTCCTCGGCGACGACCGGTGCTAGGTCTTCACAACCCGCAGCCCCGGAGCCCGCCAAGCGCCCGAGGGAGCCTTCTCCTCCAGCTCCTCGCGCTGGAGCACGCGAGGCGGGGTTTGACTTCTCCGCCCTCAACTCCGATGAAGAGGAGGAAGAGTAAGTACTCGCAATTTTCATTTCCTTTGATTTTGTCTTGATTTCTCTTGCTTGGTTCTGATCTAGTTTTGGCTTCCAGGACCTTGACCCAGAGGATGGCGAAGAGGGCCAAGATCCCTGTGGTCGACCTAGAGGGCGACGAGCCCGTCGCAGCGGCAAGGGACGCGCCAGCGACAGACTTGCCGGACCAACCTGCTGCTCCGGAGAGCAGCTCCCAGCACAGCCCCCATCGTAAGTCTGGTGTTCACTTTTCTGCTTGGCGGGCGCGCTTGAGGTTGTTATCCTTATTGATATCTTGTTGTCTTGTGCAGAAGTGGAGCCGCAGCCGCAGGAGCACCAGGAGGTCGCCCCCGACGAGCCGCTTGCTCCACCTTCCCCGCCAAGGGTGAGCTCCCCGGCAAGGGACAGCGCTCCGCCAAGGACGGGCACTCCGCCGAGGGCGAGTACCCCGCCAAGGGCGAGCAGTCCGACAAGGGTGAGCACCCCGCCAAGGGAGGGCGCAAGTGGCCCTCCGCCAGCAGGGGTCTCTACTATGCCGCCAAGGGAGAGCTCCCCGGCGAGGGACCCCGTCATCGAAGAGGCCCGCGCAGGTAAACCCTTGTACTTGCTTCTTCTTGGATTCTTCTTTTTGGATATTTGCTTGACAACTCTTTCTTTTCTTTTTCTTCTGCTAGATCCGCCCGCCCCGGAGTCGATGGAGACGGAAACCATCGCCGAGGAGGAGGTGCGTGGCGACGCTGGCGATGCCACCGCCGCAGAGGGAACGGCTGGCGCCGATGAGGCAGCCGCCAAGGAGACCGCCCCGACCGCTGACGCCGCGGCGGGGGAAGGGACCGGCGACCGCACTGCTGGCCCGGAGGCCGCAGGAGCGCCGGACGCTGCACCGGCCGCCGATCCTTCCGCCTCTGTGGCTGGGTCGGGCGTCTATCTGGAGGCCGCCAACGGGGTCTTTATCCAAGTCCCGTGG
The DNA here is from genome assembly GCA_902687465.1 of Secale cereale. Lineage (NCBI taxonomy): Eukaryota > Viridiplantae > Streptophyta > Magnoliopsida > Poales > Poaceae > Secale > Secale cereale. The sequence goes on from LR738709.1 coordinate 266,923,206, forward strand.
GCGTCCTCATCAAGGGCACCCGCGGAGGGGGAGACGTTTGACGGAGAAGTTCTTGCCTCCGCCGGGTTGAAGGTTGTCGATGCGCCCGGCAGCAGCGACGAGCCCGAAGAGGAGCAACTCCTGCGTCGACTCCTGGCCTTGTACCGGGCCAGGCAGGCGAAGTTGGAGTCTCGGGAGGCTCTGGCTGCCAAGGCTGGTGCTGATTTGGAGAAGCGCGCCGCGGAGCTCCGTGCCGCCAACCAGGCGGCCCTCCGAAACTTGGCGGAGGAGCGCGAAGAGCTTGCCGGAGCACACCAAGCATTCCTCCTCGAGAAGGCCGAGGTGGAGGAGCAGCAGCGTCTGGCCGCCGAGGAGCTGTCTCGGCGGGAAGGAGAACTCAACCAGCGGAAGGTCGACCTCGATAGCCACGAGGACGACCTCACCGCTCATGAGCAGGCCATTGGCGGGGCTCTACAGGAGGCGAGGGCTGCCGCCGCTGCCGCAGAGACCGCCAAGAGGGATCTGGAGGCCAGGGTAGCGCAGATGGAGCTGAACTTGAAGGCGAGTGAAGACAGGGTCACTGCGCTCAACGTGGCGCGGGAGAAGGATGCCCACACCAACTCGGAGCTGCAAGTCCGCCTCTCCGAGAAGGGCAAAGAGCTCACTGACGCCAGGGACTCCATCGCTGACTTAGAGCTGAAGGTTTCCACCCTCACCGACTCGCTTGACGCCGCCCGGGACCGCGAGACGAAGCTGAAGGACGATCTCCGTACTGAGAGGGCCTTGCTGGAAAGCGCCGCCGTCTCGCAAAACCACTTTCAGCGGACGGTGGAGCAGTGGACCGAGGAGCTCGTCACCTCCGCCGCCAACATCGATATGGAGATGGTGGCGCTGAGGGCAGAGCACCTCGCGTACTCCCCCGAGGAGAATCTCCCCCACAGCGCCAAGCTGAGCTTGTTCCTCAGAGGAGTGGCGCCGGCTCTCGCGCGGCTACGGGAGAAGATCCCCACGCAGCTGGCTGATGAGGCGCGCCGGCTTTGCATGGGTACTATGGAGCGGGTGTTGTCGAAGATCGTCTACCGCAACCCCGGAATCAACCTCGTCAACGTCCTCCGGACCCTGCCGCCCGAAGCTGACCAGGAGGCGCTGAAGGCCCAAGTTGCCCACATCGTAGCCAAGGTGGGCAAGATCCAGAGGATCGACGGAGACCGAAGAGACTAAGCACCTTGCTTCCCTCGCCGCTGTCGATTAAGTCATAGGTAGTAGTTGTTTAGAACAGCAGCAAGTTATCTCTGTAATATATACTTTTGTTTCGGGTAATTAATGCAATGTTATCTCCCTTGCTTTAGTCCCTTCACTTTGTATGCTTTCCACCCTACGCTTTTAGGGAACTTGCCGGCAAAGGGGACCCTTGTCGCGAGCGCTGAGTGCGGGACTCTTAGCAGCCTGCTAGCAAAGCCCTTGTCGGCAAGAAACCTTGCCGCAGCTAGTCGCAGCACACTTAGATTGCTGAGCGAACTCGAAAACGAAGTAAGGGCGCGACACTTGTCGCAGCTCTCTTAAGCCGTTGAGCGTGCTCGAAACAAAGTAAGGGTGCGGCTAGCCACGGGTAGGTTCCTCCGCGCACAGGTTTTCCATACAAAGTGTGGTTGTTCAAGGAAGACAACAAAAAATTTAAAAATAAATTTAAATTGCTCAAAATCTGGCAACTTAGCTTTCATGGATTGTTTGCTTCCCGACAAGACTTTCCTTTCTTGAACAACACTTGGTCCATACTTCTATCTCCTCCCCCCCCGGCAAACTTGTGCGCGAGGAACACTCCTTCTGTTTCAGAGAGAAAGGCAAAAGAGGAGGAAATACAAGTACGGAGCCTTGCGACTTGTTATTGCTTACCGGGGTTGTGTGCTGCACAAAATGTCAGATGACACATGCAAGTAAAAGGAAAAGCACGAAATGACAAATGGTGCGAAGCACAAAAGTTTTACTGATGCACGGGGTCTGCGCCCGGCTTTGTACAAAGGTTTACATGCAACAGCGGCAAGACTTGTACAAAAGGTGGTTGCCGGAGCGGATCACGGCAACCGCGCCTTACGGGTGAAACTTGCGAAGATGCTCTATGTTCCAGGAGTTGCTCACCGGTAAGCCTTCTTCGGTCTCAAGGCGGACAGCGCCAGACCTTGTGACTTGTCTCACCCGATAAGGGCTTTCCCACTTCGGCGTCAACTTGTTGGAGCCCTTGGCGGACTGAACGCGCCGAAGAACAAGGTCGCCTTCCTCGAGACTCCTGGCCTTGACCTTGAGGCTATGGTAGCGACGCAAGGCTTGCTGGTATCGAGCAGCTCGTACAGCAGCCTGGAGACGTTCCTCCTCAAGGAGCAATGCATCATCTTGTCGCAGTTGCTCTTGCTCGAGCTCGTCGTAAGCGAGCACTCGAGGAGACCCGTATACGAGTTCTGTGGGGAGAACTTCCTCTGCTCCATAGACAAGAGCAAAGGGTGTCTGTCCGGTGGCTCGATTTGGTGTCGTCCTGATTGACCAAAGAGCCGCCGGCAACTCCTCGATCCAGTTTCTTCCGCACTTGTGCAGCCTATCGAAGGTTCTTGTCTTGAGTCCGCGCAACACTTCAATGTTTGCCCTCTCCGCTTGACCATTGCTCCTCGGGTGAGCAACAGAAGCGAAGCAGACCTTGACGCCAAGGTCTTGGACGTATTGCATGAAGGTACGACTCGTGAACTGTGTGCCGTTGTCGGTGATGATCCTGTTAGGGATTCCGAAACGGCAAACTATTGATCTGAAGAACCTGACTGCTGACTGTGCTATCACCTTTCTCACTGGTTCCACTTCTGGCCACTTTGTGAACTTGTCGGTTGCGACGTACAAGTACTCAAAGCCCCCGACGGCTCGGGGGAAGGGGCCGAGGATGTCGAGCCCCCAGACCGAGAAGGGCCAGGTCAAAGGGATCGTCTGGAGAGCTTGAGCTGGCTGGTGAATTTGCTTGGCATGGAACTGGCACGCTTCACACTTGGTTACTTGTGCAGTTGCATCTTGGAGGGCTTCTGGCCAAAAGAAACCTTGCCGGAACGCCTTCTCGGCAAGTGCTCTTGCGCCAATGTGGTGACCACATATGCCTCCATGTATTTCTGCCAACAGCTTCTGTCCATCTTCCCGAGAAATGCACTTCAATCTGACACCATTGAGTCTTCTTCTGTACAGTTCGTTGCCAACGAACTGGTACATACTTGACTGCCTGGTTATCCTCTCTATCTCTTCTGGTTCTTCGGAAAGTTCTCCAGTCTGAAGAAAACGGATGATTTGCTGTGCCCATGCTGGAGCTTGAGGCTCGGCAACAAGGACTAAAGGCATCAGGGCTGCTGCGGGAACCTCAGCTTCTACGGCAAGAACCTGCGGCTCTACCGGAGCTGAGGGTTCCCCGGCAAGCCTGCCGGGGCAAGGCTTGTCGGGAACGCCTGCTTCAACTGTACAGACCCTTGGGTCCGCAGGAGCAGACTGTTCCTCAGCATTTTGGTTGCTGATCTTGGGGACCTTGGCGGCGGCTTCAGGAAGATCCGCCGGCAAGTAGTCGCCGGAGACCAACTTCCTCTTCTTGCTCTGCCCAACTGATGGTGTAACGGATGGCTGAGTTAGCTTGAGCACGAAGACCCCTGGTTCCACAGGTAACTTCATTGCAGCACACTTTGAGAGGCCATCTGCGATATCATTCTGAGCTCTTGGAACGTGCTCCATCTGTAGGCCTTCAAAGTGTTCTTCAAGCTTCCTCACTTCATCGACATAAGCTTCCACCAGAGGGCTCTGGTAACTCTTGTTTACTTGTCGGACCACCAACTATGAGTCTCCCCGCACAATCAGCTTCTTGATCCCAAGTTCGGCCGCAATTCTGAGACCGGCAAGCAAACCTTCATACTCGACAGTATTGTTTGTCGCTTGCTCCTTGGGAAAGTGCATTTGAACAACATACTTGAGGTGCTCTCCGGTGGGCGCTATGAGTAACACGCCAGCGCCGGCGCCTTGCAGCGAGAAGGCACCATCGAAGTACATTATCCACTCCTTGCTTGCTTCTTGGACGGGGATGCTTGTCTCTGGAACTTCTTCATCTGGTGTTGGAGTCCATTCCGCTATGAACTCTGCCAAAGCTCTGCTCTGTATGGTTGAAGTACTCTCAAACTTGAGACCAAAGCTTGACAGCTCTAGTGCCCACTCGACGATCCTGCCTGTTGCCTCTGGATTTTGCAATATCCTCTTCAACGGAAAGCGAGTGACCACTGTTATCTCGTGTGCTTGGAAGTAATGGCGCAGCTTTCTTGAGGCCATGAGGAGGCCAAAAAGTAACTTCTGCACTCCAGAGTATCTTGATCTAGCCCCCTGCAAGAGGGAACTTACAAAATAAACTGGGCGCTGCACCATCTTCTTTCGCACTTCTCCTTGTTCCCGCGCAGACTTGTCCTTGTCGTGACCAGAGCTTGTCGGGGAAGCCCCTTGCTTGTCGCTGGGTGCGCTTGCTGGGGACGTGGGTTCCTCATCCGCCTCCCTCTCCGCTACTAACACAACACTAACCACTTGATTGGTTGCTGCTAGGTACAGCAGCAACTTCTCTTGTGGCCTAGGTGCGACAAGTATTGGAGTGGAGGATAGGTATCCTTTCAAGTCTTGCAGCGCCACCTCCGCTTCTGGAGTCCATTTCATAGGACCTGCCTTTTTCAAGATTTTGAAGAAAGGCAGGGCGCGCTCTGCAGACTTTGAAATGAACATGCTAAGGGCAGCCACACAACCAGCAAGTCTCCTTACGTCCTTGACGCGCTTCGGGGCTTCGATCTGCTCGATGGCCTTGATCTTGTCGGGATTGGCTTCAATCCCCCTCTGAGACACGAAGAACCCGAGAAGCTTACCGGAGGGAACTCCGAAGACGCACTTCTCGGGGTTCAACTTGAGCTGTATCTTGCGCAGATTCTCAAAAGTTTCTTCTAAGTCTTGGATCAGGGTATCCTAGCTCTTGCTCTTGACCACGATATCATCCATGTAGGCTTCTACGTTCCTGTGTATCTGTGGCTCAAAAGCAGTGTGGACCACTCTTGCAAATGTTGAGCCCGCATTCTTCAATCCAAAGGGCATGCGTATAAAGCAATATGTGCCACATGGAGTAATGAACGCGGTCTTCTCCTCATCTTCCTCAGCCATGAATATCTGATGGTAACCTGAGTATGCATCGAGAAATGAAAGCAACTCACATCCAGCCGTGGAGTCCACAATTTGGTCGATGCGCGGCAAGGGAAATGGATCCTTGGGACATGCTTTATTCACATCGGTGAAGTCTATACAAAGTCTCCACTTCCCATTGGCTTTGCGCACGACAACTGGATTGGCCAGCCACGTGGGATGAAGTACACCTCTAACAAGGCCTGCTGCTTCCAACTTCTTGATTTCTTCGGCGATGAACTCTTGGCGCTCCACCGCTTGCTTCCTGACCTTCTGCTTGACGGGCCGCGCATGAGGACAAACAGCAAGCTTGTGCTCAATTACCTTCCTGGGAACGCCGGGGATGTCAGACGGTTGCCACGCAAACACGCCACATTCGCCCGCAGGAAGGCAACGAGCGCGCTTTCCTATTTGGGGTCGAGTGTAGCACTGATGGTGAAGGTACCACCAGTGCCGTCCTCCTTGGCGGACACCTTCTTGGTTGCCGGTGGAGCTGCCATTCCCTTCTTGCACTTGTCGGTGGAGCTCGATGGTGCGTCCTCGACGGCAGCGCAGCACTCTGAAGAGGTGCGTTTGCCGGAGTGGGCCCCAGAGCTTTTGCCGGACTTGGTCTTGGTCTTCCCCCCGGGAGCTTCAGCGGCAAGTGTGTTGCTGTCGGCCGCGGCTGCTGCGTCCCGGTAAATCTTGTCGGCGCAGATAAGCGCATCTTTCTTGTCGCCGGGGACAGAGATGACGCTTATTGGCCCTGGCATCTTGAGCATATTGTATGCGTAGTGGGAGGCTGCCATGAACTTGGCGAGCGCAGGACGGCCAAGTATCCCATTATATGGTAATGGGATATCGGCAACGCCGAACGTGATCCTCTCCGTCCTGAAGTTGAGCTCTCAACCAAAGGTCACTGGCAGCGTAATCTTCCCCTTCGGCTTGCTCCTTCCCGGTTGATTCCTTGGAACGTCCCGGTTTCCTCGAGCTCGCTGTCGGGGATCTGCAGTTTCTTGATCACAGCGGAGGAGATCAAGTTGAGGCCGGCCCCGCCGTCAACCAACATCTTGGTGACTTGAGGTTGCGGATAGTTGGGGAAACCAACATCGGCAAGCACCCGACCGCAGTTGTGCGGTCAGGGTGGTCCTCAAGGTCGAAGATGATGGGCGTGCCGGACCATTTTAGCAGCCTGCGTGACTCGACGGGTGGCTCAGCTGCATTCACTTCCCACACCCATTGCTTGAGTTGGCGGTGGGAAGTGTGCAGAGAGGCACCTCCGTCGACACACAGGACCTCTGTGGCCTTCTGGAACTCCTGCTCGCTGTTGTCTCCTTCATCCATATCCTCGGCATCGTCTTCGTCTTCGTCCTTGTCGCGGCCCCGGGGAGGTCTGTCTCATTGCCGCTGCTTGGCCTTGCCGCGGCGTCCTCCCCGGCCGTTGAACGGCCGCTTCTTGCTGGGCTCTCCTCCGCCTCCTTGGGCCTTCCCCTTGTCGCGACGCTCGTATTCAGCCTTCTGCTGCTCTATGAGGTACTCTACTCGCTTGCAGTTCTAGAAATCATGGCCCATAGTGCGGTGGATCTTGCAGTACTGCTTGTCGGAGCCGTCCTGCTTGTCGGCTGCCGCTACAAGGGCGGACTCCTTGCCAGAGCCACCAGCCAGTGTCTTCTTGGCGGCAGCCTCCTTGCCGGACTACTCGACAACCAGCACCTCCTTGTTCTTCTTCTTCTTGTTCCACCGCCGGTTTTTCCTTGCCGGGGCGGCATCCTCGCTGTCACTTCCTCCTGCACCGGTATCCTCTCCGGGGAGTCTCCTCCCTTCTTCAGCACGGGCACACTTATCAGCCAGAGCGTAAAGCTCGCTGACATCCCGGATCTTGGTCATCGCCATCTCCTCCCTCATCCGGCGGTTACGCACGTTCTAGTGGAACGCGCTGATAACCGCAGCAGGGTGGACATCGGGGATATTGTGCTGAACGCGGCTGAACCTTTGGATGTATTTGCGGAGGGATTCTCCCTCTTTCTGGGCAAGGATGTGGAGATCGCTCTCCTGGCCGTGGGGTTTGTGGCCGCCCGTGAAGGCGCCAACAAACTGGTGGCACAAATCCGCCCATGAAGAGATGGAGTTCTCCGGCAAGTGCATAAGCCAAGACCTGACGTTTGGCTTAAGCACGAGCGGGAAGTAGTTGGCTAGGATCTTCTCGTCGCGTCCCCCGGCAGCGTGCACCGCAATGGTGTAGATGCTGAGGAACTCCGAGGGGTGTGTCTTGCTGTCGTACTTCTCGGGTACGTCGGGCTTAAAGTTCTTCATGCTGGGCCACTGGACTTGCCGCAGCTCTCGGGTGAACGCAGGGCAGCCTGCCGCGTACGGCAAGTCGCCTGGTTCACCGGGTGCGTGCATGTCGACAGCGGTCCCGGCGCGCTGATCAGACTGTCTTCTGGCTTCTCTTCGACGCTCGATGCGGGTTCGAGCGTCCTCTTGTCGCCTGTCGTCGAGGACTTGGCGCTGATCGCGGCGAGCCCGCGGATCCGACGACGCCGTGGAGTCGTCTTCGACGTTGATCCGGCGAGGAGGCGATTTCTGCTTCCGCGGCGGGGAGTGCACGGTAGTTGCACCCCCGGCGGTCTTGTCACCGTCGGCCTCCGCTTGGTCGACTTGCCGCGGCCGTGAAGTTGCCGGCTGCTGCGGCGCGTCGTTGTTGGCGAAGGCGATGAGGCTTTGGATCGTCGCCCTCCAGTCTTCGGCCTTGTCCGCCGCTGGAGGGAAGTCGAGGAGCAGCTGAGCCCTGGCCAGGGCTTCTGCTGGAGAGGAGGGAAACGGTGGCGAATGGTGCGAGGAGCGGGACACGCTCGGACTTCTAACTGCGTTAGAAGGAGCATGTTCCCGTCCCGGCGACCGCGCCTTGCTCGTGCCAGGACGTTGGCCTTGAGCGTCCCGTGACCCGCCGGCCTGGCCACGTCCCAGCAAGCGTATGGTACCTCCGGTACCACGTCGCTGCTGGTCTGGCACCTCCTGAGAGGGACGTGGTGCGTGCACGGACACCGAGGCCTTGGAATTCGCCCGGCCGTCCGTCTTGTCCTTAGACTTGGTGGCGCCGTGAGTCTCCCCACCGGCGTCCACCCTTCCGCCGGTGTCTCCCCCACCAACCGTCGGCTCTGGTGGTGGTGGTGGGATCGACGCGGACGGGCCTCCGACCTCCGAAGCCTTCTTCTTCGGAGGCATGTTGATGTAGTCGATGAGGTTGATGGAGCTGGTGAAGTTGCTGAAGGTTGCGCCCGCGTGAGCGCCGGATCAGGTTCGCACAACCTCGACGCCCCCTACCTGGCGCGCCAAAGATGTCGGGGAAACTGACCGCCCACGAACACCTATGGGACCGGAGCCCATTCTACGTTGCGGTAAGGGAGCGGAGGGAGCACGGAGAGCAGATCGAGGAGCACACGCGGGCAGTTTTACCCAGGTTCGGGCCGCGCGGACACGTAAAACCCTACTCCTGCTTTGGTTGTATTGAGTTCTTGGGCTCGGGAGCTTGAAGATCTACAGTACCAGCAACACCGAGCGTAGGGGTGATCGAGTTTCTGGGATCGAACCCCCTCTACGTTGTGCATGGGCCTCCTTTTATAGCTCAAAGGGGTCACCGACAGGTGTCAACGTAGAGGAGGGTAAAAATGTAAAATTGGTGGTGGTTGTAACAGTGCATGAACAGTGTATGAACAGTGGTCTTCACCTAACTTTGACGATGGGGGACAAAGGCATTTAATGCCCGTCGCCGTCGCCCCAAAAAGCGTCCGTCCATGCGTCTCCGTTCGCCACGGCGATGGCCTCATCACCGCGGCTGGCCATCGTGTACCCTAGGCCGCACAACCATCTGCCACGTGCCTCCTGGAAGGGCCCCAGGGCGACGCGTGGCCAGATGAGCTGGAGCGCAGGCACACAGTGTAGGCCTCCCCCGGCAAGCACCTTGCCGGGGTCGCAACCTTGCCGGGCCCGGAAGCTTGTCGCTCTCCGGGTCCTGCCGGGGCGCATGATGCGTCGCGATACATCTTCTTGAGGTGCCGTTCTTTTGGCCTTCCTGGCAAGCTCCTCTTGCCAGGGTCTTGTGTTGGAATGATAACTTTGAGCCTGGTGCGGCCTTCCCGGCAAGTTCCTCTTGCCGGGGTCTTGTCTCTTAACTTGAATACTTTGTTCTTGAATGGCTCAAAAGGGGTCTAGAGTGGGCTTTGGCGGGCGCGTGGTGAGCCAGACCACGGCACACTGCTACTGCCCGTGCACAAGTCGGGATACTAAGGTACCCCTACTTTAGTACACCGACACATATGGAGACCAGAGATGGCACTCAATCACAAAACTCATGGAACATTGAGCATCTCCGTAAGTTCTACCCGTAAGGCGCGGCTCTCAGGCCCAGCCCGGCATCCACCCTTTTTTTACAAGCCTTGCCGATGCTGCATGTAACCCTTTGTACAAAGCCAGGCGCAGACCTTAAGCAGCAGATAAATAAACGAAGCGATGTGGCCCCCCCAAAATCTGCATGCATGCATAGGTTTGCACAAGCATCTCATGAGCATATACACAAGGGCATATGCTGTTATGTTTCCTTCTCAACTAACTGCAGGTTTCTTGCCGCGGACTCGGTCCCGAAAAGAAGAAATGGAAACAAGCCAACATATCGACTCCTAACAAGCGAAACAGATAAGTTCCATCCTTTCTTATCGATATATGTGTTTCTGTAAGAAGAGCTTGCGCATTTGAAAGACCTCGTCACCTCCAAAGCATTTGTGCTCTCGTTCTTTGGTTAAACAACGCTTCGCCCAAGATGGTTGTAGTTGCATTTGCTACAAGAGGTTTGACAGAGGGCTGGTTGTAACATGCCAATTTTCAACTTGGATGTTAACATAGATCATTCATATGCATTCATCATTTGAGCATTTTTTAGTTGGTTTTATTTGAAAATTGATCCAATAACTTTAAGAAACTCAAGGACCCAAGTGAGAGAGTTGGAGGTTTTCCCAAAGAGGACCCACTATTTTTATTATTTTTCAAGTGGGTTGGATCAAATATTATTTTTGCCAATTTTCATTTTCAGTATTTTAAAACAAATGAGAGAAGATAATATGACTTCTTCAAAAACAGAATAAAATTTTTGGAATTTGAATTTGAGTCAAAATAATTTTTATTGGATTTTTATTAGCAGTTTATTTATTTTAAATTGCATTAAAAAGTTTATTTTATTATAGGCATTTTTATTTTAGAAAAATGTTCACTTTGTCCCAGATATTAGGAAGGAACAGTGAAAATTGTTTCGGCAATTTTAGGATTTTTATTTTTATTTATTTTGAATTTTTCTTTGTTCTGCGAATTTAAAAAAAGTTTACCGGACGGGGCCGACTGGGCCGAAGCCCAGCCGCCGGCCCACTGCGTGCCGCCTATCCCCGTCGTGGCCGATCGGAACTCCTACCGGAGTCCGACGCCGACACGGCCGGCCGGCCCCTTCCCCAAGGAAGTCGCTGCCCCAGGGGCTTTATAAGCCGAGGCCCCTGCCTCCCCTCGAACCACCGCCGCTGCCGCTCGCCTCACCCCGTCGCCAGCCGCCGCCCTCGCCGCGAGCTGCCACAGCCCGCTGCACAAGCCGCGAGCCGCCGCCACCGCCGCCCGCTGCCGAGCTGCCACCGCCTGCACCGACGCGCCCGCCGGAGCGCCGCCGCCCGCCGGACACCGCAGCCGCCGCCCTCGCCGACCCGCCACCCGCCGCTCGCGAACCCGAGCCGCCGCCCGCAACCTGACCTGTTTAGGTAAAACCCAAGCTGTTTTTTTGTTTTTATTTTCGGTTTTTTAATCCTAGATTATATTTTTAAACCTTAGATTCGTTTTTCTATGTTTTATTAAACAACGACCTTCCGTAGTTTAGATCATAAAAACGAACGTTCGCTATTTAGAGTTTTTCTTTTTCTGTTATTTTCGTCAGGGAACTACCCGCTGTTAAAGTTTTTACACATCAGTCCCTGGTTTTCAAACGATCATTACTTTTTACTCATTAGTCGGAATTAGATAAAACAAACGCCGAATTCTTCGTTTTGATCTTGTCTTTCCAGTAGTGCAACTCAAATCTATTTTTGAAAGCTTTAAAATTTGAATTCAAACAGATTTGTATTTGAAATTCTTTTGATCGTAACTTGAGTTTCGTAACTCCGTTTGAGTTGATTCTTTTTGCGAATAGAAGCTCTCGACCTAAACTTTCTGATAAGGCAAAATTCAATTAACTTTGGTACTGTTAGAAATTGTTTTCAGTTGCAAGAGTTATTCGTTTATTTTTGAAGTCTTTCGAGATCCGTTCTTCTGTTCCGTTGCATGATTGCTTATGTATGCTATTGTTTCATTGCGATAGAATTTCTGGAGTGCGAAGCGTGCTACTACGAGTCACTAGGTTTCACCGATCGTCAGCAAGGAAAGTTCATCATACTTTCCAATACCCAGTTTTTATTGCATTAGTTCTATCTTCAAAGATTGCAAGAGTAGGACTTGATTACATGTGGTATTGCTTTGTAGTTCATGAGGTAGGAACCCAATGACTTGATATCAACCCAGGGAATATACGCTTTGTTACTTATTCCTTATCCATGCTCATAGACGTGGATTGGTATGTGAGATTTCATGAAAGTTGTGAGTGTAATAACAACTAAGGGAATGTTTAAGGTGGCATCTTTCATACACAACTGGGTGGACTGGTTGCAGGGCACCTGGAGAATCCAGTGTTGTCCTAGGAGATCCTGGATGACTCGTGTGATTATCCTATGGAATGCCACTATGGCTCAAAGGGATCATATATCATTCATGCCTAGAAACTTTCGTGTGCAGCCACATGCGAATATGGGGTTTGGCATAGTTGAGTATGTTGTGTGATCTCTTTCAGTGGTGGACTTGCAGATGTAAGGGAAAGTAGGTGTACCGGTCCATCCGGGGTAAAGAGTAAAAGCTTTTGAAAGACTGTGTCTCGGTCATCCGTTTCTCAAATATCATGAAGTGCGAGAAATTAAACGGAGGCGATCAAGTCTTGTGGGGAAAAGTGCACAAACCTCTCCAGAGTGTACAAACTATTCATGAGTAGTCGTGTCCCATGTTATGGACATCTTGAGTATCCTCGTATTTGAATTATGGACTGGTCTCAACACTCTATTTTTAATTAACTTGTTGGGTTATACATGATTGTGGTAATTTGGGATTGAGATGGAGGACTCATTCTCGATATTGCTTAATACAACGGAGTAGTAAATAAAATTTATTCCTTTGTTGTAGGAAAAAATTAGCTTTATGCAAAAACTAACCTTACAGCCTCCACCAGCCAAATATGCATATAGTAGTAGACATTTGTTCTTTATTACTTGCTACATTGTGTTCTTGCCAGCATATTCAATGTGCTGACCTACATGGCTGCAACGTCTCATGTTGTAGAGTTTATAGACGAAGAATAAGGTGCGATTAGGTCATTGTCATGCACTCAATGTTTGCCGTGGAGTTGGATGGACTCAACTTATCTTCGATGCTTCCGCAAGATTCGTATTAGTTTATTGTTATTAGATGGCCTTCAGCCATATTATTGTAATGAGACTCCTTATGAGGATTTCGATGTAATAAAGTGTGATTGAAACTCTGTTATAAATCCTTGAAGTACTGTGTGTGTCAGCATACCGATCCACGGATGACACTGAGCATAGATGTCAGCGTTCTAGGAACAGGGATACCGAGACTTGCCTGCCTGCGGCCCAGGGTGTGGTTCATCGGGTGGTCTCGTATGGCCCAACCTCTTCAGCAACCACTCAAGACCCTCGCGAGGGGCCGAGCCTCGTGAGGCGGACGACGCAAGACCTCCCCTGGGGCGGCCTAAGTAGGTTGGCTCCCAAGGAGCGGAGATATCAAGTCAAGTGGCACCTTGCGAGGTCCTCGTGACGTGAGCAGTGATGACCAAGGCCAGGCAGACGCCAGCAGGCGCAGGGTGCCAGTTTCCTCTTTGGTACTAAAGGAGCAGGCGTAGGAAAGGAGTCCTGAGGCGTCAGGAAAAGATTTCCATAACGGTGCAACAAAACCAAGACCAGCATGACGGCAGAGCAGAGGTCATCGCGGAGCCCAAGGCAGCGTCACCACCAGAGCCTTTGGCAGACGAAGACCACCTTTTGTCAGGATAATATGTACTAGCTGTCCCCCTTCAAATTTGGCCGTTGTGGGATCCCTTCCCACTCAATATTTGGGAAGAGGACTCGGGCCACTATAAATAGGACTAGCTACCACCATTCATCTCATCTTGAGTTGATCAGATAGAGGGCCACACACCCACAAGCTCACTCGAGCACAAGAACACCTCTCCTCAGGAGGCAGTTCACTCCATGTACTAGTTCTTCCTCAGCCTACAAGGCAATCCACCACACCACACTTGATTAGGGTATTACACCACAACAATGGCCCAAACCAGTATAAACCTTGTGTCCCTTATTCTTCGGATCTGACGAGCTAGGCCTAGGGATCGGTGAGTAGACGAGCTAGGGCAGGAGGAGAGATCTTCGTGCACACCCCAGAGTTTGAAACACAATGGTTTTTCCGGAACCCAAGATCCGACATTTAGCGTGCCAGGTAGGGGGTGCGCCAGATCTTTTCTTCCGTTGTTCGGTTCGTTACCGCTCCGCAGTCCTGATGGCCGACGATCATGGGGCTCATGCCGACCGTTGAGCAGCCTGGCCCGTGTGGGCGGCGCCGTCCACCCATGGAGGCCTCAACCCCGCACTCCAGGCGGCCCCCGCACTGCCTGGCACCACGGCGCGCGTGCTCTGCGGCGCGATCTACGAACCACGCTGCGGCAACAACACCCTACACGCGACGGGAGCAGGCGAATACGAGGGCTGCGCTCATCGTGGCGTGAGAACTGTTACGATGCAGGCTGGACGAGAGCGGTCGCGACGTACTGTTGGAACGCGTCGCCGAACTACTGAGCTACGCTTGCAGGGGCGCACCGCTGTTCTGTTCCTCACCCATACCCTAGGTTGCGGGCGAGGCACAAGTGACGTCCCGACAGGTGCACGCACCCCCTGGGGCGATCGGGAGACCTCACGACAATAACAGTAGTGCTGGCGCCATCCTCCCGACCACAACGACTTCATCACAGGCAGGAGCAAGCGCCGGCGGCCCCTTACGATTGTACGCCGGGGTACAACTCAGCGGCCACCGAAGCCAGGTGCCGCAGCTGGAGGCTCAAGGCGCGGGGCACTCAGGCGATGCCCCTGGTGGGGCGACCGACGAAGCCTACGCACGTGTTCGGGGAAGGCCCCAATGCTTTCCTCGGGCCAAGATGGAATGATGGGACGCTCGAGGAAGAAGATTACCACGGGTCGCCCAGGGGCTCCGTTGACCTCTTCAGCGACGACGATAGAGCGAGACAGCTATCACAGCAACAGGCACGCGCTAAGAATGGACTGCAGGTGAATTAGACCACAGTGATGGTCGGGGACCTAAGAGCGGCCGCTTCGCCCTCGACCGGAGTAGAACCCTGGGGGCTGCTTGATGAGGATATGACTACCTTGGATACGACCAAAAATATTGCATACATGTATATTTGTGAGGTGATTTCTAATGCAAACTATGAAACAATTTATTTATGTCATCCAGGACAAAAATACTTCACAGACTTTTGTGCCATGTTTAATTCCAGGTGTATGGGACATTTGTACAACCCACATATGAAGATAAGGGAAAAACAGAAGTTTAGGTGATGTTCAAAAAGTTCTCTCACGTCACTTTTGGGCCAAGAAAAGATAGAGTCCAAGTCTCTCACGTTCTGCATCCAGATTCGGGCTGCACAGACATACCTGACTCAAAACAGCAAGAACTACTTCATACGGACTCCGAATTGGGTGATTCTATTTTTTGTTGGAAACTAGATTTCGTACACTTTCCAACCCAATTGGATTTATCTTCAAATTCGTCCGGATCAGATTGCTTTATCATATTCTTGCTTGTTCTTCGATTGCATGTAGGAATAGACCTTCTTGGTCAGGCTGTTCGTGCTTCTGACATTGTCAGTAACCCCTGGAGATTCGTTTAGCGATTGCTAAGGCGCAACATCGTGCATGTTTGTAGTCAGATCGTCAAAGTCGTCTCCACCAAATCGATAGTTCTTATCTCATCGAAAGATCGGGCCCCTCGCTTCTATCACGGCTCCTGGAGGGCCTGGAGCTGCTGCCTCCCCCGTGACGCATGGAGCAGGGAAGTATGCGAAAGTAGGTCTTCTGTCGGGGCGAGCATCGCCAAGCTTCCCCCCCCGGTAGAGGGCCCGTGGTCGCCGAGGGCGCCGTTGGTGTCCCCCTTGCCTCCTTGGTCCTGTCCTGGTTTTCGGTCGCCCCAACGGAGGTCGGGGTTGGCGCAAGGCGGGGCCCTCGTCTGGCGATATGAAGTAAGGCTCATGCCTGTGAAGATCTCTGCTCGTGACACTCTCACCTACTAATGAGTGGGGTTGTACACGCCCCGGAGTCTCCAGAGAGCTGCCCTCGGGCCTCGGGGGCTCCCTCCCACGTCCTAGTGGCATCACTTAGCTCTGCGCTGGTAAGAAGACTTGAAGACTAGATAGGTGCTGGACGTGGCTATTTGCTTTCCTCGCCTTCCCTTTTTGTAATTGGATTTGCCGTTTCTTTTGAATTGAATTTGAAGTCTTGCTCGTTGCCGAAATGGGGGGGGGGGGTCGTTGATTTCTGCTGGATTTTGCCGCCTCTGGCTGTCTTGAAGATCTTACCCCGGGCCCTCCGGCTCGGGGACCAGAAGGCCGATCCCACTTGGCGGACCGCTGTAACCTCGGCAGGACCCCCTCGGGGCAAGAGCCTACGTGCCGCAAATTTGCCATGTAGGCATCCTGCCGCGGCCAGCGGAACACCCATGGCCCTGCTCCAGGGAGCAGGGCCACGCGTTGCTCAGGATACTCAAGGCCGCAGACCCCTAGCGATCTTCCCCATAAGGGAGGCGAACCCACGGCCTCGTAACCCACGCGAGGCCAAGCAAGATCTAGGTGAGTTACAACGGCAGCTCAGCTCAGAAAACTCGAAGTCACGCGTCCCAAGTTTGGATTCAACTAGTAAAAGAAGGAAAGTGGAATGTCAATTTACACACATAGGGGGCTCCCCCCCATCAAAATGTTCTCATGCCCCACGGGGCCTCGTGCAAGTATAGGCGTCCAGGGTCAAGGCAAAGGAGTACAAGCCCAACCGGACACATCGCTCGCCGCGCGGTCCGAGTCTCTCTCATGAACACTGCTAGCACTATCGCTGGCCACGTCTTCACCATCGTTAATTGTGCCGCCTTCATCTGCCACGACCACGGCCTCGTCATCATCGATGGTAAAGGCCCTGACCAAAGCATCCACATGGTCATCCACACAGTGCGCCAGGTTGTCTCGGGCGGCCCCAGGCACTGGGGCGATGGCGGCGTCGAAGTCAAAGTCAGGGTCGATGCTCTGGAGGTAGCTCAAGACCCGGAAGAACGCGCGCCCAAGGAGGCTCCGACCCTCGCGGCCCAGCTCTCCAGGCGCGTCAAAACCTCGGTAAAGAAGACAAGATGGCCAGCGTAATTCTCTGGGTGGCGGTAAGGGGCGTTCTCCTTGCAGATGGCCCCCAGCGCCCGGTTGGCCTTCGCCCGAAGAGTTCGCGGCATGGGGACATGCTCATGCTGCAGTAGTAGTCGACGACAAGCCTCATCCTTTCTCTGCTGCACGAGAGCTGCGACATCATCAACTTGTCCCCAGAGCAAGGCCAAGTTGGCCTGCGGGGAGTCCAGCTCAGCCTGGGTGGAAGACTGCGCTTCCGCGGCGGCCCTCTCGCTTTGCTCTGCTTCTTCCAGCTTCGCCCTGAGGGCGGCAGTCCTCCCATCAGCCTCCGCCCGCTGGAGCTCCAACTTCAAGTCATACCCCTTGGCAATGTTTGCGAGGGCTTCCGCCACCTTCCGGTCAATTTCCACCTGGACTCTGGCCTCGCGAGCGAAGACAACATCCTTGGCCAGAGTCACGTGGCGCTCCCTCACCTCCAGCCGCTCAAGCTCAAGGCTATGCTCCATGGCCTCTAACATCACACCTGCTCACGCTACAAGATCTCCGCCTCTTCAGAGGGTGTCCCCCTCATCGACGCCAGGGCATCCCTATCCGCCTCAGCTCGCTCTTCCAACCTGGCGTTTAGGGCCTGAAGCTCTAGCATGCGCCTATACGCAGCCTCGCGGCGGCGGTAGGCCCCCCTGGCCTCCTTTAGGGCTCGGGCACAGGCCTCCGGCGAGGATGTGAGGGACGCCTCAGCCTTCGCGTTGGCATGCTCATGTCGGAGGCGCCCGAGGTTAATGGCCACCCCCAGTCAGTGCCACTCGTCCATCAGCTGAAGACCCTCAGCCTCAAGACAGGCGTCAACTCCCTCAAGCTCCCCCCTAGTCAATTCAGCGCATTCATCGCTTCCTGGAAAAGCTCGCGGCGGGCGGCTCCCCACCTGCGCGCTAACTCAAGCAGGAGGCTAAGACCCTCCTCGACACCAAGAGCAGTAGAAGAAGCCTGAGGAGACTCGTTTTCCCCCGAAGGCGGGACCAGGGTCTCCTCCACCCCAGTCGTATCTTGGGCCTCGGCTGGAGCCCGGAGAGGCTGGGACTCGCCACTCGAATAAGATGCTAGGGCCAAGGTGGCCCCACTATGTTTGATGACCATGGGGGTAGCCCTCGGCACGCCCGCCGATCCCCAGTCGGAGCCGCGAAGAAGGAGCGGTCAGAACGCGGGGTCGAAGCGCCAGGCCGGCACATCTGACCATGTGGGTGCCCTTGCACCGGTGGTAGCGCATCGGCTGAGGGTGCCCAGGACTGGCGGGGAGCTCGGGGCCACTGGGCCTACTTCTCAAGAGATTCTGTCGCCTTGGCAGGAGGGGCCCTGAGGTATCGCGGTTAGGAAGGCAAGCAACACTCAAGGGATTACGAAGATAAGCTACTCACTCGTCTATGGCGATGTACTTCCTCTGCTTCAATGGCCGGAAGGAGTCATCACTGCAGCTTGGAGACCTCCTCCTCTTGCGGAGAGCTTCGAAGTTTGGCCAGAGCTGGTCGAAGCCCTGGAAGCGGTCGGAAACATCAGGCGGGACCAGAGCGGCTCTAGAGGAGGCGCCCACAGGAACGCTAGGATGGGTGGGGCCCCTGCCCCCGCCTCGGGGCAATGCTAAGTGGTCACGGGGGCTTTGGCCTCAGGAGCGCCAGGCAGCACTTGAGCCGTCCTCTCTGGGCGGCTCTCCTGAGCCCCAAGGGACGACGCTTCAGGAGCCTCAGAAGACGCCAACGTCGAAGTAGCAGCGCCACCAGCATTCAGCAGCAATCGTTCCCCAGCGCCCCCTTCTGGGACGATCACCTGGACAACGACAGACAAGGGAACCACGCAGACATGGTTCTCACGAGACCGACAAGGCCGGGCGGACGAAGCCCCCATTCGTCAAAGGAAGGCATCTGCCTCACGAACTCCACCTTGTTCGAGCAGCAGTATAGAAGACAACCTTCCTCCGGCAAACGGGCTGGCGTTGGGTCGCCTTTCAGGATCTCGAGCACCATGCACCATACCTCGCGAGGAAGAGCAGGCGCTTGGAGCCTCATGCCTTCCCCATAGCCGGAGAAGGCCCACATCGGCCGAGAATGGCGCTGAAGCGGGGCGATGCGGCGCTAGATGAACTCCTTCACCACCATGGGCGCCGTCACCCCAAGCCTCTGCAGCCTAGCCAGACGGAGCGAAACAGGAGCTAGCCTCCAGTCGACGAGCTTCACGTTGTTCCAGCCGGAGCTCGGAGCGGCCGAAATCCATGGTGGGAGTAGCAGGGGGCTGCGCACCCTGACATCGACGAACACCCACCGCCTCCTGAAGCCGCCAACGACCGTCGAAAGGCCGAAGTCGATGCCTGAGCCGGCCGTTGCTGCAATGGCCTGGAAGGACACGCATCCGGAGCACTGGAGCGCATCCGTTGGATGCAACGAGAAGAAGTGGCAGAGCAAAGCCACAGAGGGGACAATGCCCACCATGGCCTCGCAGACAAAGGAGAAAATAGCAAGAAGGACGATGGATTGAGGATCAAGATGCAGCGTGCTAATCTGGTAGTGCGAGAGCACCGTGCTGAAGAAATCGGAAAAGGGAGAG
The DNA here is from genome assembly GCA_902687465.1 of Secale cereale. NCBI lineage: Eukaryota > Viridiplantae > Streptophyta > Magnoliopsida > Poales > Poaceae > Secale > Secale cereale. The sequence goes on from LR738709.1 coordinate 266,942,542, forward strand.
ATCAGGCCTGCCCAGAGGGCATGAAGATGGAGGGGGACCTCGGTGGCCGACCTATCAGTCCCGACACGGGAAGGAGGCCAAGCCACCGTCGCCCCCACTCATTTGAATTGGCGGCGAGTGTCGGGTGCACCTTTCCATCATCTCTTTGTTGACCACCACCGATCGCTCGGTGGTGGGCCCGAAGGACGACGGCGAGGAGGCCAAGGTGCAAGGCTTCGCCCCCTCTTCCTTCTCTCGGCCGGAGGCCATGGTGGCGGAAGAAGTTGGTGTCGAATCAAGCAGGGGAAGGGATCCAAAAGAAGAGGAAGCCGCCGGGCGCGCCACTGGCAAAGGAGGCGGAGTCGAGCAAGTAGCAGTGGCCGTCCGGCTAGGCGAGAATCGAGGGTGCGTGGGGAAGTGGAGACGCCCACGTGCCATCAATCGCCACACGTCAATCAAGGCCGCAGACTTTTGGGGCCTGATACATCTCCAACGTATCTATAATTTTTGATTGTTCCATGCTATTATATTATCCTTCTAGGATGTCTTATGGGCTTTATTATACACTTTTATATGATTTTTGGGACTAACATATTAACCCAGAGCCTAGTGTCAGTTTCTGTTTTTCTCCTGTTTTAGGGTTTTACAGAAAAGGAATATCAAACGGAGTCCAACTGACGAGCCATTTTTATTTTATTTTTTCTGGACCAAAAGAAGCCCCCGAAGCAAAATAGTTGGGCCCGGAGAGCCGCGGGCTGCCCTCGAGGGTGGAGGGAGCGCCCTGGGAAGGTGGTGGCGCCCTCCTATCTCGAGGACAGCCCAGAAGCCCCCCTGACGTGGGACCTACGCCAAAAATTCCTATAAATACTGAAACCTTCGGAAATTAACCTAGACCGGGAGTTCTGCCACCGAAAAGCCTCTGTAGCCACCAAAAACCAATCTAGACCCCGTTCCGGCACCCTGCCGGAGGGGGGAACCCTCACCGGTGGCTATCTTCATCATCCCGGCGCTCTCCATGACGAGGAGGGAGTAAGTCAGATTGTGGAAAAAGAATTTGAGCAACAAATGAAACCTAATAACAATCCATCATCTCATGTTGCATTTGAAATTAAATTGGAAAGTAGATGTTTACTTGCGACGAAATCTCATATTGATGAACTAGATTTCAGCAAATCTCTTTGCTATGCTTTTGTGTGCAAAGAGGCATTATTTTCATTCGAGGATGTGCCTTCCTCTTTGCCTCCTGCTATCACTAACATTATGCTGGAGTTCTCTAACGTTCTTCCACAAGACGTACCACCGGGATTACCACCTATTCAAGGGATTAAGCATCAGATCGACTTAATTCCCGGTGCATCGCTACCCAACCGTGCACCATACTGTACCAATCCAAAGGATATTATGCGTCAAGTATCGGAGCTACTAGATAAAGGTTATATACGGGAATCCCTTAGTCCTTGTTAGACCTGGCCATGGGAAGCCCGGCCCAGTTGGTCTGACTCGACCCGACCCGAAAAAGCCCGACCCGTCCCGGCCCGACCTTGGCCATGGGCCGGGCTCGGGCCTAGATTTCAAGCCCGACAGCCAGGCCGGGCCGGGCCCGGGCCTGTCATTTTTGCCTGTTAACAAAGAGGCCCGGCCCGTGGCCCGAGGCCCGATGGGATTTTAGTGCGATGGGCCGGGCTCGGGCCTGAATTTTAGGCCCGACGGCCAGGCCGGTCTGGGTTCGGGCCTGGATTTTTTGCACCGGGCTTTGGTAGGCCCGGCCCGAAGCCCGGGACAGCCTGACAGATGGCCAGGTATAGTCCTTGTGCTACTCGTATTATTCTAGTGCCGAAAAAGTATGGTACATCGCGTATGAGTGTTGATTGCAGAGGCATCAATAATATTACTATTCATTATCGTCATCCTATTCCTAGGCTAGATGATATGCTTGATGAATTAAGTGGCTCTACCATTTTCTCCAAAGTTGATTTGCGTAGTGGATACCATCAAATTCGTATGAAATTGGGAGATGAATGGAAAACAACATTAAAAACTAAGTTTGGATTATATGAGTGGTTAGTCTTCTCGTTTGGGTTAACTAATGCACCTAGTACTTTCATGAGATTAATGGATGAAGTTTTACGTGCCTTCATTGGACGATTTGTGGTAGTTTACTTTGATGATATACTGATTTATAGCAGATCTTTGGAGGAACATTTGGAACATTTACGTGTTGTTTTTATTGCTCTACATGATGCAAGTTTGTTTGGTAACCTTGGGAACTGCACCTGTTGCACCGACCGAGTATGTTTTATTGGCTATGTTGTTATTTGATGTAGGGTGGAACCCTAATCGGCGGATCTTTCACGTTTTGGAGGGTGTCCCACGATGAACACGGAGAACACAAGGAGAAAGACGGGGAAAACACAAGAGGAACACTCAAATCAACACGAAGATAATCACACAAGCGCTAGATCCACGATACATAGTGCGATACATGATCCATAGTAAACGATGGTGATACAAGGATAGTCTTCTCCGTGAGGAGGTCTTGGAATCCCGTAGGATCTTCCCCGATGTGGAGGCCTTGAATCCGTAGTGGATCTTCAGGCGCACGGTCTCGTGGGAGAAATCCACACAAGTTTGAGAAATGAGCTAACCAACAGCTACCTCGAAAGGAGGGAGGTCAACGGGTATATATTACACAGATAGGCACCATCGGGGCGGACGTCCGCTGGTTACCGGACGTCCGGTGGTTCCGGAGGGACCGGACGTCCGGTAATCCTCGGATTTCCGCTATTTATCTTCTGTTGCCGTTGTCACGGACGTCCGGTGGCTTCCGGTCGTCCGGTCGTCTGGGAGAGGCCGGACGTCCGGTGTCTTCCGGTCGTCCGGTGCCTGGAAGTCGCCGGTCGTCCGATGCAGGCCGGACGTCCGGTGCCTGTAGCGTCTTCAGCCTTCCTTCTTCTTGTCTCGTGTACTTGTCGGGCCTGTCATCTTGACCATTGTGCAGAGCTGTCCCGTGGCCTTCGTCCAAGCACCTGAGTATGCACAGAGTCCCTGATGAAGGTAGAAGCCATGTCTCAAGTGAATCTGAAAGATGTAGAGAGAGGAGCGAGGTCACCTCGGTCTCGAGAGCTCTTGCACGTGCTCGAGTCATCGGTCCTTTGGGCACTTGGTGAGGCGATGGAGAGTTCATGGGGATGACCTTAGGATGCTCCGCATCATCTCCCCTCCCTTGGGAAAGATCCGACCTCGGATCGAAATCTTAATCACCATGGAAAGGAGAAAGATCCTTGACGTTGAAGGTGTCGCTCACAGAGTACTTGTCTCGAGGGAGGTCGATCTTGTAGGCGTTGTCGTTGTAGCAAGCTATCACCTTGAAGGGTCCGTCGGCGCGAGGTAGAAGCTTGGACTTGCGCTCGTGTGGGAAGCGGTCCTTGCGAAGATGAAGCCAAACAAGATCTCCCGGTTGGAACACCATTGGTGCCTTGTTGACATTGAGCTTGGTGGCGAGACGTTGGACTTGGCGCTCGATCATTGGCCTTGTATATTCGTGCACCTTCTTGAGATAGCTTGCTCGAGCACTTGCGTCCATGTTGATGCGCTCTTGTAGAGGTAGAGGTAGAATGTCCAATGGAGACAACGGATTGAAGCCGTAGACAACCTCGAATGGCGACTTGCCGGTGGTCGAATGTCTTGCATGGTTGTAGGCGAACTCGGCGATGGGCAAGCAATGCTCCCATTCCCGGATGTTCCTCTTGATCAACACACGAAGAAGAGTGGAAAGCGTGCGGTTCGTCACCTCCGTCTGGCCGTCCGTTTGTGGATGGTACGCCGAAGAAAAGAGTAGCTTGATTCCGAGCTTGGCACATAGTGTTTTCCAAAAGTAACTCAAGAACTTGACGTCCCGGTCCGACACGATCGTTTTGGGCACGCCGTGTAGACGAAGTATCTCCCTACAAAAGAGAGTTGCAACATGTGAAGCATCGTCGATCTTGTTACAAGGAATGAAATGAGCCATTTTAGAGAATCTATCTACCACGACAAGCACGGAATCTTTGCCATTTTGAGTCCTAGGCAAGCCAAGTATGAAATCCATGCTTATGTCTTCCCATGGATGGTATGGAATAGGAAGAGGCATGTAAAGACCATGAGATTGAGCTTTGGACTTAGCTTTGCGGCATGTAGAACATCGGTTGGTGAGGCGTGAGACGTCACGAAGCATCTTGGGCCAAAAATAGTTCTTAGAGAGGGTAGTAAACGTCTTGTCGCATCCAAAGTGTCCATGAGTCCTCCTCCATGAGATTCCTGCAAAAGGAGCAAACGAAGCGAAGACTCGGGAATGCAAAGTTTGTTAGCTCTCATAAGATATCCATCCTTGATGTAGTAATGTTCCCAAGAAGTGTGAGTCAAGCACTTAGCATAAGCATTTGCAAAGAAAGGATCATGCTCATATAAATCTTTAATATGCTCAAAGCCAATCACATTCAATTCAAGTTGTGTTACAAGCATGCATTTGCGGGAAAGCACGTCCGCCACAACATTTTCTTTGCCCTTGATGTATTTGATGACATAGGGAAAAGACTCAATGAACTCACTCCATTTAGCATGACGCTTGTTCAACTTAGTTTGACCTTTGAGATACTTGAGTGTCTCATGGTCCGTATGGAGAATGAATTCATGAGGTCTAAGATAGTGTTCCCAAACACGTAGAACTCTCACCAAGGCATAAAGCTCTTTATCATAGATGGGGTAGTTAAGTTGCGCTCCCGATAGCTTTTTGCTAAAGTACGCAATTGGGCGCTTTTCTTTCATTAGCACGCCACCTATGCCGGTACCACTAGCATCACAATGAATCTCAAACGGTTTGTCAAAGTTTGGTAGGGCTAGAAGTGGTGCGTGCGTGAGCAAGCTCTTAAGATCATTGAACGCGGTGTCTTGCGAAGGACCCCAAATGAAGGGTGTGTTCTTCTTGCTCAAAGCGTGTAGAGGCATAGCAATTGTGCTAAAGTCTTTCACAAAACGTCGATAGAAACCGGCTAGGCCAAGGAAACTACGCACTTGCCTGAGATTCTTTGGTTGAGGCCAAGTTTTAATTGCTTCAATTTTAGTTTCATCAGCGTGAACACCTTGAGAAGACACGACAAATCCTAGAAAGACAACCTTGTCAACGCCAAAAGTGCATTTCTCCATATTAGCGTATAATTGTTGTTTGCGAAGTGCTTGCAAAACTAGTTGGACATGGTCAACATGTTCTTCAAGCGACTTGCTAAAGATGAGAATGTCATCAAAGTAAACCACTACAAAGACGCCTATATAGGGTCGGAGAACAAAATGCATAAGACGCACGAAAGTGCCGGGTGCTTCCGATAAGCCCATTGGCATAACAAGCCACTCGTATAACCCGAACTTGGTTTTGAAAGCAGTTTTCCACTCATCACCCTCTTGAATGCGAATTTGGTAGTAGCCACTTTTAAGATCAATTTTGGAAAAAATTGTGGCACCGCATAATTCATCAAGCATGTCGTCTAAGCGTGGAATAGGGTGACGGTATCTAACGGTGATAGCATTTATCGGACGACAATCGGAACACATGCGAAAACTTCCATCTTTCCTAGGCACGAGGATAACGGGAATGGCACAAGGGCTTAAACTTTCACGTACATGACCTTTGTCGATGAGTTTTTGCACTTGCCGTTGTATCTCCTTTGTTTCCTCAGGTTTGACGCGGTAGGGAGCCTTGTTTGGAAGTGATGCACCGGGTACGAGGTCGATGCGGTGTTCTATCCCGCGAAGTGGAGGTAGACCCGGTGGTAGCTCATCGGGAAAGACGTCCGAGAATTCCTGCAACAATTGAGACAACACAAAAGGTGGAGGTGGTGAAGTGTTAGTAGGTTTGGCTTCCCCTTTGCATAAGAGCACAAGGTGGAAGACGCTCGATGGGTTCTCACACACTTCTCTCATATCACGTTTGGTGGCAAATAGAACTAGTAGCTTCTTGTCGTTCATCGTGGAGGCGCTCATATTTGGCTTGTGGCTCTCGCTCTCTTTTTGGTGGCTCGCTCTCTCACCATTCTCTCCATGATGTGTGGTAGGTAAAAGCTTGTCGGCGGCTACTTGACTTGGAGTCATTGGTCGGAGCACGAATTCCTTGCCCTTCATCTTGAAATGATATTGATTTGTCCGTCCATTGTGTGTGACTCCACGATCATATTGCCATGGACGTCCAAGAATAAGGTGGCACACGGACATGGGTATCACATCACATTCGAGAGTGTCCTCGTAGGCGCCAATCTTGAAAGAGACTTGCACGGTGTGCTCGACTCGAAGAATTCTGGCATCGATGAGCCACTGGACCTTGTAGGGGTTAGGATGCTTCGTCTTGACCAAATGAAGCTTGTCGCATAGCTCTTCGCTTGCCAAGTTGTGGCAACTTCCTCCATCGATGATAACCTTGACGGAGCGTCCATTGATGCCGGCCTTCGTATGGAAAATATGACATCGTTGGTCGTCATCTTGTTGATGTTGGAGTGTCAAGACTTTGGAGACAACAAGGTTGGGGCTTGAGTCATTGTCGCAAAACACTTGATGGTCTTCTTCTTCATTGACTTGGCGATGCATAGCGACATGCTCAAGTGCTTCCATCTCATCATCGCTCATGGAGTCATAAGATCCGTCGTCGTTGATGATCATGGTGCGAACGGTCTTGCACTCAAATGACTTGTGGCCTCATCCTTGGCACTTGAAGCATTTGATGGAGCTCGTCTTGTTATTGTCTTCGGTTGGAGTTGTAGTTGAGGAAGCTCTTGGCTTGAAGTTGTTGGTAGAGGGTGGACGACTCGATGTAGTCGCATTCTTGTAGCTTGACTTGTCACCGAAGTTTGTATTTGGCTTGGTAGAGGTAGGAGGAGTAGCCGAAGTCGTTGAAGCTTGGTTGTAGGAGCCGAAGTTCTTGGAGTTGAACTTGGAGTACTTGTAGTCCTCTTGAACTTGTCGCTCCGCTTTGGTTGCTTGATGCACTAGCTCGAGGAGATTGTTGTATGGTTGGAAGTCCGCAATCTTCTTGATGGGATAGTTGAGTCCATTCAAGAATCTTGCCATAGTTTGCTCATCATCTTCCGTGATGTTTGCTCTTATCATGGCAAACTCCATCTCCTTGTAGTACTCTTCAACGGACTTGGTACCTTGCTTGAGGAGTTGTATCTTCTTGAACAAGTCACGATTGTAGTGGGTAGGCACAAAGCGTGCTCTCATGACTTCCTTCATTTGAGCCCAAGTGGTGATAGGAGGTTCGCCTTTGGCTTCTCTTCTCTCTATGATTTGCTCCCACCAAATGAGAACATAGTCTTGGAACTCAAGGGATTCCATTGCGATCTTCTTCTCTTCATCGAAGTTGTGAAGGCGAAAGATCTTGTCAACCTTCAATGCCCATGAGAGATAGTCTTCGGGATCAATGCTTCCGGAGAACTTTGGCATGGTGAACTTGAGCTTGCCATAGCGATGCTCGTCATTGTTTCCTTGCCGATTGGGAGGGCGATCTCGATTTTGGCGGTTTGCCATATCTTGTTGCTCTTGAGGATGTAGATGTTCGTGTTGGGGTTGTTGCTCTTGGCGCGCTTGAGGAGGTGCTTCTTCTTGCATTCTTGCTTGATGGCGCCTCTCTTGCATCTCATCGCGAAGGAAATCCTCTTCTTGACGAGTTTGTCGAGTGCGGGCTGCCACATTGCGATGTGCATCTTGTAAAGCACGTTGCGCCTCCATAGCTTGAGCTTCTCGACGTTGTTGTGCTTGGCGGTTAGCCTCGGCGTCATGTTCTTCTTGATATTGACGTGCTCGCTCTTGTTGTTGTTGGTGTAGTCGTTGCCGTTCTTGTTCTTGCTCAAGTGTAGCTTGGTTTTGACGACGTCGGCTTTCTTGCTCGTCGAATAGCTCTTGTGAACTCTTGTCATGTAGAGGATGCCGGTGGTCATGTCGAGCTTGACGTGCGGCTTGACGAAGAGTGTTGGACGTAGGTGTACTTGAGTCTTGCGTGGAGTCGGTGTGTCGACTTGAGCGGCTTCGTCTTTGAGAAGATGTTGAGGAAGAACGTCGGTTGATTATCAATGTCCGGAGCTCGTTGTATTGGGTAGTCATGTTGGTGTTGATGGTGTCGAATTGTTCTTTCGTCCTTGCTTCAAATTGGCGCGCGTCCTCGCCGACTTGACCAATGTATTCACGCATAGCTTCACTCTCTTGATGTAGAGCTCGTTGGACACCGAAAAGATGTAGTTTGGTGACGTAGTTGTTCGCTTCTTGAGGATCGTCGAAGCTCGGGTTGGAAGATGTACTTGGCCTATCCATCATCACAAGCAAGTATGTGAGTGGGAGAAAGGAGAAGACAATATCAATGCACCTTAACCGAGGTTGAAAATGGATCAATGATCACTCGATAATGTAACCCGGAAATAGCACTATTGGTATCACTTCGTGTCGATTCTCACACCTACACAAGTAAAGCTTTGAGAGGAGCTTGGTTAGGATGTGGCACAAATTCAATGCAATCGTCAAAGTGACTCAATGATGTTGAAAATGGTTCACAATTTGCTCATGCAACAAGTAGATCACTAGCAAAGATAGCACACGGAACACACGCAGAGGTAGCAATCGTCAAAGTGACTCAATGATGTTGAAAATGTGGTTGTGCAACCAAGGGTGAGCGAAAATGTGGAAAACCACGGAAAATGCTCGTGTTGCACAACACTAGAGAGACGCTAACCGATTGCTTAATAGGCGGATACGCACTTGTGCACGACCTATAAGAGGCAAAACGTAACGACTATCTATCACAAGTATGCTATGAGTGTATGATGTGCCGATGCTTGAGCACGAGATGAAGTTGATATGATGTATGATCTCTTTGGATGCAAGGCGTATGATGCTATTGTCTTTTTGCTTTGGTGGCTCTTTTGCTTAAAAGCTTGTGAGCTCTTCCTTTGGGCACATATGCATGCTTCTCGGATCAAGGTAGCTATTGTGTATGCGGTCCACTCTTGTGTCACACGGAGATATACAAGATACCAAGATGATGTGGTGTTACTCACAATGATGTAGTATGCAATATCTATGACTATCACTAATGTGCACAAGTGTCATGGCCCGGCAATACTCAAATGGCTAGTCTCAATGGGAAAGCTACGCAAAGATGGTTCATATGGTGACAATGCAATTGCAAGGCAGGATGAGCGAAGTGTCGTCGATGTTACCGTCCTTGCCGAAGTTGAGCGGTGGTGTTGTCGAAGTCTTGCCGTTCCAAGGTAGCCTAAACATCCAAGGAAACGGTCAAACCACAACTCAAGTATCCAAGGCAAAGGGGGACACACTTTTCAAACTCGGAGCGGGTAAGCGATGGTGGTTGCGGAAGGTGAGGTGGATGGTAGGTGGTAGCGGAAGGTGGTACGGAACTGAACAAAGTCAGCTTCGTCAGGTTTTGTCGGACGTCCGGAAGTTACCGGTCGTCCGGTCGGTCGGATGGGGTCGGACGTCCGGAAGCTGCCGGAAATCCGGTAAAAGCTTCTGTAATCGTGGTGCCGGTCGTCCGGTGTTTAGCGGACGTCCGGTGTCTCGAGGGGTGCTGGACGTCCGGTAAACGTCGATCGTCCGGTAGGTCTGGGACAGTGGTTGGTGGAATCCGTGGAGAAATTGTCGAACGTGGTCGAATTTGCGGGGGAAAAAGGGTGAAAAGGTGGGGAAATGCTAGATCGACACGTGGCACAGCAAATCCATGGAACAAAGTCAACAAAATCTTGCCAAATCAACAGATCACAAAAAAAATTGGGGTTATTTTTGTGGGGATTTTTCGAAATTGGGAAGAACACAACAAAAACAAGCTAGAAAACAGTGTGTGGGGCTCCAAAATCGTGATCAACCTTGCTCTTGATACCAAGATGATGTAGGGTGGAACCCTAATCGGCGGATCTTTCACGTTTTGGAGGGTGTCCCACGATGAACACGGAGAACACAAGGAGAAAGACGGGGAAAACACAAGAGGAACACTCAAATCAACACGAAGATAATCACACAAGCGCTAGATCCACGATACATAGTGCGATACATGATCCATAGTCAACGATGGTGATACAAGGATAGTCTTCTCCGTGAGGAGGTCTTGGAATCCCGTAGTATCTTCCCCGATGTGGAGGCCTTGAATCCGTAGTGGATCTTCTCCGTAGAGGCGCACGGTCTCGTGGGAGAAATCCACACAAGTCTGAGAAATGAGCTAACCAACACCTACCTCGAAAGGAGGGAGGTCAACGGGTATATATTACACAGATAGGCACCGTCGGGGCGGACGTCCGCTGGTTACCCGACGTCCGGTGGTTCCGGAGGGACCGGACGTCCGGTAATCCTCGGATTTCCGCTATTTATCTTCTGTTGCCATTGTCACGGACGTCCGGTGGCTTTCGGTCGTCCGGTCGTCTGGGAGAGGCCGGACGTCCGGTGTCTTCCGGTCGTCCGGTGCCTGGAAGTCGCCGGTCGTCCGGTGCAGGCCAGACGTCCGGTGCCTGTAGCGTCTTCAGCCTTCCTTCTTCTTGTCTCGTGTACTTGTCGGGCCTGTCATCTTGACCATTGTGCAGAGCTGTCCCGTGGCCTTCGTCCAAGCACCTGAGTATGCACAGTGTCCCTGATGAAGGTAGAAGCCATGTCTCAAGTGAATCCGAAAGATGTAGAGAGAGGAGCGAGGTCACCTCGGTCTCGAGAGCTCTTGCACGTGCTCGAGTCATCGGTCCTTTGGGCACTTGGTGAGGCGATGGAGAGTTCATGGGGATGACCTTAGGATGCTCCGCATCATTATTCCAGAGGGAATTGAAGTTGATAAAGCCAAGACTAAATCCACTGAGAGTTGGCCGCAGCCCAAAACGGTCACACAAGTGAGGAGTTTTCTTGGACTTGCTGGTTTCTATAGGCGTTTTTGAGAGATTTCCGCACCATTGCTGCTCCTCTCAATGAGCTTACAAAGAAGGATGTGCCCTTTGTTTGGGGTACTGCATAGGAAGAAGCCATCACGGTATTGACAGATAAGTTGACACATGCTCCATTACTCCAACTTCCTTATTTTAATAAGACTTTTGAGCTTGAATGTGATGCTAGTAGAATTGGATTAGGAAGTGTGTTATTACAAGATGGTAAACCTATTGCATACTTTTCTAAAAAATTAACTGGGCCTAGTCTGAACTATTCTACTTATGATAAGGAATTATATGCTCTTGTTCGGACTTTGGAAACATGGCAACATTATTTATGGCCCAAAGAATTTGTTATACATTCTGATCATGAATCTTTGAAGCATATAAAACTCAAGCTAAATTGAACCGTAGACATGTTAATGGGTTGAATTCATTGAGATTTTCCCTTATGTCATTAAAAAAAGAAGGGTAAAGAAAATGTTATTGCTGATGCATTGTCTCGTCGTTATACTATGCTTTCAGAACTTGACTTTAAAAATTTTGGTTTCGAGACCATCAAAGGTCAATATGTGCATGATGCTGAATTTAAAGATGTATTGCAGAATTGTATAGAAGGGAGAACATGGAACAAGTTCGTCTTTAATGATGGATTTGTGTTTTGTGCTGACAAGCTATGCATTCCAGCTAGCTCCGTTCGTCTTTTGTTGTTGCAGGAGGCGCATGGAGGAGGATTAATGGGACGCTTTGGCATGAAGAAGACAGAGGACATACTTGCTACACATTTCTTTTGGCCAAAGATGAGACATGATGTTGAGCGTTTTGTTGCTCTCTGCACTACATGTCAAAAAGCTAAGTCACTACTCAATCCTCATGGTTTATATATGCCTTTGCCTGTACCTAGTGTTCCTTGGGAAGATATATCTATGGACTTTGTTTTGGGTTTACCTTGAACAAAGAAGGGGAGGGATAGCATATTTTTTGTCGTGGATAGATTATCGAAAATGGCACACTTCATACCATGTTATAGAAGCGATGCTGCTGCTAATGTTGCTGATTTGATCTTTTTTGAAATTATCGCTTGCATGGTGTGCCAAATACTATTGTTTCAGATCATGATACTAAATTTCTTAGCCACTTTTGGAGATGTTTATGGGCTAAGTTGGGGACTAAACTGCTTTTTAGTACTACATGTCACCCCCAAACTGATGGACAAACTGAAGTAGTTAATAGAACTTTGCCTACTATGCTTAGGATTGTTTTGAAGAATAACAAGAAAATGTGGGAAGAATGCTTGCCTCATATTGAATTTGCTTATAATCGTTCACTGCATTCTACTACTAAGATGTGCCCTTTTGAAATTGTGTATAGTTTCTTAGCTTGTGCACCTATTGATTAGTTACCTCTTCCATCTTCGGAGAAGGTTAATTTCGATGCTAAACAACATGCTGAATTGATCTTAAACATGCATGAGTTAACTAAGGAAAATATTGAGCGCATGAATGCTAAATATAAACTTGCTGGAGATAAGGGTAGAAAATGTGTTGTCTTTGCACCTGGAGATCTTGTTTGGTTACATTTGCGTAAGGATAGGTTTCTTGATTTGCGCAAGTCAAAGCTAATGCCACATGCTGATGGCCCTTTTAAGGTGTTAGAGAAAATAAATGATAATGTAGATAAACTTGAGCTACCTGCAGATTTTGGGGTTAGTCCCACTTTTAACATTGCAGATTTGAAGCCTTACTTGGGTGAGGATGATGAGCTTCCGTCCAGGACGACTTCATTTCAAGAAGGGGAGGATGATGAGGGCATCAACACCATTGTTACACCCACTGCCCCTGCTATTATACATACTGGACCAATTACTAGATATTTGGTTCTTCTCTGAACATTTTATGATCAAGGTTATCTATGAAAGATATTTGCTTCTTCTCTGAACTTTTTATGTGTGCTCATAATATCCTTGCAAATCTCTTCAAATTATTGGTTTGGTTTGGCCTACTAGACCTATAGTTCTTGCAATGGGAGAAGTGCTTGGCTTTGGGTTCAATCCTGCGGTGTCCTTTCCCAGTGACAGTAGGGGCAGCAAGGCACGTATTCTATTGTTGCCATCGAGGATAAAAAGACGGGGTTTTCATCATATTGCTTGAGTTTATCCCTCTACATCATGCCATCTTGCTTAAGGCATTACTCTGTTCATATGAACTCAATACACTAGATGCATGCTGGATAGCGGTCGATGTGTGGAGTAATAGTTGTAGATGCAGGCAGGAGTCAGTCTACTTGTCTTGGACGTGATGCCTATATACAATGATCATGCCTAGATAGTCTCATAATTATTCGCTTTTCTATCAATTGCTCGACAATAATGTGTTTACCCGCCGTAGAATATCGCTATCATGAGAAAAGCCACTAGAGAAAACTATGGCCCCCGGGTCTATTCTCAACATATCAATCTACATCTACTTTAATTTTACCGCTTTTATTTGGTGTTTTATTAAAGTAAAAATACCAAAAATATCAACTATCATCGCTATCAGATCTCACTCTCGTAAGTGACCGTAAAGGGATTGACAACCCCTTATCGCGTTGGCTGCAAAGTTCTTATTTGTTTGTGCAGGTGCGAGGGACTGGCGCGTGGTCCCCTACTGGATTGATACCTTGATTCTCAAAAACTGAGGGAAATACTTACGCTACTGTGCTGCATCTCCCTTTATTCTTCGAGGGAATACAACGCAAGCTCAAGAGGTAGCAAGAAGAATTTCTTGCGCCGTTGCCGGGGAGGCTTATGCAAAAGTCATATACCAAGTACCTATCACAAACCTTATTCTTCACATTACATTTTTTGCCTCTCGTTTTCCTCTCCCCCACTTCACCTTTGCCGTTTTATTCGCCCTTCTTCCGCCGTGTGCTTATCGTTCGCTTGCTTCTTGTTTGCTTGTGTGTGTTGGATTGCCTGCTTGTCACTATGGCTTAGAACAATACCAAATTGTGTGACTTCTCCAATACCAACAACAATGATTTTATTAGCACTCCGATTGCTCCTATTACCGATGCTGAATCGTGTGAGATCAATGCTGCTTTGTTGAATCTTGTCATGAAAGATCAATTCTCTGGCCATCCTAGTGAAGATCCTGCTACCCATCTAAACAACTTTGTTGATTTGTGTGATATGCAAAAGAAAAGGGATACGGATAACGATATTGTTAAATTGAAGTTATTTCCGTTTTCACTTAGAGATCGTGCTAAAACTTGGTTCTCCTCTTTGCCTAGAAATAGTATTGATTCGTGGAATAAGTGCAAAGATGCTTTTATCTCTAAGTATTTCCCTCCTGCTAAGATCATCTCTCTTAGAAATGATATTATGAATTTTAAGCAACTAGATCATGAGCATGTTGCACAAGCTTGGGAGAGAATGAAATTGATGATACGTAATTGCCCTACACATGGTTTGAATCTATGCATGATTATTCAGAACTTTTATGCTGGCTTGAATTTAGCTTTTAGAAATCTTTAGATTCGGCCGCCGGAGGCACTTTCATGGAAACCACCTTAGGAGAAGCTACCAAACTCCTAGATAATATTATGGTTAATTATTCTCAATGGCACACCGAAAGATCTACTAGTAAAAAAGTGCATGCTATCGAAGAAATTAGTGTTTTGAGTGGAAAGATGGATGAACTTATGAAATTGTTTGCTGCTAAGAGTGCTTCTTCTGATCCTAATGATATGCCTTTGTCCACTTTGATTGAGAATAACAATGAATCTTTGGATGTAAATTTTGTTGGTAGGAATAATTTTGGTAACAATGCTTATAGAGTTAATTTTAATCCTAGGCCTTTTCCTAGTAATTCCTCTAATAATTTTGGTAATTCCTACAACAACTCTTATGGAAATACGCCTTCTGACTTTGAATTTAGTGCTAAGGAGTTTATGATCTCGCAAAAGAATTTCAATGCTATGCTTGAAGAGAAATTGCTTAAGGTTGATGAATTAGCTAGAAGTGTGGATATAATTTCTCTTGATGTTGATTCTTTGAAACTTAGATCTATCCCACCTAAGCATGATATCAATGAGTCTCTCAATGCCATGAGAATTTCCATTGATGAATGCAAAGAAAGAACCGCTAGAATGCGTGCTAAAAGAGAAGATTATATTAAATCGTGTTCTTCTAGTTATCATGAAAATAAAGATGAAGATATGAAAGTTATTGATGTGTCTCCTATTAGATCCTTGTTTTCTAGCATTAATCTTGATGAGAATTGGATTGGAGATGATTCTGCTTTAAAGTGTCCCAATGATTTGGAGTTTTTAGATCTTGATGCTAAAATTGCTAAAAGTGGGAGTGAAGAGATTAAAACTTTGCATAGTGATGAACCCACTACTTTGGATTTAAAGGGATTCAATTATTAAAATTGCTCTTTGATTGATTTTCTTTCCTTGTTGCAATCCGTGCTAAATTCTCCGCATGCTTATAGTCGAAATAAAGCTTTCACTAAACATATAGTTGATGCTTTGATGCAATATTATGAAGAAAAAGTTGAGTTGGAAGTTTTTATCCCTAGAAAGCTTTATGACGAATGGGAACCTACTATCAAAATAAAAGTAAAATTTCATGAATGCTATGCTTTGTGTGATTTGGGTGCTAGTGTCTCCACTATCCCGAAAACTTTGTGTGATTTGCTAGGGTTCCATGAGCTTGATGATTGATCTTTAAATTTGCATCTTGCAGATTCCACTATTAAGAAACCTATGGGAAGAATTAATGATGTTATTATTGTTGCCAATAGGAATTATGTGCCCGTAGATTTCATTGTTCTTGATATAGATTGCAATCCTTCATGTCCTATTATTCTTGGTAGACATTTCCTTAGAATGATTGATGCAATTATTGATATGAAGGAAGGAAATATTAAATTCCAATTTCCGTTAAGGAAAGGCATGGAACATTTTCCTAGAAAGAAAATCAAATTACCATATGAATCTATCATGAGAGCCACTTATGGATTGCCTTCCAAAGATGGAAATACCTAGATCTATCTTGTATCGTGCCTAGCTAGGGGCATAAAACGATAGCGCTTGTTGAGAGGCAACCCAATTTTATGTTTTTTGTTTTTGTTGCTTTTAGGGAATAAATATTGCATCTAGCCTCTGATTAGATATGATTTCATGTTTTGTTTAGTGTTTGTGCCAAGTAGAACCTTTGGGAAGACTTGTGTGAAATTTATATGATCTTGCTGTGAAAAACAGAATCGTTAGCGCTTGCTAAAGTAGTCGTGGGATTTTACTGGAGCGTGATTTTTAGTTGATTCTTTTTGCAGATGTTTGGTAGAAAAATTGCGCAAATTTACCAATTTAGTTTGAATTTTTTGGAGTTCCAGAAGTAGGCGAACCCTGCAGATTACTACAGACTGTTCTGTCTTTGACAGATTCTGTTTTTCGTGTGTTGTTTGCTTATTCCGATGCATCTATGAGTAGTATTGGAGGATATGACCCATAGAGGAGTTGGAGTACAGTAGGTTTAACACCAATATAAACAAATAATGAATTAATTGCTGCACCTTTGAGTAGTGGTTTGCTTTCTTATACTAACGGACCTCACGAGATTTTTTGTCTAAGTTTTGTGTTGTGAAGTTTTCAAGTATAGAGTATTGCTTTGATGGACTATGGAACAAGGAGTAGCAAAGGCCTAAGCTTGGGTATTCCCATGGAACCCCAAGTAAATTCAAGATAATCAAAAGCCTAAGCTTGGGGATGCCCCGGAAGGCATCCCCTCATTCGTCTTCATCCATCGGTAACTATACTTGGAGCTATATTTTTATTCGCAACATGATATGTGTTTTGCTTGGAGCGTCTTGTATAATTTGAGTCTTTGCTTGTTAGTTTGCCACAATCATCCTTGCTGGACACACCTATTTGAGAGAGTTAAATATGGCCTAGAAATTATTAGAACACTCTATGTGCTTCACTTATATCTTTTGAGTTGAATAGTTTTTGCTCTAGTGCTTCACTTATATCTTTTAGAGCACGGTGGCGATAATATTTTGTAGAAATTGTTGAAATCTCATGCTTCACTTATATCTATTTGAGAGTCTATTAAAACAGCATGGTAATGTGTTTAGGCGAAAGAAACTAGTCTTCACATGATAAACATCCAATGTCAATGTAGTAAAAAAAATTCACACCAAGTGCATTGAATAGAATGAGATGTTGGATGCTTGATAATTGTTTTGAGACATGAGGATAGTTATATTAGAGTCATGCTAGTGGATTTATTATGAAATTGAGAAATACTTGTGTTAAGGTTAGTGATTCTCGTATCATGCACGTATGGTGAACCGCTATGTGACGAAGTTAGAGCATGAGGTATTTGTAGAGTGCCAACCTTTGTGTGGAGGTCGGGGCGCGCGATGGTTAAATCCTACCAACCTCCCCCCTAGGAACATGCGTTGATTGCTTTGTTTTGATGACTCGTAAATTTTTGCAATAAGTATATGAGTTCTTATGACTAATGTTGAGTCCATGGATTATACGCACTCTCACCTTTCCACCATTGCTAGCCTCTCTTGTACCGCGCAACTTTCGCCGGTGCCATAAACCCACTATATATCCTTCCTGAAAACAGCCGCCATATCCTTCCTCAAAACAGCCACCATACCTACCTATCATGGCATTTCCATAGCCATTCCGAGATATATTGCCATGCAACTTTCCACCGTTCCGTTCATATGACACACATCATATTGTCATACTGCCATGCATGATCATGTAGTTGACATCGTAGTTGTGGCAAAGCCACCATGCTTAATTTTTCATATATGTCACTCTTGATTCATTGCACATACCGGTACACCGTTGGAGGCATTCATGTAGAGTCATACTTGTTGTAGTATCGAGTTGTAATAAAAAGTGTGATGATCATCATTATTAGAGCATTGTCCCGTGTGAGGAAAAAAAGAGACAAAGGCCAATAAAAAAGAGATGGCCCAAAAAAATAGACAGGGGCTAATAAAAAAAGAGAGGAGAAAGCCCCTCCAAAAAAAGAGAGAGAGAAAAGAGAGAAGGGACAATTGCTACTATCTTTTTCCACACTTGTGCTTCAAAGTAGCACCATGTTCTTCATTGTAGAGAGTCTCATGTTTAGTCACTTTCATATACTAGTGGGAATTTTCATTATAGAACTTGGCCTGTATATTCCAACGATGGGCTTCCTCAAATGCCCTAGGTCTTCGTGAGCAAGCAAGTTGGATGCACACCCACTAGTTTCTTTTGTTGAGCTTTCATTCATATTTAGCTCTAGTGCATCCATTGCATGGCAATCCCTACTCACTCACATTGATATCTATTGATGGGCATCTCCATAGCCCGTTGATACGCCTAGTCAATGTGAGACTATCTCCCTCCTTTTTGTCTTCTCCACAACCACCTCTATTCCACCCATAGTGCTATATCCATGGCTCATGCTCATGTATTGCGTGAAAGTTGAAAGGTTTGAAAAGATAGAGTATGAAAACAAATGCTTGGCTGAAATCGGGGTTGTGCATGATATGAATATTTTGTGTGATGAAGAGGGAGCATAGCGGGACTATATGATTTTGTAGGGGTAACTTTCTTTAGCCATAGTATTTTGAGAAGACATGATTACTTTGTTAGTATTGCTTAAAGTATTGTTATTTCTTATGTCAATATAGACTTTTATCTTGAATCTTTCGGATATGAACATTCATGCCACAATTAAGAGAATTACATTGAAAAACTATATTGGTTAGCATTCCACATCAAAAATTCTTTCTTTATCATTTACCTACTCGAGGACGAGCAGGAATTAAGCTTGGGGATGCTTGATACATCTCCAACGTATCCATAATTTTTTATTGTTCCATGCTATTATTTATGAAGTCTTGGATGTTTAATGGGCTTTATCATTCACTTTTATATCATTTTTGGGACTAACCTACTAACCCAAAGGCCTAGTCCAGATTGTTGTTTTTTTGCCTATTTCAGGTTTTGCAGAAAAAGAATATCAAACGGAGTCCAAACGGAATGAAACCTTCGCGAGAGATATTTTTGGAGAAAATCACGCCCAGGAAGCTTGAGAACCACGTCAGAGGATCGAGGCGTCGCCCTCGAGGGTGGGGGCGCGCCCCCCTGCCTCGAAGCCTCCTCGTGTGGCCCCTGGTGCCCTCCTTCCTATATAAGTCCACGTACCCCCAGAAACTCCATATACAAAGAGAAAACCCTAATTCCACCGCCGTAGCTTCTGTTCACGTGGAGATCCCATCTTGGAGCCTGTTCCGGAGCTCTACCGGAGGGGGATCCATCACGGAGGCCTTCACCATCATCATCATCGCCCTCAACATAAGTTGTGAGTAGTTTACCACAGACCTTCGGGTTCATAGCTAGTATCTAGATGGCTTGTTCTCTCTCTCTGGATCTCAATACAAAGTTCTCCTCGGTCTTCGAGGAGATCTATTCGATGTAATCTCTTTTTGCGGTGTGTTTGTCGAGATCCAATGAATTGTGAGTTTATGATCAAGGTTATCTATGAAAGATATTTGGTTCTTCTCTGAACTTTTTATGTGTGGTCATAATATCCTTGCAAGTCTCTTCGAATTATTGGTTTGGTTTGGCCTACTAGATCTATAGTTCTTGCAATGGGAGAAGTGCTTGGCTTTGGGTTCAATGTTGCGGTGTCTTTTCCCAGTGATAGTAGGGGCAGCAAGGCACGTATTGTATTGTTGCCATCGAGGATAAAAAGATGGGGTTTTCATCATATTGCTTGAGTTTATCCCTCTACATCATGTCATCTTGCTTAAGGCATTACTCTGTTCGTATGAACTCAATACACTAGATGCATGCTGGATAGCGGTCGATGTGTTGAGTAATAGTAGTATATGCAGGCAGGAGTCGGACTACTTGTCTCGGACGTGATGCCTATATACAATGATCATGCCTAGATAGTCTCATAATTATTCGCTTTTCTATCAATTGCTCGACAGTAATTTGTTTACCCGCCGTAGAATATAGCTATCATGAGAGAAGCCACTAGAGAAAACTATGGCCCCCGGGTCTATTCTCAACATATCAATCTACATCTACTTTACTTTACCCGCTTTTATTTGCTGTTTTATTAAACTAAAAATACCAAAAATATCAACTATCATCTCTATCAGATCTCACTCTCGTAAGTGACCGTAAAGGGATTGACAACCCCTTATCGCGTTGGCTCCAAAGTTCTTATTTGTTTGTGCAGGTGCGAGGGACTGGCGCGTGGTCTCCTACTGGATTGATACCTTGGTTCTCAAAAACTGAGGGAAATACTTACGCTACTGTGTTGCATCTCCCTTTCCTCTTCGAGGGAATACAACGCAATATCAAGAGGTGGCATAAAGCTTTCCTCTTAAATCCGCAATATCCAGATTGCAATCTCAGTTTCTTGCTTGTTCTTTGTTTGCCTGCAGAAAACAGACCTTCATGGTCAGGTTGATCGTGCTCCGGCGTGGTAAATAACCTCTCGGAGTTGGTTTAGCGATTGCTAAGGCGCGACCTCCTCGCACGTTCGTAGTCGGATCGTCAAAGTCGACTTCCTCCAAAACGATAGCCACCATCTCCTCAAAAGATAGGACACCTTTGCCTCTATCACTCTTGGTATCTAGAAACCGGTAAGGAAAAATTCATACTACATGCTGAAATTTCTTGTCACTTGTTACTAAGGAGAAAAATCCTTTCAGGGGTTTGGTCAGGGTATCTTTACCTCGACCGGAAGCACAATTAGTTGCCCCTCAACCTACTACACTTATTGAAAATATTGGTTATGAAATTCTTCAGATATGATAGAACAACTGCTAGCTAATCTTTATGCAGGAGACGGAACTGAACATTCTGATACGCACTTGATATATGTGGATGAAATTTGTGGATTATTTAAGCTTGCATGTTTACTCGGAGATGAAGCTAAGAAGAAGGTTTTGCCTTTATATTTCAAGGGAAAAGCATTGACATGGTTTCGTGGGAAACCACGACCACCTATGGGACCAAGAGCCCCTTCTAGTTCGGTGGGGGGATGGGCACGTGGAACAAAGAGCAGAGGAACGTAGCGCAGCACAGCAGAGATCACACGTGCATTTTTTACCCAGGTTCGGGCCGCCGTGATGCGTAAAACCCTACTCCTACTTTGGTGGATTGATGGTGGGAAGTGGAAAAAGCACGACACTCTTGCCTGGCAGGGGTGCCTCGTGGCGTGAGAGACTACGCGCGTATGAGTGTGTGAGGATTCGGATCGACTGAATCCTTTCTATGGTTGCGATAGGCCTCCTTTTATAGATTAAGGGGTCACCACCGTGGCAAATCAGTCTTTCCATACTGATTAGATAGCGGACAGTGCTATCATACCGAAATCTGCAGGCTGACAGAGCACATTAAATGCGTCGCCTAGTGTCACATCACGGCTCGCCCGACAGGCCCTGCCGGGCTGTTTTTCCAGCTTCGCGCCTGCTTGCTTGACACGTCTCAGGACGGGTGTCACCTAGAGGTTCTTTTTGGAGGAAGTGGCTGCCATGTGGCACGGGGCTACCACTGAGGCACTTAGGAGCTTAACACCACACTGATCGACGATGGGCAGCGCTGTGAGGTGGTGATTTGCCTCCGCGAGCCATGGCAAGCCTGCCGGGACGATCTTGGAGGCTTGCTTCCGGGGCGGTCGAACCTCGCCAGGATCGCGTGCCCAGCAAGGAAGGCCCTTCTCCTAGTGGTATCTTGCCTCTTCGGGTAGTCTTGGTTGTCTTGGTCTACTCGACCGGCTCTCTGATTCCTTAAAGAGTTGACCCCTTCGTGTCTTGATCTGATCCTAATGATGCAAACTTGCTCTTCGACCTATGCACAGTCTAAGGCAACGGACCTAGGGTTTGTTGCACCGATAGGAGCCCCCGAGCCTGGCCCAGACGGGCCGCTGGTCGTTGTCGGGGTAGGCTCTAACCAGTGCACAGGCAAAGGCATAGGAGCGGCTTGCCCCCTTTGAGATCTTATTTGCTTCTTCATTAACTTGGGCCCGGGTCAAATTCCATTTCTCCCGCATGCCGCGCGACGCCAATCGTGGTGGGGGATAATGGGCCATTATCCACACAGCGCCCATGCTCCACGTTCACGGGACCGTAACTGCAACCCCACTATCCTTCCCGCTCCAAATGATGTCGCCCCGTGTCTCACATGCATTGCGCAGGGTTCGTGGTGGTTGCGGAGGGCACATAACTGAGTGACGTGGTAAATAGCCAGGCGCCATAGATTAGCGCAGAGGGTCGGCCTTGATTCTTTGAGTCGTTAATGGTGGGAGGGGAGTCGGATTGGCCGAATGGGGTGGCCGTCTCCGTGGAAAAATTTCGCCCCCTGCTTCGCCCGCCTATAAAAGGGGGCGTGGGGCGAGGTGTTTTTCCACATCTTTTGCTTCTTCTCATCTTTATAGCAGTCTTCGTCCATCATGCTGAGGGGCCGAGGTTCCGGCCCCGTTCCATTGGCAACGAGAACTTCTTCTCGACAACGCCTCCCTCCTTCCTCCGATGGCGCATGGGTGGAGCCTGCTGGGAGAGGACGTGGAAGGGGGCAAGGTCGTGGCATCGTGGTGCTCGGGGCCGAGGGGGACGAGGCAGTGCTCTGGTCATGCCTCGGTCGGTCGCTCCTCCCCCGATGGAAGGCCACACTTGGGACCAGCCACTAGAGTTCATCATCAGGTTGTACAAGCCCCCGCATGGTCGCCTCCGCCTCCCTACTTCGTTTGCAAGGGTGATGGAGCTTGAGCAGCTGCGAGCATCAAGGTTGCACATGAGGGGCTGCGGAATGGTAGTATACGAGTGGACGTAGACTTCCCCACCCCTCCTGTCATGTACTCCCGTCTAGGCTGGAAGACTTTTGCCCATGCCCATAGCTTGTCGGAAGGGCACGTCCTCCAGTTCAAGCTAAAGGAGGAGGGTTTCCTTTCCGTCAAGGTTTTCGGGATCTCAGGTGCTCACTTAGGGTGCTGCGTGGAGAGCTCGACCGACAATGAAAGCTCCTCCTCAAGCGATAGTAACGTGGAGGATAGTTACGGCGATGATGACAGCGTCGACCGGGAGGGCGACGACTCTGACTTCAGCTGGGCGCCACCCGTACCGTCACCGTCAGGCTGCGGCACCACCATCTGCAACTGCACTCCTTCCCCAGCAAGGCGATTTTCCAGGAAGTTGGATGCAGAGGTAGATGTGGTGCCCTCCCCTGGCTCCTCCAGCAATCCTCCAGCTGAACCCCGGCAGGCTTCCTTGCGGGATGCAGCTCCTTTCGCCTTACCGCGTCCTACTGGCCTTAGTGGTGGTGCCCGGCAGACCGTTCCCGCCGACCTCTTTGCCATCACCTTCATCCGCGCCCTCCCGCCCTTGCCACGCTACCTCTCCTGGAGCCCGACGGGGTCAGGCTGGGCTTCTGTCCGGGCCCCCTTTTCACCCTCTTCACCTCCTGCTGCAGTGCCTAGGAGGAGAGGAACGATAAAGGGCATCATGGGGCACTTATCTTTTTTCAATCTTAAATCTATAGGCATTTGCCAAATTTTAGTTCAAATAATGTACTTTCTTCAATCCATGTTTGTGTTCCGTAAGATTTGTACTTGTTGACCAACATATTAATGAAAACGATAAACCTTGTCGGGGACTCGTGCATGTAATGTGTCCTTGCAGAGGTGCGATGCCTCTATACATTTAAGTAAACAAGTTTCCACCGGCAGGCTACCTTGCCGGTACCCTCAGTCGTGTTGTCGTAGAGTTAGGCCTACCAGGCACAAATCATGAAGAGGGACTAGCCCCCATCAATCCTTTTTCGTCAAAGGCCACTACTACCATCCTGACCGAAGCAGCGTTCAGATCAAAGGATGGGAGCACCTAAGTTCCGAAAGGTAGCGGGGTGTTCTTATGCACAAGTCCTTACAGAACACGTATGGATAAAAGAAAGAACTTATCTGTTTGGCTTGCCGGAGACAGCAGTGTTGGCTTCTCTTTTCATCTCTCCTTGGGGAACCTAGTCCATGGCAGGAACCTGTGGTTTATGCAGATGAAAATGATGCCAAATACAATCTTATCTACATGAATTTGAGATGCTCATGATATGCTTGTGCATGCATGCAACTTGTCGGGGCCCCCGCAGCGCTTCATTTATTTCTCTGTTGCTTAGAGTTTGCGCCTGGCTTTGTACAAGGGGTTACATGCAACTGAGGCAAGGCATGTATAAAAGTGTGCCTGTCGGGCAGGGCCCAATAGCCACGCCTTACATGTAGTACTTACGGAGATGCTCAATGTTCCATGAGTTTTGCAACTGAATGCCATCTCTAGTCTCCAGACAGACTGTGCCAGGTCTGATGACTCGTACCACCCGGTAAGGGCCTTCCCACTTTAGTGTTAACTTTTTTGCACCCTTGGCGGACTGAATGCGCCTAATGACAAGGTTGCCTTTCTCAAAACACCAGGCATGAACCCTGCGGCTATGATAGCGACGCATGGTTTGCTGGTAGCATGTGGCACGTGTAGTAGCCCGAAGATGGTTGTCCTCGAGAAGCACAATGTCATCACACCAGTGCTGATTCTGCGCTACTTCATCGTAGGCAAACATTCGAGGCGACCCATTAATGAGTTCTGCGGGGATAATTGCTTCTGCCCCATAGACTAGGGAGAAGGGAGTATGCCCGATAGCTCTATTTTGTGTCGTTCTGAGAGACCATAGAACCACCGGGAGCTCATCGATCCATCCCCTGCCACACTTCTGTAGCTTATCAAATGTTCTTGTCTTGAGACCCCGCAACACTTCAGCGTTCGCCCTCTTAGCTTGTCCATTTCTTCTGGGTTGTGAAACAGAGGCAAATGAGATCTTGCTTCTGAGGGCATGAACATATTGCATGAAGGCGCGGCTCGTGAACTGGGTGCCATTGTCGGTGATGATCTGGGAAGGGACCCCGAAGCGGCACACCAATCCTTTCAAGAACTTGATAGCTGACTGAGCAGTCACCTTCCTCACGGCTTCTACTTCCGGCCACTTTGTAAACTTGTCGATGGCAACAAACAATAATTCAAAGCCCCCGGCAGCTCGGGGGAAAGGGCCGAGGATATCGAGCCCCCAGACCGAAAACGGCCATGACAAAGGGATTGTCTGAAGAGCTTGAGCAGGGAGATGGATGTTCTTGGAATGGAACTGGCAGGCTTCACATTTGGTGACTAACTCGACCGCATCTTGAAGGGTTGTGGTCCAATATAATTCTTGCCAGAATGCTTTCCCAACTAATGCCCTTGATACAATGTGGGAGCCGCACATCCCTTTGTGTATCTCTGCCAGCAGTTCCTTTGCTCCTTCCCGGCAAATGCACTTCAAGTTCACACCGTTGGGCCTTCTTGTGTATAGAGTTTCATCGACAAACTGATACATACTGGCCCTCCGGGCAACTCTTTCAGCTTCTTCTTGCTCTTTGGAAGTTCTCCGGTTTGGAGGAAGTAGACTATATGCCTTGCCCAAGTTGGATCCTTGGGATCGGCAACGTGGACTAGCGGCACCTCCCCTTCGTGGGGGCGCATTCCTTGACCGCGGGGACCTGAGACCTGGCAGGAGGGTGCAACCCGACAAGCGAATGGGAGTTGTTTCCGACAGGGTCCTTGCCAGGTGCCCCGGAGGGCTCTACCGGGAGAGGCTTACCGGAGTCCAGTTTCCTCCTCTTTCAGGTCATTGTTGCCGGGGATACGGAGGGCTGAGTAAGGCGGAGAACAAAAGTTCCTGCTCCCACAGGAAGCTTCCGCGCAGCAAACTTTAACAGATGATTAGCAATGTTGTTTTCCGCAATGGGTACGTGCTCTGTTTGCAATCTGTCAAAGTGTTCCTCCAGTTTCCTCTCTTCCTCGACGTATGCCTCCATCAATGGGCTTTGGTAATCCTTGTTGACTTGTCTGACCACAGTTGTGAATCTCCTCGAAAGATCAACTTCTTCATTCCCAATTTTGTGGCAATCCTAAGCCTGGCAAGGAGCCCTTCATAATCTGTTGTATTGTTTGTCGCCTCCTCCCATGGAAAATGCATCTGGACAACGTACTTCAAGTGCTCCCCAGCGGGAGCAGCGAGAAGCATGCCATCCCCTGCACCCTGTAGGGAAAAGGCGGCATCCAAATACATGATCCATTCTTGGGGTGATTCCTTGCCGGGAACAGCTGTTCCTAGCACCTCCTCATCAAGTGTTGGCGTCCATTCTGTAATTAACTTTGCCAATCCCCTGCTCTGAATTGTTGATGTGCTTTCAAACTTCAGGCGAAAGCTGGATAACTCCAATGCCCACTCCACTATTCTGCCAGTAGCCTCTGGGTTTTAGAGTTTCCTTTGCAACGGGAAGCGTGTGACAACTGTGATCCCATGGGCTTGGAAGTACTGGCGCAGTTTCCTTGAGGCCATGACTAGGCCAAAAATCAATTTTTGCACGCCAGAGTACCTAGTTCTAGCCCCCTGCAATAGGGAGCTGACGAAGTACACTGGGCGTTGCACCACTTTCTTCGGTGTCACGTCCTTGGGGTTGTTTCCACCGCCGTGCTCTTCTTTGTCCTGATTCAAATCTGACCTTGCCGAGTTGTTCTCATTCTCTCCCCGGAAGGGACACTAGCTGAGGTTGTTGCTTCATCTACTTCCCAATGCGCCACCAGTGTTGCACTAATGACTTGATTAGTTGCCGCTTGATATAGCAGCAATGGCTCTTGTGGTTTGCGAGCAACCAACATGGGCACAGAGGACAAGTAGGTCTTCAAATACTGTAGTGTTGTATCTGCTTCCGGGGTCCACTTCATGGGTCCTGCCTTCTTCAAGATTTTGAAGATTGGCAAGGCACGCTCGGCAGACATGGAAATGAATCTGCTAAGCGCGGCAACGCACTCCGTCAAATGTCTGACATCCTTCACTATCATTGGTGCCTGAATATGCTCAATAGCCTTGATCTTATCGGGGTTGGCCTCTATCCCGTGATGGGACACGAAGAAACCAAGTAGCTTGCCGGAGGGAACGCCAAACATGCACTTCTTCGCATTCTGCTTCAAGTTGATCTTGCGCCGATTGGTAAATGTCTCTTCTAAATCCTGGATGAGGGTTGATCTATCCTTGGCCTTGACCACTTTATCATCCATATAGGCTTCGATGTTCCTATGTATCTGTGACTCAAAACCAATCTGGACTGCTTTTGCAAAAGTGGACCTGAAACTCTTCAACCCGAGAGACATGCGCACAAAGCAGTATGTGCCACATGGGGTGATGAATGAGGTCTTCTCTTCGTCTACCTTGGACATAAAGATCTGATGGTACCCAGAGTATGCATCCAAGAAAGAGAGCAAATCACAACCTGAAGTGGAGTCCACGATCTAGTCGATGTGCGGCAAGGAAAATGGGTCCTTTGGGCAGGCCTTGTCTCGATCAGTGAAATCTATGCACAGCCTCCACTTTCCATTAGCCTTGCGTACGACCACTGGGTTTGCTAACCATGTTGGATGCAGTACTCCTCTGACAAGACTAGCTGCCTCATGTTTCTTAATCTCCTCGGCAATGACCTGCTGCCGCTCCAAAGCTTGCTTTCGAACCTTCTGCTTGACGGGTTGAGCAAGTGGGCAGACAGCAAGGTGGTGCTCGATTACCTCCATGGGAACACCGAGGATGTCAGATGGTTGCCAGGAAAACACATCGACATTCGACCACAGGAATGCAACGAGCGCGCTTTCCTATTTGTCGTCAAGGGTGGCACTGGTAGTAAAGGTACCATCAGTGCCATCCAGCCCTGCCGGGACCTTCTTCACAGCAGGCGCAGCAACTTTGGATCTCTTGCTGTTGGAACTCTTTGGCAAGTCATCAACAGGCGTAGCGTACCCCAGAGAGGCGCGCTTCCCGAGTTCTTCACCGGGGCTCTTAACAACTCTCTTCTTTTTCTTGTTTTCCTTGGTTCCTAGGAGCCTTTCCGAGGCGATTTGCTTCACCGCCCCGGCCCTACCTGCCAGCGCCATTCCAACCTTTTTCCTTATCTCGATTCTCGTATTCAGCCCCATGCTTGTTGACAAGCTGCTCAACCAGATAACACTCCTGGAGATCATGGCCCTTGGTTTGATCGATCTTGAAGTACGGGCTATCAATCTTCCCAGCCTTCTCGGCAGCTGCAGCCTCTCGGCAATCATTGCACGCAGCAACCTCCTTGCCGGGGGCTGCAGCCTTAGCCTTCTTGCCGGTACTAGGTGTGCACGATCCCTCAACGATCATCACTGCCTTATCCTTGTGCTTTTTGCGGTACTTCTTGTTCTTCTCTTTTGACTGATGGCATCATCATCATCTTCTGAGTCAACATCGATACCATTCTCTTCTCTAGGGAGTTTTCTCCCCTCCACCACCCGAGCGCACTTGTCCACCAAGGTGTAGAGCTCCTTCACAGTCTTGGGAAACCGAACATTCATCTTGGAATGTATCATATGATTGCGCATGTTGGATTGGAATGTTGCTATCACTGTTGCCGGGTGGATGTCTAGAATATTTTTGTGGACTCAGCTAAACCTCTGCATGTATTTCCGCAGAGTCTCTCCTTCCTTATGTGGGAGAAGCTGCAAATCGCTGGGCCGCCTTGGTTCTTGGTGGACGCCCATGAAGGCGCCAACGAACTCATGGCACAGGTCAGTCCAGGTCGAAATGGAGTTCTCTGGCAGGTGCATCAGCCAAGACCTCACATTTGGCTTAAGTGCTAAGGGGAAGTAGTTGTCCAACACCTTCTAATCTCTTCCCCCTCGCAGCTTTAACATTGATGGTGTAGATGCTCAAGCACTCTGTCGGGTTCAGTCTCCCATCATACTTCTCTGGGATCTCTAGCTTGAACGTGCGAGCCGATGGCTAACGGACTTGCCGCAGCTCACGGGTGAAGGCAAGGCACCCTGCCTCGAAAGGCAGGTACCCGCCCCCGTCGAGCGCCGACTCGTTGATGTTAGGACCATCATGCTCGTCGGGCAGGCAGTGGTGGTCGCGGTGTCGCTCCATTGGGACACGCGCGCGCTCCATATGCCTTCCCTTCGAGGCTCGCTGTTGGCCTTGATGCACTTCAGGGTCCGATGAGGCCATCGAGACATTGTCAGGTTCCTGGTTGCATGGCTCCCACGCTTGCTGCCGTGGCGGGGACTGCGCCGTCGGGGTGGTCCCTTCAGTACGGCCAGCGGAGTGGGCCATCGTCGTCGCCTGGGGAGGCTGTGGAAGGCCAGCTCGCTGTGATCCTCCTGCCTCAGTGAAACCAATCAGACTTTGGATGCTGACTCGTCACTCATCCATTTGCTTGGCTACCAGCGGAAATCTTAGCACCAGTGGGTCCGCGCCATAGCCTCCAAGGCAGTGCTTGGCATAGGTGATGATGATGTTGACCGCAGTGTCGCCTGGCTCCTGATGGTGCAGCTGGCGGACGCATCGTGCTCTCATCGTTGTGAGCCAGCCGCTTGGACGGTGTGGTGACGAGGTGGAGGCGCTTGAGGACCAGTGGCTCCGTTGGGCACAGTGGCTAGGTTAGCTCGTCTCGGGGGTGGCGCATGCCATGCGGTCGCACCCGTAATGGGAGCGGCCGGAGAGTTGCGTTTCGCCCCAGAACGAGCGACACCGCCAAGGCTGTGCTCTTCTGCTGGACGAGTAGGTGTGTTACCTCTTGAGCATGCGTTGGTTTTCCCTTGAAGAGGAAAGGGTGATGCATCAAAGTAGCGTAAGTATTTCCCACAGTTTTTGAGAACCAATGTATAAATCCAGTAGGAGACTACACGCAAATCGCCTAGTACCTACAAAAACAATCAAGAACCTTGCAACCAACGCGATAAAGGGGTTGTCAATCCTTCACAGACACTTGCAAAAGTGAGATGTGATAATAAAGATAATAAGATAAATATTTTTGGTATTTTTGCTGTATAGATTGAAAAGTAAAAATTGCAAAATAGAACAACGGCGAAAGAAATTGGAAAGTTGACGGGAAACTAATATGATGGAAAATAGACCTCGGGGCCGTATGTTTCACTAGTGGCTTCTCTCAAGATAGCATATTTTATGGTGGGTGAACAAATTAATGTCGAGCAATTGATAGAAAAGCGCATAGTTACGAGAATATCTAGGCATGATCATGTATATAGGCATCACGTCCGTGACAAGTAGACCGAAACGATTCTGCATCTACTACTATTACTCCACACATCGACCGCTATCCAACATGCATATAGAGTATTAAGTTCATAAGAACAGAGTAACGCATTAAGCAAGATGACATGATGTAGAGGGATAAACTCATGCAATATGACATAAAATCCATCTTTTTATCCTCGATGGCAACAATACAATACGTGCCTTGCTCTCCCTGCTGTCACTAGGAAAGGACACCGCAAGATTGAACCCAAAGCTAAGCACTTCTCCCATTGCAAGAAAGATCAATCTAGTAGGCAAAAAAAACTGATAATTCGAAGAGACTTGCAAAGATATTAAATCAAGCATATAATAATTCAGAGAAGAACCAAATATTTTTCATAGATAATCTTGATCTTAAACCCACAATTCATCAGATCTCGACAAACACACCGCAAAAAGTATTACATCGAATAGATCTCCAAGAAGATCAAGGAGAACTTTGTATTGAGATCCAAAGAGAGAGAAGAAACCATCTAGCTAATAATTATGGACCCGAAGGTCTGTGGTAGACTACTCACACATCATCGGAGAGGCTATGGTGTTGATGTAGAAGCCCTCCGTGATCGATTCCCCCTCCGGCGGAGTGCCGGAAAAGGCCCCAAGATGGGATCTCACGGGTACAGAAGGTTGCGGTAGTGGAAATAGGGTTTCGTGGTGCTCTCGGATGTTTTCAATGTATATGAGTATATATAGGCGGAAGAGGTACGTCGGTGGAGCTACGAGGGGCCCACGCGGGTGGGGGGAGAGCCTACCCCCCTAGGCGCGCCCTCCTGCCTCGTGGCTTCCCAGACTTGTACTCCAAGTCTCCTGGATTGCGTTTGTTCCAAAAACGATCCTCGCGAAGGTTTCATTCCATTTGGATTCCGTTCGATATTCCTTTTCTGCTAAACACTGAAATAGGCAAAAAAACAACAATTTGCACTATGCCTTTG
The DNA here is from genome assembly GCA_902687465.1 of Secale cereale. NCBI lineage: Eukaryota > Viridiplantae > Streptophyta > Magnoliopsida > Poales > Poaceae > Secale > Secale cereale. The sequence continues at coordinate 266,973,584 of LR738709.1, forward strand.
GTTAGTAGGTTAGTCCGAAAAATAATATAAAAGTGCATATTAAAGCCCATTAAACATCCAAAACAGATAATATAATAGCATGGAATAATAAAAAATTATAGATACGTTGGAGACGTATCAAGCATCCCCAGGCTTAATTCATGCTCGTCCTCGAGTAGGTAAATGATAAAAACAGAATTTTTGATGTGGAAGGCTACGTAACATAATTTTCAATGTAATTCTCTTTACTGTGGCATGAATATTCAGATCCGAAAGATTCAAGACAAAAGTTTAATATTGACATAAAAATAATAATACTTCAAGCATTCTAACAAAGCAATTATGTCTTCTCAATATAACATGGCCAAAGAATGTTCATCCCTACAAAATCATATAGTCTGGCTATGCTCTATCTTCATCACACAAAATACTTAAATCATGCACAACCCCGGTTTCAGCCAGGCAATTGTTTCATACTTTATTTATTTTCAAACTTTTTCAACTTGCACGCAATACATGAGCGTGAGCCATGGATATAGCACTATAGGTGGAATAGAGTGGTGGTTGTGGAGAAGACAAAAAGGAGGAAGATAATCTCACATCAATAGGCGTATCAATGGGCTATGGAGATGCCCATCAATAGATGTCAATGTGAGTGAGTAGAGATTGCCATGCAACGGATGCACTAGAGCTATATATGTATGAGAGCTCAACTAAAGAAACTAAATGGGTGTGCATCCAACTTGCTTGCTCACGAAGACCTAAGGTATTTTGAGGAAGCCCATCATTGGAATATACAAGCCAAGTTCTATAATGAAAATTCCCACTAGTATATGAAAGTGACAAAACAAGAGACTCTCTATCATGAAGATCATGGTGCTACTTTGAAGCACAAGTGTGGTAGCATTGCCCCTTCTCTCTTTTTCTCTTTTATTTTTTATTTTTTTGGGCCTTTTTTATTTTCTCTTTTTTTTTATGGGCTCTCTTTTTTCTTTTGTTTCGTCCGGAGTCTCATCCCGACTTGTGGGGGAATCATAGTCTCCATCATCCTTTCCTCACTGGGACAATGCTCTAATAATGAAGATAATCACACTTTTATTTACTTACAACTCAAGAATTACAACTCGATGCTAGAACAAAATATGACTATATGTGAATGCCTTCGACCGTGTACCGGGATGTGCAATGAATCAAGACTGACATGTATGAAAAATTATGTATGGTGGCCTTGCCACAAATACGATGTCAACTACATGATCATGCAAGGCAATATGACAATGATGAAGCATGTCATAATAAACGGAACGGTGGATAGTAATATATCTCGGAATGGCTATGGAAATACCATAATAGGTACGTATGGTGTCTGTTTTGAGGAAGATATATGGTGGGTGTATGGTATCGGCGAAAGTTGCGCGATACTAGAGAGGCTAGCAATGGTGGAAGGGTGAGAGTGCGTATAATCCATGGACTCAACATTAGTCATAAAGAACTCATATACTTATTGAAAAAATCTACAAGTCATCAAAACAAAGCACCACATGCATGCTCCTAGGGGAAGGGTTGGTAGGATTTAAGCATCGCGCGATCCCGACCTCCACACAAAGGAAGACAATCAATAAATAAATCATGCTCCAACTTCATCACATCACAGTTCACCATACGTGCATGCTACGGGAATCACAAAATTTAACACAAGTATTCCTCAAATTCACAATTACTCCACTAGCATGACTCTAATATCACCATCCTCATATCTCAAAACAATCATCAAGTATCAAACTTCTCATAGTATTCGATGCACTTTATATGAAAGTTATTATTATACCCATCTTGGATGCATATCATATTAGGACTAATTTTATAGCCAAAGCAAATTACCATGCTGTTCTAAGGGCCAGTTCTTTTGCAAGCTTTTTTGGCTTCCAGAATAAGCTGCCCCCTACCCAACTTATTCTAGAACCTCAACCAAAATTTTCTTTTTAGAAGCCTACTAGTCAAGTCTTAACTACTAGGTGATGTAGGGTGGAACCCTAATCAGCGGATCTTTCACGTTTGGAGGTTGGCACACGATGAACACGGGGAAAACACGGAGAAAGATGGGGAAAACACAAGAGAGAACACTCAAATCAACACGGAAGCAATCACACAAGTGCTAGATTCGCGATACAAGGTCGAGATACATGATCCAAAGTCAACAACGGTGATACAGATAGTCTTCTCCCGGAGGAGGTCTTGGAATCCCGTGGGATCTTCCCGTTAGGGGTCTTGAATCCAGAGGTGGATCTTCTCCGTAGAGGCGCACCGGTCTCGTGGGAGAAATCCACACAAGTGTCAAATGAGCTAAAACCACAGCCAACCCTAAACGGAAAGAGGAGAGGAGTATATATAGTCTACGGGGCGAATGGGTACATGGGCCTCGGCCCAGGGGCTGCACGCAGGCAGATCAGGGGCCGGATGTCCGGGCTACGGCCCGGATGTCCGGGGCTTCATGGGTCGCCGGATGTCCGGGGCGGGGGCCCGGATGTCCGGCCGGGGGAGGACGCGCCTCGGGTGCTCTCTGGACAGAGGCGCCGGATTTCCGGGCGCGGGGCCGGATGTCCGGGCCGTGCCTGGCCGGATGTCCGGGCCCTGGCCGGATGTCCGGGCCCTGTAGCCTCGGCTGCTGTTGGCCTTCTGTAGGTGACTGCCCAGGGGCCGGATGTCCGGGTCCTGGAGCTCTCTTCTGCCCTTCTCGATGCATCAGCTCGTCCGTGGCCTTGGGGACTTGTCCATCTTCAAGCTCTTCTCCGAAGTGGTCTCCTTCACACCTGAGCACACAAAGCACACTCGCTTGAGGTAGCAACCATGTCTCGCAAGATTCATAAGGGAGTTGGGCTAGGAGTGACGTCACCTCGGTCTCAAAAGCTCTAGCACGAGCACGTGTCATCGGTCCTTGAGGCACTTGAGGGGGTGAAGGAGGGTCCATGGTGATGGCCCTAGGATACACCGTATCATCTCCCCTCCCTTGGGAAAGATCCGACCTCGGATCGAAATCTTCATCACCATGGAAAGGAGAGAGGTCCTTGATGTTGAAAGTATCGCTCACGGAGTACTTGTCTCGTGGGATGTCGATCTTGTAGGCGTTGTCGTTGTAGCGTGCTAGCACCTTGAAGGGTCCGTCGGCGCGAGGTAGAAGCTTGGACTTGCGCTCGAGTGGGAAGCGGTCCTTGCGAAGGTGAAGCCAAACAAGATCTCCCGGTTGGAACACCATCGGTGCCTTGTTGACGTTGATCTTGGTGGTGAGGCGATGTACTTGTCGCTCGATTGTTGCCCCTGTTTGTTCGTGCACCTTCTTGAGTATTTCACTACAAAAGAAAGTGGCAACATGTGAAGCATCGTCGATCGTGTTATCGGGAATGAAATGAGCCATGTTAGAGAATGTATCGACCATGACAAGCACGGAATCGTTTCCATGTTTAGTCCTAGACAAGCCAAGTATGAAATGCATGTTTATGTCTTCCCATGGGTGAAATGTAGTAGGAAGAGGCATATAAAGACCATGAGATTGAGCTTTGGACTTAGCTTTGCGGTATGTCGGACATCGGTTGGTGGGGTTTGAGACGTCACGTAGCATCTTGGGCCAAAAATAGTTCTTAGAGAGGGTAGCAAACATCTTGTCGCGTCCAAAGTGTCCCATGAGTCCTTCTCCATGCGATTCCTGCAAA